>OX387346.1:20637500-21282500 GCA_947563465.1 Archips xylosteana
CTAACTTTTTACAGAGTAGTCTGATTTTCATAATTCTTTTTTATTGGATAGGGTATACCTTGATGTTGGTATTATATAAATTTGGAAAAAAAAATTACCCCAAGGATGGGAAAAAAGTATAAAATAAAAACTTTTTAACAAAAAAATTAAACCGCCGAAAAAACTGAAAAGCAAAAAATAATACCATTTTTGTTTGACCTTAATCTAGGTACCAGTTTGTAGTCGGTGCCTCAGCACGAGCCAGGAGGAGTGGACCTATAATCGTCTACCTGATTGGCTTCTATCACTCCTCCTGGCTCGTGCTGAGGCACCGACTACAAACTGGTACCTAGATTAAGGTCAAACAAAAATGGTATTATTTTTTGCTTTTCAGTTTTTTCGGCGGTGTAATTTTTTTGTTAAAAAGTTTTTATTGTAGGTATAGAACATAAAATAAGGGACTATAGAAAAATCATAAATGTCAATGCCGCTACTAACAATGACCCCAATAAAAAAGAAACGCCTTGATCCTTACAACAATTGAATATTAGCATTCACAATTTTCGCGCGTACTCGGATCTAAAACGAGATATTGCGTGTCAATACAAAACGCGGATAAACAGACAAACATAGTACAGCAAGTATGACATAACAAGGAATGTAAATGTGGACCGCGACCTCTCGAGGAAGTGACAATTTAAACAATTTGTACCGGCCATTGTCTCCTCTAAACATGCTTTGTTAGGCGCGTATCGTTGAAGGACTAATTCGTCTGCTGGCTGAACTGATGGCTATCGACCTTAGTGCAATAACATTGACGTAGGTTAGGTAGGTAGCTTCGATTATGAAATTTAGGCATAACTATTACTATAAACGGGACTTATCACGCAAACAATATTTACCTCGACATTTAGTTTCGGGTTTTTGCTTGGTTGTGTCAACTCGTGACCAATGTGGCCGAAACTTAAAGGTAACTACTTCTTGTTTGTGTGATAAGTTCCGTTTATAGTAATAGGTATGAGCACAGCGTCCAGAATGGCGCAGGGTGGTGAACATCCAAGTACGGGACTTCGAGGATCAACGTAAAGTTGACCTTGACAACAAACGCGACCAGCTCAAGGCCCTCCCACCTGCTGCCATCCCATACAACTACATAGACGGTGTACTTACGTGCCCGCACGGAGCACGGAACACGGAGTTTCGCCGCAAAGATAGGCTACATTAGCCATCTTCGGGCGCATGAGCGCCAGAACACCAATTAAGTAGGAGTCGAAGTGGTCGCCATGGCCGAAACCGGTCGGAATCAATCATATGAGTGAAAATCAAGAAAGTTCAAAACATTGAATTTAGGCGTGATATTAAATCTTAATTGAATGGATAGCAAAAATACCGTGGAAAAAGGAAGAGTTAGAATTTTCCGGAATAATGTATTACAGGATAGTGTTCTATAGTATTTGTGACAGATTCTGAATAGAATACCTACTTAACAGACAAAATCGAAGTGGACATTCTGGGTCATTTATACACATATTTTTTGGACATGGCAAAAGTTAAGGCTCTATTATAACATGCACATAGACGGTTCTGCCAACTGGTGCCATCAATTTGACTGTTTTACCCTGATAAGTTTCTTTTACTGTCCTCATAGTGTCTCTACTTTACAACGAGTCCTATGTGAGATTTGTCCGTCGTACCTATTGCAAGTTGACCTTTGACACTTCGACCACTTACAAACTTAGCGCTGAAAATTAGCTGAAGGAAGGAACAACTGAATCTGTCCCTTTCATACAAGTTGAGTTAGTAAAGGACCACCTTATCTTTGCATCGGCATGACATCATAAAAATTAATGGCCTCAATAAAAATACACCAATTACGTTAGCTTTTTAATTTGCACCGTTTGACACAGATTGTAAATAAACTGATTAAATTAGGAACGTTTGAGTCACAGTAATAGTGTTGGGACAAATTTATAGCGGAGGTATTTTTTTTTGACAGAACTGTAAGTAATTCTTACAAATGAGTCAAGACCAAAAAGTTGCACATCTGGTAAAGCTGCATTAGCAGGTATTTATAATTACTATTATTTTTTCCATTGTGACACGAAAATTATCCATAAAAAGGTATGGTTAATTTTCGTGTCACAATGGAAAAAGTTAATGGGAATTTTAACTACCTGCTAATATAGCTTTAACAGCGTGCAACTTTTTGGTCTTCACCCAAATATAATATTTAGATGTTATTAATGTGCAGATAATATAGGAAATACAAAAAAAACACTGATTCAGCGTAGGTACTTAATTATAACTACCTTTTACCTTGCTGCACACAGTCATAGTCATCAGCATCATCATCATTTATCATTCACGAGGTGCGAGTCCGGCCTCGAATCCACGACCTATCCCCATCCCCATCCCCATCCCATCCCATCCCATCCCATCCATCCCATCTTGTTACTTAACAATATTATGTCCGACGCGCACTTAGCCGGTTATTTACGTCTAATAAACTTCAAAAGTTAACAGATCTGGATATTAAGAGCCTACCGAGTTTTTCGCGCTAATCGATTTTGGGTGGGCGATTTCGGGCGTGGGGCCGCGTGGGGGAGGCACGATGGCTCAAGATAGGTTGGTTGGATTGCGCGTGTTTTTTGGGTATTTTCATCTTATTACTAAAACAAATACATATTTTAAAAATGTAGCAAAACTACGCCCTAGAAAACATCTTGTTTTATTAACATTCAAAAAGTCGTAGCGTCGTACTACGAGTTTATTTTATTTTTAGAGACTACTTTGGATTTTTTTTCTATAGAGCGAACTACAAGTAATCGTGTTTCGATAAATACTTGTCACTAGAGTGAATCCTCAAATATCTTACATATGAATTTCAGGACTATAGCATTGCTAGTAATGATACAGCACGAGTTTAAATTAATGCAATAAATGCGCCAAAAACACGGTAGGGCCTTAAGAGGGTTTATACCTGCTGAGCTGGAAACGTTGCATTTTTGTTAGTTTTTCTCGATTATTCCATAAAAATTGAATGAAAATTAAAAATGTTTTGTATACAAATTGTTCTAATATATATGTTAATGTGTCTACTGCAATAATAATTCGTGATAGACTTTTATCTAATACCTTTAAACGAGCAATTCTTGTATATATGTATATATATATATATATATGTGTATATGTATATGTATATATATATATATATATATATATATATATATATATATATATATATATATATATATATATATATATGTATGTGTATATATATAATCAGGATCTCGGAAACGGCTCCAACGATTTCGATGAAATTTGGTATGTGGGGGTTTTCGGGGATGAAAAACTGATCTAGCTATGTTTCATTTTCAGAAAATCGCTTTTACTCGTGTTTTCCGGCTATTTTTGTTTGCATTAGAATATAAAGCTAAATTTCGCCCACCTCGAGCAGATCATAATGGCACATTAGAAATCGGGTGGTCGCGGATCCAGCCGACCTCGGTTCGAATCCACGTTTTTTTTCAACATTTTTAGTTTTTTTTTTTAAGTTTATTTTTCATGAGAAAACGTCAAGTTTCTTCTTTTGTGAGAAAAAGTTACTTTTTTGTGAGAAAAAGTTACTTTTTTGTTAGAAAAAGTATTATAGGGAACGTGCAGTAACTATAGGCGGCAGCACTAATGCGACAGAAGAGACACTATGCGGACAGTAAAACAAACTTATCAAGGTAAAACATTCAAATTGATGGCACCCTTATGGCACCAGTTGGCAGCACCGTCTATGTGCACGTTCCCTATTGGGAGCACAGGGGGGTTACTACGAAATTCGAAGTTCGAAGTTCGGATCGTGCGGTCCCTCTCAATCTCGTAATAAATACCATTAGCGTGAGCGGAACGGCATGAAACGAAGTTCGAATTTCGCGCTTCGTAGTATAGGGCCAGAACAGGAAATGCCGGTTGTCTGTAAAGTCGGTTTACGGACGATAGTTTAACGTGACTCACCCAACCTCCAGTGTTTTTGTCAAATATCTTGAAAACGGTGCATCCTACGGCAAAATCAATGAAATTTTCATCCCCCCTTTAATTCCCCCGCGCTCCCTCCCCCACATCCCCCCTCACCCCCCCCCCCTCTCCCCCCCCCCCCCTCCAATGTATATAATCAGGATCTCGGAAACGGTTCCAACGATTTCGATGAAATTTGGTATTTGGGGGTTTTAAGGGAAGAATAATTGATCTAGCTTGGTCTTATCTCTGGGAAAACGCTTGGTACCGAGTTTCTGCCCGAGCAGAGCTCGGTCGCCCAGGTACTTTTCTTTAAAAACGAACAAATTATTACCTAACGGTTTTTAAAGAAAATAAAAGTCTTATCCCGAATTATTATTGCAGTAGACACATTAACTTATATATTAGAACAATTTGTATACAAAACATTTTTAATTTTCATTCAATTTTTATGGAATAATCGAGAAAAACTAACAAAAATGCAACGTTGCCAGCTCAGCAGGTATAAACCCTCTTAATATTTTTCGGATGTTCTTGTTCCACATCCACATCCAATCCTTGAGATCCAACGCTTTCACATCCCTAGACTGCGGTTTTACGATTAATTCCAAATGTAGTGCTCGTGCGCATAGCTTAAGGCTGATATGGAGAAATCCATTTTTAGATTTAATTAAATTAAACGATTTCTAACCAAAAATGATTCAAAGACAAGATATTTAAGGCTTAGGTTAATTATGCGACAATCATAGACGGGCTATGGGCATAGTAACCTTCTATGGGTAAAATTTATTTTGGGTTGAAATAAATGAAGAAGCTTTAAACATGATACGGACGAAGTCGCGGATAAAAGATAAAGGTCACCACAGACCGCAGCGTGGGGCGTGCGCGCGGTGCCGCCGGAGCGGGCCCAGAGCGTTGTATAACACTGAATCCTATACGCTGCGTCGCGCGGCACCGTATATATGATTCAGTGTGCCCGCGCTCCTGTCTGTGGTGGGTGGCCTTCATAGGTAAATAATAATTAAAAAGCGCGTTGTTAACTGAGGAGATGGCTTCAAGTGTCAAATACACTTTTACAATGGAATAAACATTTTAAACGTGTTTATTAGCTTTTGGCGAAATTAAAGATGTTTAAAAGTATTGACACAACAAAAATGTTCCGATGCAAAACGGTTGCCGTGTTTACTTTTGCCATTGTTTGTACAAGACAAAAACCGGCCAAGTGTGAGTCGGACTCGCGCATGGAGGGTTCCGTACCATTATCTATAAAAACGGCAAAAAAATCAGGTTTGTTGTGGGAGCTCCCCTTAAATATCTGTTTTATTTTAATTTAATAATTTATTTTTAAAGTGAATATATAATTATATATTCTGTGAATTTTTCAAGCATCTATCTGTTGCCGTTATCAATATCGAGCAAAAACGAGCAAAAAAATCACGTTTGTTGTATGGGAGCCCCCTTGAATATTTATTTTATTTTGGTTTTTAGTATTTGTTGTTATAGCTGCAACCGAAATAGATCATTTGTGAAAATTTCAACTGTCTAGCTATCACGGTTCATGAGATACAGCCTGGTGACAGACGGACGGACAGCGGAGCCTCAGTAATAGGGTCCCGTTTTTACCCTTTGAACGGAACCCTAAAAATTAAGTAGGTGTACAGTCACGAGCTTTTGATTTGGGACCCACTTAAGGTTGACAGTCCTGCCTTATTGTATAGGAATTCAAAGGATATTTTTTCGAAATGCGTCCCAAATTAAAGCACGCGACCGTACCTACATTTCGAAGTTACGAGTAATTTAGGATTTTTATGGGGAGTCAAAATTACAAAAAGCTGTTGGCATTTTTATGCATTCCCTGATACAAGCAATAAAGGAGATCAAAGCATTTTAAGAACCGGTCCCATTTCGGGAACATACTGAAGGTTCGATTTCGTTTTTGGCTGTTTTCGGTGGAAAAATCAAGTTTGGCGATTTTTTGGTTGATGTTGACGGAAGCTGGCAAACAGACAACGCGATTTAGTTCGATCTTGTGAGGTGATATTTTATTTAACGCCTATACATATTTGTGGTTTCTCTATACATTGCCGTACTACGTATATGATATGAAAAACCGGCTAAGTGAGGGTCGGACTCGCACACCGAGGGCTCCGTACACCGTACAGTAAAGGGCAAAAATATACGTACACAACAAAATATTCAATTTTTAGTCTTAAATTTTTCTTTGAGAGCGATTCACGCTTGGCTGATTTTTATTATTTTTTGATACGCAATATGTTTATCTCTACCATAATCCCGAGTTCGAAGTATTTATGTTTAAACGTTATAGAGAAACAAAGAGCACAAAAATATTACGTTCGAACCCCCTTAATTTTTAATTAAATTTTATTTTTATTACATAATTGTTATTTTTTTTACTCGATTTTTTACGTGAAATCATTCATCATTCCGGGTCGACAAATTGAGAGGATTTATTGTCTAACGCACTCGGAATCACTGGGGGGTTACTACGAAATTCGAAGTTCGAAGTTCGGATCGTGTGGTCCCTCTCACTCTCGTAATAAATACCATTAGCGTGAGCGGAACGGCATGAAACGAAGTTCGAATTTCGCGCTTCGTAGTATAGGGCCTGTTCTTTCTGTCTGGTAAGTGTGTAACTTTTTTGACGCTCGGCATCGGATTGAAATGACAGTTTTTGTATGGCTGTGACAGCTGGCTGTTTCCGATGCAATTGTCAGCCCATACAAGAACTGTCAAAATGAACGCGATGGCGATTGCGAGGGAGTTAGACAATAAGGCTGCGGGTCGTGTTTTGAACCGCACTTCGCAGCTCTTTTCGCTTCTCGTTCATCGTCCGCGGTGGGACACGTTCCTAGCGAGTTAAAAATCAGACAATTCAACCCGTCCACTGAAGGGGCGTTTCTAACGTTATTTAACTGTTTAGTCAATATTACGCATTCAATATTAATTATCGCAATGCGCATTATGTTCTTGCGAAAGAGTATATCCGCCCCAGGGAAATGGCCAAAACAGAGATTTGAACAAATCTCTAAGGGTCATGACAGGGTCAGCACACTTAAGACTTATTTAAATAGGCTGAAAGTCGGTTCGGCGTCTCACAGGCCGATGTAGACTTAGTAACTAAAAAAATTGGCTATAGATAGACCCTTAACTTTTACCGTGTCCACACAAAAACAAAACAAAACAATGAAACAAAAACAACAAAAATGTGTATGACCCGACCAAATCAAGCAGGATGTTAAAATGGGGAATCCATTTTATCATTTACCTAGAATAAATCAGTCATTTGATCAAATGCGTAAATCTGTTAAGTAAAATAACAAAATTAGCCATAAAAGGCAGTTGCGGGATCGCGTTGGATGCGGATAGCGCGGGACCTATCTGTTTGTCGAGCCTTGATCCCGGCCTATGTTCAGCAGTGGACGTCTTTCGGCTGAAATGATGATGATGATGATGAGTGTGGTCAAACCCCAAACAACAATCCTTGATTCACCGCTGGCCATATCTATTCACGTAAGCGAAGCTACGGTAATAACTATATTCTACTGCAAATTTATGACTCCTATTATTTAATATAGATCATCCGGCCCGGCCACTGTACTATAAATCTGCGAGCAACGCTAAATCTTGCGTATGCGCTTGGCATTGTAACTGTCATAATCGAATTATATAGCCGGTGCGATGTGTGTCAAAAACCGGGTGTTGGGAAGCGAAAATTCAATCAACTTCACTTTTAGCCTAGGTTCCGGATACAACGATCTTCACCGATCTGGTTAATGGATGAAAAGTATTTTATATTAAATTAAATAAAATATGTTAATAAATATATTGCAAGCGGGTTGACTAAAAAATTACAGTCCAGAATATGATTGATTAACCATTTTTTTTAAATTTTACCGTTTCGGTTAATAGACAAATGACATACCAATCAAAAGTAAAAAGCCTATAGAATATGCAAACGTTAGGTTGACTAACCAGACCAGTGCAAATATCGAATTACCTGTTTTTACCTGTTTGTTTGGGTAGGCAGGTAAGTTATGACCGGAAAAAATAGTCAACCTAACGTTTGCATATTCTACAGGGTTATTTTTAATTCACTGACATCCTCTTAACCCTGAATTCCTATCACTCAAACAAATCGTAAAAATAAGAGGAAATCTCAAATTTTCAAAACGTTATTACACCAAAAATATTAAGTTATGAACAAAAAACATTTGGTTAAGTGGTAGGAGTTTAGGGTTAAAAGGATGCTAGTGAATTACAAATAACCCTGTATTGGCTTCATACTTTTGATTGGTATGTATTTAATTTGTCTATTAATTAACCGAAACGTTGAAATGAAAAACAAAAATAAAAAGAACTGAATTTTTTTGGTCAACCCACTAGCAATATATTTATTAACATAATTAATTTAATACAAAATACTTTTCATCCATTAACCAGATCGGTGAATATCGTTGTATACTCGGATCCTTAGGCTATTTCAGGAGTAAAGAAGCAAGGTAATATTGTAGTTCCTCCTAGTATACAGCAGGCTTATTGTCTAACGCTTCTGACGTTGCCTTCGCAATCACTATTTCTTTCTGTCAAACGGTATAAGATGATGACAGAAAGAGATGGTGAAAGCGAAGGCAAGCGTCAGAAGCGTTAGACAATACGGCCCCTCGTCTTTAAAGTCAGGTGCACTACATACAATGTCTTATCGGCTGTGTGCTAAAACTACGACACTAGGCACTGACGTATCCAGGTCAGCAGTTAAGAGCTAAGACCCGCATGACATAAGGTTTCAACCAGGCCGCGCAAACTAGCACAGATTTGATGGATACGTTTCAATAAAAAAAATCATGTTTGTTGTATGGGAGCCCCTTAAATATTTATTTTATTCTGTTTTTTAGTATTTGCTGTTATAGCGGCAACCGAAATACATCATCTGTGAAAATTTCAACTGTCTAGCAGCCTGGTGACAGACGGACGAACAGCGGAGCCTCAGTAATAGGGTCCCGTTTTTACCCTTTGGGTACGGAACCCTAAAAAGTAAGTAATCACAGCACCATTTATTATACATATGCTAATCAAATTATAGACAGTTAGCACTTGAAAATGTCTTTCTTAAAGTGGTCAATCTCCGGTGCACGGGCAATAACTAGGTAGTTTACCCTATATACTTAGGACAATGGGCCGCAGAAGGATAACATTTTAACTTTAAATAAGAAAAGAGCGCGCTGTCCTAGAACGATGTACGGTCAAGTGCAAAAATAAGTATCGATTTAATCCTCCCATCGTTATTATACCTATACCTTAATTCGACGACATAAGAGCTATGGGACATATTTTATGAGCAAGTTGTGTGCACCCATATTTTTACACTTGACTGTACTTTACCCTTAATAAGGTAGAGGCGATTTAGCGACCACACGCATTGACTGCAAATTCAACCTTATTGTTTTAGTACTAAGTTACAATACCCATTGTAATATCGTATGTCAGGTATGTATTTAATAGCTTTTGATTCTGTGGTAATATGCTCCAATAAATGGCCTTATTAAGGTTAAAAATGTTACTGTAAATTTTTCTCAGGGGTAACTTTAAGATTGTAAATTTCTCTCGTGAAGGTACTTCTGATGCGACCACACCATTGGGTTAAAGCTATAATAATGAGGTAAACTTCGTTTGCTTTGTTTCTACATGGGAAGCAATCTCTTTAGCACCTAAATCGATCCTAAACTTTTAGTAATGGCTGAAATATATTTTTTACGTTCCCTCATGGTTCGCATCTGTGTGAGTGCTTCTCTTTATGTTGTAGGCGAAGCCGCGAACGTAAGCTAGTATTATAGCGGCTTTAGCTATTGTATACTCTCTCTGCGATCTAAAATGGCCTCAAAAACATACCACTTATCCAATAAGTCCCTTAAGTCACACGTGTCATTTCTATATATAGGGAAGGTCATACGTCCACACCTACTAGATTAGCCGACGAGGATATAAATCTTCGGAGACCAATTTCCAGGAGTGTTTTATTCAATTTTACTAAAGACAGGAAAAGATTAGAGATTAAGGTACGAGTATAATAACTATAAATAAATTAAAAATTTTAAAAACCCCCAACGCAATTATGTCACACGTATGTTTGAACGTAAAGTAAACGCCCATTATGCTTCTAAGATCCCTTCCGCAGCTAACAAAAGAGCTGATAACTTAGAAACGGCTGAACTGTTCTTTTCACTAGAACGACTAAATCCGTGCACATTTTAGGAAACTAGGTAAAGTAAATTAACCAGAAGGTGAATGTCATATGATGTAGATAACACAAGATAAGAACCAGTGCAGTTCAGTCAGATATTTAGCAACAGTTTAAATTCTAAGAAATCGTAGATAAGAGTTGGTTACTAGAAGGGTGTGCCGCAGTAGGAGACCTATTTGTGTTATAAAATGAATGTTATCTTTTAGCGCTCAGATTTATTTATCCTCAGTTTTTTTTACTGCCTAGTTTAAAAGTTTAAATGAAAGCTTACCATGAGTATGTTGTAGTAATTTATTAATAACAAAGAAGTTAAAAAAATATAAACGCAAAAACCGCATAACATGTGCAAGACTTTAAACAGTTGCAGCCACAATACGGATATACACTCTGATGCGATACGCAAATTTAAAATAGGTGTAAGTAGGAGTCTAGTAAATATAGTTAATCTCATATAAGCTTGAGTCAGTGAAAAGGTGATGAGAACTAAACTTATAAGCTAAAGTCACAGTTAAAAACTATATATAATTTACTTTTTTGTATATAATTGCATGCTAATTGCAATGAACTGATGTCGAGGCCGAGCTATGATACCGCGACGCGCAGCGGCCTGCAGCTTGTTTTGGAATTGTACCTTCATACTAAAATTCCACATTAAAAAAATCTCAAGAGGTATTAACAGAGTGGGCAGTCGAGCCAAATCTCATGACAGTCATCAGAGGGCGAGAGGGGGTCGTAAATTCGCTTAAACGTCTCACGTAATTTATGGATGCGTCCTAGTAAACAATATTCTGAGATAGAAAATGACTCAATCCATCACAACACGCCAAAACGTAAACGTCACGAAACTACGCCAGTTAAATATACTAAATTAATTTGTAACTCAGCCACCTTGATGACGTCCGCCCGGCGCAGGAGTCTAAAACGAACTTTACGAGTAGGGTAGCAACGAAGATCGAATTTTCGATAATATCGACCCTCCATTATCGATATACATTAGCAGTCAATATGATATTAAAATATCGAAAAAATAATAACTATAAAATAAATATAAAAATAAATATCACGGGACAACCCACACCAATTGACCTAGTCCCAAAGTAAGCTTAGCAAAGCTTGTGTTATGGGTACTAGGCAACGGATAAACATACTTATATAGATAGATACATACTTAAATACATATTAAACACCCAAGACCCGAGAACAAACATTCGTATTTTTCATACAAATATCTGCCCCGACACGGGAATCGAACCCGGGACCTCAAGCTTCATAGTCAGGGTCTCTAACCACTAGGCCATCTGGTCGTCTAAACTATAACTAAACTATAGATCGTCTGTACGTATTTAATTTTAATTTTAGTTTTGAAAAAACTGTCTAGCCTATTGTTTTTAGGTTCTATTGATAAAAGTGAAATTTGAGAGCATAAAAGTATCCATTTTCTATTTTATTCCGTGTCTTAGGGTGAGGCCACACGAGCGTAATTTTGTGAGTCGTGAGCGGCAGAATTTCGGTCCGCGCCATACATACAATATGCGCGCCATCACGTGACACTCACGTGACACAATGTATGGCGCAACCGAAATTCTGCCGCTCACAACTCACAAAATTACGCTCGTGTGGCCTCACCCTTATTGTTTCCTTTTGTATTTAACATAATATAAGTACCTATCCAATAATACTTCAATAAATCATCTTTTTACACAAACTTAATTCTTAAAAATCGCGTATCGATATATCGCGTTGAAGCGATAAACGATCAAGTATTTGACGTAAATATCGATATGAATATCGATATTTTCATCTACTTGCTACCCTATTTACGAGTTCAAATGGCTAATAAATAGCAGCGATTGGTTGCGGATAAAATTCTAAGCCAGTGCATGGCTTGAGGTTCACTCGCGCATTGAAACTGAAGTTTCGTTGTTATGTTTGTTTATGACACTTATATTTTAATGGTTTGTCAAAATGGTTCATGTTACGAGATACAGGGGTGGGGGGAGTTGTTGTTAGGCTAGAGTGAACTGAGTAGGCTGTTACCACAGAATATATAATAGTACTAACGTACAGAGTGGCCACGCTCCGCCCCGCACCGATTCGAGTTACCCCACCCCTCAAGGCGCAGATTGCCGGAACCGCCGGAATCCAGTCGGGTGCGCGCGCGATGTATGTAGGCGTACGCGTGTACAGACGTCGTCGTGCTTATGTAGATTCAAGAACGCGTATTTTGTACGTCGTGGCCGCCGTGTGCTGTTACTGAACCAGGGTGATACACTTTTGCCCTCATCTGAACTTTTCATCAGGTGAGATAGTGGTCAATCACGGGTCAGATTTACGGAACACACATAAATACAAATATACATAGAATAGTCGTGTAGAAAAAGAAAAATTGACAAGGTAAGAAGTCATTTTAATTTAGACTTAATTCAGTTTCTGGAAAGTCTAATTTTAATTTAAAATGGCGAATTATTATGAGTTAATAAATACATCTTGATCTAGGAGTGAGTTATGTTAATCCTACCAATCTTACTATTTTATTTTACTAATATATAGACGCGAAAATTTGTATCGATGTATGGATGTTTGTTACTCTTTCACTCTAAAACGGTTTGACGGATACTGTTGAAATTTGGCACACAGACAGTTTAGAACCTGGATTAACATATAGGATATTTTTATCCCGGAAAATGACATAGTTCCCGCGGGATAGCGATAAATGAATTCCTTGCAGACGGAGTCGCAGCGCAGACAGCAGCTACTATTAGAAATTCGAAAGTTTGTGTGTGTTTGTTATTCTTCCACGCTAAGGCTGCGTCCGTTTCCACCAGAGATGTGCGAGGATGCGTTGCGAGGGATGTGTCTGTCATAAACCAATAGAAACACTTCATTCACTTAGGACCTTTTAAATGAAGTGTTTTTCTATTGGTTCATGACAGACACATCCCTCGCAACGCATCCTCGCACAGCTCCGGTAGATACGCAGCCTAAAACGGCTGGACGGATTTAGATGAAATTTGGTACGTAGATAGCTGAACGTCTAGAATAAGATGTAAGCTACTTTTACCCTGATATTCCAACGGGATCGATGTTAAATTCCGAAATCTTAAACGCTAAGTCTAAAATATGTTGATTACGGCGCTCGCGAATGAAATGATATCCTTTTTAAACTACCATCTTTGCAATAATTCGTATCATGTTAACTTTTTTAAAGACTGTGATGGGAAAACATATGTCTTTTAATTAACTATCGAGAACGACGACCGGATAGCCACATGAGCGGTCGCTTTTTTAGCTTACGTGACATTTGTTCTCTTATTAGTTGTGATATTAACGTTAACTACACGTTAATTCACTAACGTGCGAATCCGCTTAGTACCTATTCAATTCACTTGCAAATTTCCTAATTTTCAGAGGAGCCCAACTATCTTTTTATAGTATCCAACTTAGACTCTATCGGCAAAAACATTAGATTTAAATTTGAAATGTAAATGGAGTAGAAATGCGACCTTATGGAATTCGAACAACATATATACAATTACTCGACCTTCACCTCACTATTCCGTCAAGAAATAAATGAATTGAGCAAGTTCTTAGTTAGAATATAAATCATAGGTTTGAGGACAAACAGGTAAAATAAATAGGTACATCGAAGAATTGTTTCATTCAAGTCAGATGATGAAATCATCATCATCTCAGCCTTTACGACCCACTGCAGGGATAGACCTCTCAGAATGAGATGGCATGGGCTGTAGTTCCCACGCTGGCCAAGCGCGGGTGGTAACTTCACACACGCTATTGAATTTCTTCGGAAGTGTATGCTAGCTAGTTCCCTCAAGATGTTCCTTCACCGTATAGCTCATGGAAACAAATGTAACTTCGATGATGAAATGATGATGAGGAACTCCAATCCATTAGACCCAAAGCCCAGTTTAAACACGCAAGAAAAATCGTGCAAGTTGCATTGCATTGCGGTGGTCGATTGACCACTTCGAACGCCGCGCAACGAAATGCAACTTCATCATCATCATCATCATTTCAGTCGAAAGACGTCCACTGCTGAACATAGGCCTCTCCAAGCTCGCCAAACAGATCGGTCCCGCGCCATCCGCATCCAACGCGCTCCCGCAACCTTAACCAGGTCGTCGCTCCATCTTGTTGGAGGCCTACTTACACTGCGTCTTCCGGTCCAATGAAACATCCACGAGTTTTATTGCAAATCTAAACAGGGCTTAAGGCGTGCTAAAACTTGCTGATACTTATGAGTTTTTCGGAATTTATCTGAATTGCATTTGAAATTTACGGCGAAGGAAAGCATCGTGAAAAAATGTACACACATCTGTGAAAAGTAAGTAATTTTTCTGTTGTAGAAACAAAAGACAGTTTTTGAAAGGTTTAACAAGAATTACTACTTCCGTGATACATGCAACTATTTACATATTTAGTTAGTCGAGTATCATGTGGCTTTATGTTGACTGCAGGGGTTCCCAAACTGTGCGAGGCGCCCCGGGGCGCCATTTGCCACACCTGTTTTAACCTACAGTATTATTTTGTAGTTTATTATATTTTTTGTTAGCTGTACTCGCATTATAAAGGTAACGCCACCAGAGTTGAGGCCACGCACACAACCACATCTACGACACGTTGACGTTTAACGACAACACAACGACAAAATCCCGCTGTCACTACATGAGATGTGGTTGTGTGCGTGGCCTCAACTCTGGTGGCGTTACCTATATATTTGGGTGTCGGCTGAAAACCAGCGCTCCTGAGCGTCGCCCTCCGGGAACGGCGCCAGCAGCTTATGCTGACGCCGACACCTATTGTCACAAACTTCTACGACTATGTTTTATGTTTAATATGTAGGATTTAATTGTTTAATTTGTTTTTTGTGGCAATAAATTGTTTTTTCTTTCTTTCTTTCTTTCTTTCTTTCTTTCTTATCTTTGATCAATTATAACTGTAGATCCACAGTCGCGCGCCCGAAAATGTCCGAGCCAAATGAGCGCCACTTTGATAAAAGTGGCCTTCTTTTTCTCAGTACGTTGCGTGAAATTGTCAAGTTTAGCTGTCAAGTGTCAACCGAAATTCGACTGTAATGAAGTAAAGACTAGGTTCAAATTTCTGTGTAGGTGATGATTTTAATTGTTATGCAAACAAATAAAAAAGTTCGGACATTCTTTGAAGGGGATTTTGTTCGGCAATGTGTATCTTCAGTTATAATTGATCAAAGTTTCTTATACAAGAATACATGATCCATACTATACATATACGTGATACGTTTTAAGGCTGGCGCAGACCCGAAGCGTGTGCTGTCACGCACCAATTGTAATGAATGAAACTGTAAGAAAGATGGCACACCATGTGCAAGCATGTAGTGCGCCATCTTTCTTAAAATTTAAATTATTAGAACTGGTGCGTATATTATACTGTTATGTTAATGAATTTATGACAGACTGCAATTAATGGTAACTGCACATCCCATTGTTATAGTCCGTTAAGAGCGTCGTCGCCTCAGCCCGCAAGTGAAGTTTCGGTGCACACACGCGTAACTATCTATGTGTGTGTAGACAGTGGCAACTGCCCAGACTGTTTGCGGCACCAACCAATATTGATACTTTTCTCAAACATGCTATGAAATATTGACGTTATGTTCCTTATAATACGCCACGAAGTGTCACGTTGCAGGTGCAGGTGCAGCCGGTGGTGGGGGACCGCCTAGACGAGAGGTCAATAATGGAATTTCATACAACTTTGCTGGCCAAGGCCAGCAAAGTGATCGTCTATTGTTTCATACCATGACGTTTATAGGTCTATGGCATCATAGCATTTAGCCATTAAAAAAAAAACTATAAGCAATATTTGCGTTTTGGTTCATTAAGACATTCTGCCACTACGCTTATTTAAGGTAAGGTAAGATGATGATGATGATGGTGTGATGATGATGGTGATGATGATGATGATGGTGATGATGATGATGATGGTGATGATGATGATGGCGATGATGATGATGATGATGGTGATGATGAGATGGTGATGATGATGATGGTGATGATGAGATGGTGATGATGATGTTGATGATGATGATGATGGTGATGATGAGATGATGATGATGATGATGTTGATGATGATGATGATGATGATGATGATGATGATGATGATGATGATGATGATGATGATAGTGATGATGATTATGATGATGATGGTGATGACGATGATGTTGATGATGATCATGATGGTGATGATGATGATGGTGGTGATAGTGATGCATGTTTGAGAAAAACTCTATACAAGCCTTGGCCACGAACAGGGATTGCCGGCCTCGTATCTTTAGATGGCCTCGTTAACACTCGGCCATCTATAACTACTCGGCCGGCAATCCCCTATTTCGCGGCCGCTGCAGTAATGTACTATTAATCAGGCGAATCGTTTAATTTTAATAATTTAATTGTTGTTATTAGTACATTTTATCATTTAGCATTTCAGTGACATAGTTAAGTATGAATATAAAAAACGTTATGCTTGCGATAATTCACGAAAATTAATTGAGTAAAAATAGTCAGAAGCGAGCCCAACTTACTCATAGCTTTTGAATTGAATTTAAAATGAGCTAAAAAAAATTGTAAGAATGCCTTTCGGCCCAACATGGTGATGTAACAGTACCTAACATTTAAGATCTGTGCCTGAGTACAATTATACCCGTGTTGAACAAATAAACTATTTGTATTTGTATTTGAATCTACCCGAATCCAAATAAGAATCAAAAAATATATTAGGGGACAATCTCACACAAATCGACCTAGTCCCAAACTAAGAAAAGCTTGTACTATGGGTACTAGATGACGATAAACATACTTAAATAAATAAATAAATACTTAAATACATAGAAAACATCCATAACTCAGGAACAAATATTCGTGCTCATCACACAAATAAATTCCCTTACCGGGATTTGAACCCAGGACCTCTTGCTTCGTAGGCAGAGTCACTACCAAGTAGGCTAAAGCGGTCGTTAATCAATTTTTGAAAAATGTGAATCTTTAGTAAAGACTCAGTTCCTCATAGGAAAATGATGATAGAGCAACAACGGATTTGTTTACATTATTTGAAGCGTCCGAATCAAAATATTTACGCTGTAAAATAATGAACAGTTAACATAAATGTATATTCTTTTATATCTTAGATGAAAATGTTGGGTTTATTTACATACGTCTAGACTCGGAGAAAAACCCCAAGTGCCTACTAGTAGTCACTATTACCTAATTAATTTTGCTTTTTTTATGCGTTTTTAAAACTTACGTATATCTGTTGCTACGGGCTTTATCGTACAACATCGTTCTCGTGGAAAAATTAAAAATTTGGTACGTTATCTATCCCGTAAGACTTTTGAAAAATCCGTAAGTGCATATGATTCTCAAGGAAGGAATATATGTATATCTTTTACATTTTAAATTTACCATTTTAGCTTTACGTTGAAAGAAAACATCGAACAATGTGAAGAATCATCTGCGATTGGATTTAATGGCTTGTGTGAAGTTCCCAATCCGCACTAGATCCGCGTGGGAACTACGGCACAACCCCAGCATTCTGAGAGGAGGCCTAATGTCCTGCAGTGGGATGTATATGGGCCGAGACGATATCTTTCAAATTTCAAGTTTCTAGCTACATATGTTTAGCCCAGTGATACCCAAAGTGGTCCACGTCGACCCCCAGGGGTCGATGATAACCTGCAAGGGGACGACGAGATACAAAAGTTTGGGGGTCTCTGGTTTAGGCTGTACGTTGTCTGTCACCCTTCCGTTCCGTTACTCTTTTATACTATAGAACAGGTGCAAATATAAGAACACTATGACAGTGACATACACAAGGACTAGTATAATAATAATAAATTTCAGGGGCAATTGACACCAATTGACATAGTCCCAAAGTAAGCATAGCTTATGTAATGGGTAGTAGGCAACGGATAAACAAACTTAAATAGATATTAAATACACAAGAAGAAAATGAACTGAATCAATTACTTTGCTCACCAGCGACCTTAAGCCCTTAAGATACGTTTATGTAAGAAAATGCGTGTTCATGCATGAAAATATCTGCCCCGACCGCGTGTTGAACCCGGGACCTCATGCTTTGTAGTCAGGTTCTCTAACCACTTGGCTATTCGGTGGTCAAATATACAGGGTGTCCCAAAACTCAACTATAACCTGGTACCGGGCGAGAGCCCAAGTTCTGGAAAAAATAGGAATAAAAATCCACGTCAATTAGCGAAACGATAGTAGACATTTTTTCTAATCTAATACTAAAAGTGATTTGTTATTGTTATGTGACTCTACTATTATCGCTTAATTAGGCGACATGAACACCGCGCAAGAACTAAAATCACCGACATAGCTCGAAGAATCGCCAGACTCAAGTAGCAGAGGTAGGGCACATCGCTCGTAGAACTGCTGGCCGATGAGGCAAAAAGGTTCTCGAGTAGCGTCCACGGACCGGAAGACGCAGTGTAGGTTGGCCTCCAACAAGATGGAGAGACGACCTGGTTAGGGTTGCAGGATCGCGTTGGACGCGGATGGCACGGGACTGATTTATTTGGCGAGCCTTGGGGGAGGCCTATGTTCAGCAGTGGACGTCTTTCGGCTGAAATAATGTTGAATGATGATGCGACATGGAGTTTTACTTATTTTTTCCAACACTGGTATAGTATAACTTGACCTCTAGCCCGGTACTAAGTTATCGTTCACTTTTGGGACACCCTGTATAACAATAATATTACTGTCATCGGCTGCTTACCTGCCTACTAAAAATAAACACTATCCAGTTAGCAACAAGAATTCGCGAAAACAGTATTATGTCTACTCCACATTAGTTCTAATGAAATTATGTGATAGTACCAATTGAGCCATTCCCGTCGAGGCCGCGCCTGGCTATAAAATATATTTTAGTCACACATTTAAAGGTTCGTTAGCGTAATGTGGCCATAAACGCACGCAGTGTCAAGTTCGTTGGAAAGAAAGAATCACGGTCAAAAAGCATATTTACACGCGGTTTTTTTAAATGTAGATCGTGTAAGTAGATTCCTATTTGAAACGTTCATTAGAGACGTATTCCACTGTTTTTAAGATTCGGCACTACAAAAGGCAAAAAGGAAATCTTATAGGATCTTTTTGTCTTCAGTCTGTCAAGAACCTTTAATTCAAACGTGTAAAGGTAGCCAGTTAAAGATGTAATCCATGCTCAGTTCAGCAATCCCTTCCAGTTGTGTAGAAAGATCAAAGGATATAAAATTATGACAGTGTATATTATTTTTTTACACAAAAACCATGGGAATCAAAATCTACAGATAGTGCAGTGGACATGATTTTTATGAATTTTGAATATCCGCAAAAACTTTTTTCATGTATATTTTTATTTATTTATTATGAAAGACAAACTTATTTTTTTCATGTTTTAAATTTATGGGAACCCTCAGCACGCGAGCCCAACTAGCACTCGGCCGGTTTGTTTAATTTTACAAGATTTTCATGTTGTGAATGTGTGTCGTGTTGTCATAGAAATACTGTACTATTTTGGATATAAATCCTACTTGTATATTTGCAGCTTAACTGACAGGCTGTTAGTAACAGCTGCATAACATTCCCACAAATATCCATTTAAATTGCAACTAATCGTCCCAAGTGCATTGTAGAATCTAATTCATTTGTAAAACAAATAAATTCACTAATAGCGTGTTGCGAATGGCTTTCCATACGTTACTGAGTTTACTTTCATTTATAGAGTATAGCAGAGAATTGAGTCGTTACAGCACTACGCCACTGCCTTACAATTTTGACGTAAAAAACAGTAATACTGTGACAGACAATCCTCCAATTCACCTATCAAATTCATTTTTTATTTTACTTCGATTTTTGTTTCAATAAATCATTCGATTTTTTAACGACCATATTTTGAATTCACCGAAACCCCCTTTAATAGGTTACCCACAATTTGACAAACACTGATCTAAATTACCAAAACGGGAATTGATTTCGCCCAAGAGTTTTATGGGTCTCAATGAAATTATGAACTTTGAGGCAAATTACGTGGTCAACTTAATAGTTAACTTGTTGAATGAACTGAAATACTTCAAAGAACAAACAATTTATAGAACCAGATTGTGATTTACGTCTCTATAGCGAATCTAAAACGAGAGTTATGACAAAAGAAAATGAGTCGCATTTCCACGAACTTCTTGTTTAATTTTCGTACTTGTTATTCAAGTAGGAAAATTGTTTTATGAACGCTGTTTTGGTGTAGAACATAATACAAACATACATTGGAGCTGTCCAGGTGTTCAAAAACGTACGTGTTCAGATATTTTAAGCACATGGGATTGTATATAGAGCCATATTGTAACCTTTTTTAAACTCGGTTTCATAATTATAAGTTAAACATGCGGGCTAGTGGTATACAAGATAATGCAATATGTACGTCCTTGTGGTTATCTACCTAAAGAGTGCCAAAGGACTTTATGTACTTAGGCTGATAGGCTCTCCCGTCCGTACAAAGCTATACTATATCTTATTTACTGGGTTGCACGGGATAGTTATCAATGATAACTGAAAGAATGATAGACCATATACATCTCTCGGTCATTGAAATCGTGCCGTGGTGGAGTTATGTTCTGGTTTTGCTGTGTTATTTACACTTTTTCGCAAAATGCTATATTGTAACCATTTAGTGAGTTTTCTTTGAATACTTAATGCATTTATGGTTGTGTATTAAAACTAAGTACTTAATTGCATGTGAAATTAGGTATAATGTGTTTTTTAGAAAAAGAGTTTTACGAAGTTTCTTGCGGTGCATTCTTCCTGGCAATCATGGTCTTTGTGAAAGTGTGTATGTCTGTCTGTTACCTCTTCCTGCTTAAACCGCTAAACCGATTTAGATGAAATTTGGTATGGAGATAGTTTGAGACCCTGGGAAGGACATGAGACATCCCGGAACTCACCGTCGACAATGGAGGTGACAGTTTGTTTGGCGAATCAGTAACCGCTAAACCGATTTAAATAAAATAAGGTATGGAGATAGTTTGAGTTGTGGGGAAGGATATAAAATGGTTTTTACTCCTAAAATTAAATAGTCAGATTGATGAAAAAGTAGATTGGATAAGAAACAAGCTACACAAACAAAAGGACTAATTCCACGCGGTGACGCGGACAAAGTCGCGGGCAAAAGATAGTACAATGATATGGTGGTACGGAATCCTTTGTCCAACTTTTCTTGTTTTTGTTACTTTGCATGTAAAAACTGGGGTTAACGCGTAACAGATACATCACTAAATAGCTTTGGAAACATGCTCGTTGAAACTGGAATAGCATTAACAACATGACTCCAGCCAGAGTTGACTCACGAGAAAGCATGGTCATGACTCAGTTACTTATTCTGAATTGAAATGACTAAAAAAGCAAAACATGTAGGTACACGCAAGAATATTTCTAAATCTGACGGCGTGGAATGATCATTGCGCAAAATTTACAACGTAAATAGAGTAAAAAGTACATACAACATCTTTATCATCATTATCATCATCCCAGCCTTAGTATGTATATGTATGTGTATGTACTTAGTATTTATGTTTTTATATTTGATTTAATTTTGGATTGCTTTGTTTATTTCTTGTATGATTGCATTTTATATAATTCATTATTAATTTTTATTTCAATGGAATGATGAATATTAAATTAATTAATATCAATTGTAATTTTATTGTAATTTGATTGGCTTCGGCTGAATTTTAAATTGTATAATAATTGGGGATGTCTATTTTTTTGCAATGTATAGTAAATCGAAAACCATTTCGAGACAAATGCTTTTTAACTCGTTTTCTGTAGTTATTTAATTTTAATATTATGTAATTAATTTATAATATAACAAATAAGCAATGACCTTCATTTGACATTGGTGTAAATTGCGTGACCGGTTCAAGTCGTACTTTATTCTGTGTGGTTAGAATTCTTACAATTTACGCGTGGATTATACTACGGAGTTTGATTTGGACGCGCTGTCTGACATCTAGCACTTTGACAGTGCCAGTTAAGTGACACAGTGTATAGTGTACCACTACGCAAAAAATAATTAAAGGGGTTGCCTTATCGTACGCATTTAGATAGATTTAGAAATTTGGCATTGTGGGAGCCCTCAATTATAATCTGACGGCATCAACTAAAATAGTTTCAATAATTAATTTTGAAAAAAGTAGAGAACTAAATGACAAAATATTGAAATTAGTTTCTTATAATTGACTTTTCTATACAAAAAAAATATAAAAACCATGGGTATTTTTTTTAGACATCCCCAATTTGTATTAATGAATTTATATAATAATTAGACATGTAAATTTTTTAATTTTATGAATAACTGAATATGAATATAGGCTTCCAATCAATATAAGGGGTTTGGACCGTAGATCCCACGCGAGCCCAGTGCGGATTGGGCACTTCACATACACCACTGAATTTTTTTTCAAGTGTGTACAGGTTTGCTCACTATGTTTATCTGTTTTCCTTCACCGTAAATCTCATGGTTATTTTCAAATGTGTTTTTGCACATAAATTCCGAAAAATTCAGAGGCCGGGTTTGTACGTACCCACGACCTTCTGCTTGAGCTGCTATAGGTCAAACCACTCGGCCACCACCACGGCTTCATCATTTCTGCCGCAGGACGTCCACTGCTGGACATAACCCTCCCTCATTGATAGCCAATCATTACGGTTGGAAGCGACTTGCATCCACCCTGACCCTGCGGCCTTCACCAAATCGTCCGTCTATCTCGTTGGTGACCGTCCCGCGCTGCGCTTGCCAGTCCGTGGTATCCATTTGAGAACATTTCGGCCCCAACATAACTATTGTAACAAACTTATGTTTGTATCTAATTGAAAAAATATATAAACGAGCTGACTACAGCGGTTTTTCGCTTGTCGCCTTTTCCTGCTTTTGTGGTAAAACATTTGTTTTAATTAGTACGTCAGTTAAGGAAGTTAAGAAAAAACAACTGTCTTTCAAAGGATCAGAGGCTACGTTGCGAATGCGTTGGCAATTACAATCGTATTCACCACTTCTTTCTGTAATTACCTCATCATCATCTTGCCATATATACGTCTCATTGCTGGGCACAGCCGTTCTCTCACTATGAGAGGGCTTGGGCTGTGGTTCCCATGTGGGCCCAGTGCGGATTGGGAACATCAAACACACCCATTGCATTGCTTAGGTGTGTGCAGGTTCATGATATTTTCCTTTACCGTAAAAATAACATCATATTTTAGAATGCGTTCCCAGCTCGTTCTTAGGCTCGTTATCTTCGAAATTATTAATACTTTTTAAATTTGAAATAACTATAAATTTAAAAACCCTTATGCCAGTTCACACAGAAGTTTGAAATTAAAGTAATGCGTCTAAGATCCCTTCCCCAGCTAACGACACACCATACCTCTCATACCTTTCTCCACCTCTCTCGTCATACCTTTAAAACAGATGAACCAATGTTGATGAAACATGTCTAAGAACCATCATCAAGAAACTTGCTTTCAAATAAAAAAAGTTTAAGAGCTATGATGCCACAGACCGACACAAACACACATATAGCGGTCAAACTTATAATATGACATAAAAAAGGAAAAAAAAAATAGCCGATTAGACCCCAGGTTTATATCACAGCCAAAAAAAAAAACGTTCGTCACGTTCACGTCATCACGTTTTTTACTTCTGAGGGGTTTAGAAATCTGTATTATGACTCGGGCGCATCTGCCATAGCCTAATCTTATTTGAAAATAAATTTTAGATTTTGCATCCAATTGTTTGGGCTAATTCATTGGGAATCACTCACATTGGCTATGCCATCAGTGGCGTTGGAAGTTATTTTAGTTATATAAACTGTTGCCAGCACTAATTGTAGAGGAAAAGTAAGGGTTCAATGAACTATAATCAAGTTACGAGACTATGACAGTCCGTTACGTGCGATAAGATTCTTTGACAATTAGTCACGGTTTTCAAAATTACTGTCACAAAAAAGTCACCACAGTGATTTATTTCATTTTAGTTATATTATTCCATTGCCGATTTGTATATTTTTTCTATAAGTAATTTAACAACTTGAAAAATTAAGAACATCTGAGGAATTTATTTCTTTAAAAATTTTACTTGAAACAATATAAAAATATTATATACAACCCGATTTAAAAAAACGGAAAGCGGACAAAGCAGAAACTAAAAGTTTTTATTTTTGACTTTATTTTATGGCTCAGAATATACAGGGTTATTTGTAATTCACTAGCATCCTTTTAACCCTAAACTCCTACCACTTAAACAAATGTTTTTTGTTTTACGGCTTTTGTCATAACTTAATATTTTTGGTGTAGTAACGTTTTGAAAATTTGATTCTGCCTCTTATTTTTACGATACTCTGTGTATTTGTATAGGAAAAAAGTGCTTCATTTTCAAAAGTCGTAAAACTAAAAACATTTGTTTAAGTGATAGGAATTCAGGGTTAAGAGGATGTCAGTGAATTAAAAATAACCCTGTATATGGCCAAGATAATTATGCTTTTTAGTGATATTTTTTTGTTATATTTTGTGAGCCGCGGAGATCCGCAGAAGAGTCAAAGTTAATAAAAAAATAAATAAAAAAAATAAAAATCGTTTATTCATTCACTTATGGATACATAGTAACAAAGGTTGGTGCCTCTTTTTAAGTATACGTGATACCTGTGCTAAGAGACACCGCTCTTCCAATGTGGGTAACAGTTTTTAAGTAAGAGTAAGAAAAGTAAAGTATATAAAACTAAGAAACTAACTCATACTTAGGCAATAGCAGGCTGTTCTTCATTTTACTTATAAGTACTAATTTTAACACACTTAGATAAGCAAATAGGTACATCACAAAATTAAGAGGGTGTGTGTGCAAGTGTGTGTGTGTGTGTGCTTGTGTGTGTGTATGTATGTGTGTGTGTGTATGTGTGTGTGTGTGTGTGTGTGTGTGTGTGTGTGTGTGTGTGTGTGTGTGTGTGTGTGTGTGTGTGTGTGTGTGTGTGTGTGTGTGTGTGTGTGTGTATGTTTGTTTGTGAGTGCTGCACAGAGTTCAAATATGCACAGAAGGCGTAATGTTAATTTATTTACCACTTATTAGGTTCTCAATGTCCGTGTAGCTTATTGTTTTTAGCCATTTAGTGATTTTAGCTTTACACTCATGAAAGGTAAATGGATAAATATCAATTTCTTTATTTATTTTATTATAGAGATTAGCTGATTGCGTAATGTATTGCCTTCTTGCAAAAACAGTATTCACTATTGGAGTTGACTCCGTAACCCGTGCCAGATTTAAGCGGCAGTGTCCGTCCAGGGCCCATTGCTCGTAGAACCGTTGCCAATGGAGCAGTAAGGTTCTAGAGTGGTGACCGCGAACGAAAGACGTGGCGTGGGAAGGCCCCCAACAAGATGGACCGACGGTCAAGGTCGTTGGAGCCACTTGCGGGCAGCCGATCGTTGTTGAACTCTTTAGGGGAGATATTTATTCAGCAGAGGATGCCGGTTGGCTGATATGTTGAAAATAATATTTTGAAATTTCCGAAACCCCCTTTAATAAGTTGCGCGACCCCGCATAGGGTCGTTGCCCACCGTTTGAGAAACACTGATCTAAATTACCAAAAAATTAATTTAATTTCGCTTAGCATTTTTATGGGTCTCAATGAAATTATAAACTTACGTGGTCAACTTAAAATGTTAACTTAAAACGATTACTTGGTCAACTAAATATTTAAGTTAACTTATTGAATGACTGAAGCTTGTTATTTACAAAATCGTCACATTTCCACGAACTTCTTATTTAATTTTCATACATGTTTATTCAAATAGGTACATTGTTTGGCTTATACGATGATAATGATACTTTTAACATCACAACCTATTCCTAAACATAACTTTATATACGCGCTAACAAAATAGCTAACCATGTCGTTCTATTATGCCTATTCCAAGCATCTATGTTGTATGTTCATTCAGCAATTTGTAACGAAATGCACTCTAATTGGTTGACTTGTTAAGAAACTAATAAGGGCACGTCTAGGGACGAGCGAGCGGGAATATCCTAACGTTACGGTTATGCATTTGTCGGGCCATATTTGCCGTCGCTTGTTCAAGTTAAGACGCCTAGAAAGACAAAAATAGTCTAGCGATAAAGACATCTCATTTTAAGCGCGTGCTTGTTAGAGAGATACTAATCCCACCAAAAACATAAATGTAAAAAATATTAGCCAAGTTCAATACTAAAAATATACTTGATTATGGACTTCACCGACAAAAGGATTGAGATCTAAATGGGTGCCAATTTCTGCAGGTAATACTGAAATCTATTTGTAAGAACAAATAACATCCTAAACAAGTATAACACTCTATTTCTTTGGTTTTTCTACTCCAACAGTGTTTTATATTTATAAATATAAATTCCTAAATTTAACTATCTAATAATTTACACAAAGTACATAACTTATGTTAAATTGAAGCTTAATATTTGACTCGGCTAGTTTTTACCAGCAAATTGAATCCCATCAACTATTCTTCTGTATTGAACTTCTGTTTGACATTTACGTTATTGTTCAAGGACGGAAGCATGCATAAAACTGTACTGGTTAAAATTGTTATGCGTCTTCTATATGATGTCGGTTGTTTTGCGGCTCACGCTTTGGTCACAAGCCTTTACTGTTTATATCATACTTTGGTTCGCTTTTGATGGTAGAAGAAACAAGTGGATACCGTAACCCTTGCACTGCTCTTTTATAAACGTTTGCTGCCCGCTCCGCTCTTACAGTGGCGTGGCTCACAATAAGCAGAATCTCATTTAGTTCCGGTCGCGATCTCTACGCTCCGTAAAGCGCACGCGCATCTCTTTTTGCTCTTCGTATGTATAGTCAACGGCAAAATCAACTTTTTTATATAGGTACTGAATAGTGTGGAAAACGAGTCAGTAGGTCGTCTAATGGTAAGTAAGTACCACCATGTATTACTAATTGAATTTAATAGTTGATTATCTTTTAAACGGTACGAGCCAGCATACTAGTGTCTTAGAAAAATTAGATTTATTTGACCTGAAGAAGACTCCCATAAAGTATACGTACACACATATGTACATATATACAAAAACAAAGAGAAAAAAGTAAAAACACTATTGACAACAGTTGAATTACATGTACAAAGGCGAACGTAGCCCTTTAAGGCAGAGGTCCTCAAACGTTTTTATCTCGTAGACCCCTAGACATATTTTTCGGTTTTAGGAATTGACTTTTTTTTGCAAATTATCTACTTGAAATTGTTTTTATTTCGCATAATTTGTAGACCCTTGGGGGTCGATAAAGATCACTTTGGGTATCACTATTGTAATCTCTACTCTAAGGGATCTGCCTGTCAACTTTTGAGTGGATGAGAGGAGCATTTTATTTTTAGGGATAGATAAAAAGTTGACGGAAAAAAACACGATGTATAATTTGCTTAATGAACTAAATTAGCTTATCACTGATCTACGACAACCGATTGTTATAAGTTCTCATCCCACGATAATCGTATCGGTGATCGAGTTAATTAATCGATAAATGAGTTTGTTAACTCGAATACTCTGCTCGAATGCTAATTGATATTAATTACTCGAGGGTATAGAGTCAATACATGCTTCCGCGATCTTTATTTACTAGTAATAATGATGAAAACATTTTGTTCTTTTGATCTTTTAAGTCAAAACGGATCGTCATTTTTTGCACGAAAACTGTACCGGAAAAAATTAAATAAATAACTCACGTTATATTCTTATACATTCTTCGAGTATTCGTTGCTTGCAACGCTGTTTTCAGTGGCACCCACATTTTTTTTTTACTTGATTAATAAAATAATACGTACTTTAACAGTCAGCAAAACTAATAAAATTACCAAATACATACCTATGTGTTAATTTTTTTCACGATCGAATATTTACATTTTTTTAGATAATCTCGCCTTATCGTGTGATATATCGTTCTTTTTTGCTCTGTTTACATCCAAAAATATCAATACGATATCTAATATAGAAAAATCTCGTGTCACGGCGTTTGTTATCGAACTCCTCCGAAACGGCTTGACCGATTTTTATCAAATTATTTGCTTTATCCTTCGCGGACGGAGTCGCGGGCAACAGCTAGTCTAATATATAAAAATCTCGTGTCACGGTGTTTGTTATCAAACTCCTCCGAGACAACTTGATCGATTTTTATGAAACTTTTTTTCTCTATATTCGGTGGGTCTGAGAATAGGTCGTAGGCTATATTATTCGCAGACGGAGTCGCGGGCAACAGCTAGTCTAATATATAAAAATCGCGTAACACGGTGTTTGTTATCCCTCCGGATCTGGAATTTCGCTAGATGGCGTTAGCATCGCGATTAGTTTGACGTTAGTCTTGCTTGCGATTGGCTCATCTATATATATAAAATTCTAATTTAGTTATAAACCAATCACAAACGTGACACAAATGTCAAAGTTGTCAAATTCATTTCACGATATTAGCTTAGCGCCAGCTCAATTTCTCGCTTAAATGTTGTGAGTTTACGCCACTGACAAAATCAGTACCAAAATACTTTATTAACAAAAACAATACTTTTAATAACGTAGCTTTTTATGAAAGAGTATTTTTTTTTGCTTTTAAGGGGTCGCGATTGTCGCGAATTCGCGATTTCGAAAAGTTTGAGAAACGCTGTAACGATGCATTAAAATTGTAGAAAGAGCTAGAGCGCGAAAATGGCGCAAAAAAAATGAGTTGTGTAATTCAATATTACAAAAATATGTAAACGTAATTTAACATCCATGCTGTCATTTGAGTACAGTCGCCTTCATATACATCGGAGCGTTCTAGGTGCTCTTTAAATTTCTGAATACGCACTTACGCAATTCAGAATACGGCCGTGTTCAGATATTTTTTACGTAACAGAAATTACGCGAGCAGAATTACGCCGCTCACGATTCAAAAAATTACGCTTACTGTCAAATAGGGAGGTTGACACCACCAATCAACTGACGTACTTTTTATGAGCTGTCAAAACACAATTCTCCCACTTGTTCGCCAACTCAATCAACTATTTATTTGTTTTAAAGCAACAAAAAATCTAATTTTGCAGTTAATCGAAAATTAATCAGATGTTCAGGATTTTTTACTGGAGTCGTGTCTTCGAATTATTTTTTAATGGCGTCACCATCCCCATTCACAAGTAGGCACCGATAACCAAACGAATACGTAAGTACCCCTATTGCCAAAAAGCTATCGATCAACTACATATACTATTTAGTAGGCAGGCTTTATATCACATGCATGTGCATGACGATAAGCACTACTAGGGTAAATCATTTTTTTTTAACAACTTATCATGTGCAGCAATGGCTTGTTCCCTTCTCATGCGCCTGTAGTACATACATTTCCGAAACGCTAGAAAATTCGTAATTGTGTCACGTTCTTTAAACAGGCGAATTGCCGAAAATCTATTTTATAATATCTAAATAGCTTTTTACTCGTACTTGGTTCGTTCATACTTATTTACATAATGCGAATTTGATTAAAGTAAAATGGCCGTAAATAAAAAGGTCGTTTACATTTAAAAATGAGTCCAACTGATATGGAAATGCTGAAAGGAAAATAACATTTGCATTTCAGACAGCATTTGCTTCGATAATTACTTATTTCCTGTTTTAAACTCCATTAATGTAAGGGAAGGAAAATATTTATTTTTTAAGTAAATGTTTTCCTGGTGTCACTTAACAGTTTTTTTAAGTGGCTGAAATATTTAAACCATTACCATTAAAAAGTACTTGCTTGCTGCCGTGATTTTCCAAACAAAACAAAAACCTACCGCTTCACACGTCAAGATACAATTACCATGGACATGCTAACTATGTCATAAGGTAGCAAATACATGGTTATCGGTCACTTCCCGCCACTTCCTTCATGAATTAATAAAACAAAACAATAGAACATCACAAAAACAAAACACAAATAAAACCTTCGAAAACGACACTCAGAATTCACTACAAAAAAAACACTAACGTATGAATGAATGAAAACAATACGAATTCGCGAGCCGATCGTTTTTTTTTCGAAATTTGACAGTAGCGTTTCGTTCGCTCAGCGCGCGAGCCGAGTAGCGAATGACAAATGAGCGTCAACCAGCGGGTTGCGTTTTGTTTACCTCGCGGTTTCGCTTCAAGTTCAAGGGATTATAAAGGAGCGGAACGAGATAGTGATGTGCTCCGGTTTTGTGATTAGATTGCGTTTTTATCGGTAGTTTGTGTTACTTGCGATAAATTTTGCTGTGCCGGTAGTACCTATTTACACTTAAATTGATATTAATAGCTACAAATCTTTCTTACATTAGACAGGTATTTGATATTGATATATGATGTAAATCGCAATCACCTTTAATGAACTCTCGATATTTTAACGTAGTTTCATGTGTTATGATCTCCAGGCTGAAATATCAGTAAGTCATTATAAACTGTTAATCTTACATTTCTCATTTTCCACATTTATTATACTTAATTTTAGAATGAAATATAATTGTTTATATAATAACAGGGAACAGGGCATTTTAATTTTTTAAAGTAAAACATTAAAAGTTCGCAATATTATACTTTATTGCGAACTTTTAATGTTTTACTTTAAAAAATTAAAATGCCCTGTTCCCTGTAATATAAACAATTATATTTCATTCTAAAATTAAGTATAATAAATGTGGAAAATGAGAAATGTAAGATTAACAGTTTATAATGACTTACTGATATTTCAGCCTTATACTAAGAACATCGCAAAACAGACTTAGTACCACCTCACTATGTATTTCCGTTGCAGGCCCTATACTACGAAGCGCGAAATTCGAACTTCGTTTCATGCCGTTCCGCTCACGCTAATGGTATTTATTACGAGAGTGAGAGGGACCGCACGATCCGAACTTCGAACTTCGAATTTCGTAGTAACCCCCCAGGTTTATTTCGCTTTTGTCCTTGCGAATACAGGAATACGAAAGAACTTCGATAATAATAACAACAAAGATAGCAAAACATTAGGTTTCTTTGACTTTCAAAATCATAATACTGGCCTCGACCAATCAGACGTGACCTCTCGCAGCCATTCCAATAATTCCCTAATGCGTTTCACCGAAGGCATTCTACAACAAACTTAGCTCATTCTGCGGCAAAAGAAGGAACTACATCTCTTCATATTGATTTTACGTCTACCCTTAGATAGTAGCGCCACCATAACAAGTATTGCATAAGTTTGTCTGTCGTAGATAAGAAGTGTCTTCGTAAAGTGGTTTTCAAACGTCATACGATAGTTAGTCTAATGATGTCATACGTTTTGATAATGCTACGATAACAAAGCAATGTTACCTAAACAGAAGGATGTTTTAGTGCGGCATTCTTTATTTTTTAAACAAGCACATAACCGCCTACCTAGTTAATTAGAGATTTTGTTTAGACTTTACTTGCAAAGCAATAGGGTATAAATTTAGAAACTCAATAGTCAGAGTTGTAACCACGTCCTCGCGTCGACTGCTGAGTAGTCAACAAAATAGCTTCGTAGTGGACAGTTTTAAAATAATTTTAGTAACAAAAAACATGGCCTTAGACTAAGCACAAAAAATCTTGAATACTCGACTTGAATTAACCGGGTACGGGGAAGCCCGGGCTGAGGGCAACCCTAATCTACGAAAAATTTTAAAATAGCAAGACAGGGGCGCCACTGTCCATGCAAAAGTTATCTTTCAAACAATTCGAACTTCGTATTGTGTCGTCTCGCCTACGCTTATTGTGTTTAATAGATAAGTGAGAGAGACAATAATGACACAAATTTAATCCCCTACCGTACAAGTGGATGGAGTATTCTCCATTAGGAATAAATAGCCTTTAAAACTTTTTTCTGCGGTGGTAAAGAACGTAGAGGGATCGAACGAAATATTCCGATACTAAAAATGCAATTTAGAAGAGATTAGAGTTATCTTATCTCACCCTTGGACATTAGAGATAAACGTTGGACTATCGTTCTAACCGAATGCTGTTCCACTCTTACAGGCCTTGTTTGAAAGTGAGAGTTAGGTAGTTGTTCTTGCTTGAAACCACACTTTGAACCATATTTATTGTTTTAGCATGTTAAAAGTCATTCTCAATTAGTAAGAAATAAAATAGTATCTTGTATAGGCATGTGGCTTATTTTTCAAACAACAATAAAAATTTTGATTAAATCGTGCATTCGATATGAGTATGAATGTAAGCGCCATCTATTGTAGCTAGGGAAAATTAGCGCTTCCACAATCAATTCACAAGAAGCAAGTAAAAGATTTGCTACTCACCGCTAGATGTCGCTTTTTCAGCGTTAGGTCATTGGCTTAGTATTGTTTCAAGGGTCTTTTGTCTCATTATAATTAAATATATGCTTGATTTTAAAATAGAATCTATAAGCAAAAGGGTGCAATGTGCTCCATATCCATCCATTGTTGCAGACTCTTTATCATTTGATACATATACGGCATCGCGGCAGTTTTTTTTTGCTCACTATTGCTGCCGCTAAAATTTTTCTTGCCAATATTCGTAAAAAAAATACGTCAGAAGAAAATTACCTAAGGTTTTTTTACTTTTTCGTAAAACGGCCTATGAGCTGCCTGAATTTTTATTTATGTAAAGTCTCTGTACTGCTTTTGGTGTTCAATAATAGTAGATTGTTCAACAAGGGACTAAAACAAGCCATAATGACACGAGATATTTAGCCACCCGAGCGATAGCGAGGGAGGCTATAATTCGAGTTGTCATTATGGTAGTTTAGTCCCGCGTTAAACACTCTACTTTTTACTTTGAATGCGAGGAAAAAAACGACGTACAAAATTACTTTTTTGCAACGTATGCTCAAAACGAGCAATGGACATCTGTTCAAAATTCAAATAGCAAAAAAAAAATACCGCTGTCTTTTCTTTTCTTTTATATTTTTTTGTAAAGTGACGCTTTAAATGCTTGCATAATTAGCCAACAGATTCTAACTTAAAGACTATGTTAAAACTAATTGGACTATGCATGTAAGAATGATAATTGTTCATTCATTAGAATCGGCAAATAAATTAACCTAATTGATCTAAGTTCACACACAAAATATATTGTTAATTGAAACACTTACACGTGAATAAAGAAACGACTTTTTAAGTTTATTTTCTATATGCCAATTCTTTGTTAAATTATATCTAATTATACTTTCTATTTACTATTAAATGCAACTGACATCGCATTATTTTGAAGTCACGTCATATTAACTTTCAAACGTATCTGCTCTATCTACCGTACACTCCAGCACTGCTTTGCCGACAGTGCGGATTGCTATTTTATCGACAGAGCAGGGAACTGCTTTGCCGACAGCGTTTTTAAAAAAAAAACAAATTAAAAAACACCTAAGCTAAAGGAAATCTTTCTTTACATGCAAAATAAAATGAATTCATCTTTAATATTTTATAATTAAATACATTACTATTCGTAATTATTCAATGTGTTTCACGAAATTATTATTTTTTAAATATTTTTTATACAGTTGTAATTTTGAGGTTATTTCCACGCCCTAAAGGCTTCCACAGACCGAAGCGTAGGGCGCTACAGTGCGTCCGCAGCGCGCTACGGTCTGTGGAAAGCTTTAAAATTGTCTATACCCAGTTACTGAAAATGGCGATATCCTCCATTCACAAACACCGTGATTGGCAGTTTAGGGGTTTCCATAGTCAATTAAAAAAATTTTACTTTAATCCCTTGAGATCAAAAAAGAGCTTTAGTCCCGATATGCAGAGACTAAAGTAACATTTTAAGAGCATGAGAAGTGAAAAGAATATTTGTATTGTATTGAAACCCGTGTGGTGTTGGGTTTAGAATTACACCTATCCATTTCTTCCGTAAATGCCGTAAGAAACGACTAAGGACTGAAGGTATATTATGGATGATAGGCTAGCAACATGTCACTATCGGGTTAGGATTGATAGGTTCTCATAGCAAAACGTCCTCGTTGAATAAAAGTCCGTAACGTAATAGGTACGTCATGAGAGCAAAACGTCCGCAATTTAAAAGGCCCTGTGTCAACAAATCAAATTGTCACATTGATCAGACGACCGCAATTTAAATCACCACGGGAGCAAAACGTCCGCAGTTAAAATTATAGGTTTTCCACAATACTAACTAATCTATAAAATATACTATTTCTTCTTCTTTTTTAAAAATTGTGTATTATGCATTAGGGATGTTTTGTTTTTTTGTCATTTTTCGTTGATGACGATTTGCTTCAAGGGTAGGTATTTTTAATTGCGGACGATTTGCTCCCTGGGCATTCTTCCCTGCGGTCCTTTTCATTAAACGGACATTATGCCTAGCAGACTAAATGCAACACAGGACGTTATGCTCTCAGTACGACCTGCTCAAAATTGCACTATCAGGCTTACCAGGTGTACGGTTTCTACCGAACCGTTCGGTAGGTATTTTAGCACTGTGTTCGAAAACCGAAGCATGGGCGGTTCGGTATTTTTTTTCTGATAAATTTTTCTCCCTAGAAAACGATTCAACTGTCAGATTTTACGCAATCGACAATCGATGTTGCCGCTTCCTACATGTTGTATGGACTCAAAATTGACTAATAAATTTTGTATGGAAAATTAAGGACAGTTAAGGCAAAACGGGTACATTTTTTTCTGAAAACCTGTACCTGGGGGGCTACTCCGAAATTCGAAAATCGAAGTTCGTATGGCATCGTCCTTAGATTATTTATGCACTAGATAGAGCTTTGGTGGCATGGAAACGTCCCGTAAAAATATAAGCCAACTGTTGGCTTATATGCCATTTGCGTCATTTGCAGGGTTGCCAATAGTAATATGCTAAAATCCCCAAACGCATTGTCGAAATTCCCCACGTGTGGGGAATGAAAAATTATGTGGGCCGAGTGACTTAGTTTAGAGCTGTTGCGAATAATGAATTGTAGGAAATTAATCAAGACTAGCAGAAATTTGATGTCAAATGTCGCGTATTTGTGTTCATACTTAAATTCCCCTCATTTTCCCCGAATTGAAGCTCTCCCCACACATTCCCCAATCAGCTTCACTTTCCCCACATTTTGGGGAATGTGAAATTAACTGGTATCATTAAGCACGCACACAGTGACAACCGGAATGACGTAACGCGGTCGTAATATGAAGCTGTCAAATGGATTTGTGGACGTTTTGTATCGCAATGTTTGCTACTGACGCTCCATCTAGTGCATAAATAATCTAAGGCATCGTCTTGCTCGCTCTTGTATTAAATACTATTAGCGTGAGAGGAATGGCACGACCGCTTTAGCCTAGTTGGTAGTGACCCTGCCTACGAAGCAAGAGGTCCTGGGTTCAAATCCCGGTAAGGGCGTCTATTTGTGTGATGAGCACGAATATTTGTTCCTGAGTTATGGATGTTTTCTATGTATTTAAGTATGTATTTATCTATATAAGTATGTTTATCGTCGTCTGGTGCCCATAGTACAAGCTTTGCTTAGTTTGGGACTAGGTCGATTTGTGTAGGATTGTCCCCTAATATTTATTTATTTTTACGATACGAAGTTCGAATTTTGCACTTTGTAGTATAAGGCCTGTACATTGCAAATTAAAAGCTTGTAATGATCATATTTATACAAAATCTTGCTTCCCGTTACGCATTTTACGTCATATTGCTCAATGTTGATTTTTCTTCTATGTATTTCCACAGGTGATGTCAAGCTCGAATTTTCACGAAATATCACATCACATTGGCTGTAAATAATCCATTTCCATTCGATGGAATCGTGTCACGGCATTTATCACTGTGATAATGCTATCATACCGATTCAATGAGTTAATGTGGATTTACCAAAACTATACATATTATAAGTATGTAATTGTATAGTTTGATAAAGTTAAGTGGAGTCACGTAGCTTATAATATGATTAACAAACTAAGTTAATTTAGTCTACATACATAATGTTTGTTTTAAGAGCGACATTTCTTGTACTCAGTATTGTTAAATTTCAATTGGAATTTGCGATTTAATAAAAGTACCTATCTAAGGTTTCCCAACATCATCATCATTCATCATCATCATTTCAGCAGCAATAAAATTGTAAAATATAAAAACAATAAAAAAACAAGCTAACAAAAAAAAGTAGGTACTTAAGTATAAAGTAGTAAATATAAGTATTATACATATAATTAACGTATTTGTTTATTTATGTATGTAAATATTGTATATTTGCATGCACTGTTTTTAATATTTATTGACTAATATTTAGTCATTTCTCCTGTCTGTTGTTTCCGGCACATACATAAACCTGTTCATATTTCTACATGTATCCAACATTGGGTCTGGAAGAGATCGCTTTTGAGCGATACGACCGCCTGTTGTCTGCCTTTTTCTGTACTGTTTTTGGTGAACAGTAAAGAATATTTGTATTGTATTTTTGTACCAGTCTGGAAATACTGCCGCTGCAAGCTGATATATATCAGTTTTTAACCGTCACGACGTTACATACTCATATATATAACTATGAGGTACATAGTACGCTGCTTCCATGCCTGCTTGCATGTCTGCTTCTATGCCTGCTAGCATGCCTGCCTGCATGCTCGCTTACATGCCTGCATGCCTGCTTGCATGCTCGCTAGCATGCCAGCTTGGATGCTCGCTTGCATGCTAGCTTGCATGCTTGTTTGCATGCTTGCTTGGATGTTTGCTCGCATGCTCGCTAGAATCCTGCTTGGATTCTCGCTTGCATGCTTGCTTTCATACTTTCTTACAAGCTTGCTTGCTTGCATGCTGCTTGCACGCTTGCTTGCATGCTTGCTTGCATGATTGTTAGCGTGCTTGCTTGCGTGCTTGCTTGCTTGCATGCATGCCTGCATGCTAGCTTGGATGCTTGCTCGCATGCTCGCTAGAATCCTGCTTGGATTCTCGCTTGCATGCTTGCTTTCATGCTTTCTTGCAAGCTTGCTTACATACTGCTTGCATGCTTGCTTGCATGATTGTTTGCGTGATTGTTTGCGTGCTTGCTTGCGTGCTTGCTTGCTTGCTTGCGTGCTTGCTGGCATGCTTGCTTGCTTGCTTGCTTGCATGCTTGCTTGCATGTTTGCTTGCTTGCATGCTTGCTTGCATGCTCACTAGAATCCTGCTTGGATTCTCGCTAACATGCTTTCTTGCATGCTTGACGGATATTGTACGTAGGTACGTACAATATCCGTCTCTTATCACAACAACTTTGTTATTGAGATGAATTATCAATAGACTACGTTGGCGACACGTCAACCGATAAATACTTATGAAGTTATTTGGTAAACACGTTTTAACAATTTTATTACTCAATTGGTAATATTTTGTAGCGTAGAAGGACATGGAACTTGGAAGGTTAATGACATTTTTGAGAATTAATTAACTCATACTTGCAGGCTTAGTGTCTACGGCCGTGTTCAAACCAAACTGACTGTAAGCCGCCGAATGTGAGCAGGCTCACTGTGAGCCCCAGTGTAAACGTGAAAATGAAATAAACAAAATAAACGGTATTTTATGTCAGCGTCTGTACGCATAGCGTACTTAATAACGTAATTGTCGGTTAGATGTGAACGAAAAAGTGAATATGCATGGAATTACAATAAACTGCGTAATGTTCGCTCACTTTCGGCGGCTGACAGTCAGTTTGGTTTGAACACGGCCTAACGCGCTGATGCTTGCTTTCGTAATCACTATTTCTTTCTGTCAAACGGATATAAGATGATGACGGAAAGAGATGGTGACAGCGAAGGCAAGCGCCCGAGCGTTAGACTAAACAGCCTCTGGTGTTCTTATACCCAATGTTTATGCCATCATCATTATCATATCAGCCAAAAGACACCCATTGGTGGACAAAGGCCTCCCCCAAAGGGTTCCACAACGATCGGTCCATCTTGTTGGGGGCTTTCCCACGTTCCGTCTTCCAGTTCGCGGTCGCCACTCTACGAGCAATATGCCTGACCCACTGCACTGCCACTTAAGTCTGGCGACTCTCCGAGCTATGTCAGTAGGTAACTTTGGTTCTCATGCAGATGTTCATTCACAAAAACTAATTACTACTGGTTAAAGGTACGGTTGACACTGGCCAACGAGATCGTGTGACGTGTCGCTGTTTCGTAAATTTGAATTTGTGTCTTCTAGAATTTGAATCAAGAAACGAACAGCGGACAGCAAACGAAATGTTCTTATTTATAGTTGAATATGTAATAAATTCATATTATAGTTGAAATACTATCTTTCTAGTCTTTATTTAAATAGTTAGGGTTCAGCCACGCCTCTCAGCTCAATGATGAAATCCACGCAAGAACTAAAGTCACCGACATAGCTCGAAGAATCGCCAGACTCAAGTGGCAGTGTGCCAACTAGTGGCAAGGCACATCGCTCGTAGAACTGATGGCTGATGGGGCAAAAAGGTTCTCGAGTGGCGTCCACGGACCGGAGGACGCACTGTAGGCAGGCCTGCAACAAGATGGTGCTACGACCTGGTTAAGGTTGCTCATCGGTTGGATCGCGTTGGATGCGGATGGCACGGGACCGATCTATTTGGCGAGCCTTGGGGGAGGGCTATGTTCAGCAGTGGACGTATTTCGGCTGAAATGATGATGATGATGACGCCTCTCAGCTACACCCCATCACAGTACACTGCTACTTCAGTACACAGATTTTGATCATTTCCGAATGATATTTTCCAGTAGTGTGATTTCTTTGTGTGGTGTTGGGTTAAGAATTACACCTCTTCATGTCGTCCGTGAATGTCGTAAGAACTAAGCCGCGGCGGACACGACGTACAAATACGCGTTCTTGAATCTACATAAGCACGACGACGTCTGTACACGCGTACGCCTACATACATCGCGCGCGCACTCTTCTGGTTTCTGGCGGTTTCCGGCTATCTGCGCCTTGAGGGGTGGGATAATTCGAATCGGTGCGGGGCGGACCGTTTCCATTCTGTACGTCAGTACTATTATATATTCTGTGACTCGGGTTAACGTATATTGTAGGCGATAGGCTAGCAACCTGTCACTATTATACCACTTTTACCTTTAAACCTAAAATTGCTAAAAGTGGCCTCGAAATGTAACGTTTCGTGTGCTCCGTCTACCCCCTTTGGGAATACAGGCGTGATTTTATGTTTGTACTAGCTTTTGCCCGCGGCTTCGCTCGCGTGTACCATGAGTATTCCAAAGAGCCAAGATATCAAGCAAGCAAGCATACAGGCAAGCAAGCAAGCATGCAAGAATGCAAGCAAGCATGCATGCACGCAAGCAAGCGAGTGTGCAAGAAAGCGTGCAAGTAAGCGAGCAAGCAAGCCAGACTAAACTTCAGGTAGATACGGTCCTTTACAGTATTTCTTTATATACAATGTTTTTCACTATTCGAAAGCGGGCACTAAAATAACCAGGTTTGTTAATAATATAAAACCTATTATTAATTTCCCCTGTCCTGCATTAGGTATAATTCAATGTTTTCTTACCTTCTACGGAAACTTGAGTAACTGGAAGCGCTGTGTACCTACTTAGCATTGATATTATACATATTATAGTATTTTGTTAAGGTGTTGTGTGACCTAACCGTTAAGGAGTTTAACCTTCCATCATCAGCTCACCCGGATAACCTGAAAGAATACAACTATCGGTCTATACGTACCTATAATATTTGAAAAAATATCCTCAACTCCTAACCGTTAAGGAGTTTTACCTTCCATCATCAGCTCATCTACATGAGATGATGTCTACCAGACGCAAACACTTAAATAGCTTGAGAAAATATATGAAAAACGTAATGCGTGTGTACAAAATTTGAGGGTTGCCCTCGATTTCCCTGAGATCCTGTCATCAAATCCTGATTTGGTAACAACGGAACCATCTCAGGAGTGTATTGTATTCTTTCGAATAAAAAAATATTTTTTATAATCGGTCCACAATTGATCAAGAAATCGGCGAACATACCTACATAAAAAAATACATAAAGTGGAATGCATAATCTCCTCCTTTTTTTGCACTCGGTTAAAGAGCCCTTTGCGGCCTATTTACAGTGTAAAGTTATGAATTTTGAAATTTTAGCTTTCTACAACCAGTAAAACGCAAAATCTTGTTCTTTCCCGTTCCCGTAAGAATTTCGGGAAATGCTTTCTTAGTGCTACCCTACACTCCCCAAGGAACCCACTTGCCAAATTTCGTCTTTCTACGGCCAATAAAACGAAATATCCCGTTTTTTCCGTTCCTGTGGGAATTTTGGAAAGTCCTCTCACAATGCTCCTCTACACTCCCCAAGCAACCTACATGCCGAATTCAGCTTTCTAAACCAGTAAAACGAAAAATCCCATTTTTTCCCGTTCCCGTGGGAATTTTGGAAAATTCTCTCTCAATGCTCCTCTACACTCTCTAAGCAACCTACATGCCGAATTTCAGCTTTCTATGACCAGTAAAACGAAAAATTTTGTTTTTCCCGTTCCCGTGGGAATTTTGGAAAGTCCTCTCTCAATGCTCCTCTACACTCTCTAAGCAACCTACATGCCGAATTTCAGCTTTCTACGATCACCAAAACGAAAAATCCCGTTTTTTCCCGTTTCCGTGGGAATTTTGGAAAGTCCTCTCTCAATCCTCCTCTACACTCCCTAAGCAACCTACATGCCGAATTTCAGCTTTCTACGACCAGTAAAACGAAAAATCCCGTGTTTCCTTATCCCGTGGGAATTTCCGAAAATCCTTAAAATAGTTTTTTAATATTATAATTACCTACTTCTATGTCAAATTTGAAGAGTCTAGTAATTATAGTTCATAGGATCCCGTTGAACTGAATATATAAATCCCGTTTTTTCCTTATCCCGTGGGAATTTTGAAAAATCCTGAAATTAATGTTTTAACTATATAGGTATCTATCTACTTGTGTATCAAATTTGAAGAGTCTAGTTATTATAGTCACTGAGATAGGGTCACTCGGAATCGAATTTATAAATCCCGTTTTTTCCCGTTTTCGTGGGAATTCCCAAAAATTCTTCCTTAGTGGATGCCTACATTGTATAAGGTATCTATGTGCAAAATTTCAAGTCTCTAGATCCAGTGGTTTGGGCTGTGCGTTGATATATCAACAGTCATTTAGTTTATTTAGACATTTCAACCCCATCGCACCCCATCCAGGGAGATGGTATTTTACGTCCGCCACGTCGGATTTTAAAACCGTTGTTGTTTTCATAACCAGCGACCCGATAAACCATAGAAACAACACCCATGTTGATTTTCAGACTTTGTTACCCCTTTCCCCCCTTTTAGGGGTTGAATTCTCAAAAAACCTGAAACACGTGTTTACTCATTTACCATTAGGAGTACTTCTGTGAAGTTTCGAATTAAATAGTCGAACTAATCTTGTTTCCCCATACAAACTTTGGACCCCCTTTTCACCCCCTTAGGGAGTGAATTTTGAAAAATCCTTTCTTAGTGCACCCCTAGACCATATAAGAAACCTACATGCCAAATTTGGAATCTCTAGGCCCAGTGGTTTGGGCTGTGCGTTGATATGTCAGTCAGTCAGTCAGTCAGTCAGTTTCTTCTTTTATATATATAGATGTATGTATGTGATTTCCAAAATCAGTCCCTTGGAACTGTAGTATTTAAGTGGGTACTTAGCTTTCTATTATTAAGGTATCGGGTAGTTGTAAGATCATCCATGTGACGTCAGTCCAAAATAAATTGTTAAGCCCAATGAGGTTTAAATTTTCTTCCATGACGTCCCCGGAGTCGCTGGATTCGTGCCCGGTGTCCCCGAAGTACACGCCATGCCTCTGGCCTCCGCGACGTTGAGTAAGGCCCCCTCGCGACGACTGACCTTTGAACTCTGGACACACTCGACGCAAATGACCCGGCCGCTGACATCTACTGCATATGTACTCGCGGAAACGACACCTTGAATAATCATGGTTTGTAGCCCCGCACGCTCCGCAGTTCCTTCCCACCGTTGGGCGAGGCGCGCTCGTACCGCGCGTCATTAAACTCGTCCCCGCGCCGCCCGGGTCGCGATAGTTGCGCCCCGCGGTCGGCGTCAGAGCATGTACTGCACTCGTGCTACCCGACTCTCCTGACTTTGTTGTCGTAGTACATTCCACTAATGCCGCGTTTCTCTCCGCTGCTTCCAATGAGCTGGCTAACTTCACAGCACCGACAAAAGTTACAGAATCATCCTCCGCAAACAAACGCTGCCTGATGACGTCGCTCCTGAGTCCACAAATAAATTGGTCACGCAGACTTTCATTTAGGTTGTGACCAAACTTACAATACCGTGCCAATTTCTTCAGTTCCGCTACATAGGACGCCACATCCTCACCAGATTCTTGTCGCTTTTGCCTGAACCGGTATCTTTCAGCCAACGAAGACGGCGTCGGTTGTAAGTGCTGATGTAATAACTCCACCGCGTCCGTGTAGGTGAGCTCAGAGGGCTTCTTCGGGCTCGCTAAATTAACCAATAGTTCATAAGCTTCGTCCCCCACTGTTGCAATCAAAGTTGGCAATTTTAAATCGTCTGTCACTTTATTTACTTTAAAGAACATGTCCAATCTGTCAATGTACGAAGACCACTGACCCGATTTCACATCAAACTCACTTAATCGACCGATCGACATTGTTTATGCACGCGAATTATTTTATTAGCCTGTCGCCACTGAAGTATAGGTAGTATGCAGGAGCACAAGGAAAGAGGCGTGTGTGCGGCTTAACAATTTATTTTGGACTGACGTCACATGGATGATCTTACAACTACCCGATACCTTAATAATAGAAAGCTAAGTAAGGCAATTATTTTTTGCATGCGTAAGTTCCATCAGTACATCTACGGTAGAAAGTTTATTCTACGAACGGATCACAAGCCGCTGGTGTCGATTTTAGGGCCTTATAGTGGTATACCTACGATGACTGCAAGTAGGATGCAGAGGTGGGCAGTCATATTATCAGCGTATAATTACGACATAGAATATATTAGAACAAATGACAACTGTGCGGACGGATTGTCACGCTTGCCAGAAAATACGAGTGTCCCAAATCGTAGGGAGGAGTCGATTCCCGAACAAACCTACTTGCACTTTGCACAAGATGGGTTATTGTTGCAGTATAGTGAGGTGAAAAAACAGACTGACAAAGATCCCATTTTGTGTAGGGTGCTCAACTATATACGAGAGGGTTGGCCTGAAAAGATAGACGTTACGGACTTGCAGCCGTACTATAATAGGAAATCAGAATTATACGAGGAACTCGGGGTAGTCATGTGGGGGCACCGGGTGGTGGTGCCGGAGGTTTGCCGGGATAAGGTGTTAAAGCTTATCCACGAGCCACACATGGGTATCGTAAAGTCGAAAGCGCTGGCTCGCAGCTACGTGTGGTGGCCCGGCGTCGACGAGGCGGTGGAGCGTCAGTGCCGCGGCTGCGGGGCGTGCGCGGCGCATGCTGACGCCCCGCCACGTGCGGCGCCACACCCGTGGCCGTGGCCCGTGCGCCCCTGGTCCCGGCTCCACCTGGACTTCATGGGGCCAATAGCTAGTAAGACATACCTGGTGGTAATCGATGCTACGTCCAAGTGGATGGAGGTATTTCAGGTTTCGAGTACGGCGGCCAGTAGTACGATAGCTAGATTGAGTGAGCTATGGAGTAGATGGGGCATTCCTAAACAAGTCGTTACTGACAATGGACCACCGTTTACCAGTTCTGATTTTGAACATTTCATGGAAAGTAATGGCATCCAGCACATATTTACAGCACCATATCACCCGTCATCAAACGGAGCTGCGGAAAATGCAGTTAAAACCCTGAAAAAGGTCATTAAAAAGGCAATTTCATTGAACAATGATATAGAAAAGTCGTTAAATACATTCTTGTTACACTACAGAAATACCGAGCACAGTACTACGGGGATAAGCCCAGCCCAATTACTAATAGGTAGGCGGTTAAGAACTAGGTTGGATGCTTTAAAACCAGATATGGAGGGTAAGGTACAAAATGCTCAACGTAGGCAAGCCCAAGATGTACGGGGGTCAGAAAGGGCTATGACGGTAGGGGAGGATGTGTGGTACCGTCAGTTTTTAAAGGGGGAAAAGTGGTTACCTGGAACGATAGTTCAATCAGCAGGCTCGAGAGATTTTAAAGTCCGGGACAGTAACGGTAAAGAAGTACATCGTCACGTGGATCAGCTAAGACGTAGGACTAGGAGTTCGCTTGTGGCCCCCACAGGTCCCGTAGCGCTAGAAACCACAGCACAGGAGGCCCACGCGTCCCTGCCCGAGGGCCAGTCGGAGCGGCCAGAGGGCTCTGAGCAGCCGCCGCAAGCCCAGATCCCACTCTCGCCGGCGCCGGTTGGGGGGGGTTCCGATAGAGACTGCGATGAAGAGGAGTTCGCAACGCCGCCGCCAACCCCTGTACCGCCTCGAGCTCGTGTAGTTAGGCAATGTAGGTTAAGCAGAAAAATTAACTATAAGATGTAAATGTAATTACGTAGGTTTAAGTGATAAATGCATTGTAGATAAAGTAAGAATAAACATTGTACTATATTTAGACATTAAGCATTAAAAAGAATAGTGGTGGAGGGATGTAGTATTTAAGTGGGTACTTAGCTTTCTATTATTAAGGTATCGGGTAGTTGTAAGATCATCCATGTGACGTCAGTCCAAAATAAATTGTTAAGCCGCACACACGCCTCTTTCCTTGTGCTCCTGCATACTACCTATACTTCAGGAACTATCTTTCCGGTGGATTTCAGATAGCTATAGCTAGACCGTTTAGGGAGCCGTGAAGAGGGCCGGGAAAGGTGCGGGCGGCAGGCACACGAGGCGCGCTCGCTGCCCGCACCTCTCCCGACCCCCTTTGTCGTCATTCCCCCAACCCCTGTACCACGCGGGCGAAGACTCATTTAAACGGTTTCGATACCGTTTTCCTGCTGTCTGCTTCTTGGCAATTCCATTTGATTTTATAGCCGTGAGTCAGAATCGTAGGCTATTTTGAACCTAGTTAATTAAGTAACATGATCTCAATTGAAGTGGACTTTAAACACTTTATTGTGACAATTGGCTGTAAAATGACTGAAATCGTTAAGACTAGGTTATTTTGGATACAGAAATATTCGCGGAGAACCTTCGCGCGAAGATGTTGACTAAGTTTTGCAGCAAGATGGAATGTAATGGAATCATCATTCATTTCAACCGAAAGACTTCCACTTCTGGACATAGGCCCCCCCAAGATTCGCTAAACATACCGGTCCTGCGCCATCCACATCCAACGCGTTCCCGCAACCTTAAGCACGCCGTCGCTCCATCTTGTTGGCCCCATCGGCCATCAGTTCTACGAGCAATGTGCCCTGCCCACTGCCACTTGGTTGGCGGTTCTTCGAGCTATGTCGGTGACTTTAGTTTTTGCGCGGATTTCATCATTTCTAATGTGATCCCGCAGATAAACTCCGAGCATAGCCCTCTCCATCGCCGTCTGAGTGGCCTTGTAAAGGCATCGGCTTGCCTCAATTCAATCTGCGGAGCCGAGTCAATCAACGTCGACATAAAACTTTTTTTCGGTCGGCTTAACCCGATCCCGCGTCGATACATTATAGATAGATTTCTTTGCTTCTTTCTTTATGAGCCTCCGCTCCTTCAACCCCAAGGGCCTCTAAACTTGGCCCCCTCCACGTGTTCCGGAACAGCTTTTTTTGATTTCCCATACAGAAACAACTCTTTATACTCGTAATACCTTATATCCTTTTCCACCCCATTACCAGATTAACGCCACTCTCTGTCAATCAGCGAGCAATTATCCGCACCCTTTCCTCATAAACCTCGCGTCGTTATGGCACCCCATAGTGTTACATACAAGCCGTAACGAGGGGGTCCATAAATCGACGGCCTTTGGAGCTAGTTAGGGTAATGAGGAGCAGATAACGCCTGGTAGAGATGACATAATCCTATTTTTCTTATACTAACTAATATATACAAGGTTTACATCTTGACAGATGATACAACCAGCGTCTGTTTGAGAGAGGCACACCGCTCGTAATATACACGGTGATTCTCAACCGAAATGTCCAGAGCCGTAAAGTCCACGCGTGATCTTCATACAATGTAAATGATGACCACGAACTAGATTGGAAATCACTATGGGAATGTAGCATTTAGCAACAGTTTTAACTTAACTGTCGGACTTATCGATACACCCAAGCAAAGTCTAGTTAAGATATTTACTGAATCAGGCGTTACTTTGCTGAGGTCCATATCAATGAACTGAAACAATTACTTTGCACTTTGCGTGCTTTGGTCGCGGGTGAGTAAAGTAAAAATTATTTCAGTTCATTAGCTAAGCTATAAGTATTTGTACTCTGACACAAATTGATAAAAGTAAAGAGGACAACGCGATAATTAATTGACCAAAGTCAATTCAATCAAAATTTAATGTATAATTCTATTTTAATTTGTATGTTACTTACGACCTAATTAAACTCGAAGAGTTAAAGTTCGAGCACAGTTTGCCGAAATCACGTGACCGAATTTCGGCAAACTTACGCCTCCAATGCAGGGGGCTACTACGAAATTCGAAGTTCGTATCGTGTCGTCCCTTTCACTCTCTTGTTTAATACTATTAGCGTGTCGGTACGGTACTATACGAAGTTCGAAAATCGATTTTCAAAGTATAAGGCCTGTTTCATTTACTACCAACCAATACCTCCGGATTCTCGACATACACCCGTCAGAAAACTCCTACGAAAAGCATTCATCCTCAACACATGCCGCATAGTTCGTAAATTTTTATCCTGTCATAGATTGACATGAAATTAAAGCACTTGTCTTACGCCCGTATAATATTTTACCTCCTAGGAGAGATAAAGTTAAAAACAAGAAAATAATAATAAGTTTATTTGTACATAGCATATTTATTAAATTAAATAGTTTTGTACAAGAAGAGAGCAATTGTTGAGAATTGGAAACTTACAATGTTGAATTTTAGTTAGATAATATAATCCTGCCTAACTGTTTTTTGTCAGCAGATACTAAAGAAACAAAGAAAACATTTATTCGTGAAATCAAACAGATTCAAATATGTCAAGAATAAAAGGAAAAAGTGCGCATATCACGAAATGGGCCCATATCAGCGAAGTGCCGTTCTTGGGAACGGCGCTGATCTTCCTTGGGACCATCACGTCATCATGCTTACAATGAAAAACAACAAAACATCAAGAAACTATACCGTCACTGTACTATTTACGGTGTAGAGCTACCGTAAACGAGACCTAAATGGTAGCACTAACTTCATGTTTAATGTATATATGCTGCTTCATCATAACTATAAACTTTCCAATGCTTTGCAATCTTAATTGAGCAAAAAATATAACTCGTGACAGCGAGTATAAAAACCGATTTATTATTGTTGTAGAGATGCACTACTACATAAGGCATGCGTCCTTTTCGCACACGCTGAATTAGAAAGGGATGTCATTACATTATTGACAAAACCTATCATACCAGACGTTCAGAAAGTTCATTTCAGCTTAGGTACATTTTAATAGGCATTTTATCGAAATCACTAAGGTCTGTTTTACTATTTTAGTGTAATGAGAATTCAACTTAGTTGTGTAATAAATAAAGCATCAATCTCATAAAGCTTTTACTGATATAAAGTTATAATTTACTAAAATAAAGGACGAATAATCAAGAGGATTGCCATTGACAGTATATCGCGAAATTCGCGAATAATAAACCTGCTGTATAGACTAACCAACTTATCCGTGAAATATACCAAGCAATACTATACTTTACGCGAACGGCGTAAAAACTTTTCAATTCACAGATAAGTTGGTTAGTCTGTAGCTGGCTGGCTATACTACACTGAAAAGTCTCTGACCAGTAACTTATGGCATTTTGACCTCTCCTTAACACAATAGCACCACCAAGAATCTAAACAAATTGAAATTGCGCTCTTGTATTACATCAAACTTTATATTTTGAAAAGGTATCCTCTTGATTATACACCGTATATTGATTTAAAATAACAAGAGGAACTGAAATATACCTACTTACTTAAGCGTATTCTTAACTACATATGCGTAAACTATGCGATTTATTCGAACCATAAACTCATAAGAATACTCAAACAGTTGTTTTTATATACGTTTTGCAGCTTAGCATTAATTTAAAAACCTGATTAACACCGGTTCCAACAGCTGGACGCTCGGTCGCTCGTATTGACAAACATATGTTTTTACTCTGAATCAAACGCAATCAAATATAAATTAGAGATAACGAATAAAATTGCAGTTCATCCATTAAAAAAAACGACGTATATTTGATTCGATTGAAACTAGTCATAGAGCAGAATCATCGTTATTATGAATCCACAAAAGAGACAATGTGTCCACAGATACCACAATGGCCGTCACTGTTTCATCCATCACATATTTTAACTAGATCACATCCACAATTTCACATCTCCCTCGATCACCTGTTCTCCCTCTCAGCAATTCTCGCGCAGTCTTCACAATGTTCGTGGAACCTCGTATTGTTATTGTTGTTATTTGTCTTCTTCCTTCGTACAGCGAAATTCCTTTCTCGCGAAGGGAATTTCTGGAACTTCTTTGTCGTTGTCTCTTTCTCCCCTAATATGAGGCGACGTACCTCCGCCCACTCCAATGGTTTCAACGAGAGACACATTGTTTGTTCCAATTTAAAACTATGTTTTTTTTTTGTAAGCGACCGTCGCGCGCGCTGTCTGGTGTGCCAGTGGCGAATTCGTCGCATGCGCCGATGACCTTACGCCTCGTACATACAAGGCTGATTATTTTCCTAGTCTTTTATCGATTTTAAACGCGTTCAGACTTACCGCATTATCTTTGCCGTCGACTTAAGCGCTAGTTTGTACGAGCAGGCGTGTTTTCGTATGGGTGTTTAGCAGTTACTGGTTTGAGCGCCGGTTTTATAAGTTTGTTGTGAACGAAATTGATAAGTTATCGGAGTGACCCAGCGGTCAGCTAGCGATAAAGGAACATACATGTTAACGCATTTGCTTACTTTGTTTGTGTTTTAAAGTGGGAGGTGTTTAATGAATTTGATTTTTGTATCATTTTGGTTAGAGATGTTGGTAACCCTTACAAATATTCATCATCATCATCATTTCAGCCGAAAGACGTCCACTGCTGAACATAGGCCTCCCCCAAGGCTCGCCAAACAGATCGGCCCTGCGCCATCCGCATCCAATGCGTTCCAGCTACCTTAACCAGGTCGTCGCTCCATCTTGTTGGAGGCCTACCTACACTGCGTCTTCCGGTCCGCGGACGCCACTCGAGAACCTTTCGGCCCCATCGGCCGTCAGTTCTACGGGCGATGTGCCCTGCCCACTGCCACTTAAGTCTAGCGATTCTTCGAGCTATGTCCGTGACTTTAGTTCTCGCGCGGATTTCATCATTTCTAATGCGATCCCGCAGAGAAACTCCAAGCATAGCCCTCTCCATCGCCCTCTGAGTGACCTTGAGCTTCCTTATAAGACCCATCGTTAGCGGCCACGTCTCAGTGCCATAAGTCATCACTGGCAACACACACTGGTCAAAGACTTTTGACTTGAGACACTGCGGTATATCGGATGACAAGATATTGCAGACTAATATTATAAAAGCAAAATGGTCATAAACATTTTATTGTTCGCGTCAGCCAATATCTTTTAGCCAAGTCTACATCGCCCTGTGGGACGCCTGGCCAACTTCGGCCCATTTAAATATTTCTAAGTTTGCTGACTCGGAGTCGTTAATAATATGTCCACAGGAGAGACAACTTTTGTTTCTAACGCTGTGTATGACTAATAGTAGATTGTTCAACGAGGGACTAAAACAAGCCATAATGACACGAGATATTTAGCCACCCGAGCGATAGCGAGGGAGGCTATAATTCGAGTTGTCATTATGGTAGTTTAGTCCCGCGTTAAACACTCTACTTTTCACTTTGAATGCGAGGAAAAAAACGACGTACAAAATTACTTTTTTGCAACGTATGCTCAATACGAGCAATGGACATCTGTTCAAAATTCAAATAACAAAAAAAATACCGCTGTCTTTTCTTTTCTTTTATATTTTTTTGTAAAGTGACGCTTTAAATGCTTGCATAATTAGCCAACAGATTCTAACTTAAAGACTATGTTAAAACTAATTGTACTATGCATGTAAGAATGATAATTGTTCATTCATTAGAATCGGCAAATAAATTAACCTAATTGATCTAAGTTAACACACAAAATATATTGTTAACTGAAACACTTACCCGTGAATAAAGAAACAACTTTTTAAGTTTATTTTCTATATGCCAATTCTTTGTTAAATTATATCTAATTATACTTTTAATTTACTATTAAATGCAACTGACATCGCATTATTTTGAAGTCACGCCATATTAACATTCAAACGTAACTGCTCTATCTACCGTACACTCCAGCACTGCTTTGCCGACAGTGCGGATTGCTATTTTATCGACAGAGCAGGGAACTGCTTTGCCGACAGCGTTTTTAAAAAAAAAACAAATTAAAAACACCTAAGCTAAAGGAAATCTTTCTTTACGTGCAAAATAAAATGAATTCATCTTTAATATTTTATAATTAAATAGATTAATATTCGTAATTATTCAATGTATTTCACGAAATTATTATTTTTTAAATATTTTTTATACAGTTGTCATTTTGAGGTTATTTCCACGCCCTAAAGGCTTCCACAGACCGAAGCGCAGGGCGCTACAGTGCGTCCGCAGCGCGCTTCGGTCTGTGGAAAGCTTTAAAATTGTCTATACCCAGTTACTGAAAATGGCGATAATCCTCCATTCACAAACACCGTGATTGGCAGTTTAGGGGTTTCCATAGTCAATTAAAAAAATTTTACTTTAATCCCTTGAGATCAAAAAAGAGCTTTAGTCCCGATATGCAGAGACTAAAGTAACATTTTAAGAGCATGAGAAGTGAAAAGTAACTAAAGGTAACGCCACCAGAGTTGAGGCCACGCACACAACCACATCTCGTGTAATGACAGCGGGATTTTGACCTTGTGTTGGCGTTTAACGTCAACACAACGTCAAAATCCCGCTGTCATTACATGAGATGTGGTTGTGTGCGTGGCCTCAACTCTGGTGGCGTTACCTATAACTCTGTTTGTCTGTCTGTTACCCCTTTACGCTAAAATCGATGAACTAAATAAATAAAAAAAATAAAAAAAATATTAGGGGACAATCTTACACAAATCGACCTAGTCCCAAACTAAGCAAAGCTTGTACTATGGGTACTAGACGACGATAAACATACTTATATAGATAAATAAATACTTAAATACATAGAAAACATCCATAACTCGGGAACAAATATTCGTGCTCATCACACAAATTAATGCCCTTACCGGGATTTGAACCCAGGACCTCTTGCTTCGTAGGCAGGGTCACTACCAACTAGGCTAAAGTGGTCGTTTAAGTAGATGAAATTTTACCAAATGAATAATACTTTGTGACCCTGGAGAGAACATAGGATAGATTTTAATCCAGAAAATTTCTTTCTGTGAGTAAATTTATTTTTGAGCCTGTTCCCTGCAGTGTGATATACACAGACCGAGATGATGATGATGACATGTAGGTACTTACAAGTTCTGTCTGACCATTATCAATCAGTGTCAATATTATTTGACATGTTACATATTGACATAATCCATATCCATACTAATCCATACTAATATTATAAATGCGATAGTGTGTCTGTCTGTTTAAACCGCGTGAAATTTGGCATGGAGATAGTTTGAGGCTCTGGGAAGGGTATAGGATAGTTTTAATCCCGGAAAATTGTGTAGTTCCCGCGGGATAGCGATAAACGAATTCTTCGCAGACTGATTCGCGGGCAACAGCTAGTTTTTTATTATAAACTAACTGCTGCCCGCGACTCCGTCTGCTTAAAATTCGTTTATCGCTATGCCGTTTGAACTATGCAATTATCGGGATAAAAACTATCCTATACCCTTCCCAGAGCCTCAAACTATCTCTTTAACAAATCACTACATAGTATAAAACAAAGTTGATTCCCAAATTATTATAGTTATGAAGAGTATAATGCCTTTATTTAATTTAAAAACTCACAATGATATATCATATACACTGACAATCAAATAAACTAAAACTACATTAAATCTAAAAATGGCCCCTGCGGCATGGTACCGAAGACGCTGGCAGCATTTCCTCGCTGGATCGTAAGACTGATGCGTTGAGTGAGGAAGCTGCCAGCTCTTCGGTCTCCTGTGGTATCTCTGAGTCTCTTTGACAAGTCTTTGAAGAGACTCAGAGCACTAGGGCCCCACGGACCAAGGGTATAATTTTGTACGCTAAAAGGTACAAAATTATATTCGGCGCAAAATTATATTAGACCACTGACTACCTAATTCTTAGTTACGAAGATAAAAGATAGTTTTCTTTGAAGCGGAAATATAAATCCCATTTATTCCCTATCCCGTGGGAATTTAAGAAAATGCCTTCTTAGCGGATGCCTAGGTACGTCATAATAGCTATCTGTGTGCCAAATTTCAGTACAATCAGTTCAGCGGTTGAGCTGTGCGTTGATAGATCAGTCAGTAAGGGTTGCCTTTTGTGGTTTGGTTCTAAATTAAAACCTATTAACTCTTTGTCAAAGCAGTTCATTAGGCGAGGCACTTAACGTTAAGTAATTTGTATGCAGCCATTAAACATTATTGACAGGACGGTAAATCTTGGGGTCTAGGTCGTTCAGATGTCGAGACTGGACAGTGGACGTGTGTTATGTTCACTTCCGTAGAACTTACTTGTACACATCTAATTGGCATACAAATAGGTTATTTATTATAATAGTTTTAAGATATAAAAGGGATTTTTGGAATCACTCGCGGGATAGAGACAGTGAATTGACCACAAAATAAAGTATATTTGTGCGCGGACGAAGTCGCGGGCAAAAGCTAGTTTCCAATATTTATAGTAGAATAATAATAAATATTAAAACGGTCATGAAAGCTAATTTTACATGACTAAGTATCTAAAGGGAAAAAGAATGTATTGTTTATTCATGTATGCAAATACATGGTATGAATTGCATGTCCGTCGCTATTTTAATACAAATCAAACAGGAAAATATGTTTTTTTTTTTATTTCTGAAATGCATTATTAAAACGTATATTATTAACAAAAATGCAATGCAAAAATCTTTCCATATTTAGTACCAAGAGCCGTCTTCCTATTGTTTTAAGGAGAAAAAATCTAGAAATTAAAAACTCACCTCCAAGCATGTGGAATAAAGCCCGGACAAAGTTCCGGACAGTTATCACACGGCCTGCCTTCGGACACCTCCTTTATCCGGACTCCCTGCGGACAAAGAAAACGATATTAAAACAAATTAACAAATAATTCAATCTACCTTTGTCCGTCCACTAATATACCTCATTGTCGCCCAGACTCAGAGTACTAAAGCCGTTAGTCATAGCGCTAATAAAATCTTTTGTCTCATTCCCTTTGTCATCTGATTCACATTCGCTGTAACTATCCGATGAAGTGGAATATTCACTCTCTCTTCTAATAAAAAGTTTAAAAATCCCTCTTTTCTCGCACCAGGACTCTCCTTCTCTTTTCAATTGGCTGTTCCGTTTCTTCCTGTGGATTCTGAAAGGCACTTGCTTCAGTCTTGGCTGCGCTACGTAAGTCAACTTCGGAACGGTCTTCTTGTAAAGTTTCTCGTATTCTTCTACAGTTACTCCGCAATGGTAGACCAGGAAGTCTTTTCTAATCTGTTCTTTCCCTTCCGGATCTCTCCAGTAAGTTTCCTTGGTTCTCACACCTAGATAGTAATCTAAGTCTCTTTCGCCAAAATCGTTATCGTCTTCTGTCAATTCTTCTTTGTTTTCGTTTTGGTCTTCGCTCTGTCCGAATTCATCTTTCTTTGTCAGCAATCGGTATTTTTTGTTGGGCATTTTCTTCATCAAAAATGCAGTGTTAGACGAGAGAAACTTCGTCGTCTTTCTATAGACAGAAGCCACTGATTCCCTGCGTCTTTTCATCTTGTTGCTTTTGTTCTTCCTGGTTATAAAACTCTTGATTCTCAATACTAATTTCAAGATTTTAGTCTTCCAGCTCATCTCATATTATGCCATTATTGTCTTGAACGCCTTAAATGGAATTGAACGGCGTTCTACCACTTCTTGGAAAAGATCTCTCCTGTGATATAACTTTCAAACGTATCCAAAACATGATCACAGAATCTTAGTGAAGTTTTCCTCAAAAAAAGGGAGGAATTGAATAAATTGCGGCCAAACGAGGGTCCTCTGTGGAGGGTGATGGCAGAATAGACCTTTTACGATTCAATCGACAGAGTGGTCACCTGCTCATAGGTACAAACTTTGATAACCAATATAACTTGATTCTAGCTCAGTTCGCACTAGACTGGGTTCGTTTGAGTTAGAGTGCGTTGTGGTGGTTGGTAGAGGTCTAGTTGTGCTGGTTTTGTTCGGTGGGTGATAATAAGAAATACTGAGGGTGTGGACGTTTATGGTCAGGCAAACTAGCGCGTATGCTGTGTAAATGGTAAATGGTGTGACAAATTGCGAGGGTCTTCTTGTTACAGTCTTTATTGGATTGCGGGGTCGCCGGCATTGTGATGGCCGTGTTTGATTTGTTTGTAAATGCACCTAAAGGAAAACACTATTGTTATCAAGAGTTGAAAGTATTTCTACTGCTTACTACTCCCGCCTTATGAAAAGTTTTCGTCTAAAAATGTTAACATTATGCATTACAAAGAGTAAACGCTTAAAATGACGCAATGGGCTTTTCTTTGGCATATTTTCCGCTTCTGATTTTGGAGACTTATTGTCGAACAATAAAACAATGACCAGCGCCATACTTTTTGTCCAAAATTATACTGTATTGTTTTCAAATATATTCTTAACTTCTCTGCTAGTAACTCTGTCTAGTGACCAATAGCGAAACTAAACCAAATCTAGTCTTCATTTAGTTATAAACAATCTCAAAAGATGGCTTTAAATTCCTCGCGAAATATAGGCGGCAACACGTAACTGTGTACTAGCGCCATCTATGGTCGAGTAGCAGAACTAATTCCGAGAGTTGCTACCGAATTGTTTACACGACGATGCTAAAGGAAGGTGTTAGTTATCATGACATTTGGTAGAAGTTAGTATTGAGTGAATCAACTTTTTTGTGTAGTTTACTCTGTCCCCAGTTGTCCAAGTAACACTTCATACTGTTTCATAGAAAAATGCTTAGGTTGTCCAAGAGACACAATTTGTGTAACCATAGCAACGGGTGGCACTAAAAACTTGATTCACCCTATTGCAAAATCAGCAAAATTGTATTATTAAGAATAGGTAATGCCTAATGCCTCATTTAATTTTAATTTAATTGGATAGCGTGCTAACTCACAAACACTCGAACATCGAGATTTGAATACGAAATTGTAATTTGTCGTCTCCACTACATTTTATGTTATAAAAACGAGTTATGTAACATAACAAATTCACAATATCGAAAAACGGAAACATAGTTGGGTAAGGCCGCGGAGCGTTTCAACCGCTGCACTTATATGTACCGATTGTTGTCCATTGTAAGTAAAAAGATTCATAAAGTACGAAAGAAAATACGGAAAGATGCATTCCATCTAACTAAATTGTAAAACTCAGTGGCATTTTTCACTTTATTTACCAGTAATTTGTTACATAAAAGTACTGGCGGTCGAGACGCTCCGCGGCCTTACCCAGTTAGCGGTAGTTTACGTAAAATTAAAACAGTCCTTCATGCTGTGCATCAAAGTGTACAATTTTTCCCGCTTTTCACACCAATCAGTCCATTAAATTTAAAATTGTTTATAGGTACAGTAAATATGAAGAAAAGAAAGTAAAAATCATCGATTTCAAATAAAAATAACAATAATAAACAATAGTGAGGGCATTTTTTTTTTGTTCAGTTTTGCGACGATTTTTTCATATATAAAATGGGTCATCACGAAACTGAAACCCACTCACTGGAAAATAAAGCACATTTTATTTATTCATCAAAATCAATAGCACTCTTGATTCTTAGTAAGAAACCCCAGAAAATTCCTCATTAAAAAAAGAGGGTGTACTTTTTAATTGAAAATGCTCGTTTAGTAAGTGCCTACTTACCTTGACGTGTTTGAAAATGTACCAGCTACCTATTCATTGTAATGTCAAATTTTGCTTAACAATTTATTAAGAGAGCTTTCCCGGTAACAAGAGGCATTATATCGTCATGTAACGTTTCCGGTATTAATAGGAAGCCCCTTACAAAGCTTCAGAACAATCAATGGACTCAAGGCGCAGTTAATAAAGCTCGAGCATCAAACGATAATAATAAAACAGTATTTTTTTTAACTTTGCTAGTCCAGTACCTAAGTAAATTACTTATAGGAGATGTCATACAAAACAAAACCCACCCACCGGCGCACCCGAAAAACTTTTTCGCTTTATTTAATCTTATACAGGATGTAATCAAAATGGTGATCCAAAAGTATTGTTCCTTACTCAGTTAATGCTAGACAACATAATGCACTAACTCATTTGTTTTAATTAGTCTTATAAAATTTGAGGTGTCCGCACATTGAGTTGGTGATTTCATGGCAACAAAGTAGCTATGAACATCCCAAATTTCATCAGACTCATCTTAGCGATTGAGTTACGAGCGTTTATACCTGTTGAGCTGGCATCGTTGCATTTTTGTTAGTTTTTCTCGATTATTCCATAAAAATTGAAAATTAAAAATGTGGTCTATAAGAATTGTTCTAATAAATATATAAGTTAATGTGTCTACTGCAATAATTATTCGTGATAGACTTTTATTTTTTTTAAAAACAAACAAATTATTACCTAACGATTTTTAAAGAAAATAAAAATCTATCACGAATAATTATTGCACTAGTACTTATATACCTATTAGAACAAGTTAAGAGTAAGGAACACTACTTTTGGATCATCATTTTGATTACACCCTGTATAGAGGGGAGACCGGGTACAAAAGTAACAGCGTTTTCAAAAGTTACAAAGGCTCTGTAGGATTATGCAGTAATCGAAACACCTCTTCCCTGCAGTCATAATATAACAGTCAATTACACCCTTCTCACTTGCATCCAGCCGCTGTCGGTGTCCCGCGCTGCTACTTTGTGTTAAAGGACTCAACGTGATTTTACGAACTAAATATAACTTTCTTGTTTACACAATATTAAAAGAACGATATTTATGTGAATACTTGTATAGTAATTCTTGGTTAAATGGATTACACGTTGTCTGAGTTCGTTTAATATCAATCACGTTCAATTCGAAGGCTGGCTTTAATTTTTTGACAAAAATGTAGCAGGGTACAAAAGTAACATAGACACACATGATGATGAAAACTGTGCGTGTGTTCAAAACAAAGCCTGTTACCAAATACTTAGTTTGAATAGAAAAATTAATTCTCACGCCAAAAATTCATGTCATTTCTTAGACTGAGAATAAAACCTAACAAAATTTTGTTTATTTTCATGGACAAAAAACACTTTTTCAATATTTTAATATATAAAGTGCTAATATTATATATAATAATATACTCATGCAAAGTTTTCTGACACATAACTTATTGATTTAATACTTCACATCATAATTATTACAAACTTTTGCAACGTATCGGGGTCGAAAGTAACAAATACTTAGGCGAATTATTTTAAGTCCTTCCCTATTTTTCATATAAAATGTAATAATTAGGTAAAGGAAGTGGACTGGAATTTATATATAGTTATATTAATTTAATCAAAACACTTAACCAGATAATGAGGTAAAAGTGCAACGTGTTACTTTTGTATCCGGTCTCCCCTATCAGATTTAATTATAATAATAAGTAATTGATAACAATTAACCTAGTACCAAAGTAGGTACGCAAGGCTTGTACTAACGGGTACTAGGCAACGGATAAACATACTTAATAATAAATAGTTATTAAACACCCAGAACTCGAAAACAAACATTCGCATTTTTCATACATAATAATATCTGCCCCGACCAGGAATCTAATCAGAGACCTCAAGCTTTGTAGTTAATAGTCATGTCCTTTAACCACCAGGCTGTCCGGTCGTCTAATAATAATAAAATAACTGTCAAAATACGGCGACAATCTTATCTAAAAATCATGTTCCAATGATTGCACCGGTTTAGTTAATAGCCGTTGTTTTGAGCAACGGACCGTCACAAAGAAGCGAGAACAGACGTGCAACATTATCTGCTTCTACGTGACTGGTCACCAACAAAGACAGCCAAACTGGCCCAATGCCGACGGGAAAACCAGCCAAGTGCCTGTCACACTCGCACACATTTAAAAAGAAACAAAAATCCTACAAATATTAGGTACAAACCAAAAAATCATCATTTCAGCTGAAAGATGTCCACTGCTGAACATAGGTAGGCATCCCCGAAGGCTCGCCAAACAGATCGGTCCCGTGCCATCTGAATCTAACGCGATGCTCGCTTACCTCGGTCATGTCGAACGCCCATGTTGTATCAACTCCCGTCGTAATCGGAGACACTGTTCGTACCAGCTGTTGTCTGCGAAGAATTTTTTATAGCTATCCCGCGGGAATTTTGCAATTTTCCGGGATAAGAAGTATCGTATATGTTAATCTAGGTTACAAAATATCTGTGTGCCAATATTCATCAGAATCCGTCGAACCGTTTTCGCGTGAAAGAGCTAACAATGCATCCATCCATACAAACATTCACGTTTATAATAGAAAGTTTATGGTAATGTTTTTTTACTCAATTATACAGTAGGTAAACTTTGAATCGAATTAGATGAAATTTGAGTATGAAGATAGTTTAAGTCCCGGGAAGGGCATGACTACTTTTTGTGCCGGAAAACTGCGTAGATCCCGCGGAATAGCGATAAACGAATTCTCATACGAAGTTTAAACAGGTAGGTATAAGAATTGGGTGACTATAAAGAGAAGATAAGGCATCAGTGGAGAGCTCCTTAATTGAGTCTTAGAAAATTGATTGATTGATTCTTAGAAATATGGTATAGAAAATGTAATAAACCGATAAAGATGTCCACTTCTGAACATAGGCCTCACCCAATCGCCAAACAGACCGGTCCTGCACTATGGCGTTCCATCTTGCTGGATGTCTACCAACACTGCGTCTTCCAGTCCGTGGGACTATTATGGGAACAACCCCCCGTGGTTAGGTTAAATGAATAAGGTATAATTGACCCCAGGTGATCTAGAATTAAAACTAAGCAAAGCTTATACGAAAGTTTGTAAGTATACCTATTTTAATTGCGTGCGTGCGTGCGCCGTGGGTGTGTTTTTTACTACGTCATGTCACGCACACGCACCGGTTGTGTTTAGTGAAGCTGGACGTCTGGAATGAAACATAGGCTACTTTTTACCCCGATATTCCCACAGGATTCATGTAAAATCCCAAAATCTCAACTGCGATGTACAGAGACATGAAATTTTGCACGGGTGTTCGTAATACAACGTAAATTAAGACCACGATGATCATTTTGGGAATTTAATGAAATCGCAGAATTTTTATTTTATTTGTTTTATTTGAATAACCACAGCTTAAAATTACTATTACAGATTAATTACGAAATATTATTACAGTACCCAGCCATAAAGATTGCACATCGGTCTTTGGAAAAAGACTCGGCAAATGTCGGCTTCGTATAGCGTTGTCACACACTACTTATGTGACGTTTGTCCAGTGTTGCAAAAGTTCCCGATTTATCGGGAGATCTACCGATTTCGGCTCTTCCCTCCCGATACCGACCGCTTCAGCCGGTTCAACGACCGCTTTAGCCTAGTTGGTAAAGACCCTGCCTACGAAGCAAAAGGTCCTGGGTTCAAATCCCGGTAAGGGCATTTATTTGTGTGATGAGCACGAATATTTTTTCCTGAGTTATGGATGTTTTCTATGTATTTAAGTATTTATTTATCTATATAAGTATGTTTATCGTCGTCTAGTACCCATAGTACAAGCTTTGCTTAGTTTGGGACTAGGTCGATTTGTGTAAGATTGTCCCCTAATATTTATTTATTATTTATTATTATATCCCGATTTAGGGACCCCATCTCCCGAAATTCTATATTTCTAAATAAAGTGACAATTGAAACAGTATTTTTAAGAGGACAACGCCAAAGGTAACCTGGTATCATTAAAACAATACACGGGGATTCCCAAAAACTTCACTTACGGCCTTTCAATAATGTAAGACCCACAAAATACATTAAATTATCTAAAACCCCTAAAATAGAGTTCATTATTGTTTGGTGGGTGTATGCGGGAAATTCCCTAAAAATCAGGCAGGCTACTTCGAAATACGAAATTTGAACTTGGTTTCATATTGAATATTTTCATCGATTAATTTAATGAAAACTAAACAGCGTAACCAAACTTTCCACTGAATCAATAATAGAAAAGAAGTGGTATGAACATGAATAATTAGTAATGACTAAACCTACGTCTATACAGGGTGTATCCGTTAACACGATCAATAAATTAAATTATACATACTTTAACTAATCAGTAATTAAGTCCAAGTGGTTTAAATTTTTTAAAATGAAAAAAAAAGAATTTGTTATTTTCTAACAAAATTAATCGGACCAGCAATGTACTGCACTGCAGACCGTCATGTCTAGTCGAAGTACTTGACGTTGACATTTACTATCGTTTTCAATTGAAAATGTACTAAATACACCAATATTTTGCTTAATAAACATGCGCAGTTCTTAATTAAACGATTAGTTCTTTCAAAATTACGTAATAGTTTTCCTCTTTAAGTACCTAAGTGTGGGCGAAATGATCAAAACACTAAAATAACTTTATCCTGTAACGTTATCAACAAAATAGTGCATTATGATAATATCACTGACAATAGTACAATTATGCCAATCTCACCAGGTGACTTCTTCTCTAGATAACTTGTACTTTTACAATGAAAACGCCCATGGACCGTATGCTGGCTGCACACGTCCTGCCTCATCGGTGATCGTGACAACAACACGAAATTATCAATTGGAGGATCCTCGTATGCGTTATTTAACTCAAATCTCGGCTTACATTTGCTTTTGTTTCGTCATAATTCACGTGCATCGTAATTTAATTTTGTTGATGCCATTTTAAATTATTTTGATTTGTTTACCAACTTGACTTTTGTATTTGACAATGTAACATTAGTAATAGAGTAACCAACTCATTCCTAAAGAAAAGACAAGGTTGCATTTGCAATGTATGGTTTATGGTCTGTGGAGGTCCGAGATAATAATATTGAACTTTTTGGAGTTCAACAACGTAAGGTTAATAAAAAGTTTAAATAGGCACAGATTGTAGAGATCTTTATGTTTATGAGTAAATATTTATAAAAAAAATAACATCGCCCCTGTACCAAGGAAATGCCCTGTACCAAGACATCTAACGACCGATAACTGACAATTACGCAATGATGAAATTCATTGATTATGCATTGTAACTTTAAATTACTATTTTTCTGAGATTAAGCATTTTGGCGCATTAGGACCAGGTCAAGGTAACTTCGGATACACTAAGGAATCATCGTTTAAATTTATTGTTTTACTTATAGACAGTAGTTGTAAATTGGGTATTCTGGATCACTGACTTTTCGAATAGACGGGCAGCTCCCGCTGCCTATTCGAAAACTTAGCCAGCGCCCCAGAATACCCAATTTACAACTTAAGAACTAACCTTTTATTCACAATCTTCATTGATAGCTGATAACTGATTAATTTTATTTTTAAATAGAGGTCAACTAGTTGGGTTATCGGGTTATCTGGATCATTGACTTTCGAATAGATGTAGTTTATTATTTTACAGCTTTCTGTTCAAAAACACTAACAGCGCCTCCAGATAACCCAATTTACAACTCAAGGACTGATTATTATAATTATTATCTGATTTCGACCTCAGTGAACAAAGCAACCAATCTGATCAATCTCTATTATGCACATAACTAAAAAGAGGTAAATAAAAAAAGGCTTAGGTATTGCTGAAAGTTTATTGAGAAACTAAGTTATTTAATATTAGTTACTTCAAACAACGCATGAAGTTATTATATGTATAGCATGATATGATTTATAGCGAGATAGGTGACATCTTATGCACGATTAACAAATATTTTTCAATTTCATTTCAATATTCAATTGTATTTGTACTAGTAGTCTTTAGCACTTCTGTAACAATATGTTGATATGATTTTAATTATGTAAATGAGACAGTAAAATAAATGCTTTATCTATTCTCCAAATAACACTTGTTAAAACTAATCACGATTTGTAATGCGCACACGCGCACATACGTAGATATAACATACATTAAAATCACCGAGAACCCCATTTTTTCTTTAACTGTTGAAGATTAACTAAATGTTCCCTCATGTTATCCAAAAATTTTAGGCAGCAGCCGATATTATAATCACAATATACAGCATTTTCAAATTTTCTTTTCATGCCCATGAACTTCCCCTTTTCGTTTTCAATTTGGATGTAGCCCTCGTTCTCCGCCATGTATGTGACACATCGGCAGTGGCAGTAGAGAAACGCATGGCAACGAAGACATGCAACGCCGTCGAGTTGAGTATCTGGGCACTCGAAGCATTTAAGCGGGCAGCAGTAATTAACCATTTTGATTTTTTGTACGATGCAGTTGACCTGATACACGTGTTGTTCACTATTTGAATGACTCAGATGTGCTATGAATGCTTTATTTATACTGTAGGACTGCACAATAGGTATTTCATAATTTGTATTTGTAACGATCAAGTTCTTCGTAAATATGTTAATTTTCTGTCACACTATATTCTGGTAGGGCACCAAGTCTATAAAACATTTGTCTTTTCTAATTACTTGCGCTGTTACTTGTAATCCCGTATAATAAAGTCGCAAACGCCCAGTTTGAAAATAACTTGGTGTTATTAACACAGCGCAATTGTGTTCGGCATTTATTATTTTGACTTCGTGAAAACCATTAAGCTTCCTTTTATGAATGAGAACTTCTACAATGCTCCCGATATTGATATCCATTTTAGTGGTTTACTATCAATGTACTAATGATATCTATAATGTTATATAATAATATAAAGGCCAATAATGACTTTAGGCCGTCAATAAGTATAACTAGAGTACTTATTTAACAATTGTTTTCTCTTCAGAGGTCTTTAACTTATTGGAGAAAATAAAACATTATTTTATGGATTGCATTTGTTTATTACATAAAAATATTATTATCTATGCACCACTTATTTAAACATGATACGTTTTTTAAAGCACAAATATTTGTATGGTAAATACAATTCTGAACATCCAATGACATTAAATATTTTTCACTTAGTGTTTCTAACTTAGGACAATTTTTTTCTTCTAAATTATGAACATCATTACTTTCTAGTATCTCCTTTAACCATAGTACTTTTTCACAACCTTTTGTATAAATTTGTTTATTTTTACAGAAGTCTAATATCAAGCTTTTATAACTACAGTACGGCACAAATCCCTCATTCCATAATATTCCTCTATTTTTTTCTATCCATGAAACTTGTAAACGTTCCTTCTTGGTTAAATTATAAAATGGATACGGTGGTTTAATTAAAAATACAAGCAGACTCTTCTTGCAAATAATCGCTATTTCTTTCGGTATAAATTTATTGTTTTCGTTTTTAAAACCTTGAACATCTATAATCACGTTCATGATAATTTTCGAACGATGTTACTTAAAGGTTTATACTCTATAAGACGATCGTTTATGATCAGACAGTAGGCTGTTGTATTATCAGGTATATCTTTTGAAGATTCAATTTCTAATCGAACATCAACTGGCCCGGTTTTCAGTGTGTCATTTTGTCTTGAGCAGTCAATTACGAAAAGTGGAGCTATTTCTCCGAATGTATTCAAATTAAGCAAGGGATCGATGCTTGTGTTATAATACGACTGACGAAAATTAGCATACATTTCGTATAATATACTGTACTTATCTTGATCAAATTTCAAATTTAGGGAATCGTAAGGAAAGTATTGCGAATTTAAAAACAACTTGACATTTGTTATATTACAATGATCGAACTTAGACGAACTCTCTAATTTGTTCAGTTTTCTATTAGTTTGTAAACCAAATATAACATATCTTGGTTTTTCTAACTGAGAAGCAGTTTTAACTGACCATGAGTGTTTTGTCGTTTTAGGTAAAACAGGGTATTCATACAAATCCCAATTCCGGAAAGCTAGTTGTATAGATCTATCCTTTTCTAGATTCTTAAGTAATAATAATCTATTACGATCAGAAACTCTAACATGTGGTACACGCCATTGAACTTTTTGGATGTTTATAGAAACATTGTCATTTTTATCAGCTATAACACTGTTTAAAACTGAATTACTTCGATGGAGTATAAGTTCGTGCCTACAATTGATGACAATTTTATTGTAGTCTTCCGCAAATCCAAGGACTTTATTCAGGGGTATAATAGCAGAGAAATGTCCATCTTTTTGCTTAGATCCATTTAAATCCCAACCCCACAATTTCGCACTTTTACTTTCTCCTTCATTCATTGAGATAAGAGATTTAATGGTTGTTGTGATTCCAGTATTTTTAATATGATCTATTTCAACACCATTTAATTCGTATCTTATATCTTGAAATAAAAACAATATTGGATTATTCGAAAAATTAATTTCTTTTTTTATTTTCTTTCCACCCGCGTCTAGTTCATATGCACTGGCGTACCCTTCAATAAAAATGGAGCTCGCAGACGGTAATACGTAAACGTCTTGCTGATGAATTGGTATTCTGATTTCATCGTTTTCTTTAAAGCTATGGTTGTAGGGGTTGTAAGTATGGATTTCATAGCTTTCAATAGAATTATCTTGTTGTGGTGGGTCGGATATTTGCAACATTTTTTTTAGATGTTACTTTTAAACCGAGAGAATGAAGAAAGTCTTTATTTGTTTTACTTATTTTCCTTGTTGCTCTTATGCGTCTTCTTTCTTTGAATGCCGGAAGTTGAATATTGATTTTCTGTGCATTCAGAAAGCTTTTATTAAAAACGTACATATTGATTTAATGTGAAGCGAAGCGCTTAATTTACATCTAATACTGAGCAACGATCGTTAAGAAATGTGCCTCATGGTTTTAGCATTTCATTTTATTAGTATGAAGTAATTAAATAATTAACTTAATATTTCTTATTTCACTTTCAATGATTTACGTTTCCAAAATGATTTTAGAAATTTTAAACATAAATGTCCGCAGTTGTATAAATGATTCCCTTGTAAATTTCCATAATTGTAATGAATTTGCGGTCCCACATAGGTTATAAATTCTTTCGGCGGTTTTAAGTTACCGTAACTATCGAAATATTCGATGTAATCTTTGATTTTTCCATAAGCTACCCAATGAGTGCCAGAACTTTTAGAAGAATCTAAATTAATCACACCACATTCTAACGACCATGGCGCGTCTGGTAATTCGTCTCTCATAAATACACCGCGAAAATAAGGAATTGTTTCCGAGTGCAATGTAATATCGATGTTAGTTAATGCTCTATTGGGTAGCCTGCTATCTAGTTTTTTTTATTTGAGACATAGATTCCTAAACCACTCTTGTATGGTTTAAGATGTAACCCTTTTCCGATGTACATTGGCTCCATTTTCATATTACGCCGTTTCAATTCTGCTAGGTGTTTCTTGCCCGATTTGTAATTATTGACAGCTTTGGTAATGCCAGCAACACCACCTGCTAAACTTCCTGTAGCAGACAATCCAGCGAAAATAGGAATTAATGGTAGGAACCCGCCGGTTTTAGGTACAGGTATCACTCTCGGTAGTGGTACGGGTAACTCCGAAGCTAATTCTTGAGCAGCTGCATATGCTAATTCTATTAACATTTTCTTGCATTTTGGTTTCAGTTTACGGATATGTTTTTTAGTATGCGAAATAATATTAGTGAAGGTTTTTTTCAAACCAGCTCCGCTTTTCTGAACTGTTGATAATTTGTCTTTATTATTTTCACTTATATTACCATGATCTTGTAAACGTTTCATTTTTCAATAATATTGGCTCATATGAAGCGATTATTTCGTTTAAGCGGTCTTTGTTGAGTAAAGATCTTAATGCAAATGACTTCATGAATTACAAATAGCATATTTATAGGTGGAATATTTTACAACTACAAACGATTCGTTTTATCAATCCAGCTATTCTCACTAGACGGAAGACCTAACCACTTAACATATACTCTGTTCCCTCTTTTTTTCAGAACTTTTTCAACAAGGTATACCTCCGGGTGTACAGTTTTTTGAATTTCTTGATCATAGAATGCTCCTAAAATTGGTCTTGACTTTGCGTCTTCCAGTAAATAAGTAGTAGGGTTAGTATGTTGGACTTTTGTTATCTTGAATATTTCTGTAGACCAATTAGGTGTAAACCCTTTTTCAAAACATCCTTTATATTTACTTATTCTTACGAAATCTCCAACTACAAATCTATTGCGAGTTAACACTTTCTTACATAGTGATTTCCTAATGTATCTTTGTAATACAGTGTCTTTGTTATTTTGATTAATCGCAGCCGGTGGTTTTCCTATTGTTCTATGAAAGGTGTGATTATATTTAAAGAGTATATTTTCAAGAGTGCCATCAATCCATTTATAATTTCCTTTTAAACTAAACTCTTTGTATAGGCTGCTTTTGAGAGTTCTTATAAGTCTTTCCACGATTGAGGCTTTTTTCGTAGAATATGTAGAGTAATGATTAATTTTATACTTTACAATATTTTTCTTAAATATATTATTATAAAACTCTTTACCCATATCAGTTTGTAAATTTTTTGGATGACGTCCCTTCGTTAACAATGTTTCAAATTCTTTAGATACGATTTCTTTAGTCTTTTGTTTGAGTGGAAAGGCCCAAGCATATTTTGAAAAACAATCAATAATCACCAATATGTATTTGTAACCAGCATTTAATTTGGACAAAGCCTGCATATCTATCAAATCTGCTTGCCAAAGGTCATCTATGTCCCTTAACGATACGCTTCTCCGAGGAAAGTTCACTCTAACGTTCCTATGAATTTCATTAACGACATCGGCTTTGCTCATAATGCCGGTTAAATTTTTCTTCAATTTCTTTTAAAACAATGCCTTTTTCAATATTTTTTATACGATTAATCAATGTTAGAATTAACTTTTCTAAATGTAATAGTTTATCCGAATTCTTCTTATCGATTATATCAACATCCTCTTTACTAACAAGTTCGAGTAACTTGGATTTGCCTGAGATTTTGAGTAACCTTAATTTATGACAGGTAATATTAATATTTTCTTTTGTCTCTAGATTCATGTCTTAACTTTATTAAATTACAGAGGATAATGATGATATTAATTGGATTTCATTATTTTATTATACCAGCTTCCTTTAACTCTTCAAGAATAGATAAAATTTCATTATCATGGTTGTTGTTGCCCGCGTTTTTAGATGCAATTAAGAGTTTCAGTCTTTCAATGAGTTCATTTGGATCATCCCAATAAATAAAATCAGTATTTTTTTTATACTGTTTTAACTCGGGCAAGCTTCCTCCGGTTTTTAGTTCTGGTAATCGTTCAATAAAATCTTTGTAATCATCAGTTATTTGTAAAAATAAAGGTTTGATAATTTTGCAATATTTTAGTCCTTTGTCGCCTCTTATTTGACCGTTCGGATCAAAATCCCTTTTGTGTGCGTTAGTATCCATTAACATTTCTTTGTAATCAAGTTTATCTTTTTCAGTTACAATATTCAGATCGGGTTTGTTGCGCATTAAAAGTTCCTTCAAACCAGCTGTTAATTCGTATTTTTTATTGTTGATAATGATCATGTATTTTTTTCCTTCATGAGAAGCATTGTTTACTAAAGATAAACTTACAACGCTGTTTCCCATCATGAGTTCATTATTTTTGCTATGAATCCCGAATGGTACATTTAAATTTTCATACATTTCCATTATGTCTTCTTTTTTCAAAGATAACAGAGTATCATTTGATTTGCTTTCATTTAGAGAACTTTTATGGTTATCATTAATATATTCATAATATTCTGAATGCTGATCACAATCTGCGTTAATTATATCTTTGAAATCTTCATAGTCTATAGAGGTGTTCAAGTCTTCTTTTGCGTCAGTTTTATCTGTTTTGGTTGTTGAATTTATAGCAGGCAGAGCCTTTCGATTTTTGTTGATCAACATTTCTAGAGGATCTGTAATAGGTTTAAATACTCTTCTATATTTTAAATTAGCTTTATCTTCATCACATTGAATAATTTTTATTTTATTCTTTATATTATTCACCGATTTGACAAGTTGTTCTTTTAAATTTATTTCCATTGTGCTAACTTATAGCAACGTCCACCGTTTTATACAAACACTTGTCTTCTAGTGAGGTCTTACAATCGTGGATTGCTATAAATATTAAAATCAAAAGTGAATAAATGTGTCGAATCCTCTTCTATATCTTCCTTTATTTATTGCGCAATCTTTATTAATTAATAAAAAGCTGAATCGGTCACGCCATATACCAGCACAAAGTTGCTTAAATTTCAGCCAGTCTAAGTCTGTGTTTACGTGCTCATTGTATATATGTCTTAAATTAATATCATCTTGTTTGAAAATAATTAACAAATTGGCATTATCTCTTAACAATTGCTTAGGTATTTTTGAATAAGTTTGCGATAGATAAAAACAGTCTATCTGCCTATGTCTCCCCATTGCAAAATAATTACGAATATTAATTTGGTTTTCACATGCGACATCATCGAAAATCATAACGGAGTTAGCCAAAGCATCGTTCGGATGAAGAACTTCCTTACTTTCATTAAATAAAAACAATTCTGCTCCGGGAACACCTTCTATAACTTGTCTTAAAAAAATATATTTTGGTTGAAATGCTGTTTTCGAGTACAAATAAACATGTTTAAACTTCAAACCATTTTCATGTAACAGTAAATTTAATATAACGTTTGTTTTACCGCAGTTTGAAGGCCCACATATTATGCAGCGGATTGTATTAGGTAACAGCGAACTATGCTTTATTTTTTCAGCTTCATTGATTACTTTAATATTTTTTACTTCTAAAGTCTGACTTTGTTTAACGAATTTCATTGTGAACTGAGAAGGAATTGTATGTTTGTAGCCTTTATATAGGTACTCAGTTATCTGTTAGAAATTTGAAACTACTTATTACGCATGAAGTATTTCATGGTTATTGTTTCTTTATATTTAATTTGTTTTCAATAAAGGAAATCAAATAAAAGGATTTTTCTATTTCAATAATATATATTATTCACCTATTGACTAGCTTATATAAACAAATTACATGTACAGTTCTACAAACACTTTACAGTATAATGACACAATCAATACAATGTATTCTTAATTGCTTGTGGTAGTTCTACATAAGTGCCACCTTTCATAGGACAATATTTATTGATATTAATTTCTAAGTGACTCATGGTGTTAAATGACCAACCAGACTCACATTCGTTAAATTCCATAAACTTTCTTTGGAATGTGCTTATTGCGTTCGCATACAATTCATCTAAGTCGTGATTTTTACAAACAACCTCATACTTGGTACTAAAAGACTTTAACTGCTGCTGCCGCTCGTCTATTTTTGGCAACATAAAGTATGCAAAGAGTTCAAAATTTACTTTTATACAGTTGTGTTTGTGTAGTGATATTTCAATCACTTTTAGAACATTGTGTTTATTTTCACATAGAAACTCCTCTGGCGTGAGGTACACTACTTTCGGCATTGGACTTATACGATATGTAATAATTCTATGTCGAAAAGCAGTGGCAACAATTTCAATATTTTCAAATTCAGTTTTCAGTAAGCAATTCGATTTATGTACATTAGTTCTCGTATGGTATTGAAATTTATGCTTGGGTACATCAATTTGACATTTATCGCACTGAATTAAAACACTCGATGAAGAGGTGTTTGCGCTGGGTGTAACTGGAAATAAAATACATTGCAATTAAAAGTTATACATGTTTTATTTTTAATGATTTCTTTGTAACGTAATATAATTATAATTCCACTCAGTTAAGTATAAGTATAAGCAAGTTGTATATAATAGGTATAATTATTCATAAATTGATACAATTCTAGAGTTAATTGAGTGCTGAGCACATGACATAGACACTGGGATATGTAATATTAGTAATAAGAGCTCATGAACGTTTTCGGGCAGCTTTTGTATTCATTGCGTGTCTCTTGAATAAATTTTGAAAGATGCCCCCAAGCGACGGTGCCTTCGTCAGTACGATTTTTAACTGTTATTACGGCCTGACGCCACCTGTTCATAGGCGACACACGCTCAATTTCGCCACAGTTATACACCTTAAGCTCAATATAATGCGAACCGGGTTTATTTATGAATGATTGACGCTCAAGGCCTCGCGGCACCCTACGAGAGAGATACGAAATTAGCGGAGGGTATTTTTTACCAGGCTGCTCAGCGGTGTCCTCATCTTCTTCACTATCGCTGCCAAATAAATCCATAGCTGTCAGTTGTGGTTTTGTGACTGGGTTAATTTTAATTTTCTTTGTCGGAACTGCTGACGATGGAAAACTGCCTGGCCCATAATGCTTCGAATGAGACGGTGTCTTTGTTGAAGCCGACGTCTTTTCAGAAGTAGATGTCTTTTCTGAAGCTGCCATCATTTTTTCAGAGGTCAGCGTCTTTGAACGCTTTCTTTCTTTCTTCTTGTTGATATTGACTGGTGGTTCCTCTTGCGCTGAAGACTCGTTTTCCGATGGAAAAAGTTCGTCGGCATTAATCACTGGGAGTGAAGCCCTGAAAAAAATTTTAAACGGTTAATAATCACTTTTAATTGATACTACAGCTTTAAATACTAATATGTACATCATAATGTTAACATGATCAATATGATAACAAAGTACTTTATGACAGGATTAACATTAAACAATCAACAAGTGAGAATTGAGAATACCTAAGTACCGAACTAAGCGTTAAATTAACTTAACTCTCATAGTATAACATATGAATTATACTAAAAGGTGAAACGCGCTTTACTTAGTGAAAACGGTTTTAAGTGTTAACTGTTAACTGTAATCCTCCTATAACGAGAATTTAGAATGGATGTCTTAATTAACGACAACTAGACTTTTTGTTACAATACAGTTACTAATAAGTATTACTTAATAAATTACTAGTAATTAAAACACGAAAACAGAATGAACTGTTGATAACAATTGCAACATTATAAATGAAATAAATATAATATACATTTTTAACTTACATTTTTCGTTCGATTTCTGCTGATTTCTTTTGGATGTACTAGATCGCGTCTTTGTAGAGAGCAGAGTGATGACTTGAGGGCTCGTCGTGGTGATTTAAATATGCGTCAATCGACGTCATTTCACCCTAATTAGGAAAAAATGCCTGAACTGCAATATCGCCTATGCAAAATAAGGCAGTGCACCCGATCCCATTTGTATATACTAACAAAGTGACCAGACTTTACCTTCGCAATAATCGAGGTATTCGGATGTATAGCTATAGCTCTAATTTTTAATAAACAAATAGACATATGATAATGTGAATTGCCAAGATAATGTATATAGATAGTATTATGACAGAAAATTTATTGAGAAAAGGTTCCACAGTGGGTCACAATTCAAATAGTTGATTGCGTGTTAACCACGATACTAGCGAAATATACACACTTTACGTATAAATAGGCACGTAAAATGTCTCTATAGTCACAAACCTCTGAGTTTTCGGAATTTATGTGTAAAATTACACTTTTAATTTACTATGAGCTTTATTTACTATTCATCATCATCATCATCATCATCCCAGCTAAGTCCCACTGCAGGGCAAAGGCCTCCTCTCAGAATGAATCTATTTACTATTACTACATATTAAATTTATTAAGTAAGAGGTGAAGAAAAAAATCGTAATGAAACCTGCACACACTTGAGAAGAAATTCATTATGTGTGAAGTTTTCAATCCGCATTGGAACCCGCGTGAAAACTACGGCCTTATCCCCTCTCATTCTGAGAACTTATGAGCCTATGAGCTTTATTTACTATTCATCATCATCATCATCCCAGCTAAGTAAGTCTCCGCTGCAGGGCACAGGCCTCCTCTCAGAATGAATCTATTTACTATTCTACTTATTAAACTTATTAAGTATGAGGTGAAGAAAAAAATCGTAATGAAACCTGCACACACTTGAGAAGAAATTCATTATGTGTGAAGTTTTCAATCCGCATTGGAACCCGCGTGAAAACTACGGCCTTATCCCCTCTCATTCTGAGAACTTATGAGCCTATGAGCTTTATTTACTATTCATCATCATCCCAGCTAAGTAAGTCTCCGCTGCAGGGCACAGGCCTCCTTTCAGAATGAATCTATTTACTATTCTACTTATTAAACTTATTAAGTATGAGGTGAAGAAAAAAATCGTAATGAAACCTGCACACACTTGAGAAGAAATTCATTATGTGTGAAGTTTTCAATCCGCATTGGAACCCGCGTGAAAACTACGGCCTTATCCCCTCTCATTCTGAGAACTTATGAGCCTATGAGCTTTATTTACTATTCATCATCATCATCATCCCAGCTAAGTAAGTCTCCGCTGCAGGGCACAGGCCTCCTCTCAGAATGAATCTATTTACTATTCTACTTATTAAACTTATTAAGTATGAGGTGAAGAAAAAAATCGTAATGAAACCTGCACACACTTGAGAAGAAATTCATTATGTGTGAAGTTTTCAATCCGCATTGGAACCCGCGTGAAAATTACGGCCTTATCCCTCTCATTCTGAGAGGAAGCCTGTGTCCTATAGTCAGACGTATATAGGCAAGGATGATTGCAGTGTTTTAATTTCAATTGATTCAACCGCGTGCCTCCAAATTAGGTAGAAGAGTTGCGACAGTAAACAAATCGTTTCCAGCGCTAGCATAGTCAGCAAGACTCGGATGTCAGCCTCCATTTTTGTACGTAATATTATGTCGAAATAATATCATCTATTTTAAACCTTATTCACTAACATTTTTTAATAGAATAAAGTATATAAGAGAGTAAATCAAGAGACAAAAAAGACATTTTTACTTCGAGCCTTGATCTACAATGTCGGTAAGTTTAATACCTTATGAAATAAGTTCTTATTTAATTAAACTAGTAAATAGTTTTTGTGTATATTATTACATATAATGAATAAAATATTTACAGTATTTTTTAAATATGCATTTCAATAGTAGTTATTATAATTTTCTGTTTTAAAATTATTGTTGTTAATATTTGATTAAGTTTAACTTTGTGTTTTATTTTTTTAGGACAATACTGAAGATCTTTTTCCATTTATAAACAACCGCAGCATTAATCTAATGGATAATGATAGTAACGATGGTGGCAGCGGTGCTAAAAGAAAACGGATCCCCCTGACGACCTACATTAAAAAATCTCAGACCGGGTCAAAAGTTATAAAACTAGAAATCTACGATGCGGAAAAGGTGACCGATTCTGAAATATGTAGCTGTAACGCTAATATATGTGTGCAGTATGTAGTAGAGAACCTCGCCTTCGCGGACAACATTTACAGAAATGCTAAAGACTTACTGTTACAAATACATAAGAATATTGAAAAGAAGTTGTAAAATATTTGTAAATCGTTCTGTTATTCATTATCATGCTAGTTATGTACCTATAATACTTCAAATTACTTACTTGCTTTACTTTAAGTATAATTTAGTTGACATGATTGTGTATTAAATAAGTAGTAGTTACATATATACTTAATTCATTGTTTCAAGTCAACAGTACCTATTAATTACTAGTTTTTCAATAAACTTTCAGCAACAGCTAAGCCTTTCTTTTATTTACCTAAGCTTTTTATGTAACCTAACTAGTTAAACTCTATTTAAAAAGAAAATCAATCAGCTATAAGTTATCAATGAAGATTGTAAATTGAGTATTCTGCGGCGCTGTCAGTGTTTTCGAATAGGCAGCGCCAATCAGTTATCAGTTATCAGTTATCAATGAAGATTATGATTAAAAGGTCAGTTCTTAAGATGTAAATTGTGTATTCTGGGCGCTGTCAGTATTTTCGAATAGGCAGCACCAATCAGTTATCAGTTATCAATGAAGATTGTGAATAAAAGCTAAGGTTAGTTTTTAAGTTGTAAATTGGGTATTCTGGGGCGCTGGCTAAGTTTTCGAATAGGCAGCGCGAGAGCTGCCAGTCTATTCGAAAAGTCAGTGATCCAGAATACCCAATTTACAACTACTATAGACTACACCCGGTATATATTTTAATAATTTAATAGTTTGTTTGTTGTTAGTGTATAATACAATTGTTTTACTTTTGACTAAAATCTCCCGATTTCTCCCGATTTTTAGCTGGATAATTTAACGATTTTTTAATTTTTACTTTTGCAACACTGCGTTTGTCAGTCGTTGTTCAGGTGCCGTAGGGTACGGATGCGTTCCGGTGAAAATATATAATATAGAGTTATTGAAACCCCCTAACTTTAAATTGTATGATGTATTACACTGATAGACTAATAATAAATACGGCTGATAGTGACAGTGATACTGACCAAATTGAGAGCACAGATAGTGAAATGGAAGGAATTGGGATATTTGGAAAATTTAAATTTACGAAAAAATAGGCGTCTTTTAATATACTCTAATCTCTTTTTTGACTATCCTTTTTTCTAGTGGTTGCAACAACCCTCTATAGATATCAAAACTTTACATGTCATTAATTTGACGTAAACTAATTAAGTCCATGGAGTGCAGTATTTATTTGATATCAAACGTCACTTAATAAATACGGCGATTGATGGACGGTCGCCAGTGTTCGGAAATCGTCGTATGCGAATTGTCTCTTGCTAAAGGCCGATGTGCATTCTTTATCGCCGGGTAGTGTATGTAACAATACAGCCAATTAAAGGTTTCCACAGATATACACAAAGATATGCACAGATAAGCACAAAAACAAAAGAGGACATCTTCTTAAGTTTTTCACTTATGTCAGGCAGGGTGTAACATTCTCGTTAGAAATGTCATGTTGACATTCCATCAAATTATCTCGAAATTGATTGTGAAAATATTCTACTCTGGTACGTAATTCAGTTTTCTCGACTGTACCTACCTCTGCGTGGGTGGCTAGTATTTGCATTACATCATTGGCTTATACTTACTGTATTAGGCAAATATTGAAGCGTCGAACTACTTGTTCTCATAATCATAACTTAAGCATAAAATTCAAAAATTCCACGTATTCACTTGAGAAGCGGATACATCAGTTATTTAAAATACAGCGCGCTGTATCAAAAATGTTAACTGCAGCGATAGAAGATTTTGTGAAGCGCAAAAATTATAACAATAAAAAATTTAACTTCAATTCAACTATCAAACGTCGTGCCTTAAAATTCATCGTACAATTCATTGTATCAGCTGTGAGAATTTTCACTTCTTTTATGCTATTAGCTGTATCCCGCGGCGTCCCCTGCGTAATTGAATTGAGTGGCAATTTTGGTTTTAGTTCATAGGCATTGACCATCGCAATGTTCAATTGTTAGTTTATCCTACAATATTATAAACGAGAAAGTTTGTTAAGATGTTTGGATATTTGGATGTTTTGATGTTTTGTCATTTACGCAATAACGGTAGAACAGAACTTGGCGTACATTATAAACAGTACCTGGGCGACCGAGCTCCGTTCAGGCTGAAACTCGGTGCCAAGCGTTTTCCCAGAGATCAGACCAAGCTAGATCAATTTTGAAAACCCCCACATACCAAATTTCATCGAAATCGTTGGAGCCGTTTCTGAGATTCTGATTATATATATAAGTATATATATATACAAGAATTGCTCGTTTAAAGGTATTAGATAGATAGATTAGATTAGATAGATAGATAGATCTGGATTATACCTTAATATCCTAAGTATACTTAATATGGGATTACATTTGAGTGACCATGGCAGCTGCGATGTGCAATATTAGTGTCGATTAAGTCCCGGATGACATTAATTGAGTGAGAAAAACATTGTGACCTAATAATCTAACCATGAATTCCGGATCAATGTCAAAACAGAGTGTAAAAACTTTTATCCCATTTATTTCATACTAAATACAAACTGAAACATGGATACACAGAAAAAACCAGAAAAAGAGACCAGCGCTGGGAATCGAACCCAGGTCCTCAGCATTCCGTACTGCGTGCCAAACCCCTACACAACCACTGGTCAACTGGTGGTTTTATCCTATTGTAAACATAGGCTCATCATCTGTATCGGCAGCGTCACCTATCGGCCTAGTAACGAGACTACCGAATAATCGATCTAAACATCGCATCACTCCTCGAAATACTCCTTACGTAATGACGTTGACCGTGAATGCCTAATATGGGGCAGCGCGGGCGCAGGGCACAGGCGATTGTCCATTTATCCATTAAAAAAATTACCTACCTACCAAAAAACCCACCCACTTTATTCCTATAGGGGTGGGCTAATGCACGCTCTGATAATTGTGTCCTCCTGTAAATTGTATAAAGTACACGGAATACTGAAGAAGTTCATTAATTCAGGTATTATTTTGCGTAGTTCCTTATCAATCAATTACAGTTAATTACCTTCCTACTGTAGGGGAGACCGAGGACAGTTGACACAGAGGAGAGTAGACACAACGTCAATCAGCGAGCTCGCAATAGCGCGTGTTTGATAGCTCGAGACTTGAACTAAAAAACGCGCGCTATTGCGAGCTCGCTAGCAGTTAATAAGTTCTAAAAAAAATCGACGTTGTTTCTACTCTCCTCTGTGTCAACTGTCCTCGGTCTCCCCTACTTATAACAGTGTAGTGTTTTGGTTTGTTAATTTTATATCCCTAGCTGTCTAATTTTGTTAATAATGCTGAATCACATTGGCGAGATTTTTCTTGGTTAGTATAAAAATAGTGTCAAACCTTAGATTATTTATGCACTAGATAGAGCTTAGGTGGCATGGAAACGTCCCGTAAAAATATAAGCCAACTGTTGGCTTATATGTCATTTGCGTCATTTGCAGGGTTGCCAATAGTAATATGCTAAAATCCCCAAACGCATTGTCGAAATTCCCCACGTGTGGGGAATGAAAAATTATGTGGGCCGAGCGACTTAGTTTACGAGCTGTTGCGAATAATGAATTGTAGGAAATTAAACAAGACTAGCAGAAATTTGATGTCAAATGTCGCGTATTTGTGTTCATACTTAAAATCCCCCCATTTTCCCCGAATTGAAGCTCTCCCCACACATTCTCCAATCAGCTTCACTTTCCCCACATTTTGGGGAATGTGAAATTAACTGGTATCATTAAGCACGCACACAGTGACAACCGGAATGACGTAACGCGATCGTAATATGAAGCTGTCAAATGGATTTGTGGACGTTTTGTATCGCAATGTTTGCTACTGACGCTCCATCTAGTGCATAAATAATCTAAGTGTCAAACTTATTGATATGTTGTGCCCCTTGCTGAGCGGTCCGTCTGGCAGATCATCCTTTGCCCTATAAGCTGTAAAAGCCATTAGAGGCTAACAAAAACAGTCTAACTAATAAAAAAGATGTTAAGTATTAGGGTGCTTTACCACCAGAGATGTGCTATGCAGCTATGCTGCGAAGATGTGAAAGCTACGCTACGAAACTGTGTGACCGTTTCCACCAATGCTAAGCTATGTAGCTGTGCGAGGAAAATGCGCTATGTAGACTTTGATCAATTATAACTATAGATCAACAGTCGCGCGCCCGAATATGTCCGAGCCAAATTAGCGCCACTTTGATAAAAGTGGCCTTCTTTTTTTCTCAGAACGTTGCGTGAAATTGTCAAGTTTAGCTGTCAAGTGGAGTTTTGCCGCTACCGAAATTCGATTGTAATGAAGTAAAGACTAGGTTCAAATTTCTGTGTATGTGATGATTTTATTTGTTACGCAACCAAATAAAAAAGTTCGGACATTCTTTGAAGGGGATTTTGTTCGGCAATGTGTATCTTCAGTTATAATTGATCAAAATATGTAGATGAGCAGCCGCGAGACAGCTGAGCGAAGAAGATGCGCAGCTCGAGCTATGCGATTTATGGACAGGGGCGCGCGGAGTGGCAGCGCGGTGAGGGGGGAGACGCTTGCACCGCCTCGCGACCATCCATAGCACGCATTCATAGCACGCATCCGTAGCACGCAACAATAGCACGCATCCAGGGCACGCATCTTTCCATATAAAAATCATAGCTTAGTTGAACCCGTTTCTACCAGTGCTATGCTATGTGGACCAAATACAAATACAAATACAAATTCTTTATTATACATGAAAATCAAGTTTAACAAACTAATATAAAGCGTGTAACAAAAACAAAATATAAGAAAACAGTTTACAAACATGCATCGGTGCTTCAAGTAAGATTGCACTGGCCCCTACACTAGGCACAGCCTGTCCCGTAGGTAGCCAATATTAACACAAATCTCAATAGCAGATGCGAAAAGATAATAAGAACAGCTATGTGTGTGCGTTTAAAAGAAAAGGTTACAAAAATAAAAAATAAAATAAAAAACTAACAGGAAAATTATAAAACTATGTTAAAATAAGAAATAAAAATAAAATATTTTGACATCAGTTCAGTGCGTGTGCGTGTGCGTGATTGTGTGTTGTGTGGTGTGTGTGTGTGTGTGTGTGTGTGTGTGTGTGTGTGTGTGTGTGTGTGTGTGTGTATGTGTGTATGTGTGTGTGTGTGAGAGCATGTGTAGTATCTGTGATTACCTACTTGGTTATGCGCAAAAGATTTTCAATGTCCTCATACGAAAGGGAGCTGAGCCATGCAGTTACTTTTACCTTGACTTTTCTGACGGAGCAGTTTTTGATAAGAACATGTTAACAGTTTTGTTAATGAACATGATTGGTGGATATCAGACACATCCATAGCAACGTAGCGCGTAGCACATCTCTGGTGGAAAGTCACCCTAAAACCTTTATTTGATTCGTATCTAAGATGACACAATTGCCAACGTTTACCAACCCATACCCGATTGGTTTCACATGATCCGTGCTTACATAAAGTGGTAGCGTTATAAAAACGGGTAAAACCCAATTCTATTAAAACACCAAGTTTATAATCCTGTCAAGAGACTGTAATCCTGATGCGTAGGAGTGATTAATTTACCTTCAATCAGTTAGACTTGCAATGACATCATGCCCTGTGTTTAGCGTCAGTGGTATAAGTCGTAATTGCTTATTTTTGGGTTGCCCAAAGTCAATGGAACCTAATTATTAAAGCTCCGCTGTCAGCCAGCCGAACAAAAAAAGCCAGAATTAATCATACCTCCATCTTGTTGGAGGTCTACCCACGCTGCATCTTTCGGTCCGTGGACGTCACTCGAAAACATTACGGTCCCATCGGCCATCAGTTTTACAACCGATGTATTATCGAGCTGTGTTGCTCGATTCTTCGAGCTATGTCGGTGACTTTAGTTCTTGCGCGGATTTCATCATTTCTAATGCGATCCCGCAGAGAAACTCCGAGCATACCCTCTCCATCCTCCTCTGAGAGACCTTGAGCTTTCTTATCAATTACGTAAAAAAATAGAAAGTTACATAAACATTACAAACTGTGAACATTGGGCCCTGGCAGCGAGTGCATTGTTATTTGAAACTCTTAGTAATTAGTTAGTAGTAATTTGTGTCTATCCCGCTCTCGCTTGTCACCTGCACCGCTCTACTATAAACTCGTACACTCCATAATTGTGTGTCGATTAACAAAAGATGAATCAAAACATGTGTTTCGTGTTTGCTGTGTAGGTAATTTTATAACCTCCCCAGACAGTTGACCGTGTGATTCATACGTTTCCGACGTGTGCGATCGTATGACATACATACATACAGACGTGTTGAGGCTAGGCATCAGGTTACGCTACTAAGATATGATGATGATTTTTAGAATTCTGTACCTGAAGAGTGACAAATGGAGCCTTATAATGCTCGAACACTGTCCGCCCATGTACTTATATGTCACAGAGCTGTATCTCAAGAACAGTAAAAGACCGCCATCATCATTAAAACCGAAAGACGACGTAGGCTTCCCCAAGGTTCACCAAACGGACCGGTCTTGCGCCATCCGCATCCCGCAATCTTAACCAGGTTATCGTTATATCTTTTTGGAGGCCTACCTACACTGCTTTTTCTGGTCCGTGGACGCCATTCGAGAACCTTTTGGCCCCATTGGCCGTCTGTTGTACGAGCGCTGTGCCCTGCCCACTGCCACTTGAGTCTGGCGATTCTTCGGCCTTATTAGCACAAAAAAGCTTTCACAGTTGCGCAAAAATAAAGTTTTTATAAATTGAACTTGCAACAAAACGTTTCAATATGGCGCGGGCGGTAAAAATCGTCGTGTAATATGATTCTTGGAGACTTTGTGTATTTTAGACCGTTTACCGACATGCAAGCATGGCGAGCGCAACGTGGGACGTCCACCAACGAGATGGACGGACGATTAGGTGAAGGCCGTAGGTTCAGGGTGGATGCAAGTCGCTTCCAACCGTAATGATTGGGTATCAATGAGGGAGGCCTATGTCCAGCAGTGGACGTCTTATGGCTGAAATGATGATGATGACCGACATGCACAAACGAAGCAATTTGGACCTTTCCTCCTTGATATTGTGCATGAATGTGTAGTTCCTTTTAACCTTAAATTAATTTAGTTGATGCAACTCGGTGATAGGAGTACAGATCTGATATTATAAATTACAACATGCCTCACATACGGCGGCTAATTTGCTGCTTTTTAGGAATTTTAACGCTTCGTAGTCCAAAACCCTTATAGTTTCTTCATGTCCTTCCAACCATCCGTCTGACTGTTTGTCCGTATTTTAAAAACCTAAACAATTATTTTTTATTTTGAGATATTGTAGTAGGTATCTATATATTTTTGACTTTGACTGTACGGAACCCTCATACACGAGTCTGTCTCGCACTTGGCCGGTTTATGTACGGTTTAAGATGTTCATTACAGCATTTTATGCAATTTGAAATAACACTCAAATTCTTTATCATAATTTCGAGGATAATAAGGATTTTTATCATAATTTGTTTGAGATAAAAATGTTATGTTGTGTTTTTGTGTGTTGTTTTTGTTGAGTTATTGTTGTTTGTTTATATTAAGTTAAGGTAGCCCTCCAACAAGATGGCGCGACGACCTGGTTAAGGTTGCGGGATCGCGTTGGATGCGGAGGTCACGGGACCAATCTGTTTGGCGAGCCTTGGGGGAGGCCTATGTTCAGCAGTGGACGTCTTTCGGCTGAAATGATGATGATGATGAATGTTGAGTATGTTATGATGTGTCGTTCGTTCTGTGTGTTGTTTTGTGTGATATGACGTTGTTGTTGATCTCTCTCTCTTTTATTCGCTCCCATCGTTTGTATTTCCAGATAAATAATAGGATAATAGGCTGTTACTGAACGAGATACACCTTTGGCCTCATCAGCACTTTTCATCAGGTGAGATAGAGGTTTTACCCACTTCATTTGTTGAATGGAATTTGTTAGCAATTGAATTGTTAATTGATATTCGTAATGACAAATGCATACCGTTTTTTGTGGCAATGAACATTTATTTCTTTCAGGGAGATGCAGCGTAACAGACCGATCACGATTATGCGCTCCTAAAAAAGTACCCATCCCAAAATCGGCTTTCGCTTTTAATTAGAGACAGCCAGAGGTAGGACCTTTGATCAATAATGCACGTAGCAGTATTAAAAAGAAAAAAATATTCCAAAATTTTTAACGGACGGATTTCTAAGCTCGTTATTCCTGAAACTTTTTATGTGCCTTTGGAACGGGATCCTGCCTTTATAACTATTCAGGATATATTTCAGGACTATCCTTTTGAATCCTAAAGCTAAATTAGGACAGTTTTATAACAATCCTAAATTACTTACTTACGTAAGATCACAAAAATGTGCAAAGAAATGTAAAAAAAAATCAAAATTAAAATCAAAATTTTTAATTTATTTATTTACTTATTAACTTATTATGCTACTCTATAATAAATTTATACTATTTATCAATTCTTTATCACTTTATTAATTTATTTCTATATAGGTAAGTGGTTCATTATAGTATATTTGTGTATCGTTCCGTGAGTCACAGACGGTTCTGACAGAAAATCAGCGCTGCAGGCGTCTAACGCCTCAGCATAATGCTGAGTCAGCGACCGTTTCACTTTTGCGGGGACACACATGCTGAGCTGTGTATTGTACATGTTTATTTCTCCATTGTTTGTTATCTTAGTTTTTTTTTTTTTTTTTTTGTGTGTACTTTCTTGTATATGTGTGTCTTGTGAAAGTGAATAAATGTCTTCTTTCTTTCTTTCTTTCTTTCTAAATAAAACGAAACTTAATTATATAACGAAACCTAGTTATATTGCCTACAAAAAACGAACCTAAAAAAAACCGATTTCATGAAAAATAAAAATATAAACATATTCAAAAATGTATTCATTTTTTCCTTTAGATTCTTACGTAATAAATATATGATAGGGAGGGGGTTGGCCAATTCTTATTTTTTCTTACATACAAGAGGGAGGGGGTCGAAAACTGGCAAAAATCGTCTTACGTAATAAATTAATGTCCTAAGGTTATTTCGTTATTATTAGAAAACTTAAAATTTAGTTAATGTAAAACGTATTAGGACTTATTAGGTAGTTATAAGCAAAAATATTTTTGGCGAAAAATTGGAAAACCCCTTGGCAACGCTAACACTCAAATATTATTTATTTTATTAGCAGTACGGCTGCTTACCGAATCTAAGATTATTTAAAAGCGAAAAAGTTTCCCGGGTGCGACGTGGTTCAATTGGTAGAACACCCAGGTTGGGGCGCATATCCCACCGGCGCACCCGGAAAACTTTTTCGCTTTTAAATAACGCTAACACTGACACCCTATCTCCTTAATGGGATGGAAAATGGATTTTCGTGCCTCTTCAGATTAGCCGCACCTGGCGTTGGAATTAGCTGAGTCCGTCACGCACGCTGCGGCTCATGAACTTGTGATAAATATGCTCAAGGCCGCATATGGACACTGCCATTTAAAATATTTCTTTTTTACAGCTTTTAACCGACGTCATAAGGGCCATTTTTTATTTTGTTGTCTGTTTTGACTATTTTTTTTAATTTGAAAAATTTTATGTTTTTTCTGCTCAGAATCACGAGCTTTTTCGATCCTACTAGGAGAACAAAAGTGTCCCAAGTTTTTTTTTCCGTTGAGTTACAATTTTTCATAGACTTTATATGACCGTAACTAAATGGAAGAACTGAAAATTGTATGGAAATCATGAGACACTTTTTTTCTCCTAGTAGAATCGAAAAAGCTCGTGATTCTGAGCAGAAATCGCATAAAATTTTCCAAATTAAAAAAAGTTAAAGCAGACAAAAAAATAAAAAATGGCCCATAAAACAACACTGTTCTTTGGGAAGTCGTGTGAAGGACGAGACGGGGTCTTTCTTAATTTGGTTCTATTTTTTTTATTGTCCTCATTTATATACCTACGACTCGTGACCAGGAATATTAGTTATAACATAACATTCACATTTTTCGAGAGCATTCTGAGAGGAGGCCTGTGCTCTGTAATGGGATGTACCATCGACAAAAAGGTCGCCTTGACACCTTAAATGTCCATTTTGCTTGCAGTGGCTAGACATCTGTCCATACCAATCCATACCAATGAACTTCAACGGCTGCAAGCAAATTTGTTTTGAAACTGGGCGGGCAGGCCTCGGTTTTGTTTGTCGACTGTACAGTCAAGTGTAAAAATATGGGTGCACACAACTTGCTCATATATGTATATGTCCCATAGCTCTTTTGTTGTCGAATTAAGGTATAGGTATATAACGATGGGAGGATTAAATCGATACTTATTTTTGTACTTGACCGTACCTACATAATATAATAGGCTGGGATGTTGATGATTCACATTTTTTAAAACGAATAATATTTTATACTAATGAAACTATTAGTTAAACGAACTTTTTAAGTCGTTTAATATACAGATTGGTTTAGGTTAGGTTGGGTTAATTTTATGAAAATCATGTAAAGTTGAGAATTTCCTAAAAAATTAGATTATATCAAATGATCATTATGTATTTTGTCCATTATTATTTTTAAACTTTATATGTGTATTTTGATACGTAGCCCTTCTACAAGCTATCCATAAAAAAGTGTTTACTAAAATGCACATATTACTGCTTTGCGGAATTTCAGTTGATGTAATAAAACTCGACGTTTATTACATACTTCCTCTGGAACCGCTATGTAATAAACAATATATGATATTGTAGTGATAAAATAATATTTATTACATGTGACTAATTTTGTCTCTTGTCGTCATTGGAACATCGATGTGCTTTAATCTGAAGCCGAAATAGAAAATGTAGAGACTGTGCTTCCCCCTTTTCTTCAGATTATATTATGTACTAGCTTTTGCCCGCGGCTCCGGCCGCGTGGAATTAGTAATTTGGGCAGCTTATTTTTTTTATCCAATTTGCTTTTTCATCAATTATGGCTCTCCTTAGTTCCTCGATATAAAAAAATACCCGCACCCCCCCCCTCACCGACCCCCCACCGAACCCACCCCCCCCCCCCCCGCACACCCGCTCCCTACCTACTCCCAAGTCACTACTTCTAAAAACTATTCTATAAATTCTTAAAATAGACGTATCTTTCTTATTTGTGAACAGATTCAAATGAAACAAAGACTAAATGTTAATCCAAGAAAATACCAACATATCAGTGAAAACCGCATCCTTCTAGGTTAGGTTAGGTTAAGCCGTTTCTGAGATTAGCGCGCACAAATGCACAGACAAACAGATAAACAGACAACAGACAATAATTCTAAAAAACATTGTTTTGGGTTCTATTGCGCTAGTAAATAGCCCTAGTGACAGTTTTTCTCAAATATCTTCAATGTACAGACACCGACTTGTTACAGATTTATTATATGTATAGATAGATATAAATAGATAGATGTCGAAAGATGAACATTGGTCATTAAATACGAGTGGCTGTGCAACGAGCGTGGATATGAGGTGGTATTTTTAGGGTTTCGTACTCAAAGGGTGCCAAAGGAACCTTATTACTGAGACTCCGCTGTCGGTCTATCCATCTGTCTTTCAAGGGCTCTATTTCTTGAATCGTCTAGACACTTGAAATTTTCACTGATTATGTATTTACTGTGGCCGCTATAACTGTGGGGTCTTCATAAAAGAAACGTTTTTTTTTCAGCTTTTTCAACTGCGGCCTTTGATCAATTATAACTGTAGATCCACAGTCGCGCGCCCGAAAATGTCCGAGCCAAATGAGCGCCACTTTGATAAAAGTGGCCTTCTTTTTTCTCAGTACTTTGCGTGAAATTGTCAAGTTTAGCTGTCAAGTGTCAACCGAAATTCGACTGTAATAAAGTAAAGACTAGGTTCAAATTTCTGTGTAGGTGATGATTTTAATTGTTATGCAAACAAATAAAAAAGTTCGGACACTTTTTGAAGGGGATTTTGTTCGCCAATGTGTATCTTCAGTTATAATTATCAAAGACTGCGGCGCTGGTTGTTAGGCGACAGTTGACAGAAAGTTGCTAGGTAACGATTAACAGTTGTGCCGTAGCCATGGCCGCGCGCATTCGCGCCAGCGACCCTATGCTTTTGGATGTTTTTCAAAACCCTACCTACTTATAAGTTTGCGATTTTAGTTCTTAAATTTCGGCGATTCTTTACTGAACTGTTTCTAAAACATTGTACGGAGGTACGGAACTCTCCATGTAGGTACGAGTCCTACTTATGTAAGTTGAAAATTATATTGTGGTCCGTTGTTCCTTGTTCAATTTTACAATTATTTTTTTTTTGGATTTTATGTAAGTAATTTTACAAAATGTGAAACGCCAGTGTTGCCATGCGTGAGGCACTTGAGAGAGTCTGGCCATAAACTACGAAATTTGATTTTCGAACTTCGTATCAGAATGTTCCGTTCATGTTAATAGCATTAAAAGCAAGAGTGATAACGTGAGTGAGTTTTAACGACCGCTTTAGCCTAGTTGGTAGTGACCCTGCCTACGAAGCAAGTGGTCCTGGTTTCAAATCCCGGTAAGGGCATTTATTTGTGTGATGAGCACGAATATTTGTTCCTGAGTTATGGATGTTTTCTATGTATTTAAGTATTTATTTATTTATATAAGTATGTTTATCGTCGTCTAGTACCCATAGTACAAGCTTTGCTTAGTTTGGGACTAGCTCAATTTGTGTAAGATTGTCCCCTAATATTTATTTATTTATTTATTTATTTATAAGGATGGCATATGAGCTTCTAATTTCTAAATTTCGTAGTAGTCCCTCGGTCTGGGACGTGCGAAACCACTTGATCAATTGTCAGTTTGTAAAAGAAGATTGGCCCGAGTCAACAATCTCACGAATTGATTCGCTTATCTTTATTGTCATCATCATCATCATCATCATCATCGTCATCATCTCGGCCAGTATGACCTTGTGACAATGATAATTTATTCAAAAAGTTGATTTTTACAAAATAATTTCATCCCAGCCTATATAGGTACGTCCCACTGCAGGGCACAGGCGTCCTCTCAGATTAAGAGGGCTTAGGCCATAGTTCCCACGCGAGCCCAGTGCGGATCGGGGACTTTACACACACCATTGAATTTCTCCTTAGGTGTGTGCAGGTTTCTCACGATGTTTTCCTTCACCGTAAAGCTCATGGTAAATTTCAAACGTAATTTCGCGCACTTTCGAAAAACTCAGAGGTCGGCTTGACTCCTTGGCGCTGCGTAGAGATGTAGCTTCACTGTGCATCTTCTATCGCATGTACAACGGAGAGTGCTCCGAGGAGTTGTTCGGGTTGATCCCTGCCGCATCCTTCCGCCATCGCCCTACGCGACAACACTTCCATCCTCACCATCTGGATGGTTGGCTGTCTTCTACTGTGCGTTTTTCCAGAAATTTCCTGCCTCGCACAGCTAAGCTCTGGAATGAAGTACCTGCTGCGGTGTTCCCGGACCGATATGACCTTCAAGCTTTCAAAAAAAGAGCGTACTCCTATCTAAAAGGCCGGCAACGCACTTGTGACTCTTCTGGTGTCGCAGGTGTCCATGGGCGACGGTAATCGTTTATCATCAGGCGATCCGTCTGCTCGTTTGCCCCCTATTTCATAAAAAAAAAAAAAAAAAAGGTGCGAGACCGGATTCGAACGCACGACCCTCTGCTTGAGAGGCTATAGCCAAACCACTAGGCCTCCACGGCCACGGTACAAAATAATTTAATAAGTAGGTACAAAGTTTCCTTGTCAAGTTGTGGTTTTGTGTTCGCTACAATACTGGACTTTTGTTAGTTCTCCAAAATATTTTACCACATTAACCCCCTGTTTCACCATCCATTGATCAAATCCATTTGACGGATAAATGTGATGCCGTCTCTGATTGTTTTGTTCGAATAGACGGAGATGGCATCACACTTATCCACCAGTTAAAATTAATCAATGGGTGGTGAAACAGCCCCTAAGCATTCCATAGTTGGATCCTGACTCTCTAAATCGAACCTTTCGACATGTATAAATAAGAAGACTAACGGATTTTTGATATCCGTAAGACTCTTTATCTAAACGAAGTTTATAACACTGCGTAAAAATATATCGACTTCATCAAAATTCAATCAGTAACTTTAAGTCACCCGCAAAGCGTAAATAACCAACGTAAATATCGAGTCCGGACCAGGGCAAACGAGGCATAAAGGATTTGTGGATGCGTTCTGCGGTCGCGGTCAGGTCAAATTGAACGCAGTCCGCATTATGTATGAACAACATTGTCGGTGAACTGAAACAATTACTTTGCTCACCCGCGACCTTACGATAGTTACGTTTATGCAAGAAATGTGTGTTCCTACAGTTCCTCCACCTCCACACTGTACGAACACACAGAAATCACACAAACCCAACCATCACCACCACCAAACTACACTGACGCGTTTCGAACTCAAACGAACGCACGACGTTTTTTGCATAAACGTAACTATCGTAAGGTCGCGGGTGAGCAAAGTAATTGTTTCAGTTCTTTAATATGGACCTCCGCAAAGTAACGCCTGTTTCAATAAACATTGTCGGTCTCTATATATTTTGTATAGATTAGATATGCGATCTGACCGCACGGACTGCACGAATGGCACTAGTTAGGTATAGTGCAGAAACGCGATATGTACATAATGGTAGATAAGCGAATTTGCTCTATCGCCGACGATATTCATCCATCCTGATTTAAAACTGCTGCTCTTACCGTTAAACAGGTTACCTACTTAAAACTTCAGGATACTCTAGGAACACAAACTATGAAGTATCAACTTCCTAAGTGTAACATGAACACAGAAACCTTTTATAAACAAAGTTATCTTTTAACTTGCTGAACTTTTAATGATGTAACCCTATCGGTGTTTGTTGTAAAAACGGACTTTGAGCTGTCAAACTTAATTGTCACTAGCCGCTGCGCGCGATTTCGTCTGCGAAGCATTTGTTCATTATCCTTCGGGAGTTTTTTTTTTATAATTATACTGAGTCTAAATCAAAATTTGTATTTATATGTATACAGAAACTCGGTACCAAATGGGTTTGAAACGTCGGGGTAAATATATTAATGCGTGTTAAGTCTCATTCTGAGAGGAGGCCTGTGCCCTGCAGTGGGACGTATATAGGCTGGGATGATGATGATGATGATAAGTCCCGTGTATAGTAATAGTTAAGTTTAGTTTAGTCTAGTTTTTTGTAGGTAGAGCCATGTTGTAGCTAGCCGCTGCATCACGAATGGGCCGGCTCGTCCGGGGCAGTACCACCCTCTCACAGAATACAGCTCCTGCTGCGTTTTTTACGGTCAGTGAGAGCGCCGGGGGCCCAATACCGCTCCCCCTCCCTCTCCTTTTTAAAGGCCGGCAACAGATCAGTGACTCTCTTTGGGTTGTTGATATTTATGGGCGGTGGTGATCATTTTCCATCAGATGACCCGCTGGCTCGTTTGCCTCCCTCTCGCAATAAAAAAAAAAATAAAATATCTGTACGCCAAATTTTAGAAAAAAATCGTATTTTTTAGGGTTCAGTTCCCGAAGGGTGACAAACAGAACCCTAATAATGTCGCTACACTGTCCGTCCGTCGTCTGTCCACCACAGAGTTGAATCTCAAGAATCGTCATATAATATAATGTAGATAGACAGCTGAAATTTATATAAAGGGGCATTTTCAATTTAAAGTATATATTTTTAAAGTGACTTTTTTCTTACGGGTTCGTCACAAAGCTAACACAAAAAATTGTATGGAAAAAATGGTCATTTTTTTAAAATCAATAGTGCTCTTGATTTTGCGTGAGAAAATCCCAAAATTACATAATTCGGAAAAACAAAGTAGGAGGTAATATTTTAAATTTAAAATGCCCATAATGTTTATTTCTGTTATCGTTTATTTGTCGGGTTTAGAATTCACTCTCCATTTCTTCCGCGGATGTCGTAAGAAGCAAAAAAATACATAAAAACCAAAAATAATAATAATAAATAAAAATATAATGTGGTCCCACGGTGCATAAATTTTACTTAGAAATAAGCTCTACCAACACTGGATTTTCATAGATACGGCCATTTAAAGCCCATCGCTACTCCACACCAAATGTTCCGCGCTACTGGAGCTCCTAACATAAACTATACGTATGTCCTTCAGTTGCAGTAAAGCTTAATTGCCCAAGACAGTGCGAGCTGTCAGCCGGGCTGTTGGCTGCTCAATGGGCCGCACTGTGGTAGCAAATGGCCCGTCCAATCTCGCATGGATTGTGACCTTACATTAACACACAATTTTAATCAAAGATCAGATTCGTCGGGGATAGTGCAAATTCGCTTATCTACCGCAGGTAAATGGGTCATTGTCAAATACGCAGAACACTGTTACTATTTGTATGGAACTACCACTCTGTTTTTTTATTTTTTTTATTAGCCTGTGATAGTGTCCCACTGCTGGGCAAAGGCCGCTCTTCTTGACCTCCACAACACCCTGTCTGGCGCAATGTCAGGCCAGTCCTTAGCATACACGTCCAAGTCGTCCAGCCATCTCCTTCTTGGTCTGCCTCGTCGTTGTTGGCCGTTCTCCGGAGAACCACTCTGTTATCATGACGACCGCTTTAGCCTAGTTGGTAGTGAGCCTGCCTACGAAGCAAGAGATCCTGAGTTCGAATCCCGGTAAGGGCATTCATTTGTGTGATGAGCACGAATATTTGTTCCTGAGTCATGGATGTTTTCTATGTATTTAAGTATTTATTTATCTATATATAAGTATGTTTATCGTCGTCTAGTACCCATAGTACAAGCTTTGCTTAGTTTAGGACTAGGTCGATTTGTGTAAGATTGTCCCCTAATATTTATTTATTTATTATTACAAATAGGGATCGCCTCTTTTGGTATAAAATTTAAAGTCAGAATTCATCATTTCGCATAACTCTTTTTTCTCAAAAACCATTAATTATTCAGGAATTTTGAAATGGTTATCCTGTAAGACTCTATATGTTAGGTTAGATTTGTTTTATAACAATTCTGTACAATTAATGGATTCACAGTAAAAAGAGTTATAGTTAAAATCTTCCCAGGTGAATTTTTCGCTTCGAGCCCTTATCTTTCAAAACAAACAGTATCGTCATAGTATTAAGGTTCAAATTTAATGTAATGGCTCGAAGCGAAAAATTCACCTGGGAAGATTTATACCTACTATATGCGAAATGATGAATTCTGACTTTAAATTTTATGCAACCCGATATGGACTATGGACCCTTACAAATATTACATACATAACTGTGGAAAAAATAGACAATGTAGAGGGAAATAACTTTTTTAAGGTTTTATGGTTTTACCTGCGCAAAACTTGAAAATGACTCAAATACTGCGTATGTGCGCTTTACACGGGATGGTTTTATTCATATTAAGTACTTTTATTTAAAAAGAATGGATTAAAAATTGAAATAGCTAAATAGGTATCTACCTATGCGGGGTTAGTTAATGCGAGTTAAGCGGATTTGCATTATTATTTCAATAAATAATTAATTTCATATCTCGTATGTCACAATCCTTCTCTGTATGGCTCGAAATCGAGTTCACATATATAACAGGACATTTCGTAAATAAATTTAATTAAAACCCATCACACAATACGCGGTTAATTACGTATTTTTAATGGATTCTGTCACGATATTTTAGGGTTGGCGTTGATATACCGTAGGTAGGTTGTCTAGAGGCCAATGTCATATTCGCTAATACAACACAATTACTATAATTCTCCTCCTAAGAGCCATATCACGCTATATATGATGCATAGACTAACTCATGTGTACAACGATTTTAATTTAACGGTGATTTTCCAGATAATCATTATTTAAAAAATAGATGTTTTATTTCACGTGTTAACTGTGACGTAAACGTGGTCGCCATCGAATATGGTCTAGAAAAATTGGTTCCTGATCACCGAAAAAAAATTATCATGTATAGATCTTTGTCCATCTGTACGCCGAGTTTCATCTAACCCCGTTCAGCCGTTATTAAGTGATTGACTAACAAATATCCAAACGTCCAAACATCTTCAGAAACTTTCTCATTTATAATATTAGTATCCAGGTTAACTTGAAAAGATCTCTTTTAGGGATAAGTTCACCTTTGTACTCTTTTTGTTTTGTTGTTTTGTATTATTTTTGTGTTTTATGTACAATAAAGTGTTTACATACATACATACATTAGTAGGATAAATGTCTCTATCTCTTTTTTTCTCTACGAAAAAATACAATAAAAGTTATGTTATGATAAAGAAATAATTACTTTTTAATTCTATTATTATCAAATTATGCTCATAGATATCACCAGACAATAACATTCTCACAAGCTAATTACTTCGCTAGAAAGATAAATAAGTCTAATTACATTAACTGACATTCTCTGCGTAATTAGATTTTAATTTTATTATTTTCCTTTGATAACTTTTATCATCCCATCTCCGGTATATACCAGGAAAAATAATCCTGAGCTGAGTATTTCATCAGGCCTTATTTCACCGACGTGCCACTGACAATTGTCACGTTTTGAAAAATATTTTCTACTAGCGACCCGCACCGGCTTTGCACGGGTGTAACTTTGAAAAAGAGGGGTGAAAAAATAAAGAAAGTCTATAATCTAAGACGCTAACTTCATATTTTTTAACTCATTTTCCCAAAACTAAACCCACTCAAAGTCGGAGCGTGTCGCTAGTTTGATCAATGAAATTCTGCCCCCGTCATCTGATCATAAGAATAAATAAGAATATTTTATTCTTATGATCTGATTTTAAACGATATACTTATACGCAGCGCGTAATTCTGTCAATCACGACAACTGTCAAACACTGTCAAACGCCATAAGGTTACATTAGAGATAAGTTAATATGGACGTTAAGTTTTCTTAAATTTTCTAATTACTTAAACTTTTTTTTTTCTTAAGTACCTTCTCCAGACAATAACGAACACAACAAAAAAGAAGTAGCGAAATCGGTCCAGCCGTCAAACATACACAGTGACCTTCGTTATGATCTTACATAACTATATACTTATGTTTAGTATTCTTATCACGCTTTATCAATAAAATTAGCTGTTTACAAAGATAACATTGCACCCGGATAGCTGATAAGTAGCTCCTATAAATCCATATTTGCTAGCAGGATGACAACAATATGCTTACGCTCCATTTTGAAGAATGAAAACATAGTTTTGTATTACGCTATCATTGCTCATTGGTATAGATAACGGAGACTTGCAGGTTAAAATGGCAGTATGGCCGCTACATTTATGTTTTAAACTTTCGCGGTAATTATAGTAATCGGCACATGCACAGTGTAAGAAACAAAAGTTGTCTCTCATGTGGACATAAAAAGAGCGACTCCGAGGCAGCAACACACGGCAATGTCCCGTTTTTTGCGGGTTCGGTTTTTTGCAGGATTCCGTTTAGTAGTATACGTGCTACTGTGGTAACATTCACAAGAGCATTCGGTTTGCAGGATCCCGCAAAAATCCGATCCGTTCGAAATGTGCTGTACGGTTTTGCCACTACAAACAGGACGACTGGATTCAGTAAAAAACGGGTTCCAGTTTAGTTACGTACATATACGTAACTAAACTGGACAGTTTAGTTACGTATTTTGAGACGACCAGATGGCCTAGTGGTTAGAGACCCTGACTATGAAGCTTGAGGTCCCGGGTTCGATTCCCGTGTCGGGGCAGATATTTGTATGAAAAATACGAATGTTTGTTCTCGGGTCTTGGGTGTTTAATATGTATTTAAGTATGTATCTATCGATATAAGTATGTTTATCCGTTGCCTAGTACCCATAACACAAGCTTTGCTAAGCTTACTTTGGGACTAGGTCAATAGGTGTGAATTGTCCCGTGATATTTTTTTTTTTTACATAGTTTAATGAAAGTGTTCACACTAGCATCCTGCATACGGTTCTGCTCGGCTCTGCCAATGCTATCCCATAAAACAGGATTCAAACTTCAGTGTCAACACCGGTATGATTTTTTGCGGGATCCAGTAAAAAACCGATCCTGCAAAACGGGACGTCCGTGTGAAAGAGCCGTAACTTTTACCAGGTCCACAGTAGAGACTCGAACAAAAAAAATGTGTGTGACGGATGACAACAACAACAACAACAACAATGACTCTTTATTGTACACCACAAATAATACAATACAGTAAAACAAGTACATGAAAAAAAAAGAAATAAGGTAAGCAATGGGCGGCCTTATCGCTTCGAAGCGATCTCTTCCAGGCAACCTTTAAAAAAAAAGAAAGAAAGCAAGGAATGCATTTCAGCAGGTGGTGCAATATAAAATTTAATAAATAATAACAAAAAAAAACAAACATTTGATGACCCAACCAATCAATAGTTTGTGATTCAAGGCCCCACCTGGCCCACGTGGGAACTACGGCCCAAGCCATCTCATTCTAAGAGGAGGCCTGTACCCTGCATGGGATGTATATAGGCTGGGATGATGATGATATCCTGGAAATTATTAGTTGTACGATTCACTTTTGCATCACATTAACTTTTTACGTATAATTCATCATTTCGTGTAACTCTTTTTCCCAGAAACCAAATGTATTACTTTATTATAATAAAAGAAAGAGAAGAATACAATAAAATCAAATCCGCAGCGTAGGTTTCGTGACGAAAACATTTTGATATCCTCAACGAGCTTCGTCATAGCAACAGAGAGATCCGCAACAGGCTTCGTCATCATTTATTATTCAGAATTATTATAAAATAAACCTAACCTATAGAGACTACAGGATAACCATTTCAATGGGGTCTCATTCTAAATCCCCAACATCGTTTGTCCTAATGTAATGAAGTCAGATATGAAGTATCTTTTTTTTTTTTTTTTTTTTTTTATTTATTTTTTCAACTTCATTTTTCAAAAAATGAAGTTGAAAAAAAAAATAAAATAAAAAAAAAAGATACTTCATATCTGACTTGTTTAAACTCTTGGTAGAGGGCATAACATAGATAAGCGCTTTATCACTGCATAAAGTGATTGTAACAGACTGAAATGTACGATGTATGGGAAAGATTCGTCGCTAACCTCTAGACCAGTGATGGTGTAGGGGTAAGCACGCAGCACGGAACGCTGAGGACCTGGGTTCGATTCCCAGCATTGGTCTTTTTTCTGGGGTTTTTCTGTGCATCTATATTTCAGTTTGTATTTAGTTTGAAATATATGGTTACATGGGATGACCGTAAAAGTAATAAAAAAATATGAAGTTGAAAAAATAAATCAAAAAAAAAAAAAGATACTTCATATCTGACTTGTTTAAAGTTGCACAGTAGCGCCATCTCTTGGTCCAGGTGAGCGGTTAGCTCCGAAGGAGTGTTAAAGTCTCTCGGTAGAGGGCATAACATAGATAAGCGCTTTATCACTGCATAAAGTGATTATAACAGACTGAAATGTACGATGTATGGGAAAGATTCGTCGCTAACCTCTAGACCAGTGATGGTGTAGGGGTAAGCACGCAGCACGGAACGCTGAGGACCTGGGTTCGATTCCCAGCATTGGTCTTTTTTCTTGGGTTTTTCTGTGCATCTATATTTCAGTTTGTATTTAGTTTGAAACTAATGTAATGTTTGTCCTAATGATCGTTTGGCCTAACACTTTTTTTCTCGGAAACCGTGAATTTTTCAGGATCTTTTTTGTGATTATCCTCTAGAACTCTATAGGTTAGGTTAGGTTTGTTTTATAAAAATCCAGAACAATTAATAGATTTTAAATAAAAAGAGTTAGGACAAACGATCATTAGGACAAACATTACATTAGGACAAATAATCATTAGGGATTTAGATATAGAGCCTTTCAATGTTCCTGCATAATTAATGATTTTTGAGAAAAAAAAGTTACCTACGGGAAATGATGAAATATACGTAAAATATTTATGCCACCAGACTGTACCCGTTGTTTAACGTTGCAGTTACATTCTATTCTAGTATTAAATCTTCATCTTAGCCTGTGTACGTCCCACTGCTGGGTGCGGCCTCCTCTCAGAATGAGCGGACCCAGTGCGGATTGGGAACTTCATGCACACTATTGAATTATTTCGCAAGACATGTGCGTAGGTATCCTGGCGATGTTCCTTGTCCTTCACCGTAAAGCTCGTGGTGAATTTCAAAATGTAATTTCGCACACAATGTAAATTGGCAGGACGACCTAGGCGTGTTCCTTATTGACTGGACGGACACCCCTCAAAATTGGGACTAATGGAGAAAATGGAGGGAGATCTTTGCCAGCAGTGGGACACCTCTCCAGGTTAATTAATATTATAAAACTAACGAAAATTCGAAACACCGCGTTTTACAGAACAGCTACATCTCGTCAGTATAAAATAATTCTCTTTATGCCTTATCCCACGGGAATTTAAAAAACTCTGTTCTAATTACATATTTGCATGCCAAAGTATACTTATTCATTAAGCTTATGGAGGTAAGACCATTTAAAACCGAATGTAATCCTCTTTATTCCTTGTCTCATGTCTTGTGGATAACATTTTACTAATTTTTGCTTACACACGATAGGGGTCTCTGTAGCCCGGGGCCCCATATCATTGATACGGCTGATACGGCAGTAGCTACGCCCCTAGTCAATCACTCAGGATTTTTCTTCCTAAACGTATAGATACCTAACAAGCTGTTTTCCGCGACTACGTCTGCAAAGAATTTTTTCCCAGGGTCTCAAAATATATCTGTACTAAATTTGATCTAAATCGGTTGAGCGGTTTAAGCGTGAGGATGTAACAGACTAAAAGACACTGTTTCGCGTGTATAGGTAGGTATATTAAGTACCTAAGTAAATATCTATTTCTATGGTCACACGTGTTTACCATAAACAAAATAAACAAAAACACGGCGTGGGCACATTGTTGCTCCAGACAAGGACAGGCATTGTTGTCCCACCAATAGCGTAAACGCCATTACCTCACTTCTCGAGTGTCTCAGCGATTATAGTCTGTCACGTAATATTATCGTTTCATACTGCGATCGTTCGGATCGTAATCCAGACAAAGGGCGTCTTCATGGATAGCATTTTATGCGACGGCAATTTAGAAACGGTAGAGTCGCAAGATCTTATCATCCCAGTCTATACGACGATGATTAGTAATTGGTGATCAGGAATCAATTTTTCTAGATCAGTATTTGGTAGCGACCACATTAAAATCACAGTTACATGAAACAAACTTACAAGAAATAATAACATGACAGCTTTTTTAACCCCCGACACAAAAAGGGGTGTTATAAGCAGTTTTATTATTTGAAAGCGGTTTTATTGGCAACCCGTCCGTCCACGTGGAATTAGTAATTTGGAGAGCTTATTTTTTTATCCAATTTGCTTTTTCATCAATTATGGCTCTCCTTAGTTCCTCGATATAAAAAAAATACCCCCGCACCCCCCCACCCCAACTGAACCCCCCCGCACACCCGCGTTCACATTCACCACCGTACTCCCAGCGTGATGATATATAGCCTATAGCCTTCCTCGATAAATGGGCTATCTAACACTAAAAGTATCGTATCTTTCTTATTTGTCAACCGATTCAAATGAAACAAACACTTAATGTTAATCGAAGAAAATACCATCACATCAGTGAAAACCGCATCCTTCTAGGTTAAGCCGTTTCTGAGATTAGCGCGCACAAACGCACAGACAAACAGACAAACAGATAAACAAACAATAATTCTAAAAATCATTGTTTTGGGTTCTATTGCGCTAATAAATAGCCCTAGTGACAGTTTTTCTCTAATATCGTCAATGTACAGACACCGACTTGTTACAGATTTATTATATGTAAAGAATAGAATATAGAATAGATAGATTGTTCTTAGATCAAAATTGGTTCAGCCGTTTCAAAGTTATCAACTCTTTTGTTAGCTGCTGAAGGGATCTTAGACGCATAATGAACATTTACTTTGTTTTTAAACATATTGTGTGACCAAATTCCGTTGGGGGTTTTTAAAATTTGAATTTATAGTTATACTATCACTACTCCACTGGTAAAATTTCATTGACAGAGAAATGCATAGAGTCTCCAGGTCGACTAAAGTGAAATCTTAAAAATGTATAGGGTCATAAGGGTCCCAGAATCCCAGGGTCTCAGGTCTCTCTTCAGAATGAGATGTACTAGGAGGCGGCAGGGCTCGGGCCGTCTAGGTTTACCCGTTGTTTTCTTGCATCTGTTTGTATACTTTTCTGTAGTGGAATTAATAAATAAGCATTACTTATTGTACTGAATAAGGCACGCATTGAAACTAAGGTGTCATTGGCGACATGACAATGGTCTGACCAACTTCCAAGAAGAGCTGTTTTGTATTAGCATACAACGCTATGACGTGATCTACCTACACTTTTTTTTAATTTAGCACAACTTTTTGCATAGTATAAGATGTCTTGAATAAAACACATGTTTCCACTACTTAATTGTCCGACAGCGTGTGGCATAAAAAATAACCTTTTTGATTTTTGACGAATGTTATTGTTGTACAAAGCACGTGCTTGCTTTGAGAATGAGCGACGGTTCGCAACGCGCTAACATTTTTTGTTGTGTTTTTCATAGTTCAGTTTGTGTGACATAATATATCGGTTTCTGTGAAAGACGAGGGGGGGTTTTGCATGGTCACATAAATATATCGCACAGACGTAGATGCCGTGTATGGTTGGTAGCGAGCGGAGGAGGTAAAACATTGTATTCATCAACAATGACTTTAAGTATTGACTTATTTTAATTTGGAAAATTTTATGTCATTTCTGCTTAGAGTCACGAGTTTTTTCGATTCTACAAGGAGAACCAAAGTGTCCCAAGTTTTTTTTTTCTGTCGAGTAACCATTTTTCATTGACTATTATGATTATGACCGTAACTAAATGGAAGAATCGAAAATTAAATGGAATGGAAGTTTTGGGACACTTTTTTCTCCTAGCAGGATCGAAGAAGCTCGTGATTCTAGACAGAAATCACATACAATTTTCCAAATAAAAAAAGTCAAAACATACAACAAAATTAAAATTGTCCCAGTTGTGCTTTAAGTAAAGAATTATTACAAAAAAGATATGCCAAAATAGGAAGAACCAACATAACGTCTCATAAACGACCAGATGGCCTAGTGGTTAGAGAACCTGACTACGAAGCTTGAGGTCCCGGGTTCGATTCCCGCGTCGGGGCAGATATTTGTATGAAAAATACGAATGTTTGTTCTCGCGTCTTGGGTGTTTAATATTTATTTAAGTATGTATCTATCTATATAAGTATGTTTATCCGTTGCCTAGTACCCATAACACAAGCTTTCCTTAGCTTACTTTGGGACTAGGTCAATTGGTGTGAATTGTCCCGTGATATTTATTTATTTATTTATTTTTTTATAAAGATAAGACAGATAAGACAGAATTCTGATGCAGTGGTCATTTAAATACAGTAGACGTTTATATTATGGTGGTAATTTTGATAACTTATATGGATAACGAGCCCTCAAAGAATTGGTCGGTGAAATGATAGAACCCCGGGCCATAGGTATTTGTAGCCCGACAACCTTCAAGTCATAAAATGGTGTCATTTTAATTAAATAAGTTCCACAAGGAAAATAAACAATTCGCGATTCAAAACATCAATTACTCTACTTTGGTATTATAACGTAAGATTCAATTTGCAGTAACAATTCGCATGAGAACACTGAGAATAATCCTTATTTCATAGAAATACTATTAATAATTTACTCTTTCAAGAATTTGGTTCATAAATGTGAATAAGTACCTACCTAACTAAATATTTGTTCTGCAATCCTTTTAATCTCATGTGAATAATTTGTACTTATTTCATTTGTGTTTTGAGAACAAACGAGTTTTTTTCCTTGTAATAAATAACTAATTAGGTCATTCATTATGTAGTGTAATGATTTGCAAAACATTATTTTCAGGAAAATATTTTTTATTATATAAACCGGCCAAGTGCAAGTTGGACTCGCGCATCGAGGGTTCCTTATCAATTTGTAGGTATGACAAATATACTCTATAAATAGCCGTATCTACCAAATCCAGTGTTAGCAGAGCCCTGTTTTTAAGCACAATGTATGCAGCAATACAGTATGCGGTCATTAAATACTGGTAATTTGAGACTCCTGTCATTTTCAATTTAATTAAATTTTTATTGTTTTGCTGTAACGGCTATAGGGAACGTGCAGAAACTATAGGCGGCAGCACTAATGCGACAGAAGAGACACTATGCGGACAGTAAAAGAAACTTATCAGTGTAAAACAGTCAAATTGTTGGCACCAGTTGGCAGCACCGTCGATGTTGTCGTTCCCTATAGAAATACACCATTGCGTATAAATTTTGGGTTCGTAGCAAAATTTCTAAAATTAAAATTCCTAAGGACGAAATTCCTGAAGACTAAACTTCGAAAATTAAAATTTATAATATACGAAATTCCTAAATATGTATATCCTACGTCCAGTTGGCCTACTCTTAAAATTTCTAATGTACGATACTACTAGTGTATGAAAGTTCTAGCGATATTTTTCCTACGTCCAGTTGGCCTAGTTTAAAATTTATAAAGTGCGAAATTTCGAACGAAATTTGCACTTAGAACACCATAATAATCATTTTCAGTGCTGTTACAAAAAAAACTTAACGACTGAACCTAACCAATCAGAGTCGTTTCTGTCCCGAAATGTCCTGCTCGCTTGCTCGGTGCCAGTGAGACACCGGTTGTCATTAGGCTTTTTGTACGTAGCTATTTTGAGTACTAGAAATATTGAGTTTCAAAGTATTGTCATTAGGCATTTTGTACAAAGGAATATTGATTTTCGAAAATGAGATTATTCGATTGAAAGTGCATTAGGACATTTATCTTTAGGAATTTCGTACATTAGACGAATTTAGGAATTGAGTATTTAGGATGTTTGATTTTAGCAATTCTGCTACGTACCCTAAATTTTAGCTGTCTATTTATTACGGTTCTTGAGATAAAATCCTGTGACAAACAGACATCAAATAGGGTTTGTATTGAATTTTATTGTACATTACGGCACTCGGTTGATCACTTCAAACTCGTTCCCTTTCCGGCTTCGCAACGTAAAACAGCTTACACGATTTTTCTGGGAGCTTTGAACGGACCTTAACTTATTTACCATCTTAATTGGTTGACTCTGATTTCCTTGCATTTCCTAAAGCAAACAAATCTATAAATAGGAGTCCAAGTTGTTGATTGACTTATACCAAAGATAAAACAAATACCAACTTACATACATCGTCACGAGCTAGCGCCACTGTCGAACAAACATCCCCTTTTATTACTGGAATACAGCTAGTTCTAAGTTTGTCCACCCGAAAAGATAACGTAGTTACAATGGACGCTAACCAGACAGGCGAAGTTAACAAAGTAAGTATAAGTAGATAATTTGTTTATTCTGTTATGTTAATGGTAGGTTCGTGATTGTTTTCGGATTAACTGCGATCTTATATAAAAACTAGCTGTTGTGAAATTTCGCCTACATTCTGTGGGAAATTTACACGTTCCCGGGATAAAATTATGAATTACTATCGGGTTATTTATTTGTTTGTATCTTGGTTTTATTTATTGGTTTTGTAATTTTAGAATTAATTGTTTAGCATTATACATAAGTATGACATTATTGTAATTATTTGTATTTCAATGTTGCACCATTGCCGTTCAAAAATAAATGAATTGTTATTATTATTAAAAAATAGCCTATGTTGCTCGCTGATAATATAGCTTTCTATTGGTGAAGGAATTTTTTAAATCCATTGATGTAAAATCGGAAGTAATAAATAATATTGATTTCATTCACTTATAAGATTGTTTTATTCATTTAAATATCAGTAAGCTTATAAAAGGACTTTTTAAAATTAGGAAACTAAAGCCTTTCTACTAATCTCTTACTAATTTCATGGGAGTGTTTAATGTCAAAATTTTGGATATTTCTCGTTTTATTTATGACATGTTATTAATGTCATTTTACTCATTGGGTAAATTACTTTCGATATAAGTTTAAAGTTATCTGATATCTGTTATATTTAAGGAATAGTCGCCTGGCTACACTTAACGATTACACACTGTATAGGCTGAGACGATGATGATGATGATGATGGATTTAACTAAGACAGTGAGTAAGCTACATCAAATTTATTTGCCTTTAGTTTCTTGTTAAAACTAAGTGTAGAAACAAGTGAAAAAATAGTTTGTAAACTAAGTACACTGTTGATCAAAATAGGCCACTTTACGACTGGATTTTTTTTTTTTTTTAATTACAATCTAACTCACAAAGGCTAATAAGCAATATTCATTTAACTTAATCAAGTATTTTGTTTAAAGTCTCTAAGAATAACGTCCAATGACATCCAATGACGTCCAATGTCTTAGTGTCTATTAAGGCGAAGCACTTTGTTCATGTGTTCTTCATTTACGTCACTATCACTGTAACACTATTTCGAGTATGATTAACACTACACTAACTCAAAAGGTTTAGTCCTTTTCAGTCTTCTCACTAGGTCCGTGTTGTCAAGGAGTTGGATTGCCTCAACGTTCACATGATGGTGAAGTCTGCGTTCATGAGCTTCGGCGTATTTAGATATTACCTCGTGGACGAACTCAACATTAAGGTCCCGATGGAGATCGTCGTTTCTTATGTACCAGGGCGCGTTTACTATGTCCCTGAGCACCTTATTTTGAAAACGTTGTATTATTTGTATATTATCGTTGAACAAAATAGGGCACTTTACGACTGGAAAATAGAAATTTCCCCCGTGAATTCAGCGGCGAGGAAGTCGCGAGACACGCTCAGGGCGCTTAAAAAAATAAGGCTAACCTTGGGTTAGGAATGACAGTTCTATATATTTTGACTACTTAACTCTGGGTTACCAGCAGCGTAGATATTTTGTTCGGACAAAGCGGGATTTTATGCCTTTTGGTACAAAAAGCTCTTTTGTCGAACATACTAAACATACCTACACGAACAAACTCATTAGTTTTCAAATAAATATTCACCCTTTTGAATCCCAAATTAAGTTTATATGACAAAAAAGCCATAAAAGACAGAAAGAGAGAAATTTTATTTATTCGCGACAGCATCATTAAATCTGGACAAATAAAATAAATAAAAATAAAAATGCACATATCACGAAATGGTCCCTCAGCGACGTGCCAGTCTTGCGACCGGCGCTGATCTACCTTTGGGACCATCAGGTCATAGGGAAGCTTTTTTTTAAATTATTATGAAAGGGAGGCAAACGAGCAAGCGGGTCATCTGATGGAAAATGATCACCTCCGCCCATAAATATCAACAACTGAAAGAGAGTCACTAATCTGTAGCCGGCATTTCGACATCTTCAATTATGTTTTTTGTATTAGTCAGTGTATTTTCTTTTTTGATGTCAACTGTGTTATGTCTATGTCTAGGTATAAATAATTATGAATAACTCTGGTTCATGCAGGCTTAACGGCAGTTTGCGTAGTTCCTAAACTCGGAGAAAGCATGCGCAAGCTCAGGTTTCCTGCAATTATAACCGGTTGTGTCAAACCTGTACCGTTATGTTTGGTACAGCTGGTGGTCCGATGAGATTAATTCGGATAATTTCATGGCTCCGACCTACAGTGCAACAAACTATCCGGCACGGAGGCCAAAACTGGGTCTGATTGTGATTTTCCCACTAACTTCGATAAGTCAAAGGCTACAAGAAACACAGGGAAGCTTAAAATCCTGCCTTACAGCCTGGCTAAAACAAAAAAGTCGTTTCTGGGAAATTGCATACGTTTTTATAATAAAATTCCTAAAACTATGACCGACGAAACAGATTACAAAATTCAAATCCAACGTCAATAAAACATTAATATCTAAGGCGTACTATAAAGGTCGATAGTATCGAAACTATTGATCTTTGGCAATTGTATTACTTATTGTCAACAATCGATAGTATCGTCATTTTTGACGCGATACTATCGATAGTAGTGCAGCATGTCGATATTTTCGATAGTACTATCGCACTATCGACTATTTCTCATGGTCAAACTATCGATAGCGAAACTATCGCTATCGCAACAACACTGGTTGCGAGCCAAGAGAGCTCTCGTTGCAGTTCGTTCCTTTATAATTTCTTGCTGTTCTCCACTCGGTGGCTTAGGACTGAAGAGCCATATTGATAAGATAGTTGCTAGTTGCAATACTTGCTTATTAATACCACGGTTGAGTGCAGACGCAGATAGCGAAGTAGGACAATCAATAGATACATCAAAATGTACCTAACAAGGACTTGTGCAAAACATAATTATCTTCGGCAATAATTTATACGAATGACTATTTATTGTGCGAATATACGGGCTCCAGTTTGAAGAGCGAGTATTTACATTGACGCTATAGTGTGGAAAGAGATGATAAAAACATTGCCTGTCGCAATTTAAAGTCGATTTTTTTGTAGATTAGTCATCATCATCATCATCATTTCAGCCGAAAGACGTCCACTGCTGAACATAGGCCTCCCCCAAGGCTCGCCAAATAGATCGGCTCTGCGCCATCCGCATCCAATGCGTTCCAGCTACCTTAACCAAGTCGTCGCTCCATCTTGTTGGAGGCCTACCTACACTGCGTCTTCCGGTCCGCGGACGCCACTCGAGAACCTTTCGGCCCCATCGGCCGTCAGTTCTACGGGCGATGTGCCCTGCCCACTGCCACTTAAGTCTAGCGATTCTTCGAGCTATGTCCGTGACTTTAGTTCTTGCGCGGATTTCATCATTTCTAATGCGAAATGATGATGTAGATTAGTACTAATAACTAAATTATGATTATTATTATATTTATGATAATTTAACATCATTGTAAGGCACAATAGCAATATTATTTTTATGCAAACCCGTGGTTTTGTGGGGAGGAAATAAGTCTCGATATACCGTTCGCCCGCGAAACGTTATAAAGAAAGCCATTCAAAAACAGGAAACGTGTTAACTTTATACTCCAGTACCTCTACCATGAGTTACACTAGTCTACAGTGACCGTACTCGCTAGCGACGGCGTAAATGATTTGTATGGAGAATTGTGTACAGCGCCTCTAGCGGTCACTTACGGAAGTACAATTCTCCATACAAATCATTTACGCCGTCGCTAGCGAGTACGGTCACTGTAAACTAGTGTAACTCATGGTAGAGGCACCGTACTAAATTATAACTAGAATATGTATAAATTAAAAATTTGAAGAATCCCCAACGCAATTATGTCACACATATGTTTGAAAATAAAGTAAATGATCATTATGCGTCTAAGATCCCTTCCGCAGCTAACAAAAGAGCTTTGAAACGGCTGAACCAATTTTAATGAAACATGTCTAAGAGCCATCGCCAAGAAACCTGCTTTCAAATAAAAAAACCGCATCCGAATCGGTTCACCTTTTTAAGAGCTATGATGCCACAGACAGACAAACAGATAAACACACACACACACACATAGCAGTCAAACTTAAAACACCCCTCTTTTTGTGTCGGGGGTTAAAAAATGAAATACTTTCAATCGGATACTAAAGTGATCCTGTGTGGTTCTTTTGGAGCTAAAGCATATGATATGTCAGATATGCTATTTCGTCATAAAGATTGGCTCTTGAATGACGTAACCGCCATGCACCGAAAGGATTTCTTCGCAATGGATTGCTACAAGACCGTCTTTAAAGGGCATTACATTTCTACACCGCCGATTTCAATTTACACGCAATGACAAAGCACACAAAGTTTACTTCAAGAGTTATTGAAACGTACTTACGTCTTTTTAAAATGCCCGTTCAAATAGTGTAGTATGATTCAGCTCACTCCTTGCGATTGCGTCCACCTTGAAAGTTTAAGATCACTTGCAGGGGTGGCGAACCAACGTAAGCCACCTGTAGCATTTCAACATGCTATGTAATACCGCAAGTCTGTATCCGGGAACGTGTCAAAATATTTCCCTTGGGAACGGGAATAGGGATGACGACTGGGTTAAAAATATGTCATTCTATTTAGTCCGTCAGTTAGATTATGGAAAAATATGGGACACGTATTTTTTGGTTTATCAAATTATTAAAAATCGACAAAGGCATAGATCATCAAACTTCCGGAGTGGGGGCTTGTGACTTTATTGTATAATATTGCTGTGATTGTTTTATATAATTATAAGTGAATTATCTAATGTTACTGCTTTTAGTCATGTCATTGTAGTTACATTTTATTCTAGAGGAGCGGGATCTCCTGTCACAGGTATTCTCACATACCTACTAGGAGGTCTCTAACCTTCTTGTATGTTCTATGGCTATTGAAATAAATACATTTTCATTTTTTTTTTTTTTCATTTTTCACTCCTAGGTAAAAATTGTACCATATAGTGACGTCACTCGAAACTTCTAAGCACTGTATCCTCGTCATTTTTTATTTGTCAAACAAAAAAAAAATACGTGTACAATATTTTTTAATAATCTAACTGACGACTAACCAGCTTTTTTTAGTCGTCTAGCCTATTATACGGGCGGGTTTTTTACATCTAGTATTGAATTGAAATTAAAGGTTATTCCGTAACCTTCTACTTAGTACTTTGAAGGTATTTAAGTATTTATTGAACCACCATCTCTGCTATAATCCATTTTAGACCAGTTAACTTCGTTGGGAGAATAAAATATAAGGCTTTTTAGTCACGTGGGCGCCTTGCGCATTTAGCTTACCTTACATTTATATTTATCTTATTATTAGTTCTGTGATGCAAAAGACAGTGCCGTAAGTTTTCGTATCATACGCATCGTACGTATATGATGAAAGAAATGAATCACTTAGCCTAAATTCCACAATAATTTTGTAGAATTCTCATGAAAATTAACTTTAACTTGTAACTTGTATTTTGCATACAATGAGTAAATGTTGTAAAGCCGCTTCCAAGTAATTTCATACGAAATATGAATGAATGACTAACATACCTCAAGTAGCTGTATTAGGGTATCCCAAAACTTAACGATAACGTAGGGTGAGAGACCATGTTTTACTAGTTGTCATTCTCACCATCATCCAGCCTATTACGTCCCGCTGCAGGGCACAGGCCTTCTCTGAGAATGAGAGGGCTTGGGCCGTAGTCGTAGTTGCTACGCGGGCCCAGGGCAGATGAGGAACTTCACACACACCATTGAATTTCATCGCAGGTGTGTGCTGGTTTTTACTACTACCCTACTTTATTTCGCTAAAAGTAGTGATACAAACTATTTTTCAGTCATGAAACACTTTGCGTTCAAGACTCAAGACGAATTGTTTTTTGTTTCTTTTTTGTTGCAGTGTATTTTTTTTTGTTTACTTTGAATGTTAAATGTGTCCAGCTGCGCCAGTGGTAGAAGGCATGCTTAGGTATAAATACGCGCTTTATGCGCTTCCAAAAACGAGCTTATAACGCGAGTTTAAAACTAGTCTAAAACCGCTCTTAATGTATGCGACAGGAAAGTGAAACGCTAATAGGACTACCCACTTCCCTTTTATTTTACAAGCTTTTATTTAACTTGCAATGTACGTAAGTACCTGGGCGACCGAGCTCCGCTCGGGTTGAAACGCGGTACCAAGCGTTTTCCCAGAGATAAGACCAAGCAAGATCAATTTTTCATCCCCGAAAACCCCCACATACCTACCAAATTTCATCGAAATCGTTGGGGCCGTTTCTGAGATTCTGATTAAAATATATATATAGGTATATATACAAGAATTGCTCATTTAAAGGTAAGGTATAGTTAATAATATTGAATTGTCCTCCGATTTACTCATGCATGCAAAATATCAGCTCAATTGGAAACAAATTTAACTTGCGAGATTTGTCCCGTAAATACTATATTATTATTTATTAGCTACCTCGTAAGAGACAAATCTCGCAAGTAAAATTTGACCCACGTTCTGGTTTCCGATTGAGCTGACATTTTGTATGCATGAGTAAATCGGATGACAGTGCGTGCAATATTGTTAAGAGATTGAACTGATCTGATGATAGAGCTGGAATGTAGCCATAGGAACTCTGTACTAAAACGAGACGACCGCATCGAGTTTGGTGTCGTTTGATTCGTCTTGACGATTACTTTGGTAACCAGGGGCAAAAAGTGCAGTTAGCAAAAAAAGTTTGTATTTAAAATAGATTTAAAAAAACTTATTTGTTCTGCACCTATATCTATGAAATAAAACAATAAAGGTGAGGGTACATTTATGAGCCAAATGGCGTGTCCTACTTTAAATACCTTGTAATTTTTTAATTGACTGATGTAACTACAGCAGCCTTCCTCTTTGAGTGCCCCAGTTTAAATTAATAATAGGCTTTAATTTTAAATGCCATTCTGTAATGCCGAGGGCACATTCGGTCACATAACTTAAGTGAAGAAAAGAAACACAATACTGGACTTTGTTTATTGTTAACTTAAGTTTACAATTTACCTATTGACAAATTTTGGTGAAACACTTAAAAAAAATGACATCGGAGACGTAATCAGAAACCAATTTTTTAAATTTTAAAGAATGAAAAAAAAAAAATCATTTGCAATAACACTAGACACATCTACATCTACATCTACACTAATCTACATCTACACTAATATTATAAAGAGGAAAGATTTGTATTTTTGTATTTTTGTATGTAATGAATAAACTTAAAAACTACTGGACCGATTTCAAAAATTCTTTTACCATTAGAAAGCTACATTATCACTGAGTAACATAGGCTATATTTATTAGTATAAAAAAATTAGAGATCCTCAGAAAATCTTACTAAAACCAACCCAAGGTGTAAAATAATTAGCCATAAAATGTCTTTCATCGCATGCGCTGCGGAAAGTATTGATGATAGAACAAAAAAATGTTCTACAATATTATAGAATGTATCAATATCTACAAAAAACTTTGCGAGACCATATGTCCAACTGTTGTAGTTATGTCACTTTTACTATTTTTTTACATTTTAAAAGATGATAGAAATGCCTATCAAAATCAGACCATGTTATCCACACCTTTGTATTAATTCTTATCCAAACAAATTATTTCGTATTGAAGACTGGTTCAATACCTGTTGATTTCTTTTTGAATTATTGAAATCGGCCATTCCATTCAAAATATAATACGAAATTAAAAATTACAATATAAATTAATGTCAGTTTTTAATTTTGAAAATTAGGACCTCCTGCTTAGATTCTCGCTTGCATTGCATGCTTGCTTTGATGCTTTCTTGCAAGCTTGCTTGCTTGCATGCTGCTTGCACGCTTCCTTGCATGATTGCTTGTATGCTTGCTTGCGTGCTTGCTTGCGTGCTTGATTGCGTGCATCCTTGCATGCTTGCTTGCATGCCTGCTTGCGTGCTTGATTGCGTGCTTGCTTGCAAGCTTGCTTGCATGCCTGCTTGCATGCTCGCTAGCAAGCCCGCGTGGATGCTTGCTTGCATGCTTGCTTCCTTGCATGCTTGCTTGCTTGCTTGCATGCTTGCTTGCTTGCATGCTTGCTTGCTTGCATGCTTGTTTGCATCCTTGCTTGGATGCATGCTCGCATGCTCGCTAGAATCCTGCTTGGATTCTCGCTTGCATGTTTGCTGTCATGCTTTCTTGCAAGCTTGCTTGCTTGCATGCTGCTTGCACGCTTGCTTTCATGCTTGCTTGCATGATTGCTTGCGTGCTTGCTTGCATGCTTGCTTGCGTGCTTGCATGCTTGCTTGCATGCTTGCTTGCTTGCTTGCTTGCTTGCTTGCATGCTTGCATGCATGCTTGCTTGCACGCTGGCTAGAATCCGTTAGGATTGACGCTTGCATACTTTTTACATGCTAACTTGCATGCTTGCTTGCTTGCATACATGCTTGCCTGCATGCTTGCTTGCATGCTCGCTAGAATCCTGCTTGGATTATCGCTTGCATGCTTTCTTGCATGCTTAAATGCTTCCTTGCATGCTTTCTTGCATGCTTGCTTGCATGCTGTTTGCATGCTTGCGTGCATGCTTGCTTCAGGTTTGCTTGCATAATAGCTTGCTTGCTTAATTGCATGCTTCTCTGAAATATTTATGGTTCACGCGAGCGAAGCCGCGGGTAAAAAAGCTAGTCATCAATATTTTTACAAAACAAAAGACAACACGAAAGCTAAAGATATAATGTGTCGTTGCGGTTGCAAATCGGACACTGGCTCAGCCAGCATATAAGACTACATGCGTAAATAGATAGAAGCAGATAAATAATAACAAAATTACTTAAACGTAATTACTAAGTAAGTATATATCTCACTTGCCAAGTATACAACCCTGCGCGGAGTAAAATGAAATAACCGAGACCATAAAAATCAAAGATGTTTTGTGAAATAGTTAATTTAGTAATTGATCCCCATTTACAATCAATAGTCCTTACTCGAGACAAAAACTATTTTTTTGTTTATTTTCTCCGTAACTATTTTGCCGATGAAGTGTGGTAAGTAATCTAATCACATTTGAAATGATATGTTTGAAGAGCAAAAAGTTGGACATCATAACGCTGGTGTTTAAAATTTGTATGAAAGTTTTCTAATGTGACACGAAAATTAACCATTTATAGGTAAAGGTAACGCCACCAGAGTTGAGGTCACGCACACAACCACATCTCATGTAATGACAGCGGGATTTTGACGTTGTGTTGTCGTTAAACGTCAACACAACGTCAAAATCCCGCTGTCATTATATGAGATGTGGTTGTGTGCGTGGCCTCAACTCTAATGGCGTTACCTATACTTATCTCTTGATCTTAGGTACTTAAGTCTTTGACCAGTGTGTGTTGCCAGTGATGACTTATGGCACTGAGACGTGGCCGCTAACGATGGGTCTTATAAGGAAGCTCAAGGTCACTCAGAGGGCGATGGAGAGGGCTATGCTTGGAGTTTCTCTGCGTGATCGCATTAGAAATGATGAAATCCGCGCAAGAACTAAAGTCACGGACATAGCTCGAAGAATCGCTAGACTTAAGTGGCAGTGGGCAGGGCACATCGCCCGTAGAACTGACGGCCGATGGGGCCGAAAGGTTCTCGAGTGGCGTCCGCGGACCGGAAGACGCAGTGTAGGTAGGCCTCCAACAAGATGGAGCGACGACCTGGTGAAGGTAGCGGGAATGCATTGGACGCGGATGGCGCAGGGGTGATCTGTTTGGCGAGCCTTGGGGGAGGCTGATGTTCAGCAGTGGACGTCTTTCGGCTGAAATGATGATGATGATGAGGTACTTATCTATCATATGGGAATTTTCGTGTCACAAAGGAACTATTTTCAGGCAGTCGTTTTGTATCGTTAACTACCATTTAACGGTGGCCAAATTTTTAGTTTCCACCTTTTTTAAGTTTTCAATTGATAAAGTGGACATTTGAACCACGTGCGATACGTTTATCATCGTATCTCTGTCTAGTCAGTAGGGTGACCCCAGGAGGGGCACACTTACATATATCATCACTTTTCATGCGACTACAGCGATCTCTGGTGTTTGCCGAAGAACTAAATTAGCGGCCATCTTGGTTGACTTGTCAAACTTGTCAGTTGTCATTCATCGGCCATGGCCATGGCGTACCAAATTGTACGGTCAAGGACTTTAATTGATAGGCCACTTGCCAATGTTCGTATTTTAGCCGTATAATGCAAATCGGGTTTAGCCGCTTATACTTCGTATATGCTGATTTGAATTAGACGGCTAAAATACGAATAGTGGCAATTAGCCTATCAATTAAAATCCTTGACTATACATTGCTATAGGTACGCGTATCTATAGCTGTACATCACTACCAACATATACATATAGATAGGTATACATCTATAGAAACGTCACATTAGTTCTTGAGCAGCCGTAGGGCGGCAGCACCTTCCATACATGCATATTTGACCATAGAGTTGCCACTCTTGTTCATATAATATTACAATACTCTTTGGGTGACCCACAGAAATATATTTCTGTGGGGTGACCTCGCTGTTAACACTGAATATTTTCATTTTTAACCCCCGACACAAAAAGAGGGGTGTTATAAGTTTGACCTCTTGGTGTGTGTTTGAGGCATCATAGCTCTTAAACAGGCGAACCGACTGGGATGCGGTTTTTTTTATTTGAAAGCGGGTTTTTTGGCGATGGTTCTTAGACATGATCAAAATCGGTTCAGCGATTTCAAAGTTATCAGCACTTTTGTAAGCTGCGGAAGGGATCTTACACGCATAATGGACATTTTTACTTCATTTTCAAACACAGTGTGACCAAATTGCGTTGAGGGTTTTTTAAATTTTTAATATATGACTATTGTTGTTATTATGTATAATACCTGGGCGACCGAGCTCTGCTCGGGCAGAAACTCGGTACCAAGCGTTTTCCCAGAGATAAGACCAAGCTAGATCAATTTTTCATCCCCGAAAACCCCCAAATACCAAATTTCATCGAAATCGTTGGAGCCGTTTCCGAGATCAAAACGCCGGAGGGGTGGGGGGGGGGGGGGGTGAGAGGGGGGGAGGGGATGTGGGGGAGGGAGCGCGGGGGTATTAAAGGGGGGATGAAAATTTCATTGATTTTGCCGTAGGATGCACCGTTTTCAAGATATTTGACAAAAACACCGGAGGGGGTGGGGGGGTTAAACTATCGTCCGTAAACCGACTTTACAGAAAACTGGCTTTTCCTGTTCTGTGCTCCCTATAGGGAACGTGCACATAGACGGTGCTGCCAACTGGTGCCATAAGGGTGCCATCAATTTGAATGTTTTACCTTGATAAGTTTGTTTTACTGTCCGCATAGTGTCTCTTCTGTCGCATTAGTGCTGCCGCCTATAGTTACTGCACGTTCCCTATAATACTTTTTCTAACAAAAAAGTAACTTTTTTCTCACAAAAAAGCAACTTTTTCTCACAAAAGAAGAAACTTGACGTTTTCTCATGAAAAATAAACTTAAAAAAATAACTAAAAATGTTGAAAAAAAAACGTGGATTCGAACCGAGGTCGGCTGGATCCGCGACCACCCGATTTCTAATGTGCCATTATGATCTGCTCGAAGTGGGCGAAATTTAGCTTTATATTCTAATGCAAACAAAAATAGCCGGAAAACATGAGTAAAAGCGATTTTCTGAAAATGAAACATAGCTAGATCAGTTTTTCATCCCCGAAAACCCCCACATACCAAATTTCATCGAAATCGTTGGAGCCGTTTCCGAGATCCTGATTATATATATATATACATATATACAAGAATTGCTCGTTTAAAGGTATTAGATTACTGCACTCCTCTTGCTGCTTGTCTGCTCTTTTATCTGTACTGTTTTTGGTGTTCAATAAAGCATATTTATATTACATCGTACTGCATTTAATCACCTAGATACCTATGTTATTTTGTTATGATTCCAGTTTAATGTTTAATTAAGTCGTATCATTTTAGATAACGTCTCCGATGTCACCCTATATATCTTTAAAAGAGTATCGTGACGTTTATAGTTTGTTCCAGATTTCAGACTACAAGTAGTACACAATGTAGGTAGACTTCGGAGCTGAGACGAGAAACGGAAATTTCCCTCAAGTTCAGCTACCACTTTGCCACAATGGAATATGTTAGTAGTTTGCTAGTTCTCAGTACCTACTGTACTAGTAAACTATATGCATTGGAAATTAAAGATGCATGAACAGTGAGAGTCACAATTGTACCTACCAACCTTAGGGTTCTGGGAATCTCTGGAAGAACACATACTACATTTTACCCCGATTTTTGTACAGGGTCTGAGTTTACGCATATAAAATCCTGTATTCTCTACCTATAAGTTATAGTCTAGAAATATTGAACTAGCTGGTGCGCGCGACTGCGTCCGCCTTAATCATTGATGCTCCGCTCCTATTGGTCGTAGCGTGATGCATAGCCTATGATAGCCTTCCTCGATAAATGGACTACCTATTCAACACAAAAAAATAAATTCGAACCAGTATTTCCTGAGATTAGCGCGTTCAACCAAACAAACAAATAAAAAAACAAACTTTTGAGTTTTATTAATCTTCTTCTAATCTTCTTTCTAATATATAAAAATCTCGTGTCACTTGTTATCGAGCTTCTCCGATTTTTATGAAACTTTTTTCTCTATACATATTTGGTAGGTCTGAGAATAGGTCGTATGCGAATTTTTATAAGTACTCGACTATTCTTCGCAGACGGAGTCGCGGGCAACAGCTAGTATTAGTACAGATTTAACTACTAGCCGTTGTAGTCGAGTAGTCTGAGTTTCCACCAGAGCAATGCTATTTGCTGGATGTCAAACACATCAATAGCACGAAGCACAGCACGTCTCTGATGGAAAGGTAATAATATGTAATTTATTGAATCAGGCGTTACTTTGCGGAGGTCCATATTAATGAACTGAAACAATTACTTTGCTCATCCGCGTCCTTAACACTTTTGTCGTGAAATCACCACAGTTACTCGTAATCGCAAATGGTCGCGGGTGAGGAAAGTAATTGTTTTAGTTCTAGTACATATGTGCCTCATATAGCGCGGCGAGGTACAGGCCGTACAGCCTCACAGCTGCAACGAACGGTGCGGCTTTACAACGTAAGTGCGGTTAAACAGCACAAGTTGCAGTGTGTAATTAGCACCACTAGTTTTTAATATAATTTCACATAAATAAGGTAATTTCATTCAACGTAGAGCAGCTCGACTTGTCAGTGATGAGTCATTGATTTCCGATTGTTTGGATTCCTTGTCCATGCGAAGGGACGTAGTTTCTCTTTGTGTGTTCTATAGGATCTACCACGGCGAGTGCTCTGAAGAATTGTTTAATTTGCTGCCTGCTGCAAAATTCCACCATCGCACTTCCCGCCGAAAGTCTAAGTTCCATCGTCACCATCACGATGAATGTCAGTCTACCACTGTACGTTTTCTTCGGCACTTTCCTGCCACGTACGGTGAAACTGTGGAACCAGCTTCCGGCAGCAGTGTTACCAGACAACTATGACATCGGGGCTTTCAGGAAAAGGGTTTAAGGGTTTTTAAAGGCCGGCAACAGATTGGTGACACTCTTTGAGTTGCTGATATTTATGGGCGGTGGTGATCATTTTCCATCAGATGACCCGCTTGCTCGTTTGACTAGGTAATCGTACCAATGCTCGACACCTCAACGCCCAGTAGATGACACCCATCTGTCCCCTTTCTTACTATGACATAAGATTGAAGGTTTCATGTATTGGGTCAGTGTCGCGCACAGGGACACTTATCTTAATAATGAAAAAAAATGAAAATGTTTATTTCTTTATAAAATCGTTTAGCAAAAAATCAGGCTTGGGGCCTCCTAGTAGGTATTGGACATACCTGTGACAGGAGGTCCCGCTCCTCCATAACTATTACATAGGTATGTTTTTTGTAACAAAACAAAGTTATTGACGACCGCTTTAGCCTAGTTGGTAGTGACCCTGCCTACGAAGCAAGAGGTCCTGGGTTCAAATCCCGGTAAGGGCATTTATTTGTGTGATGAGCACGAATATTTGTTCCTGAGTTATGGATGTTTTCTATGTATTTAAGTATTTATTTATCTATATAAGTATGTTTATCGTCGTCTAGTACCCATAGTACAAGCTTTGCTTAGTTTGGGACTAGGTCGATTTGTGTAAGATTGTCCCCTAATATTTATTTATTTATTTTAATTTTACACAAAAATATCTTAAAGAAAAAAGAATAAAAAAAATAAAAATAATAAATTAATGTAATAAATTAAATAATAATAGTCTAACATTTAATTTTGGTAGCATGGTGAACGGCTGCTGAAGATGAGCTCTGGTTGAGTTCGAAACGCGTCAGTGTAGTTTGGTGGTGGTGATAGTTGTAGTGGAGGTGGAGGAATTGCATGAACACGCATTTCTTATATAAACGTAGCTATCGTAAGGTCGCGGGTGAGCAAAGTAATTGTTTCAGTTCATTAATATAGACCTCCGCAAAGTAACGCCTGATTGAATGATTTATAATTTTACCTTTAATTTTACACATTAATTCTGTTTAATTAATGCCCGGGTTTGAGACCCTCTGCTTGAGAGGCCATAGGTACCACGGCTAGTATATACGTGAGCTAGAAATTAAAAAAACTGGCCAAGAGCGTGTCGGGTCGCTTCTCGCTAAACGTAGATAATGTCACGACCAAATCTGGTTCACATATCTCGTCTATCGTAATAATAAATACGCCGGTGATCATGTCATAATACTTACGGGCACGTATCGCAAAAAACGTGATAGCATATTTATAATTAAGAATCCAGTTAGTCCTGTTTCTGTGGAATTCGTCGCCTGCGCACACTCAGCGACTGGTCTAACCTGTGTAGAAAGTACTTCGGAAGGTGCCTTAAGCTTTTTGCAACTTATGATTTATGAGCGTTACGATGTACAATGATGGGGAACAGTGGAGTAAAGGCGTTTTGGGGAGAAGACTCCCGGCGAGGCAGAAAAAGTGTGGGTAGACTGCCTGCCCGGTGATCGTGTGACAAGGCAGCGTATCCACCGGAGCTGTGCGAGGATGCGTTGCGAGGGATATGTTTGTCATGAACCAATAGAAACACTTCACCCGTTGGGGCGCATACCCAGGAGACGTGGGTTCGAATCCCACCGGCGCACCCGAAAAACTTTTTCGCTTTTAAATAATCTTAGATTCGGTGAGCAGCCGTACTGCTAATAAAATAAATAATATTAGAAACACTTCATTTAAAAGGTCATAAGTGAATGAAGTGTTTCTATTGGTTCATGACAAACACATCCCTCGCAACGCATCCTCGCACATCTCTGGTGGAAACGCAGCCTAGGAGACGTAATCAAAAGCAAGCCACAAATAAGATGGAGCGACGAAATTAGGCCGTACTGTCTAACGCGAGGACTCTTACTTTCGCATTCACTATTTCTTTGTGACGGTGACAGAAAGAGATGGTGAAAGCGGAGTCAAGCTCCCGCGTATTAGACAATACGGCCTCTGCTTAAGGTTGCGGGAACGCGTTGGATGCGTTGGATGCGGATGGTGGACCGATCTGTTTGGCGAAGCTTGGGGGAGGCCTATATTCAGCAGTGGACTTCTTTCGGCTGAAATGATGATGAATTAAAAGCCAAAATCTAAAATCAAATTCAAGACGTTGATTCTAGATGTAGACTGCAAAAGGCTCTAGAAGTCTATTTATTTTTATACCACCAGCGCTTTCGGAAAGATTATACCTAGTTGTTACAGGGATAGTTGTTATGGCCACAGCTCTAGTGAAAAAAGGGGTTGTCTGCAGAAATTAAACAGCTATTTTCTACTTTATGTGTAAAGGGGGCTAAGTCGAAATCAGCTGTTCAACTTCTGAAGACTTAACCCCTTTTTCACTAGAGCCACAGAATATAGGGCACTTATTTCAACTCTTAATTCAAAATATCTTAGTTTAGGGCCCTCGCCCACGGCGACTTTTTGTAGCGATGCTTTCGCGCGTTCGCATCGATACAGTCGCGATGCGGTCGCTAGCTATGTACGTACCCTCGCCCACATAACACGATTCAGTCGTGATGCAAACGCGATACCGTCGCGCTTCTGTCGCGATGCAAACGCGCGGTTCTCTACTAACGCGCCACCCTCCCTCCGTTCCCTCCCTGATGTCGTCCGACACGGTCGCGCGTTTGCATCGATACATTCGCGATGCTGTAGCGCGTTAGTAGCGCGTTGGCATCGCTTCTATAGCGCGTTACAAATGCGACTAAGTCTTCTTCTAGTCATCTTTGTCTACTATGTAAAATGCTTCCACATCCACTGTCAAATAAATGAATTAAAGATGTACCCGTATCGTCTCTCCTGTGCTCTCCCAACGTAATAATGTTTACGTCAAACTTGTGAGATAAATTCTATATTTGAATCAAAGGTCATTGAACTAGTTATCTCAAGAAACTCGTGAATTTTCTAGAGATATACTTTATTTGTTTACTACAAATACCTAAGTCAAGGTAAAGTATTACAGGTTTTAAATATGTAAGCAAATTAAATTACACCTTCCTTTTATTTTGTAATCTAATCACAAATATGTGTTATCGACTATGTGTGTTTGTCTTGCGTGTAATTATATCGACGGTTAAAAAGAAAATTGATTCAAGCGCCATCCTGGGCGATATTGATATTGATATATTTATATATATAAATTAAAAAAAAAAATATGACGAGGGTAGTTCATCGCCGCCAATACTTCACCTACACCTAATACCTAAGCTGCTTTAAAGATGCAATGGAAATTGACAGCTGTATAGAAAGGGATGCATACAATAAACAATTATATAATTGATATGTCTGTCTCTGTCGACTATCGACCATTTCACTAAACTTTGTCTTCATTATCGAATTTTAATTGCATATCTTAATTGACTCGTAATCATTGATGTTCCCCCGCGCATTGTTGGAATGCATGTTTGCTTACATTCTTGCTTATAAGATTCATCATCCTAGCCTATATACGTCCCACTGCAGGGCACAGGCCTCCTATCAGAACGAGAGGGCTGGGCCGTAGTTCCCACGTGAGCCCAGTGCGGAATGGGAAATTCACACACACCATTAAATTTCTTTTCAAGTGTGTGTACAGGTTTCCTCGCGATGTTTTCCTTCACCGTAAAGCTAATAGTAAATTTCAAATGTAATTTCGCACATAAATTCCGAAAAAATCTGCTTGAGAGACCATATGTCAAACCACTAGGCCACGATGGCTTATCTCTTGTAAGATAACTTGCCCGCATTGTTTAACACGTTCAATGCCAGTGACACCACGCCCGTGATCAAGAAATTCTTACTACTATGCCGGTGACACGCATACGTGTCAACAGTGACACTCATTCGTGACTACGATAATTTTGGCCGGCATTTTGCTTGCCTACAATATTGCCTGCATTGATTGCATTCTTACTCGCATGTTTTCTTGCATGCTTCAAAATCAAAATCAAAACGTTTATTCTGCAAGTAGGCCGCAAAGGGCTCTTTTACATGTCACTTTTTTTTAAAACTACCAGCGCTTTCGTAAGGACCATCATTGCCAAGAAGAATGCGCCGCAAGAAACTTTGCTTGCTTACTAAAGCTTCTTTATTTTTTACAAGCTTGCTTACATTATTGCTTGCATATGTTCTTGCAAGATTGCTAACATTATTGCTTGCATATGTTCTTGCAAGATTGTTTATATTATTGCTTGTATGTTTTCTTCTTAGTTTGTTACACACACACAAAAAAAAACACAAAGAACACATCGGTCTTTGGAATGTTGCCGAGAGTCTTTTTGTAAAGACCGTGTGCAATCTTTATGACCGGGTACAGTGCTTGCATGTCTTCTTGTGAATGCAATATTGCTTACAATATTGATTGCATGCTTGCTTACAATGGAAAAATGGTTGCATGGAATGTTTATGGTTCACGCAAGCAAAGTCGCAGTTTAAGGCTAGTCTCAAACAACTTTTAGTGTTACCACATTTAACACATTGGCTGCCCATCATACTTCACCTAAAGTGTTCCTCCCACGCCCCATACAAATTTTGTGATCCACCGGCGATCCTCACAGAACCGCCCAATTGACGAGATTTCATTTGTTTGACACCTGAAAATTACTGCAGGAATCGAAAGAGTTTTGCCTCCTGAACACGGAAAAATATTTATTATAATTTATTTCTCGGTATTTAAACGAACACGAACGACGAATACGACGACTTGTTATTGATTTAAATAAGATTTTAAAGGAGCCCATAGTTGTGATTGAAAAGCAAGAAAGAACCAAACCGCCTAAACAAACCACACACAACGCCAATGTCAGATTTACGTAATCACTTTATTTTTAATAGAGACTAGACTAAAGTAATGGATCTATTGTGTGGTAGTTTTGGAGTTATGCCCTTTTAGAATAGGCACATCCTAAAAAAATTGTAATAAATTAATTAACAATCCTCGTGAAAATTTAAAACTATCAGCGTCTTTCTCTTTCCAAACAGAATACAGAGAACGAATCAAATTATAGTCTTAGACCAGCTAGGTATTTAAAAATTCTAATTAGTCAGGTTGTGTAAATAACTATAGAGTATCCTCTACAAAATGGAATACACAGTTTAACTCTGGCCCCAAAAATGATTCTCAAAACAATACCCTGAAAAATGAGCTTTTGATCCCACCGGTGATGCTCATGGCAGCCAACGTGTTAAAGAAGTGTATATGAATTCACGGATGACAGTTACCATAAAAGGGTAAATTAGGGTAAATGTCATGTTCGGCGGAGCGGTCCTTGTTTACATCCCAACGCGTTTTACCGTAAGCTTATTACGTATGGTTCATCACAGGTATCGATCTGTTCATAAATGCGGTCTTCTAAAATAGATCGCCATATAAAAACAGGCCAAGCGTGAATCGAAATAACGCGAGAAGGATATCACGGTGAAAAATTCAAAATTCAAAATAAAATTCAATATATTTTATTCATAGTATAACTTTACTAAGCTTATTACAGAAAACTTATTTACTAGCTACCGTGCTGTATACTGCTCCAAAGTTACCTGATCCAATGTACCTGTATCACCTACATCGTAGGATGACACTTTTGAGATTACCAAAAAATGTTGCGTTATGCGTTAAGGAAAAATATCAATACAAACAATAAAGCTAACATTTAAAAACAAATTTGAAAAATAAGTGGTAAGTATAGGTAACGCCACCAGAGTTGAGGCCACGCACACAACAACATCTCATATAATGACAGCGGGATTTTGACGTTGTGTTGTCGTAACGACAACTCTGTTGTCAACTCTGGTGGCGTTACCTATAATAATGTGAGTATAAAGTGAAAATTGACTACCCCATCTTATATAAGTCCCACTGCAGGGCCCAGGCCTCCTCTCAAAATGAGAGGTTTTGGGCCGTAGTTCCCCGCGGGCCCAGTGCGGATTGGAAACTTCACTCACACCATTGAATTTCTTGTCTGTTGTGCGCAGTTTTCCTCGCGATGTTTTCCTTCTCGATGTTATCATGATAAATTTCAAATGGAATTTCGCACATAAATTCCGTAAAACCAAGTAAAACTCACAAACTCAAAGGACATAGTTATTTATATCAATGTGATGGCCGATGGGCGCCAAAAGGTACTCGACGGACCGGAAGACGCAATGCAGGTAGGCCTACAACGAGATGGAGCGACGACCTGGTTAAGGTTGCGGGAAAGTGTTGAATACGGATGGCGGGTCTGTTAGTTGCAGCTATACACCATTTAATTTAGAATTATAAACCACAACAACATTATATTGCGGCTCGTGAACTGTAATCTCTTTACAATTTGTACTAGAGTAACAATTGACGACACGCAAATAAAGTGACATTAAAACAATTTTATTTTGCGGCTCCCAGACTATTGTACTGTACTATTTGCTAGGTAAGAAATAGTTGACGAGCCGCAATATAATGATGTTGTAGTTTTCAATTCTAAATTAAATGAAGTATAGTAGTGACCGTCTTTCGGCTGAATCGATGATGATGTCACGCACAAGGGCCACATCGAAAAAGATTTCGAAAGTTATCGACAAGGTCACAAAGTCACGCGGCAACCCAAAAAGTGTAAGGGTTGTTCAGTCCTTAAGGGACCAGAATAGTACCCTTGTCAGTATGTATCTCGATACTACGAAGGTCAAGGATTATGGCTTATAACTTTTTGGTGTATTAATAGCCTGCTCTTAACAAAGTTCTGTCCACCTATGCATATATTTGGTATCTAGACATGTCTAAAGTACTAGGCTGCACTGAAAGTTTCGGGAATCGATTATTTAACGGTACAATAGTATTTCAAATTTAACCTTTTTATAACCATAGAGGTCTTGTCAACTCAAGCTATCACTCAAACAAATGTTTTTTTTTTACGACTTTTTAAAATGAAGCACTTTTTTCCCATACAAATACACAGAGTATCGTAAAAATAAGAGGAAATCTCAAATTTTCAAAACGTTATTACACCAAAAATATAAAGTTATGACAAAAGCCGTAAAACAAAAAACATTTGTTTAAGTGGTAGGAGTTTAGGGTTAAAAGGATGCTAGTGAATTACAAATATCCCTGTATAGTGGCCTAGGAATTGGTTGACTGTACGGTGGGCTGCAAAAGTGCATGGACATCTCGGGGCGATAATCGCGTGAGCGCGCGCGTGCTCGGGTATGTTAATAACATCAAACGATCAAACACTGCTCACGCAATTTTCGCCCCGAGATGTCCATGCACTTTTGCAGCCCATCGTACATCGGCGAGTCAAATCAGTTTTGTACATTCATTTATTTACACAGCATTAGGTACAGACTGCTCATTAGCAGATGCATTACAGATTACAGAATCTCTTTAAGATCCTTAGCTTAAGACTGGACCCACTTAGTCCCTTGCCACGGTCAGCCAAACTACTTAACGCTTAGAATATTTCATAAGTTTATGTACTATCAACCTCTGTATAAAGTAGGTACTTACTCTGTATAACGGCATAAGGGAGCGTTTACACTTGGGCATCCATACTAATATTATAATGCGAAACTAAAATAAATAAATATCACGGGACAATTCACACCAATTGACCTAGTCCCAAACTAAGCAAAGCTTGTACTATGGGTACTAGACTACGGATAAACATACTGATATAGATAAATATATAATAATAATAATAATTAGGCGTAGGGATGTGACGACCCCATCGCCCGCTGGTGTTGTCGTGTCACCAGTGCAGTCAGTCATCGCAGGGCGGCTTGTGGCGAGCTGTTGGTGCGTAGCGACACCACGAACCCGAGACCTCCAGGGGTACACATACACACATGCGCTTATACACACACTCACACACAGTTACACACCCACCCCGCCTCTAGTTTGCCTTTGTTGGCCGCCTAGAGTGGAGCGCAAGAGCTAAATGCTCGAAGGATGGATGTGTTTGGCCGTAAGTGGCGAGTTGGCATTTTGAAGTTTAAAGTCCAGGGACACCTCTCCATCCTTAGCCGTTCACACCAATGTTGCCGCCTCGTTGCCCCGAGCGGGCAATAGTTTGAGGGGCCCATTTAGTGAATGGCGAGTCACCGCCTACCAAAAGTTCAGTTTATGAGATATTGAAATGGTAGGTGTCCGTTATCTCACTCCATAGCCCGGTAATCCTGTCCACAACATCCCAACCCCATAGCCAATTCCATGTCGCTTCCTACCTGGCAATAGTTTGGCAACTGTGGAGGACTGTCCGCTAGCACATCCTCATGGTGTATTAGGGGATAGACCTCCATAGTTGCGCCCATCTCATTTATATTATATGGTACCAAAGGCCTCTTCATGTTGGCTTCGGCCCCATGAATGCCTTTCAAATGACCGGGTCCCCATGGGCCCGTGATCGGAAATCCGTACCAACATAATAATAATAATAATAAATATTAGGGGACAATCTCACACAAATCGACCTAGTTCCCAAACTAAGCAAAGCTTGTACTATGGGTACTAGACATAAATACATATTAAACACCCAAGACTCGAGCACAAACATTCGGATTTTTCAAACAAATATTTGTCCCGATCGGGAATCGAACCCAGGATCTCAAGCTTCGTAGTCAGGTTCTCTAACAACTAGGCTATCCGGTCGGCTACAAACTGTGTCTGACTATCTGTTACCTCTTCACGCTTAAACCGCTGAACCGATTTAGATGAAATTTGGTATACAAATAGTTTCAGTCCCGAGAAAGGTCATAGGATAGTTTTTATCCTGGAAAATTGCATAGTTCCCGCGGGATAGCTATAAAAGAATTATTCACAGACGGAGGTGCGGCAACATCTAAACTTCGTTTTTTAGTATTAGATAGAAGGTAAGCGATCTTGACGTATGTATTTTTATTGAAAAACACTTTTGAAAAATAAATCACGGCAAATTATGTAACAATTAACAAGGAAATATGGTCATTTAGATTCTTTTGATTTTTTAGCGTTTTTCAATAAAAAGACATACATATTATCAAGATTGTTTACCTTATTTTTAATGCTAAAAAAACGAAGTGTAGTGCAAGGTAAAAATAAAATTAAGAACGTCTGGCGTGGTACCTACCTATGTTTAATTTCCAGATCCGTCTATGTATACTTTTTTATTTAATAGTAATAGTTATTAGTACCTAAAGTCACTAATTTGGAAAAGCTCGTATCTCAAAATCGATAATTTTGCCAAGTGAACTTTACTACGTGTGCATCAAGGTTCAGTTTGGTTTATAGGTATATTTATTTGTGGTACGAGCCTTTTTCAAAGTAGTGAGGCTATACAACTTTAGTTTCTATTCATGCCAATGTCACTCGACAGGTTTTTAAAGAAACTAATAAATATCATAATGAGTTAATAACGACGACCAGATTTTGACGACCAGATGACGTAGTGGTTATGGTTAGAGAACCTGACTATGAAGTATGAAGTCCCGGGTTCGATTCCCGTGTCGGGGCAGATATTTGTATGAAAAAAACGAATGTTTGTTCTAATAAATACCACGGGACAATTCACACCAAATAACCTAGTCCCAAAGTAAGCTAACTGCTAAGCAAAGCTTTTGTTATGGGTACTAAGCAACGGATGAACATACTTATATAGATAGACACATACTTAACCCGTCTTGGGTGTTTAATATGTATTTAAGTATGTATCTATCTATATAAGTATGTTTATCCGTTGCCCCATAACGCAAGCTTTGCTTAGCTTAGGTACTTTGGGACTAGGTCAATTGGTGTATGAATTGACCCGTGATATTTATTATTTTTATGAAATAAATAATTCAAAATTTTTGTGAATTAGTGTCGCATATTAATAAAACACATTTACATTTACATTTACATAATTATTTATTCAAAATAGTATATTACCCGCATTAAGCGAGATTCCAGACTTTGTTTACATAAGGTAAACGTACCAATGCTTGACACCTCAACGCCCAGTAATGACCCCCATCTGTCACTCTCTTACTTTGACTATAAGATTGAAGGTGCCATGTATTGGGTCAGTGTCGAGCACAGGGATGTTTCAAAGTCAAAGTCAAAGTCAAAGTCAAAGTCAAAATTCTTTATTCAATTTACCTTATATCGGTTATTTGCCTCAAGATTGTGATTATGTTTAGAACGAAACAAATGGCCAATTAAATATTAAAATACTTATATGTCATACTAAATACAAACTGAAACATGGATACACAGAAAAAACCCAGAAAAAAAGACCAGCGCTGGGAATCGAACCCAGGTCCTCAGCATTCCGTGCTGCGTGTCAAACCCCTACACCACCACTGCTCCACCAGTGACCACTGCTGCTTGCTGCTGTGTGCTGGTGCTGGTGGTCCACTTTTCTGTGTTTCCATGTTTCAGTTTGTATTTAGTAGGTACTTATGAAATATATGGATTTCACGGGATGACCGTAAAAGTAAAAAATTTGGAGTTGAAAAATAAATACAAAAAGACTCCAAAAACCAATCTTGTTAAAATACTACTTAGTCAAATGGACATTTAACATGAATTATATGGGTCCTACACAGCGTAAAAAAACAAAAGTTGTCCCTCATGTGGACATAAAACTAGCGACTCCTAGTCAGCAAATGGGCCGAAAGGCTAGGCGTCCCACACATCGATGTAGATTTGAGTAAAAAAAATGGCTATAGACCCTTAACGTTTACCATGTCCACAGGAGAGACGAACAAATAAATGTCAAAGTTGGATCACATTAAATGGTAGTTAACCTTACACAGTTACAAAACGAATGACTGGAAAAAGTTCCGTTGTGACACGAAAATTTCCCATACCATTCATCTTCATTTACTCAAAGGTCGACTGGTAGAGATGAGATCCCTTAAAGGGATAAACGCCTTTGTGCATTGTATCTCCACGGTTGTCAATAGTGCTTACGTTTCTTATTTTTTGCATGGTTTAATACAAAATCAATACCGGTGTTTTTGAACGACATAGGTATTTATTTGTACACCTTAGTAATTAAATAATTGTAGGTATACCTACTTAATAAAAGCACATTACCAATTTATACAGTTTAGCTCCTCAGTTATTAATGAGCAAGCTTTATAAACTCTACCTTTTATTGTAAAGTTTTTTTGTGGCAAACATTTCGCTCCCCTGTTTAATTTACTCAGTTTTTCTAAAGGTGACACAAAGTATAACAAAAAATACGCAAAGTTAATAGTTGAAATAGTCATTGATCCATAGATTTGTGCACAACTCTATATTCAGTATTTGTTAGTACCATTTCGCTTTACCGGCACGTATACGCTAGTATACAAACTTGTTTAACAACTTAAGATGACACGGAACAAACCAAGATAGAGCAACACCGCACTAGTTTTAAGTTACCGCAAAATATCTTCCATCTGTAGACAACGGAACAAAACAAAACTAAACAACAAGATAAGCGTTCTATTGGACAATTTGAACTATTCAGTTGCATTCTCCATCACCTCTCCCGCTCTAACATTTAAAAACTACGCGCTCTCTCTCAGCTCTCACTCACCAATGGTCAGTTTCTAAAAAACTAAAGGATCACCATTAAAACTTACCATTTCGGAGAAGGCGCTCTTCGGCCGTCTGGCTGGCGTTCCGTTCATAATCACACCACTTCACTTCACTACACTTGAACTTCACTTAGAACTTATAAGCATCGAAGTTTGGTGGATGAAGTCATGTATTTGTTAAGTTATCGGGTAGAACTTCGCGGCGAGGGACGTAGAGTCCGCGCGGAGTGTGTTTTGTGACTGGCGTTTTGTAGCGCGTCGCCGCTTACCCCGCCGTTACCGGTCAAGAAATTTAGAGGTTATAGCTGCACGCGGCTCAAGTAAACGCATTTTAGTTGAGACAATCGAGTTATAAGATGTTACGATCTCAATGTCGACTCAGTTTACATATTACAGCTGAATGTATGATTCATGTGGAGATGTTTACATTCTCTGTTTTGTTGGCCACGAGCACGGCGAGAGAATGCTGCGGTGCCGCTAGCACCGTTGGCGGTGGGCCGGCTGGTGCATATAGTGGCTGTCAGACTCGACTGTCAGTCAGATCTGACTGACGTGAGCATTTGCTTCGTTGTGAGCAAATGCTCATCAAAGCTGAATGTTCGCCTCGATTTTATATTCGCCTGTGCTCCATCCAATTCATCCTCAAGCGCTAGCGACTGACCTGTAATGTTCAAAGGGATTCGCCAAAAAACCGAGAGCCATCGAATTGCTTCGCTCGCTGCACTGACGTGCCGAATATTCGACTTGTAACGCTCACATCGAGCAAATGCTCACGTCAGTCTCCACCTTTACGTAGTAAATATTACGACTGGTAGGTGAATATAGCGGCTATCAGACCCGAGTGTCGTATCTGTTACGTAGTATTTGTCTGCGGTGATGGTGGCTTTGAACATGTGAAGCAGTTTAGTATTAATCTGATAAAATACGCTATCGCCAGTTTATCTGATCATAATGTATTACAAGCGGGTAATTGTGCAGTATTTAATTTAGATATAATAATGCACTTTGTTCTAACATGTAAGTACAGAAAAATCTGTAACTTTAAAAAACTTGAACTTTCAAAAAGCAAAGTGTTTAGTGATTTGGTAAAGTAATATTTAATGTAGACATTTTCTATACTCTACCGTCATGTTACTTTAAATTCTGCACGTATAAAAAAATAGTGCATATGTAGAAATATGGAATCAATGACATGTTTTACGGAGTTAAATTATTTTGAAGGCCCTGAGTCGGTAAGATAGTTACTAATACTAAATTACCTAGTTGTTGGTAGAGCCGATTTTCTTGTAGAAACGAGTTTAAAGTCAAAGCGAAATGGACAGTTTTAATTTCAAAGTTACAATAAAAAACTTAGATTTCGTTGTGCAAACGTCCTAATAATAAAAATGAAATATTTCTTTATATGTCTACAAATTATATAGAATAGTCTGTCTGTGTTTCAGTTTGCACTAACAGTTATTTATTAGTGTGATGTCAATTTAGACATTTAGTTCCTAAATCTAGCGACTTTTGTTTTCTTCTCATATTATATATGAAAAATACTAATGTTTGTTCTCGAGTCTTTGGTGTTTAATATGTATTAAGATAAGTTTATCCGTCGCCTTAGACCCATAACGCTAGCTTCACTTTGTGACTATACTTATTATTATTATTTATTTATACCTGTATCAAGTGACGTTTCAGGTAAATCCTGACACATTAGCCCATTACCCATTCCCATTTCAACTATACCCATTCTGAATATTGACAATGTGACCCGTCATCATCATCATCCCAGCCTATATACGTCCCACTGCAGGGCACAGGCCTCCTCTCAGAATGACTTAAAAGTGGTGCCATGTGTCAAGATTTGCTTAATAGTAGTCGTTGATTGTAGTGACATTCAACTTCAAAGTCAAAATGTTTTATTCAATTTAGGCTTCAAATTGAAGCTCACATGAACGTCCAAGAATTTAACACCGGTTCAGAAAAACCCTATTGAGAAAAATCCGGCAAGAAACTCAACAAGGTATATATTTTTTAAACACATCTTCAATGTCATTAAATTGTATACATCTAAAGTATTTGGTTCTGGTAAAGGTTGCGGGAACGCGTTGCAACGCAGGACGTGCGCAGTGAACGTGTTTCGGTTAAAATGATGATGATGAAAGTATTTTTTTAAAATTGGTATTGCGTTTTGAGCAAAATTTACAAAACCAGTGACTATTCCTTATTTCTACCGATATTGCAAAACGTTGGCAACACTATAAAAACAAGACTTATATTTGATCTAAGTATACCGTCCGTAATGGATGCGAGACCATCGTTCGCAAGTTAATCTTGGCTGCGCCTGCGTCGATGACGTCAGCCACGTTTCTATGCGACACATTGTGGACATTCTACAGACGATTGCATGCTATAAGATGTATTGTATGCGTTAAGTATGAGAACGATCTCAGTTTTCGGTCAATATTTACTGTTGATTTAACGCGTTTTCTGCGTAAGAGTGGTTCGTACAGTCACCATCATAAACAGCAGAGCTGTCTAGGTCCAGTGGCGGGCGTGAAAAATTTAAACCTAAAAACATACCCATTTATCCCTTTTTTGAAAAGCAGTGCAGTAATGGAAGAGAAGCGTTTGGTTACTTCGAAAGTTTAGGCAACCCGGGGGGAATCAGGTTGTCAGTACCCTTCGCCACAGCTATAGTATAAATCTTTCCAGGTGAATTTTTCGCTTCGAGCCATTACATTAAATTTGAACCTTAATATTATGACATACCGTTGGACAGACAGACAGACAGACATGACGAATCCATAAGGGTTCCGTTTTTTGCCATTTGGCTACGGAACTCTATAAATCGAATCGGGCCACTTTTTATGGCTTGTCTTGCTCACATCTAGAGATCTTCACGCTTCGGTCGCCCTAACGGTGATACAGAATTACACGGCAAGTCGGCTGGCTCTAATAGTGGACCACACAAATCCGTGAGCTATAGTGGCCACTGATCAGTAATTACAGAGCAGAGATTTTAGGAGTACGCTTTCGATGTGTGCGGTCACGCGTGTTGAAATGTGAAGCGTACCTTTGTGTTGCCTGGGGCTAAATTCAGGAACGAGCCTTCACGGGTTTGGTAGCGGTAATTCAATCGTTTGGGTTGGGTTTGGTTTGAACTGCTATTCAGGAACGCCAAAAGTCACTGGTTTGCGAGAGGTTTGGGATGAGCCTTACTTATTTGTTTATTTATTTATTTAATTACAAAGCGAATTGACAGGGAAATAAGGCTCATCCCAAGCTCAACCCTTCAGTAAATTGTAGTTTTATTCGGCTCATGATCTACAAGTGTGTTAAAGATAGATAGATAGATAGATTCATTTATTTCTGATTGAAAATTACAATTATATTCAGCATTCGAAATGTAACAAATATAAAGAATTCACAAAAAGATCGCCAACAGAATTTGAAAAACATAAATGGATAAAAAAACATAAATTGAACATCCAAGAAGAAAAAAAATCGTGCGTGCAGCTCCTCCGCGCGGAAGAAGTGAAACTTCGTAATGTGGAAATGAAAAAGGCACTTATACATCAATATGAACCTTATTGCAATAACTTAAAGAACTAAATTTATTTATTTATTTATACATATGTTTAAATTACTCACTAGATGGCGCTTTTATCAAGTCTCATACAAATTTGCACAGACAGTTTGAGTTCTGCGTTCTGCATCGCACTGTCGAAGTTTGTATACAGGGTTATTTTTAATTCACTGACATCCTCTTAACCCTGAATTCCTATCACTCAAACAAATGTTTTTGTTTTACGACTTTTTAAAATGAAGCACTTTTTTCCCATACAAATACACAGAGTATCGTAAAAATAAGAGGCAGAATCAAATTTTCAAAACGTTATTACACCAAAAATATTAAGTTATGACAAAAGCCGTAAAACAAAAAACATTTGTTTAAGTGGTAGGAGTTTAGGGTTAAAAGGATGCTAGTGAATTACAAATAACCCTGTATATACAATGCGAGATTACTTGCTTCGGCAGTGGATATACTAATGCTTTCATACCCCTCCATGGTAGCGTTAAACGTTTAACGCGACATTATTGGAAGTCGCATTTAGAAGTTTCACTTCAAAAAAAATATTTACATGTGATAATAGCGTCGATGGGACCATAGTACAATAATTTTAAGACTCGAACAGAAACAATTACTTTGCTCACCCGCGACCGTTACGTTGCGTTGCCGTTGCGGTATCGTTGCTAACTCGCTGTGCGCACGCTCGTCCGTAAATCGCCACTGTGTAGTGTGATAAGCCTCTTAGATTAAATTTTCACACTCGAAATAACTTCGTATCTATATGGAGATTGGTTCTGTTTCTGCAAATCAACACTTTATTTACAAGTTGTCACATTGGTAAGGTTTTTGTGACAGGTTTACCGTGTACTCGTAAGTAAATAATTCTAATAATTCAAAGTGACGTGAGTGCGGACAGAAAACTTCAGACATACCATTGAAATAATTAGACATATCGTAGCTTCGTAGAATTCCGGTAACTCAGAGCCCACGACACTCCGCTAGGAGGTCAGAGGTCAATCCTCTCAGATCGAGAAGGATAGGGCTGTAGATCCCACGCGGACCCATTGTAAATTGGGAACACCACACACACAATGCAATTTGGTGCACAGGTGTATGTCTTTAGAAAGGGTCAAACAGTATTATCGTGAATAATAATTTTATTTCGTTTTCGTGAGTATTGACAGTTAAGATATTTTAAACCGAAGACAAAACTTTGATAGGCTGCTTGTGCGGCTGCGCGAAATGTAGTTCCGCTGTCCGGCGCTAGGTAGCGTGGCGGTAGTGTTGCTACATCTCTCCCCTCCAGAGACCGGCTACGGGCGATAATATTGAGGAAATTTAACTTGCCTGCCCGATCTAGTAAGCTTTACTTGCTTTTCCGTCTCTTTCTTCTGCTCTGCTTGTGGTATTTGTTTATCTGCAGGTTTTGTAACAGTTGGGGAAGTGTCTGTTTCGAGTATGTACGCTGGTTTTATTCGGTCTATTGAAACTGTGACTGTTTTGCCGTTAACTCTAATTTTGAAAATCTTTTCACCTCTTTCTATCACTGCGTGTGGTCCCGTGTACGCAGGCGTTAGCGCACCACGTAGAGCGTCATCTCTTAAAAAGACATGAGTTGCGGTACCCAAATCTTTAAAAATGAATATTTTTCTCTGACCATGTCTTGTAGTAGGTACAGGTTGTAGTTGCTGGGTGATGTTACGCAATCGTGCAGTGAAATTGGTGGTGTCTGATGTGGTTTCTATGCTGGGTTGAAAGAATTCCCCAGGCAGTCTCAATGCCTCTCCGTATACAAGTTCTGCCGACGATGTTTGTAGGTCTTCTTTGAACGCGCTTCTTATACCAAGTAGAACTAAGGGTAAGGCTTCTGTCCAGTTATTTTGCGCGTGACAGACGATAGCGGCTTTCATTTGTCTATGGAATCTTTCAATGAGTCCATTACAGGCGGGATGATATGCAGTGGTCCGTCGATGGTGAAAACCTGCTATTTTCGACAAGTGGTTGAAGAGTGATGATTCAAATTGAGCTCCACGGTCTGTTACTATGACTTCAGGGCAACCAAATCGAGATATCCAAATGTTGAGTAGGGCTTTAGCTACTGTTTCAGCTGTGATATCCATCATAGGAATAGCTTCAGGCCAGCGGGTAAATCGGTCAATGGCTGTAAGGCAGTAACGATATCCTTGAGATGGTGGCATCGGACCAACTATGTCGATATGCACGTGTGTGAATCTCGCCTTGGGTAAATTGTAAGTCCCTAAAGGCGCTTGTACGTGTCTTGTTACTTTTGACCGCTGACATGCTGTACACGCTCTTGCCCATGTACGACAATCTTTGTTCATATTCGGCCAAACAAAACGCTCAGAAACAAGTCTTACAGATGTTCTGATTCCTGGATGGCTGAGCGAATGTAGGCTGTTGAATACTTGTCTTCGAAATCTTGGCGTTACGTATGGTCTGAGAGATGAGGTGCTGTTGTCGCAGTATAGCTGAGTGAGGGAACCGGGTATCATCATTTTCTTTAGTGTGATGTTATAGGTTGTGTCACCGCTCAAAATTTGCTTCAACTCTTCGTCCTCAATTTGTGATTCAGCCAGTTGTAATAAGTCTACTGGTTTCTCAAGTTCTTCTATTCTCGATAAAGTATCTGCAACGACATTATCTTTACCAGAAATGTGTCTAATGTCTGTCGTGAATTGTGAAATCAGATCAAGATGGCGAAATTGTCTCGGTGAACATTTTGATTTGTTTGAAGTGAAAGCGAAACATAATGGCTTGTGATCTGTGAAAACAGTGAATACTCGTGCTTCCAGCCAATGTCTAAAGTATTTAATGGCGTTGTATATTGCGAGAAGTTCACGATCATAGGGTGAGTATTTCTGCTGAGCTGGACTGAGTTTCTTGGAATAAAATGCCAATGGTTGCCATGAATCTCCTTTTCTCTGTTGTAGGACAGCGCCTAAAGCTGTATCTGAGGCGTCCGTGACAAGAGCGAGGTTTGCTCCGCAGTCTGGGTGTGCTAGGAGAACTGCTTCGCATAGGCTTGACTTACATTCCAAGAAAGCGTCTAAAGTGTCATTATTCAAATCAATTGGATGTGATCCTTTTACAGAACCAATCAGAAGTCTATTCAAAGGACTTTGAATTTCGGCTGCTCGTGGGATAAATCGGCGGTAGAAATTTATCATGCCTAAGAATCGTCTCAACTCCTTGACAGTCTTGGGTGCTGGGAATGACTTTATGGCTTCAATTTTGTTCTCTAATGGCTTCGTACCTTCAGCTGTGATATGATATCCAAGAAATTTTACCTCTTTGACTGCGAATGTGCATTTACATGGATTTATGACAATTCCATATTCCTTCAGCTTGGTAAATAGCTGTCTTAAATGGTCTTCATGTGTTTTTTCATCTGGTGAAAATATTAAAAAATCGTCCAAATATGTAAAAACAAAATCTAGGCCTCTTGTCACTTCGTCAACAAAACGTTGAAAAGTTTGTGCGGCATTTCTAAGACCAAATGTCATGAAAGGGAATTCGTATAATCCAAATGGAGTTGTGATAGCCGTTTTTTCTATGTCATTAGCGTTCACTGGAATTTGGTTGTACGCTTTGACAAGGTCAATGGTGGAAAAAATTTTGCTGCCAGCCAGGTTATGGGCAAAGTCATGTATGTGACGTATGGGATACCGGTCTGGAACGGTTCGTGCATTCAGTTGTCGGTAATCTCCACAGGGTCTCCAGCTATTATCTTTTTTAGGTACCAAATGGAGTGGCGATGACCAGGGACTTAATGATGGTCTTGCAGTTCCACTCTTGATCATTGACTCAAATTCTTCCTTAGCAATTTTGAGTTTGTCTGGCGCTAATCGTCTAGGTATGCAGTGAATCGGTGGGCCATCAGTCGTTGTGATGAAATGTACCGTATTGTGCTTTATTTCCCGATGAATGCCAGGGGGACGTGTTATTTCCGGGTAATCTTGAAGGATGTCGTTGTATTTTGATTCTCCAGAAAGTGTCTTGACAGAAGATATAGTATCCGCCATGGCGTTAGAAATGGCTGTTATTGAAAGTGCCGTTGTATTGTCTAGCAAGCGTTTGTTTCGGCAGTCGACGGCTAAATTGTAGAAAGATAGGAAGTCGACACCGATTATTGCTTTAGTGACGTCAGCCACGACGAATTGCCATCTAAATTCTCTTCGGAGACCAAGATCCAGGTTGAGTTCAGTATAACCATATGTGCTAATTGTGGATCCATTTGCGGCATATAGTTGGTATGTGGTTTTAGGTCGGTATTCGCGTAATGCAGATCGTGGAAAAACGCAAAGATCGCTTCCTGTATCGACGAGAAATTGCATTTTTGTACGTTGATCCGTGACAAATAAGCGACCGGAACTGTGGCAATCGCTGGCCGCCATTATCGATTGCCCGGTGCGTTTCCCGAAGCAAGGTCGCACGGCTTCACGCATTTCGTTGCTAGCGATTGGAATTTCGAATGGTACCAACATACAGGATACTTGCGGTAGCTTGACTGCGAGCGGCTGTGACTACGTGCTTGACGTTGGCTCTTGCTGCGACCGCGATACTGCTGCTTGCCTCCGCGTCTTGACTTTGAGCGGGATCTCGAGTGCATTTCGGTCGTCAAGGCGTGCACTTGTCTGGAAAGCTCGGCAATCTGGTTTGCCATCTGATCCAAAGCAGGACTAGTTGAGGTACTTGCTATTTGGTGCATACCGGCCAATCCAGGAGAAACATCCCAAACTCTGTCTGCTGCTTCAGCTAGTTCATTTAACGAGGAGTGCGGTTGCGAAGTTATGAGCACTTGGATGCTTAGAGGTAAGCGACTGGTCCAAATAGCCTTCAAAATGTCCTCAGGAACGTCTGGACCGGCGATATGTTGAAGGTGTCTAAGGAACTGCGACGGCTTTCGGTCGCCTAGCTGCTCATGCATTAATAACTTCTGCAAATCCTTCTCTCTGGAGTTTGTGAGGCGTTTGATAAGTTCGCTTTTCAGTTTCTCGTATTTGTTAGTAGCGGGTGGGTTGACGATGATGTCCTTGATTTCCGCTGCGTATTGGTGTTCCAGTTGCGAAAGTACGTAGTGGAATTTCGTCGCATCGGTCGTTATGTTTGACAACGCAAACTGGCCTTCTACCTGGGCAAACCAAACGGCGGGTTCTTGTGGCCAAAATGGTGGTATTTTTACTCCGACTCGAAAGGATTCAGTGCGAAATGGAAAACTATTTTCAATTTTTTCATGTTCGGCATCTGACATTGCGTTTGAAAATTCGTCTTTGTTCGTCGACATTTTCGAAAACGATTTGCAGACTTACGAATTGTGTTCGATCCTTGATTATCCTTCCAAAAAAGGCTGCGTCTTTTTTCAATCTAGGGCGTCACCAGTTTAGAAAGGGTCAAACAGTATTATCGTGAATAATAATTTTATTTCGTTTTCGTGAGTATTGACAGTTAAGATATTTTAAACCGAAGACAAAACTTTGATAGGCTGCTTGTGCGGCTGCGCGAAATGTAGTTCCGCTGTCCGGCGCTAGGTAGCGTGGCGGTAGTGTTGCTACATGTCCTCTGGATGTTTTTGTTCACCGACACGTCAAGTTTATTTATCTATCTAAACAGCGATCCGGGTGTCACCAACGGAACTGGCTGAAAATCAGCGCTGGGGTGCTTTAAACGCCTCAGTATTATGCTGAGCCAGTGTCCGATTGGCAACCGGAATGACACATTCTATCTTTAGCTTTCGTGTTGTCTTTTGTTTTGTAAAAATATTGATGATGATGTGTCTTGCGTTGTTGTAAATAAATGTAATTTCTTCCTTCTTTCTTTCTTTCTTTCAAGGAGGTTATTATCGTCATCATCATTTCTAATTTTATTTGAAACTGAACTAAAGAAAATTGTAATTTAATTGCATTCCTCTACAACAGTAACATCGTAGCCTTATCAAGGCTATATTGCGTGGGGAAATTCTTGATAAACCTTTATTGCATCAAGTTAGGTCACAGAATAACTAATAGTACTAGCGTACAGAAGGATCACTCTCGAACAAAAGTCAACTTTAGGTATAAAAATATGCCTACTCTTACGACCGTTAACTGCTTGCATGCGAAATTGAAACTTATCGTGTGATACGAGCGTTCATATTCCGTTGGGCACCACTGATCCGAGACCAAGAGCACAGGGTTCCCACTCGCCGATATTTAGGTAGATATAAATCAAGAAAGATAACAGCGTGTATTAATTCAGTAAACTACCTTTAGTATGTAAGTAAGTTAATTATAAGGTCGTTTAGAAGTCGAAGTTTTTTGCAAAAATCACAAAAAAAATGCTTAATTACGTGGGACGCGGCTAGTGTGCGAACCGATAGCCGAGCGTCAACCTACTGCCATACGCCTGCCCGGGAGGCGCGCCGGCCGCGAACACACCTAAACTGCGGAGTGGAACCCCCCTGGTATGGTCTCAGTTTAATTTCAAACATGAAATTAAAAGCCGTAGAAATAAAAGAAAACGTACAGAATATCTCGATTAAATGTCAAATACTTTTATTTCCTAAGCATTAACTAAAGGCGAGCTTATTCCTTGCCTGTTTTTTAGTTCATGCTTATGAACCACCTAACCACATAGTCACCTATTTTCTCTTCAAAAACTTGACTGAGACTTAAAACTCTAGTTTCTTAAAACTTTAGTTTTTTAGTTAGTTATGTAAGTATTAGAATACTTACCCCCTGTTTCACCATCCGTTGATCAAATTAATTTGACGGATAAATGTGATACCGTCTCTGTTTGCTTTGTTCGAATAGACGGAGACGGCATCACATATTCGTCAGTTAAAATTAATCAATGGGTGATGAAACAGCCCCTTAGTCACCTATTTTCTCTTCAAAACTAGAGTTTTAAGTCTCAGTCAAGTTTTTGAAGAGAAAATAGGTGACTAAGTATTCTAATACTTACATATGTTTTTCAAAAATAATTAGAGGAAGGCTTTGGCTACGCCCCTATGTTTTCTATTTATTGTTAATATGACTAATTTTTTATTGACGCTTGTCTGAAAATGACGTTGAGATTAGGCAATTTCCATACTTTTTAAAGATATACATAGATTTTACGATAAGAACTATAAATTAAAATTTTTAAAAACCCTCAACGCAATTATGTCACACGTATGTTTGAACATAAAGTAAATGCCCAATTTGCGTCTGAGATCCCTTCCGCAGCTAACAAAAGAGCTGACAACTTTGAAACCGCTGAACCGATTTCTATGAAACATATAAGAACCATCGCCAAGAAAACTGCTTTCCAATAAAAAAAACCGCTTCCAAATCGGTTCACCCGTTTAAGAGCTATGACGCCACAGACAGACACACACATAGCGGTCAGACTTATAACACCCCTCTTTTTGTGTCGGTTTGTTAAAAAATATTTGTTTTAATGTCAATGACCCAGAAAGGAAACAGGGGACTATGTTTGCGTGAAGAAAGGTGCCCATCGTATCCTATGAAGAGCAATAGGTAGTACAAATACAAGCCTATTGATATCGTAAATTGGGCCCGCGTGGGAACTACGGCCCAAGCCCTCTCTCTGAGAGGAGGCATGTGCCCTGCAGTGGGACTTATATAGGCTAGGATGAATGAATGATGACGATGAAAGATGATATCTAAAAGCTCGAGCTTTCGAGCCCAGACTATGTCTAGCTCATGGAATATAGCACACCGTCACTGCAAAACAAGTTTCGCGGTGAAAGTAGGGGTTAGCTTTCGAAAACTAAGTGCTTCAATACGTTGACTTATAGGTTTTATGTTAGTTAGAAATCGTCCCAGACTAAGTACACAGGCACCATTGCAGGGCACAGCTCTCCTTACAGAATAAGAGAACTTGGGCCACACCATTGATTTCCTTCTGTGGTGTCTACAGGTTTTTTTCACGATGTTTTCCTTCACCGTGTAGGTCAAATTTATTATAATCGTTAACTAAATTTGGAATGTTCTTAGTTTCAGTACTTAATTATAATGTTATCCTTTTTAGGGTTCCGGAGCCAAATTGGCTAAAGCGGAACCTTTATAGTTTCGCCATGTCTGTTTGTCTGTCTGTCTGTCGATCCGTCCGTCCGCGGCCTACTCTTAACTTTTGCCATGTCCTTAGTCCTTAGGCAAGTAAAGCCTGAAAAAAAACTGAAAAACCGGCCCAGTGCGAGTCGGACTCGCGCACGAAGGGTTCTGTACAATTATTTATAAAAATTACGTTTGTTGTATGGGAGCCCCTTAAATATTTATTTTATTCCATTTTTTAGTATTTATTGTTATGCGGCAGCCGAAATACATCATCTGTGAAAATTTCAACTCTCTAGCTATCACGGTTCCCGAGATAAAGCCTTGTGACAGACGGACAGACGGACGGACAGCGGAGCCTCCGTAATAGGGTCCCGTTTTTACCCTTTGGGTACGGAACCCTAAAAACCCCATCTATCCTCTTGAAAGTGCAGTAAAGAAGAGAAGCGTTTGGTATCTTCAAAAGTTTAATCAACCCAGGGGGAATCCTCACCACTGGGAGAGCCGCATATAAATGCGTAAGTATGACCCAGGTAAAGCATTCTCGCATAGCTTTTAAGTTGTGTTGTCAAAGACATAATAAAGACGCGTTGAGTGCGTCATGCGCTGTAAACACCTAAATTAGACCAACGAGTGCCGCCAGCGGGTTAATCAAGCCAATAAGAAAACGGGGCCAAGTGTAATGGTTAATGTGTCATATTTATACCTACTTCGTTTTTTAACCCCCGACACAAAAGACCGCTAAGTAAGTATAAGTTTGACCGCTGTGTGTGTGTGTGTGTGTGTGTGTGTGTGTGTGTGTGTGTGTGTGTGTGTGCGTGTCTGTCTGTCTGTGGCATCATAGCTCTTGAATCGATTTGGATGCGGTTTTTTATTTGTAAGCTGGTTTCTTGCCGATGGTTCTTAGACATGTTTCATCAAAATCGATTCAGCCGTTTCAAAGTTATAAGCTCTTTTGTTAGCTGCAGAAGGGATCTTAGACGCATAATGGGCATTTACTTTATATGTGCGACCAAATTGCGTTAGGGGTTTTTATTTTTTTTTTTTTTACCTTAGAAATAGGGTAAGCAATCTTGATGAGTCTTTCTATTGTAAAACGCTTCTAAAAAAAAATAACTATTACTCATGAAACCAAAATAATGTAAATAACCATATTTCCTTGCTAAGTGTTACATATTTACTGTAATTTATTTTTCAAGAGTGTTTTTCAATAAAAAGACACGCTAAGATCGCTTATATCTTCTTTTTAATGCTAAAAATACTTAGATGGCGTAGAGAAGCAAAAAAGTAGTAGTAGTCTCTGATTTTGACTCTATTTCTATGCTAAACAGAAATCACATAAAATTTATCAAATTAAAAAAAGTCAAAACAGACAGCAAACTAAAAATTGATCCTAATACCAAAAAAAGTAGCTAAATATAAAAGTACGACTGGCGTATTTTTCTTACGGTGAACGAAAACATCGTGTACAACCTGTATACAGTCTGTGTGAAGTTCCTAATCCGCACTGGGCCCGCGCGGGAACTATGCCTCGAATGCTCTCATCCGAGTGAGGGCCCTGGACGTAATATACCTAGGGCCGAGATGAGTGAGTGATTTTTCTCGAGATTTTCCCCGAAATACATTTTTCTTCATTGTAAAATCCCACATGACGTCAGGTTGTTAGCATACGCGTGCAAAGGTCAACTATTTTATTCATCCAATGGGATCAGCCGTGACTTGCCACGTGACTGTACTCTTCTAACATCCCTTTATCTGTACACCAGACTTTGTAGACTTTACTCACGTGGAATATTTATTTATTTTGGGACTAGATAGCGTCTCACGAAACCCAAATTTGGAGAAAGAATTTTGAAATGACTGCATTTAAAAATACGATTTGTTAGACGTGCGCCACGAATGCAATATTTATCGGTAGGTTTTTCCCTAATGCATTTTTACCCGATCGTGTTTTTTCAAGTATGTATTTTTTATGAATGTAATTTAACTTAAACGGGTATTTTTACAATCTGAATATTGCTTGTCATGTTTCGTTACAAACGCACATTTTATACACTCGATGTTTCTTGTCTCATTTCGTCCCATACGGATATATAAAATCTCGGTGTTTTTTGTCGTATTTTGTCCTTTATTTTGTCCCAAACGAACATTTTATAATCTCGATATTTCTTGCCACATTTCGTCGCAAACGCACATTTTATAATCTTGATATTTCTTACCATCATCATCATCAGCCTATGCTCGTCCATTGGGACATAGGCCTCTCCCATGGCACGCCACTGAGCACGATCCTCGACCACTCTCATCCAGCTCTTGCCAGCCGCCTCGCTTATAGGTTGGTTAGACTGCGCGTGTATTTAGGTATTTTCATCGTATTACTAAAACAAATACACATTTTAAAAATGTAGCAATACTACGCCCTAGAAAACATCTTGTTTTAGTAACATTCAAAAAGTCATGACCAGCCGTGCAGTATTTACGTCGTACTACGAATTTATTTAATTTTTTAGGGACGACTTTTGATTTTCTTTCTATCAAGTGAACTAAGTACAAGTGTTTCGATAAACACTTGCCATTAGAGTGAATCCTCAAATATATTACACGTGAATTTCAGGACTATAGCTTTGCTACTAATGATACAGCACGAGATAAAATGAATGCAATATATGCGTCAAAAGCTCAGTAGGGCCTTAAGTATGTATCTATCTAATCTATATAACTATGTTTATCCGTTGCCTAGTACCCATAACGCAAGCTTTGCTTACTTCGAGACTAGGTCAATTGGTGTGAATTGTCCCGTGATATTTATTATTTATTTATTATTATTGTAATATAATAATAATTTCCAAAGGCATTCCCAGGTGTGACTTTCAAAATCAATCAAGATGTCAAATTATTTTATTGAATTCCAATCAAACTTCCCTGTATATATTTAACATTAGTGAACTCACCAAGAGTGTTTTCCTGTTGCCTGTTAGCACCTCAAGCGCAGTTAAAGAAGGTATTCTTTACTGAATTGGTTCTAATCTGTGACTCATTTCGTCGTCCGCCGCCTGCGTAGCTTGCAAAAACACGGTGAAGCGTGAGCTTTGTTCTTTGTGGGGAGTTCCTTGAACCAGCTTCCGGCAGCAGTGTTTCCAGACAACTACGACATCGGGGCTTTCAAGAAAAGGGTTTATACTTACTTTAAAGGCCAGCAACAGACTGGCGACTCTCTTTGAGTTTTTGATATTTATGGGCGGTGGTGATCATTTTCCATCAGATGACCCGCATGCTCGTTTGCCTCTCTCTCACAATAAAAAAAACTGCGGGTCATCTGATGGAAAATGATCACCACCGCCCATAAATATCAACAACTCAAAGAGAGTCACTGATCTGTTGCCGGCCTTTAAAAAGGAGAGGGAATGGAGAGGGAGGGGCAGAGGTATTGGGCCCCCGGCGCTCTCACTGACCGTACGAAACGCAGCAGGGGTACTGCTGCTTCACGGCGGTGTTCTGTGAGAGGGTGGTAGTGGTGGCGGACTAGCCGGCCCATTCGTGATGCAGCGGCTAGCTACAACATGGCTCTACCACTTCAAAATTTGTTTCGATACGTTAGTTAACATCAATGATATGATATTTTACGTATTAAAAGAAGCGCCGAAAATTAAACAAAAAAGGCGACAATTGTCGTCATTCATGACGGGTGCTTACGAGTAGTGGCCTAGTGGCTTGACTTATGGCCTCTCAAGCAGAGGGCCGTGGGTTCAAATCCCGGCTTGCACCTCTGAGTTTTCCGGAATTTATGTGCGAAATTACATTTGAAATACCATGAGCTTTACGGTGAAGGAAAACATCGTGAGGAAACCTGTATACACCTGCGAAGAAATTCAATGGTGAGTGTGAAGTTTCCAATCCGTGCTGGGCCCTCGTATGAACTACGGCCCAAGCCCTCTCATTCTGAGAGGAGGCCTGTGCCCTGCAGTGGGACGTATATAGGCTGGGATGATGATGATGACGGGTGCACAAATAACATAAAACATGGAACATCGACAAAAAGGTCACCTTCACACCGTAAATGTCCATTTTGCTTGCAGTGGCTAGACATCTGTCCATACCAATCCATACTAATGAACTTCAACGGCTGCAAGCAAATTTGTTTTGAAACTGGGCAGGCCTCGCTTTTGTCGACTGTAAGTGCATGTATGCTGCGGTTGCGTTTGGAGCATGTTTTTCGAAAGAAAGAAAAAAAAGAAAAGAAAGAAAAATATTTATTCGTGACATAATCTTAATAAAATTAACAAAGAAAAACGGTAAAAAAAAGAATAGAATAGAATAGAATAGAATAGAATAGAATAGAATTTAATTTATTGCCACAACATAAAGTACAATATAGAAAACTTATTAGGTAGGTACATAATTAATTAATATTAAAAAAAAACTAAACTAAAACTAACACTGTGCCATTAGTTGTGGCAAAGGGGATGCACTCAGCATATGCTGTGAGTCAGGTGCCCACAGGAGGCCCCGACTGGCACAGCGCTGATTTTCAGTACACCCCCTAAAGATACAAACAATGTCACGAAATGGTCCCAACTCAGCATGATGTCGGCCGTGAAGCCGACGCTGGTCTTCCGTTGGAACCATATTTATATATTTTTCGGTTATTTTTGTGAGCGTACAATTCGATATCGATATCGAGAAACGATTTCTTATCTATCATTGATCTGCCCAAACCACATCATGATGTGGCCAATAGACAGTGAAAAATTTCATGAAATGCAATTTTTCATGAAATTCTCGAGCATTTCATGATGTGAGCAAATTTACGATATGGCCACGGCATATAGATACACAACGTTATGGCTAATAGCATAAAGGCGTACTGGTATTTATGATCTTAGAGAGAGATTATTAGAATTAGAAGATTATTAAGATTATTAGAATGAGAATTAGAGAGTAGGTACCAAGGATGATATAGACTGGATTGGCAGTCACCATAGTACGGATCGGCCGCGGTTTTTGTAGTTCGATTATTAAATCTAGATGGCGCTGAAATATAGCCAGAGGCTTTGAAGGCAAAACAATAAGACTACAGATATTTCATATCGCTGCAAATGTATTATTATGCAATATTTTTGAAAAAATATTCCAATCGTTCGCTTAATGATAGGGCCGTCAATGAGGGAGGCATATGTCCAGCAGTGGACGTCCTACGGCTGAAATGATGATGATGAATAGCGTTTCAATATTACGATTTATATGTAAGCTATTGAATTGCAAGGGTTAGTTGGGATGGCAAAAATTGAATAGCATACTGGGGGCAGATATGTAAATCCGCCAAACAATTTCCAATGGTGTTTTCACAGAGTTCCAGTCGGTAGCTACCCGGCTTTGTTTTTGTGGAAACTTCAGCTTAAAATTGAGGCATTTTTATTTCACACACTAGGATAGTCAGGAGCATGGACAATGGACATGTGCCATCCCGTTCGTGTGACAAGCCGAGATTCAACGTATCGACAATGTATCGTGTTCATATTTCTTTATTACGAATCGAGAAAGGAAAACAAACAACCAATTCACCTATACGGGTCACTGGCGCATTTTTTGATCATGAAATTATGACTATTGTTATTAAAATCATACCTATTATGTATTTGCGTATTACGAATTTATGCGAACACCACGTTAGCACGTTCAAAGAGAACTTTTTGGGGAGGCATGCATTTATTCAGCAGTGGACGTCTTTTAACTGATATGATGATGGATGTGGTAGTACTTTAATGGTCCAGCGTGCAAGGAACCCTAAACCCATGTAGTGCGCAGTGACGGAATCGCCCTCATGTGGTTATGAACTCATCTTGTGCATATTTGAACGTTGCTTGCAAATCTCTACTTAGCGTCCAAAGTCCGAGGTCGGCTCAATAGGATTTGGCATGCTAAGAAAACCACCCTTTGCTGAGCTGCCCGTCTGGCGGCTCGCCCTCTCTCCGGTAAGCTGTAAAAGCCGTCGAGGCTAACAGCAACAGTCCGACCGAAAAAAAAAATCATGACTATTATCACTCAGGGGACTTATCACGCATTGCAATCTGACCGAAACGTCGAGGAAAATATTAGGTATTTGCTTAACAGTACGGTGTTACATTTTAAAAATTGCTCATAATTTTTTGCTAAATATTAGCACGCAACATTATAATTTGCGCGATAAGTCCCGTGAGTGCTCATAGTTATAAATCACGGTACCTACTCAGCAGGCAAATGTGTTCCATATTTAAGCACAGTCAAGGTCGTAAATGATGAAATCCGCGCAAGAACTAAAGTCACCGACATAGGTCGAAGAATCGCCAGACTCAAGTGGCAGTGAGCAGGGCACATCACCCGTAGAACTGATTTTCGATGGAGCCTAAAGGTTTTCGAATGGCGTCCACAGATCGGAAGACTAGGTAGGCCTCCAACAACATGGTGCGACGACCTGGTTAAGGTTGCAGGGACGCCTTGGATGCGAATGGCGCAGGACTGTTTAAGCCGAAACCGTATAGCACGATGTCGAACAGAGGAGCCCCATCCCGGAGCGACCAGTGAGCGTCGCGGTGTCTCTTCATGCTCCCGTGGCGTTCACAATGACAACGAGGAAATTCATGCGGTTTTTAATGTGTAGGCCCCTTGTGGGAGAGCCTCACATGCCCTCTATTTCCCCGAACAGAGACGAATGCTTATGGCGCATTTTCCATACCATAAAAAAAGGACTGGTCTGTATACCGAATCTTGGGGGAGACTATTATTTATTTATTTATTTATTTATCAAACAATTAGATAGCTTTACAGTTGAAAACTAAAGCACTATGAATTACAACAACAACACAAACAACAAATGTAAATTTTAACAGTAAAAACAGAAAAGATATAAACTTAGCACACTACAGACGAAGCCCGGATATCCATCCCCTCGCAAAACCTCATGCATTCCTGGCACACAATTTCCCAACTGCTTGCAAATACATCCCAGTCAGATGCAGAGACGAGAAGCACATTTAGACAGTGCAAACTATGTTCAGCAGTGAGCGTCTTTCGGCTGAACTAATCATAAGGTGTTTACATATATATTTGACATATGTATTTAGGTATGCCTCGACTGTACAATCGCTGCAATAACCAATTATTGTATGCTAACGTTCAAACACTATTATTTGTGGCACATCGGTCTCTCGGGGACCAATCATGAAATAACATCACTCGATATACGATTCTAAATTAATCTACCACTACCAAGAGGGCGATTATGAAATCACGCCTGTGAAATTTTTCACTTTTTTATGCAATATGGGCTTCTGTTTGACGATCACACCTGATGGAAAGCGAAGATGAGGCCTACGATGGAGCACGGAGCTAGTTAGGATACGTCATAAATAAGTGATCACTTTTGTACCGTGTCAATTTAACGTCATGTTTGAAAAGCCATACGAATTTATGAAATGACTGAAAGCGACAGGGTACAAAAGTGATCACTTATTTATGACGTTGGCTGTATTTAAATGCTCATTCACCGTAGACTTGAAAACGGCGAGATTGTACTTAGTGTTCAAGGGAACACAGACGCAGGCAGGGAATTCCTCTCTTAACTGTACGGTTTTTAGGAAGAGCGAAAATGCTTTGTGCGGGTTTTGGGAATAACTGACAATATACGGATGGAGACGCCGTACCATACCGTTCGAAAATGGCATACCTACTTACTTAAATCTGTGTTGAAGCGAAAATACGAGTGGAGTAGCAGCTGTACTTAGTAGTAGCCAATGCCTCTCTATTTAGGTAATATTTTTAGGAGTCGGAGCTTTTTTAGGGTTCCGTACCAAAAAGCCGTTGTGGCCTAGTGGTTTGACCAATAGCCTCTTAAGCAGAGGGTCGTGGGTTCAAATCCTGGCTCACACCTCTGAGTTTTGCGAAATTTATGTGCGAAATTAATTTGAAATTTGTCACGAGCTTTTTACGGTGAAGGAAAACATCGTGAGGAAACCTGCATACACCTGCGAAGAAATTCAATGGTGTGTGTTAAGTTGCCAATCCCCACTGGGCCCGCGTGGGAATTACGGCCCAACCCCTCTCATTCTGAGAAGAGGCCTGTGCCATGCAGTTGGACTTATATAGGCTGGGATGATGATTGATGATGATGATCCAAATAATTACTCGTCAGAATTTGACAATTTTTTTTCGAAGTTTCTATTGTGGAGGCCCCGGGGCTGTTGAAATGAGAATAATTCGAATTGAGTCAGTTTCTTATTAAGCATGTGACATATCATGAAATTTCTTCGCAGGTGTACCTATCCGGTTACCTTCAGCGTAAAACTCATGGTAAATTTCAAATGTGCGACATAAATTCCGAAAAACTCAGAGGGGCCAGTCCGGGCTCAAATCCACGACCGGCTTGATATTCCATAGGTCAAACTACCAGGCTACGACGATCTTAAAACCTTTTACTAACTTATCTTCTTTCGCCTTAACTTAGGCAGCTTAAAGCTGTGTGTGTGGCTTAGTTCCAGGCAAATTACCATTCCTACCGAGGGGCAACGTACTGGCAAGGTCGGTTGTTGGCCTCGTGACGTCACGCTTCTAGCATTTTCATGGCCACGTAAAAGGGCTTTTTAGTTTTAGAACAATTAAGAATAATGACTTTTTTAAAATTACTTTGAAGTCATTGACCTTGGAGTAAAAAAGTCGGACTCGATCCCGATGGGATGATATCGCTCATAGACTTATTTATCTTATATCACTTTAGAATTTCAGAGTTTGGAAAATGTGCGAAATTATGCACGCGAAATCGGGCGAAATATTCCGGGAGACCATTATGCTAGCCGCCTGCTGTTATAAAAGAGTATTGTTAGTCATTTAAAAAGTTCAAGTTAGGAGAAAATTGAGTTTTTAATGTTTCTTTCATACGACGGCAACAAAAATATAATAGGTAGTTTCTTCTAAAAAATTACAAACTACTTATTAGGAAAATATTGCAGAATTTTGTGAGCGGTAATGCCATCTGATGGTGAGTAGGCGAACTAACCTTGTGTCAGTGATATCTAGCGGGGAATAGCGACAACTTTTGTTTTTAATTTGTAGCGATAGGTGTCACTATAATCAAATCATGTGCGAACTTTTCTTTTATGTTTTGATTTGATTATTATTTGGTATTTTCAGGTGATATTATTTAAAAAGTCGGTCTCGAGAATTTGAAATTTACTGTTGGTAAGTTACGGCTCTAACAAAACTAATTTTGTCAGCTAGTTGAAAACTTTATTTGAACTGTAGTTTAGAATTAATAAAAATAACATACTACCAGCATATTTTTTGCTTGCGCTAAAATACCACGTTCCCAAAATACCAGCTTTTTCAAAATACTACTTTACCTTATTTATTACTTTCCCATGAACCAGATGTCCGAAAAACACATTCCACCAAAAAAAAACACTTCCTTGAGAAATCTTCAATTTTGTAATGTGGTGCAATGAGAATTTGGTAAGATAGAAATGTGGTAAATAGGTAATGTAGTATTTTGTAACTTCTGATATTTTGGGAACGTGGTATTTTAGGCACGAGCGAGATTTTCGCCACTTAGAATAGAATAGTTTTTTAAAGCTTTTTATTAACTTGCAATGTATGTAATGTATAAATTATATAATTATATATGTAATGGTCAAATCTCGGAAGTTAAATTTGACCCACTTCCAGTGGTCGGATTTACTTGAAATTTGGTATACTTATGTAAGTTGGATGACAATGCAAGTACAGTCAACAAAAAGTACAGTCAGCGAAAAACCTTGCATTGAAAATGTTTTTTTTTAACAAAAACTTTTTTACATTAAGTTTTTTTACTGAATATATTGTGTATTATCAAGGATGATATATAGACTGCATTGGCAGTCACCATAGTACGGATCGGCCGCGGTTTTTGTAGTTCGATTATTAAATCTAGATAACAAACAATAAGACAATAAGACTACAGATATTTCATATCACTGCAAATGTATTATTATGCAATATTTTTGAAAAATAATACATTTGTAGTAATATGAAACATCTGTAGTCTTATTGTTTTGCCTTCAAAGCCTCTGGCTATATTTCAGCGCCATCTAGATTTAATAATCCGTACTCCATCCGTAGTATGGCGACTGCCAATCCAGTCTATATCATCCTTGGTATTATGTAGTAAATAGATTGCGCTCACCGTACACAAAGCTGATTTACAGTTCAACCCTTTACACTGTAGCCAGTAAATCTTTTTGATAAAAATTGATGGTAAATTCGAGCTTACGCTATTTTTTATACAAATTTAAACACCACATGAAAATTAAAATTTGTGCCAGTAAGCTATAGTTTAAAATTTATAAATAAACTAGCGGACCCGACGGACGTTGTCCTGCATGAACCTAGATACCGATTGCAGCGTCATCTGCCGGGCTGATTTGTGAATCTAAACCATCCATGGCGCCACCCAAACGCATACAAAAAAATTGATTTAAAAAAAAGTCCAGCCGTTTAGGAGGAGTTCAGTGACATACACGTACAGTAGAATTATATATATAAAGATTATATTTAGGTAGGGATTTCGGCTATACTTCTTTCACTGTAGCATGGTGCGGGTGGCAGGTGTCAAAACCCAGAGACTAGAGAAGTGAAAGCTTTAAAACTCGAATCGATAAAACTATAAATTTATAACTTTACTTAGTTATGTATAATTAATCATATAAATTTACGATTATTTCATGAAATCAAGTACCGGAGTTCTTTATAATGCAAAAAAAAAGAAAAGTCGAGGGTTCTGTACATATTTTTAGGTATATCAAAAATAGGCCATAAAGCAAAACTATAATTAAACAAAACTAAAGCAGTAACCATAATGTGGTGGTTAATGATGTCTCTGTGATATATAAGATAGTAACCGGCAGTGATCACTTAATAGTCAGAGGCACATGGATAATATAATACTGCTTGCATTAAAGATGCGATAGAGCGGAATAAATGCCTCAAAGTGTTCGTAAAAGATAGGTCTACATTTATGTCATTGCTAGCTGGTTGAAATGGCTACGAGCAGGACATAGCACGCAGAACAGGTGGCCGTTGGAGCTGAGAAAATCTCGAGTGAGACCACGGAATGGCAAGCGCAGCGTGGGATGTCCACCAATGAGGTGGAAGGATGATTTAGTAAGAGCTACAGGTTCAAGATGGATGCTATCCGCTTCCAACCGTAATGTTTGGGTATCAATAAGGGAGGCCTATGTCCAGCAGTGGACGTCCTACGGCTGAAATGGTGATGATGATGACCTACTTGTATCTTTTATTTTAACAGAACCTTATTGAATAAAATGAGTCATTATTTTTGAAGAGGTAAGTGTAACTCATAAACTTACGTATTTGTCGGACATAAAGCGCATCGTTATTAACATTACAAATTAATAAGTATCGATAAACTCGTGGTAGATTGTGTCCCATCATTAAATGTTTTGTTACACGCATATTACGTTTCTTAACTTAATCGTATTTTATTTTTTTTTATTGATAATAAAAAATAATTACGTTAAATTTTTTCTGTGCACGATAGTTTTTTCGAAGTTTAAATGTTTAACTCCAGACAAATTCAGACTGGAATTTAAATAACTAGACATGAAATACACCGCAGCAATTTTGTCTAAGTGTAACGAAACGGTGTGTCGAGTGTCATCCGCACCATGCTACAGTGAAAGGAGATAATTACTGCACAAAATCTGAAATATATCTTCGAGCGATGTGATTTCAAAAATCAGTTCCGAGTAATGGTGTTAAAATAACTTCGCTACCGCGTTCAGGTCATTTTGAATCTCGGTGACTTCCTCATAATAATTGCAATTTTCAATCTGAAATGAATGAATCTAATCTAATCTAATCTAATCTGATGACCATAATCAAATTTCATCAAAATTCAAACCCTCATGTTATTGCCATATGGGTTTGAATTCTTAGGTCGTGCATAATTGGGAATGTCTAAAAAAATTACACATGGTTTTTATAATTTTTTTCTATACAAATGTCAATTATAAGAAACTAATTTCAAAATTATTTCGTTTTGTTCACTTTAAAATTAAATTAAATTCATCATCATCATCTCAGCCGTAGGGCGTCCACTGCTGGACATAGGCCTCCCTCATTGACGCCCAATCATTACGGTTGGAAGCGACTTGCATTCTAAATGATTCTATCCACACAGAATAAAGTACAACTTATATTTCATGACATATATTTCAATTTCAAATGAAGGTCATTGCTTATTTCATATGTAGGTAATAAATGCATTAAATTATATTAAAAATTAAAAACTACAGAAAACGATTTAAAAAGCATTTTCTCGAAATGGTTTTCGATTTACTATACATTAAGTACAAAAAAAATAGACAACCCCAATTGTTATTCATTCATGGTCGGCAGATACTTACCACATGCAGAACCCGCCATAAATATTTCACACAATCATAAAAACACACACAAAATACGTTGTGTAGCACGATCTCTCCACCTACAACACAGACGTGACGACTCACCTTTACACCACGTCTGTACCAACCCTTACTTTTACTCTATGACACATTCACCTTTCACCTATACATTCAATTCATTCACCTACTCACTCACACACCGCGCGCCTTTTCAGCAGGAAGTCTGAGCCCGCCCAAGATGGCGATACCACCGCGCGCGATCCTTACATCGATTCTGCCCTTGTAAGTGAAATAGTACTTTCTCTTGTCCGTTACTGTATTCGCGTAAATCACGGGACCCTAAATCAACCATCAGGTTAAAGTTGCTTATTCCTATTGCGCCTGAACTATTCCAATACCAACCTTATGGTAATAAAAATTAAAACTTTCAGCGGTGCTACAAGATTTATTTAAAAACGATTTTCATATTTCTTCGAAACTGAAGTTCTGATTGATCATAAGTATTTTAAATGTTTTGCTGTCGACGACAGTTATAATTATGAAAAATGTTCTCTTGTGAACTTTACTGTGAATATTCAAAAATAGATTTTGAAAGTAGGTTTCGCGAGAAATGTGAGTCATTGTTTTCTTATTATGACATAGTTGATGATGATGATGATGATGTATGAGGACGCCTCGCTGAGCCAGGCGGGCTGTCGACCGTTTTGCACAGTCATTCAGCCCAGTTCCCCGTGGTTGGAGCCGACGGTTACTGTCTCAGCAGCGCTCCCACACAGCATTTCTCCTCGAATCTTCTCGTTCTCCTGCTGAACATAAGGACATCTTTGAGACTGACATCCTTCAGCTCCTCCTCCCTCAGCTCGTCACTCCCGAATACATCACGCCGCGCTGCCGCGTACATGACACACTCGGCTAGGATGTGCTTACTCGTTTCCTCCTTCCCACAATGTGGACAGGAGGGGTCACTTTTAATACCTATTATGCTTAAGTGTCTATTTAACAAATTATGGCCAGTAATTATGCCAGTTATAGTTCTTAAGCTACTCTTACCTAGATTTAGGAGATACCTAGTTCTTCTGTGGTTGATACCATCCAGCATCATCTTCGATTGTCTGCACCCAACAGCCTGTCTCCAATCCTGCCTGTGTCCAATATGACATAGTTACTTTATACACAGGAAAGTTCAGCGTAATCATCCATAAATATATCGTTAAATGTATCATCCATCATCAAGATAGGCCCATCCCTATATACGTCCGCGTCCCCCCGGTAGGGCACAACAACAGTGGACAAACAGACTGACACAGTTTACTATGGCATTTGAATGGTTATGATGATATGGCTATGGAACCATAGTGAGAAAAAAAGCATCCGGCAGGCTTATTGTCTAACGTTTCTGACGCTTGCCTTCGCAATCACTATTTCTTTCTGTCAAACGGTATAAAATGATGCCAGAAAGAGATAGTGAAAGCGAAGGCAAGTGTCAGAAGCGTTAGACAATACGGCCTCGGGAAAAAATACGAATGGACATTTTGCTAACCACTGGGAAATAACGATTTTGGCAAATTGATCTAACCAGTCCTCCCACTTACCAATCTTTGAAATAAAACTATCGTGAGATGAGACACACACACATAAATATTGCATTAGCATTTTAAGGAGAGGCAGAGTCGAAGATAACGCCGTAGGGAAAAAGGAGATGACGTGAGAGTTTCGGCGAAAGTAACAGACATGATCGTATTTACGCATTGAACCTGAGGGTGATAAAGAAATTTCTTGGTTGCATAGGTATATTGTATAAATCGGGTGTAAGGGTCTTTCCAACTTCTTTTTTCTTATATGTGGGCAAAACCACTGAAATTTAAATTCAAATAGCAACACAGTTGCATTATGAAACCGCTTACGCAAGTTGGATCTTTTGGCAAACATTCTTCAGATAATAGATGATAATAGGCGATAGGAAAGGGCCTCTAAGAAGGTCGATAACCCAAGCAAATGAAAAAGGTTCTACGTGTGGCTGATAATTAAGTAAGTATAGTTTTTTACATTTGGTCGTGTAGCTTTTCCTGAGCTGTAAATGAAAGTTATGATGAAGCTTGTGCTGTGGGAAAAGAGTTCTTTTTAGCTTAAACTTAGGTAATAGTGAAAATTTTCTAATTGCTGGTAAAAATGTTATGGGATTTCATGTACTTAGCCTAGATTAGTTTGAATCCGATATGTACATGACACCATACTTTTTTATAAGAAAGTGTAAGAATCGCTGTCTGAGTTGTGTAGTTTTTACTTGACTAGTAGTTTAATTTGACTTGGCTAGTTATTACCAGCAAATCAAATGTAGAAGATAAGTTGATTAGCTAAATATAAGATGAATTTTTTAAACCTTCGTAATTTTCACTTATAATTATTGTCTAAACGGGACTTATCACGCAAACAATATTTACCGCGACGTTTCAGCCGTGGTCACGAGTTGGGTTTACTAATGTTTCGCAACTATATTTTTCCCAAATGATTCATTTGCCAAATGTTTAATTAGGCAACTGTTTATTTTTTCTGAAACTGTAAACTCTTGAGATTAGATTAGATTAGATTTATTTATTTCATGATAAAAATTACAATATAAATTTGCATTGATGTCAAAATTCCAAGAATTTATACCATGATCTTCAAAATAATGTGAAATAAAAATAATTAATTATAGTGCACAACATTTCAGAAAATAAAATGTTCTCCCAATAAGGATCGTCAGTATACAAAAACAGAAAAGAAAAACACTGTAAATATAACTGTCACTATGTCAATATCATACATTAAAAAATAAAATATCTCCCAATAAGGTTTAGGATTGTTATAGAACAAATCTAACCTGACCTAACCAACAGCATAGTCCTGAAATACATCCTGAATAGTTTACAGTTTCGGAAAAAATAAACAGTGGGAAATAAAACAGTTGGCAAATGAATCAGGTTGGGAAATGATTTTCGGCGAAACGGCAGGATACCCATGAGTTGAGTTGAGTTGAGTTGACTCGTACTTGTACAAAGTACGTACTAATAGGTACAAAGGTCTTGGCAAAGAAAACAACTTTGTTCCATTCGGGGTTGAGACCTTTGGTCCGAAGGGCTCCAGCGCAAAAAGTCTTTGCAAAGACATTTCTAAACGGCTTTGTGATAGCACAGGAGACCGACGAGCTGGCAACTTCCTCGCACAACATCAGCACACATCAGCATTGCTATACAGCGAGGAGCGAGGTAATGCTGCCAGTGTCTTTGGGTCCATACTGCGGGGGGAACCTTTTGTTAATTTTATCTATGTAGTTCTAGTTTAGTTAGTTTTATTTTATTTGTAATTATTGTGTTAATTTTTTTATGTTAGAAAGGCCAGACAAACGAACTAGTGGGTCACCTGATGTTAAATGATCACCACTGTCCATAGACACCCGCAGCACTTTACGCGATGCCAGTGCGTTGTCGGCCCAAAAAAGGAAAGGAAAAAGGAAAGGGAATAGAGGAGGGGGAGAGGTATTGGGCCCCCGGCGCTCTCACTGACCGTACGAAACACAGCAGGAGTACTGCTGCTTCACGCCGGTGTTCTGTGAGAGGGTGGTACTGCCCCGGACGAGCCGGCCCATTCGTGATGCAGCGGCTTTTACAACATGGCTCTACCACTACTATTTAAAGATAATGTTATTTGATTCATCTAAAGTTATTTAAAACATCTATTTTTTAACACAATGCCTGCAACTGTTGGTATTTGTCGAAAAAGGGGAAGGCCCTGGTTCAGATTTAAAAAAAAAACAAAGTTTAGTCCGTCTATTCCCATTCCCCACTTAACTTTTTTTTTACTATTTTCCGTGTAATACACTCGTATCGACATCATCTCCTCTAAGTCCTATTTCGTTAATAATTAATTGTTTTTAATTTGGTATCTTACAAATGCTAATCCGCTACTAATTTTATTTGCTGTGGACTAATTACTTTTCTTTTATAATCGAATAAAACTTATATTCTATGCAGTTGATAAAAAATAGATTAGGTATTGTATTTGAGTGACAAAGCAGTATTAGTAAAAAAAACCGGCCAAGTGCGAGTCGGACTCGCGCACCGAGGGTTCCGTACAAATTTATATGTATCTATGAACATCCAGTCTTAGCAGACCCCTGCTCCTAAGCAAAATGTGCGCAGCGTGGGATCATTGTAAATTGGTTGCTGATATAGACAGACAGACAAAAAATTTTATACTTTTCGCAATTTTTCCTTTATCTGTGCTATAAGACCTTGCTTCGTACCATATTTCAAGATTCTGAGTTCACGGGAAGTACCCTGTAGGTTTTGATTCCCTTGCGAGTGTCGAAAATTTGCAGCATAAATAGATTGGTTACTATAGACAGACAGACAAAAAAAATTATGCTTTTCGCAATTTTTCCTATATCTGTGCTATAAGACCTTGCTTCGTACCAAATTTCAAGATTCTGAGTTCACGGGAAGTACCCTGTAGGTTTTGATTCCCTTGCGAGTGTCGAAAATTTGCGGCATAAATACTTAAATAGATTAGTTACTGATATAGACAGACAGACAAAAAAAATTATGTCTTTCGCAATTTTTCCCTTATCTGTGCTATAAGGCCTTGCTTCGTACCAAATTTCAAGATTCTGAGTTCACGGGAAATAGGTACCCTGTAGGTTTTGATTCCCTTGCGAGTGTCGAAAATGTGCGGTATAAATAGATTGGTTACTGATATAGACAGACAGACAAAAAAAATTATACTTTTCGCAATTTTTCCTTTATCTGTGCTATAAGACCTTGCTTCGTACCAAATTTCAAGATTCTGAGTTCACGGGAAGTACCCTGTAGGTTTTGATTCCCTTGCGAGTTTCGAAAATATGCGGAAATTTGCGTCATAAACGGCTGTATCTTTTGATTGCGTTGGCTTAGAAGATTGATTTTTTCACAGCTTCAAGGGACAGTAGACCTGAGTCTTTGATATAAATTTCAGCTTGATACCTGTACGCGTTCCTGAGAATAAGGGTCTTGACATACAGACGGACGGACGGACGGACGGACAACAAAGTGATCCTATAAGGGTTCCGTTTTTTTCCTTTTGAGGTACGGAACCCTAAAAAACAAGTATGAAAATCCTACTAATATTATAAAAAAGTGAATGTGATGTTTGAATGTTTGGATGTTTGTTACTTTTACGCGTTAAAACGGTTGTACACGGGTTTTGTTAGAATTTAGAATAGCGACAGTTTAAACCTTGAATTAAGAGGTGGTTGTTTCGAAAAATTCACCGCTCCTGCGACATTATAACGTGATTATAAAATCATTTTAAATTTAACAACATAAGTATAAAAATGTATGAATTAAGTTTAACTGCTTTCACAAACGAAATAGCTTGCGCGTTTACGTTAAGAGTCAGACGAAGAAAAATACCTATAACGGCGATCAATATTAAATGCATGATTGTAATAATAATGTAATTTCATATAATTTCTAACATAATATAACACACTTACACATACTTTTATTTACATATACTTTTCTTTTTCTTATTTTTGGTTATAATTATTATTATTATGTGCCCTTACAGGGCGTCATGGACTGACTTAAATATTATAACACCTTGTTTTATATGCACACGACTTAATAAATAAATAAATAAAATAAATAAATAAGATAAGTCTGCAACGATTTTGATAGCACACGCAGCCATCATCATCATCATCATTTCAGCCGAAAGACGTCCACTGCTGAACATAGGCCTCCCCCAAGGCTCGCCAAACAGATCGGTCCCGTGCCCTCCGCATCCAACGCGATCCCGCAACTTTAACCAGGTCTTCGTTCCATCTTGTTGGAGGCCTACCTACACTGCGTCTTCCGGTTCGTGGACGCCAATCGAGAACCTTTCGGCCCCATCGGCCATCAGTTCTACGAGCGATGTGCCACTGCCACTTGAGTCTGGCGATTCTTCGAGCTATGTCGATGACTTTAGTTCTTGCACCGATTTCATCATTTAACACGCAGTGCAAGTGTTATATTAAACGTCAAATTACTATGCAATTATGACGTATACATAACACGTGCACTGCCTGTGCTATCAAAATCGTTGCAGACTTATCTTGGTCCAACTTTACTTGCTTTTATATTGGCATGCTTCCTTATGCTAGCTACACACGTAACGATAAATCGTAACGATTAATCGGTGCAAACCGATTTGCGCTGACTTATCGGACGTGTGTATGACAATAATCTGCAACGATTTGTCATATACACGATCGATAAATCTGCGCAAATTGGTTTGCACAGATTAATCGTTACGATTTATCGTTACGTGTGTAGCTAGCATTGCAAGCTTGTATGCTTCATTACTCGCATGTTCGCTTGATTGCTTCATGTCTCTGCTGAATTCTTCATCATTCACAATACTTATATTGTTTTTAAGTTCTATTCTATTTTCATTAACAATTATGACTTTGTGAATACATCGAATCACTTCATCGTAATCATCATTATTATTACCATTATCCATTTTTTAAGGGTAGAAACGGGACCCTATTACTGAGACCTCGCTGTCCGTCTGTCTGTCCGTTGAAAATTTCACAGATGATGTATTTCGGCCGCTATAACAACAAATACGTACTAAAAAGCATAATAAAATAAATATTTTATTATTTTGCCGTACAACAAACGTGATTTTTTTGCTCGATATTGATAACGGCAACAGGTCACGGTCACAGAATATTTAGTTATATATTCACTTCAAAAATAAATAATTAAATTAAAATAAAACAAATATTTAAGCCCCGGTACAATACAACAAACGTGATACGTTTGCCGTTTTTATAGATAATGGTAGGCCGTACATGGAGGCAACGCACCTGTGATTCCCCTCATGTTGCGGGTGTCCACGAGCGACAGTGATCGCTCTCCATCAGGTGACACGTCTGCTCGTTTGCCCCCTTTTATATAAAAAATAATAATAATAATAATAATGGTACGGAACCCTTCATGCGCGAGTCCGACTCGCACTTGGCCGGTTTTTTTAATTATGGCGAAAACACGTCTATAATCAAATTGTCGGCCCTGTACAGTACAAAGTTATCGATTCTTATCTTTTGAAATTCACCTACCTATCAAAGGTCATCAACCGATGGCGATCTGTTGGGTTTTTTTGGAAAAAATAATTGCTATATACCTAATAAAGTAGCGGAAATTTATTTGAATGAATGAATGAATGAATGAATGAATAAAATTTATTTCGAAACAACAACAAAAAAAAAAAAACAGTTTAGAAATTTTTAAATATAAAAATGTATTGAGGCAGTTGTCTCGAAAAAGGAGTCCACTCAGCATGAGTCGAGGCAGGGGGCCACGACGCTGATTTTCAGTGGATCCTATAACGAATAACCTAAAAATATTAATAAAACTAAAACTATAAGCTTACGGGCTCATATCTAAATATATTTGGACTTGTTAATATTATTTTAATTATCAAGAAGTAACTTTAAGTAACTGTGATTCCCCTCGTGTTGCGGGTGTCCATGGGCGACGGTGATCGCTCTCCATCAGGTGACCCGTCTGCTCGTTTTCCCCCTCTTATAGTATATAAAAAAAACTTTACACAGCCGGGGATTTTCGGTTAAACTGCGAGTAAATATTACGGGTGCGGTTAAAATGAGACCCAGTACCACAGAATAAGTAATAGTACTAACGTACAGATGGATCACTCTCGAACAAAAGTCAACTTTAGGTATAAAGACTTGCGTACTCTTACTGCTTGCACGCGAAATTGAAACTTATCGTGTGATACGAGCGTTCATATTCCGTTCGGCACCGCTGATCCGAAACCAAGGGCACAGGGTTTCCACTCGCTGATATTTGGTAGGTTATACAGGGTTATTTGTAATTCACTAGCATCCTTTTAACCCTAAACTCCTACCACTTAAACAATTTTTTTTTGTTTTACGGCTTTTGTCATAACTTAATATTTTTGGTGTAATAACGTTTTGAAAATTTGATTCTGCCTCTTATTTTTACGATACTCTGTGTATTTGTATGGGAAAAAAGTGCTTCATTTTAAAAAGTCGTAAAACAAAAAACATTTGTTTGAGTGATAGGAATTCAGGGTTAAGAGGATGTCAGTGAATTAAAAATAACCCTGTAAATAAATCAAGAAAGATAACAGTGTGTATTAATTCAGTAAACTACCTTTAGTAAGTAAGTAAGTTATTTATAAGATCGTTTAGAAGTCATTGTTTGTTGCAAAAATCACGGAAAAAAGATGCTTAATTACGCGCGACGCGGCTAGCGTGCGAACCGAAGGCCGACCGACAACCTACTGCCATACGCCTCCCCGGGAGGCTCGCCGACCGAACATACCTAAACTACGGAGTGAAAGCCCCCTGCCAGTACTTGTGTTGTATTTGGTTAAGAGGCTGACAACACCTAATTTTGTTGAAATTGATGTCATTTAAACAGTTTTTTAAGAAAAACTGCTTGTTCTAAGCACATCAAAAAAATTATATGTTAATATTCATCATATTTCAAAGACCGTGGACGGACTCGATACATAATTGGACGAAATCGGCTCGATAGAAAATAATTGCAAAGATAGGTCTTAAAATCATCATTAAACGGTTCTATGTCTTTATTGTTTTGGCGAATGCGTCTGCAATTAAAAACATGAAGTCAACATATTCATACCTAAACCGCTAACGAGTCATATTTCACAAATAATCCACAGTTTTTTTTTAATTAAATATTTGCCCGATAAATTTCAATATACCCGGCTGCCCAGTAATAGCGGCATCTCGTTTACTCCGATACAAATAGACAGTGTGCGCCGACGTTAGTGTTGACAGCGTCTTAAGGTTGCGGAATCGCGTTGGATGCACATGGCACGGGACTGATCTGTTTGGCGAGCCTTGGGGGAGGCCTATGTTCTGCAGTGGACGTCTTTCGGCTGAAATGATGATGATGATGTCTCTTCATACAACTTGGTGAGGGAAGATACCCGCTATAATACTCTCAGGCATAAGCCAAACAGAAGAGACGTGGGACGGGGCGCGTCAGTCGCGGCGACACTAGAATCGGTTTTCATACTAAATGTATAGAAGCGTCGCGATCTAAAGCAGACTGAAGAGACGGGGCGGAGACGCGGCCCGCGAACAAACGATGCAAACTGCGACGCGCCCCCGTCCCACATCTCTTCCGTGTGTCTTGCATTGCAACTCTGCCGTGTCAGGCCTAAGTAACGTAACTTGAGATACGTTAGTTACGCTTAACAGTGCTAAATCGACATTTTTGATGCTATACTATCTGATACATATCGAAGATTTTCATTTTATGCCATAATTCAATAAAAACACCGATAGCCGAACTAACGTATCTGGGAATTTTGTACGCACTTGTAATGGCTATCTCCCGTATCTCAAATACGTTAGATAGGTCATACAGAACTCGCCCGCAGAAACGAAATTGAAAAATCAGGTTGTTGTTATTTGTTATAATAGGCATTTTAATTATATTTCATAATACGTTACACCTTCTGAAACCAAGGAGTGCTATTGATTATAATTTTATTAAGAGTATGTTTAACTAGAGGGGAGGGAGGGGGAGAGAAGATAATAATATTTTGTTAGGTAAAAGACCTTATAAGTATTATTTAGTAAAAAAAGATACCTAAAAGTTAAGAATTAATAGAAATCCTGTTGCTGTGATAAAATTAAATTAAAAGTTTTCCAGCTTCCACTTTACTTTTTATCAACCATCTTACCTATTTGTATATCTATAAAATAAATTAACGGGACTACTTAGATAAAAGAGTCTACCCACTTTTAATTTACTTAAAAATGTTCTGTTTCTTGGTTCCAAAACGTAATGTAAGTAAAGATACAGGTCATAGCCATTACACAGTTTTGGGCAATAAAAAGAGCATGGTCACGCTTAACTAACGTATATGCAAATACGCAACTTTGCGTTACAGAATTTTGTATGAAAAGTAAGGCCGTGTAAACTTTAAAAACCGTTTTTTTTCAAATTGATTCGTAGCACAGTGTTAAAATCAAAAATACATCGTCACAATAATATTTCTAACCTACTGTGTAAATTTCAAATTTTAAACTTCATTAGTAATCGCGTTTTTCTCGAATCGTCATTTTTGGAGATACGTTACTTAGGCGTGACACGGCAGAACTTACTGCTCAGACGACGCTTTTATCTCGTATCTACATTACATTACATATTCAAACTAATTTTCAGTCGTATCGAAACGATAGTGATAACAGCAGATACCTATATCTAAGGTAAACGTACCAATGCTCTACACTTAAACGCCCAGTAGATGTCACCCATATGTCACCTCTCTTACTATGACATAAGATTGAAGGTGCTATATACTTATTGGGTCAGTGTCGAGCACAGGAACGTTTACCTTATGTTTTTTTAACGCGTGTGACCGGGTAAAGGCTAGTCTTTCTGCCATGATACCGCAACAGCAGATGAGATGAGATGATACGTACAGTTCCATGGCGAAATATATAGGCGCCAAAACTCGAGTTCCAATAAAAAACACGCTTTAAAAAAATAAAAATAAAAAGTAAAAATAAATTAATAAATTTCAATTCACTATTCTTATAGTGCAGTAAAAAATCTTAATAAGCAATTATTATATTGTTATAACCAGATCAAAATTTGTAAACAATTCTAAATATTGATAAAATAAATAATAATAGTTTAAAATATTTTATTGTAAAAAAAGCGTGGGGTGCATGGTGTCAATTGTCAAGGATTATCATTTTGATAACATCTTAAAAAGCACCCCACGCTTTTTTTACAATAAAATATTTTAAACTATTATTATTTATTTTATCAATATTTAGAATTGTTTACAAATTTTGATCTGGTTATAACAATATAATAATTGCTTATTAAGATTTTTTACTGCACTATAAGAATAGTGAATTGAAATTTATTAATTTATTTTTACTTTTTATTTTTATTTTTTTAAAGCGTGTTTTTTAGTTTTTTTAAACTATTATTTATTTTCTATTTTTTAGTTGCATTTTTTTTACAGTGACTAAAAAAAATGCAACTCGATGGGGTTGTGTCGTTTTATTGTGGAGTGCCTTTGGCCATCTTCCAGCTCCATCATCAGACCCTGGTTACCATCTGAGATCAAAGTGCTCGTCAAGACGAATCAAACGAGCCCTAACTCGACGGGATTGTGTCGTTTTATTACATAGTTCCTATGGCCACCATCCAGCTCCATCATCAGATCAGCTCCATGTTACAATAATATTGCATTGTCATCCAATTTACACATATGTGCAAAATTTCAGCTCAATCGGAAACCGGGAAGTGGGTGAAAATTATGCTCAAAGATTCCGTTACATACATACATATTTACAACCCAAGCTAATATAAAGCGTGTAATTATAAAATTAAATAACAGATGACGTCTGCCTGAACTGCCTCCTGTCTCAGGAAGCCGCGTGCCATTAAAAGAAAAACTATGGAAACTATTTCATTCATTCGCCGCCCGCCACTGAAATTGATTCGTCTTGCCGGCCAGTACGATAGCAACTTTCGTAGTGGCCGCACGTTGCGCGCTCTCGCCTCCACGCTCACGCCGGTTCGAAAAAGTTGAATTAAAAAACTAAAATCATAACCTCAAAAATAGTTGACGTTGATTTTGAATTGCCCTTTTGTGTTTTCCAGTGTGTTTGAGTGTTTGTTTGGTTGCCACGTGATAACAAGGTAAATATGCCGGTGATAATCGCTTATCGAGATGTTTGCGTTCTAAGATGTCGAAGGTGGTTCAAAATGTGTATTTTAGTTGCGTAAACGGATTCAAAATTTTACTAAGTTTGAACTAAGTATTTTATTAATCTTGTAATGCTTGCTTATTCGGATTAAAACTTACAAATCTAATTTCACTCACGCCAGTGGTTTGACTTGAAATTTTTAGTCAAAGTTCAAAAAAAAAAATAGTCTCACTTCATTTAAATCTAGCTGTAAGATAAATTCAAATGGCGTGCCTCAAGGTTATCCTGGGGCCACTATTATTTCTAATTTATATGTATAAATGATTTAACTGAATCTACTACGCATGACTGTATCCTATTTGCAGACGATACAACGATAGTAGTCAAAGGTACACATCTAGATAAATTTGAATTCGATATAAATACCGCACTAAAAGATGTAGTCAACTGGTCAAGTAATAATAATTTAAAGATAAACTTAAGAAAACTAAATTTATGCAATTTTCCTGTTACGCGGGTAAAACACAAAAACTAGCAATCAAGCAAAATGATATCGAAGTGGAGGAAGTAAAAACTACCGTATTCTTAGGTATAACTTTGGACTGCCACTGTGACTGGAAGGAACATGTGGAGGGAGTGTGCGATATGATAAATAGTTTCGTTTTTGCGTTATGGCGAATTAAACAAACTGTATTGGAAAACACAGCTCTAATGGCTTACCATGGATACATTCAGTCAATTTTGAGATAAGTACGGCGTTCTTATAACTCTGTAGATGCACATCGGACTTTTGTAGCGCAAAAAAATGTATCAGAACAATGTGGGTTAGGGTATAGAGAAACATGTCGCCCTCTATTTGTAAAACTTAACTTACTTACGGTTCCCAACCTATACATATATGAGGCAGCTACATTTGTCAAACTAAATTCTGATCTATTCCTCTCGGCAGACAAGATAACAAATAGACCCCCTAGACGATACCAATTAGTGGTTCCTAAACACAGACACAGTTCTTAGGAAAAAGAGTGCTTATAACAAAATTCCAGCTACTTATAAAACGTTATCCAATTCAGAATTCTAGACAAAGCTGAACCGATTTTTATGTAATGTTTGCTTTTACAGTATTGATGGACAATAATATAATTAATTTTGTTAACACCCTATTTGTACCATATGTTCTGTGAATAAACTGTCATTCATTCATTCATTCAAAAAAAATAATCAGAATAAAGTTTGTTCTGTTAAATATTTTTAAATAATTGATCGAATCAGGCGTTTTGCTGACATCTATATCTACAGGGTTATTTGTAATTCACTAGCATCCTTTTAACGCTAAACTCCTACCACTAAAACAAATGTTTTTCGTTTTACGGCTTTTGTCATAACTTAATATTTTTGGTGTAATAACGTTTTGAAAATTTTATTCTGCCTCTTATTTTTACGATACTCTGTGTATTTGTATGGGAAAAAAGTGCTTCATTTTAAAAAGTCGTAAAACAAAAAACATTTGTTTGAGTGATAGGAATTCAGGGTTAAGAGGATGTCAGTGAATTAAAAATAACCCTGTATAATAAACAATAAATACCTAGCTATGTTTTTAGCAGAGAAGCAAGGTAAAATTTTATACTTTTACATAATGTAATATTTTTTTAAATTATTTTTTTATCATTTTCAGTTCACTTAGTACCTGCGTGACTGAAACGGTCTTCTAAATTTTTTTAAACGTTCTGAAATTTAAAGAATTTGTATTTAAAATGATACTCGTAAGGTGTTACAGATATTGTAAAGTTAACTGTGTATATTGGGGTTTACTAATGTTTCGGCGAAAAACTTTCCGCAAAATGATTCATTTGGCAAATGTTTCATTTCCAAAATGTTTATTTTTTCTCATTCTGTAAACTTTTCAGGATTGTTATAAAACAAACCTAACCTAACCTAACCTACAGGATAGTCCTGAAATATATCCTGAATAGTTTACAGTTTCAGAAAAAAATAACATTTGGGAAATGAAACATTTGCCAAATAAATCAGTTTACGAAAAATAATTCGCCGAAAAGGCAGTACACGGTATATTGTAGATAATTTTGGAAGAAATGCTATGCTATGACAGTTTACCGCCTAGATCTGCCTGCTCTCCCAAAAGTCCAAAAGTTTACTACAGATCATAATTAGGTATCATAAAAGTAGAATTGCAAAAAAAAAAGTTTAAAAATGGCAGTTAGGAGTCGTGGAGGTTAACATTCGATGTCTGTAAAAGCGCGGAACTCCTAATACATAGTAAATGGGGACCGATTCTCGTAATCACATTACTCGAAAATATTAATTAATTAGAGCTGGAATGTTCTACTTCACTACTCGTTTTTAAAATTTGTCGCCACTTTCGACAAGAATTTTCAAAAATCGGTCCCCGAGTATGTCAACTGGGTCAAAAAATCAGAACGACTCTACCGCCTCAAAGTTTTCGCTCTCGCCTACAAAACAACCTGTATTTTGGTACTTCAACCAAGACTATATCACAAAAATGTTGGCAAATTGTTTACATCGCTCGGGATTTTACGAGGTTTGATGATATTGCGGCTATAGAGAGATCCATTCTGTGAAAATTTCAAGTATCTGATACTCTATTGTATAAGTTTTTTTTAATTTTTTAAATACCACTGCCGAGCAAAGGTCTCTCCTTCTTTCTGACGTTTGTCCCTGTCGATCTCAACTCTATAATGTATATAATTATACGACTAGCTTGTGATGTTTCTGTGAAAAGCTCCTTTTGACTAGCTTCCTATTCCGTTGGAATTTCAAAAAATCCCTTAGTGCCCTTGAACGACCGCTGTAGCCTAGTTGGTAGTGACCCTGCCTACGAAGCAAGAGGTCCTGGGTTCAAATCCCGGTAAGGGCATTTATTTGTGTGATGAGCACGAATATTTGTTCCTGAGTTATGGATGTTTTCTATGTATTTAAGTATTTATTTATCTATTTAAGTATGTTTATCGTCGTCTAGTACCCATAGTACAAGCTTTGCTTAGTTTGGGACTAGGTCGATTTGTGTAAGATTGTCCCCTAATACTTTTTTTTTTATGATCCCAAAAAAATATGATTGTCAAACTTTCAGTATCAGTTGCACTTTCAGTTATCAGTTACGAAACTCTTTTCTAAATGAAGAGTTCACGGAAAGAACATTTCTATAAAGTCACCTTTTTGAAAATTGAGGTTTTGATCTCAAAATGTAGAGCTCGCAAATTCAATCTTAATAACCATAAGGAACCTTTTTACCTTTGAAGAAATTATCTTTGATAACATTTCTATTAACATTTACTTGCTTTGTGGGTAGGTACTCTGGTTCTTAATAAGTGACAACTATTTTACATAACATCATGAAACAATTATTACAATGTTTCACGCGTTTATCGCTCCTAAGATTAACAAAGATAAAATTGTTCTCTTTCTAGGTCACTGAGATAAGTGATGTCACCAGTTTAGGCGCCCGTCACCTAGACAAACAAACATATAGAGTTATTGGGTGTAGGTGCACTTGATAGAGTATAGGTTGTCAGGCGTGTGACCAAACGCTCATCCTAAACGTAGTTTTGTTTGTTTGTTAAGTTTTCACAGCTCATCGTCTAAAATCACCATCTCACACTTTTAGACGGGGTTTTCTTTTTATATATTTTTTTAAGTAAGTTAGTTTTTTTCTTAAAGAGATTAAAATTATATTTTTTCTCTTTTCTAGTTAATTACTTATTAATTTTATTAATCATAACATTTATTTTTATTAATTACTTAAATTAAACTACTTATAATTGTTTATCGTCTTAGCTTAGTGTTTTCGCGTGGCAGGGAGGAACCTTTTCGTAATAATTTTTTGCTGGTTAAATTGTCACATACATATAGCCATGGTGGCCTAGTGTTTGACCTACGACCTCTAAAGCAGAGGGTGTCGTGGGTTCAAATCCCGGCTCGCACTCAGACCTCAGAGAGAACTCAGAGGAGTTTTCCGGAATTTATGTGCGAAATTAGATTTTAAATGTACCATGAGCCTTACGGCGAAGAAAAACATCGTGAAGAAACCTCTATACACCTAGGAATCAATTCAATAGTGTGTGTGAAGTTCCCAATTTGCACTGGGCCCGCGTGGCTACTACAGTCCAAGCCCTCTCAACAAGCCTTCTGAGTGGAGGCCGAAAAATGGCATAGTTCCTGCGCGATAAACGAATTCTTTGCAGACAGAGTCGCGGGCAACAGCTAGTATTATGAGACATGGGAAAAATATTCCTCCAATAGACAGAGCATTTTGAATAATTAATTAATTAACCCTGGTATGCGACACTTTGTGCACTATACCTATAATAAGTCACTATAGCCAGACCGTTTAAATGAGTCCTCGTTGAAACGGTTTAGCTATAATATTAATGCTTATCACTTAAGACAGCCGTGGTGGCCTAGCGGTTTGACCTATGGCATCTCAAGCAGAGGGTCGTGGGTACAAATCCCAGTGCCTCTACCATGAGTTACACTAGTTTACAGTGACCGTACTCGCTAGCGACGGCGTAAATGATTTTTATGGAGAATTGTGTACAGCGCCTCTAGCGGTCACTTACGGAAGTACAATTCTCCATACAAATCATTTACGCCGTCGCTAGCGAGTACGGTCACTGTAAACTAGTATAACTCATGGTAGAGGTGTTTTTAACATAAAATAAACCACATTTTGTAGCTTGAACGTGGGTTTATTGAATTTTAAATAATATTATTTTACAGAGCACTTGTAGATGGTAAGAGAAAAGATGGAAGAGAGAGAATGACACGAATGAACTACATACATCGAATGCACTGAATGAATGTTCGGTCTGAACATATTCCCGGGGACGGGTTACAACATATTTATATACAATACCTACACTATTACTTTTACTTCATTGAATAGTTGTGCTGTACATTGCAAATACAAAAACATAAAAACATACATTTGCTGTTAAAAAAAAATAGTTATTCTGTAACTCGCATATTAAACATTAACTTTGAATGTATAAGTACATAGTACATCTGTTGAACTATATATTTTATTAACTTAAACAAATTTACATACCTGCTGTCTAGAGTCATATAATAATAATAATGTACGACTAAAAGTTTATAACTAAAAATAAAATTAACTTTTTATAGGCAGTATGCTTATTTTATTTATTGCCCTAGACGAGACAAACCCATTTGGCATTTTTACTTGTACAACCCTAACTTTGTTGTCTAAACCATAGTGCACCTTGGTGACTCTCGCCACAGGCCACTGCAGCGGACTGCATCGCTCGTCTCTGAGGAGCACCAAGCTTCCTTCCTCAACGTTTGGCAAACTGGAATGCCACTTAAGCCTATTATTTAGTAGATTAAGATACTGCTTGTGCCAAGCATTCCAAAAATGCTGTTTGATTTGCATACATCGTCTCCACAGGCGTAGCCTATTTTGTGGTATTTCCGTTATATCTGGCTCAGGTATAGAATTTATAGCTCTACCTATTAAAAAATGACCTGGAGTTAGAAAGCTAAAGTCCTCAGGGTCTCTCGACATTTGCGTTATTGGTCTTGAGTTAAGTATCCCTTCGGTCATCACCATAATGGTATGAAATTCTTCATATGTAAATAAACTGTTACCAATAACGCGTTTAAAATGATGCTTGGCCTGCTTTACTGATGCCTCCCAGAGACCTCCAAACGTCGCTGAATAGCTAGGTATGAAATGAAAGTCTATACCTCTTGATAATGAATAGTTAATAACTGAGGTTTGGTGTTCCCTAGAGCTGAGGTTGAATAATTCTTTTAAAGCATTATCAGCACCCTTGAATGTCTTGGCATTGTCGCAATAAATCTTAGTTGGTAACCCTCGTCTAGATATGAACCGCTTTAGCGCAGCAATAAACGTAGGAGTTGTCATATCTGAAATTAATTCCAGATGTATAGCTTTAGTAGAAAAGCATACAAATACACAAACATAGCCCTTTGAAACAAGGCTTCTCCTTAATGACGATTGTTTTAAGTTGAAGGGGCCACAGTAATCTATTCCGACAATGCTGAACACTTCGGCCTCATTGACTCTATCAAAAGGCAATGATCCCATAAGCTGAGAAGCAGCTTGTGCCCTGAAGCGATAACAAGTAATGCATTTTCCTATAACTCTTGAAACTTCCCTTACGCAGTTGACAATCCAGTATGATTGTGATAATCTGCTTATAGTAAGCTTTAATGTTCCATGCAACATTAACAAATGCTCATGCCGAATAATCAATTCTGTGACAAAACATTTCTTTGGTAACAATATCGGATATTTTTGCGAGTATGGAATCGTTGCATTTTGTAGCCTACCTGTGGCTCTTAATACATTGTTACCATCTAAAAAGGGCGTTAAACTTTTAAAGTTGGACTTAACTGGTATGTTATTTAAGATGCACTCAATTTCCTTTGCAAAATATTTTTTCTGAATTGCTGAGATTATTTTATATGTTGAATTATTAATTTCAGCAATTGATAAATGAGTCTTAACCTTTACTTTATTTTTACAATTGCGGTAGAAGCGCAAAATCCATGCTACCACCCTTTGCAATTTAGTCCATGAAGAATACTTCTCAAATATTTGTGTAACAGACTCATCCAATACAACAGACAATCCAACAATTGACTCATGCTCACAAGTTAGATGATTGCATATAGATGTCTCACATTCAAACGGTTGAAATTTATGACTAGCCAACTCTGGTGGTCCATGCCACCATAAGGCGTTGTTTGACAGTTCTGTGGGATCACACCCACGAGACAAACAATCTGCTGGATTGTTGAGCCCATCTATGTGAGACCATTTACAATTTTCTGTGAGAGAGTTAATTACACTTACTCTATTTTTTACATAGGCAGGTATATTGCTTTTTTCTGACTTCAGCCAACATAGGACTACTTGTGAATCAGAATATAAGTATACTGCATCAAAGTTAATTTTCACATAAATAGACTTAATTTTATTATATAGCTTTGCTAACAATAACGCTCCATTTAGCTCTAACCTAGGCATTGTCAAGGTATTTTTTATTGGAGCAATCCTGGATTTTGAACATAGTAATGTTGTGGTTGCTCTATTATCTTTAATCGTCCTAACATAAATGCAACATCCATAAGCAATATTAGATGCATCACAGTACCCTAACATCTGTAAACTTTGAGTACCGCTTTCTGATGCCACATTTATATACCTAGGGATTGAAATTGTTGGCATTGCAATTAAATGCTCATAAAATACCTTCCAAGCCTTTAGCAAGGGAGCTGGCAAAGGTGAATCCCATTCCAGGTTTTCTTTCCACACTTTTTGTAAAAATTCTTTGGCTCTGACAATGACTGGGCCTACTATTCCTAGCGGATCAAAAAATGAACCAATGACACTTAAAATGGATCTTTTGTCCCATGACAATACCTCCTTTGTAGGACAGCTTATTTTGAAAATATCTTGACTTGTGTCATATGATATGCCTAAGGTTTTTAATTCAGTTCTCATGCCGATTTCTTCTTCATTGAAATAGCATTTGTCCTTGGGAATGCCTGACAGAAGTTGAGGATCATTTGCTGCCCATTTATGCAACCGAAAGCCAGCATGTCCGAGAAGAGAGATAAACTGGTCTCTTACCTGGATGGCATCTTTGATTGAATTTGCTCCGAAGAGTGCATCGTCAACATACATAGCTGACCGGATTACCTCCGCAGCTTCAGGAAACTCTGTTCCGTATCTGACTGCAAGTTCCTCGAGACACCTCGTTGCCAGGAAGCTGGAGCTTTTGAGTCCATACGTCACGGTCTGTAATTGAATAACTATTAGTTCGCCTGCAATGTTTCTCCAAAGAATATTTTGTAGATGGTGAAATTTGGGATCAATTAATACAACTCTATACATGTGTTGTATGTCTGCTACCATTACAAATTTATGAGCTCTGAATGAAATTAAAATCTCAAACAAATCTTTTTGAATTGTAGGGCCATTGAGCAGAACATCATTGAGACTGTTGTACTGTTTGCCAGCTCTTGTGTTGCCATTAAAAACTACTCTTAGCTTTGTAGTTCTTCTATCCTCTTTGATGACAGGCAAGTGCTGCATGAAATATAATTTATTTTTATTTGAACTGGTAAGGGGTAAAACCTTTGCATGACCAAGTTCTACAAATTGGAAAAGGAAGTCATTATATCTTTTGTATAATTGCCCATCCTTAGCAAGACGCTTTTCAATGCAATTGAGTGTTTTAGCTGCAATGGCAAAGGTACTACCTAGATTGAGTTGATCTAACGGTTGCTCAAGGGGAAGGGAAACCTGAAACTTGTTGTCGATTAGCTGTACCGAGTGCCTAAATTCGGCTTCACAGGAATCCTGCTTTGATGTAACCTCTGATTTCATTTCAGGGACCATTTCAGCCTCCCAAAACTTTTTTAAGAGGTGATCAACACTGTCATTAGTAGATATGTGCAAAGCCACATGATTGCAGTCTAGAGAAGCACTAGAGCATGGAACGTCACCAGACAAAATTGAACCAAACTCGGTTCCAACTAGGTATAGATTGGTACCTTCGAGTTTGGTTTTGCTTGGCATCAGTATTTTGAAGAATATGTCAGCTGATAGTAAAAAAGAAATATTTCCAGGGTTAAACCAATCATTGTCTGCCAACTTGACAGATTCTGGAATTGTGACCATTGTTTTATCTATTTTGAGCTGAGGTAATTGTGTGGTAATTTTATCCACTACTGAACATGTCACATTACAGTGGTAATTTGACTGAAGTGACTGAAATTTGACATTTGCAGATTTTGAGGAGCATTTAGCTTGACCCCCTAAAGTTGAAATGTTTCTATAACTTTTTTCAAGCATCAAATTTAAAGTATTGGCAAGGTTATTTGTAATGAATGACACCTGGCTGCCACTGTCTATTAAGCCTCTCGCAACAATGAACGATTTACCATCTTGGCGGAAAACTTTAACTTTAACAGTGGGCAGAATTACTGTATTGTGGTCAGATTTAGCATGACAATTTGTGCCATCTGATTTTTCCTCACAATGTAGTAGTGTGTTGTGAACCTTGCTATTACATATTGAGCATTTGAAATGAAAATGGCACTTGCCTTTGTGCATGCCCAAACAAATTTGGCACAAATTATTTTTGTTTACCAACATGAGTCTTTCACTGACTGATTTGGTTGCGTAAACTGGGCATTGAAACAATTTATGGGATGTTGATTGGCAACACTTGCATGAAATGATATTGGCAATGTTGGACACCCTATTATTTTTATTGGCAAAGGAAAAGGAAGACTTACCTTCACTTTGCTGGCTCTCCTCGAAGCTGCTGGCCCTCTTTTCCATAAATGAGAAGAAGTCTTCAATGTTTGGCATCTTCGTGTTGTCTCTTTCTCCATGAAAGGCTCTGCATGAGAACTGATCAACCTTCCGTAATAAAATTGTCAAAACAATTAAATCCCAGTGCTCCGTGGGTTGACCCAAGGCCTGTAATGCACTGAGGTGTTGACGTGAATTAGCAACCAGTTCCCTAAGGTTGTGGGCAGTACCCTTTGTGATGCTAGGGCTGTCAATTAGGGATTGAATGTGTTTTGTTACTACTAAAAACTTATTATCATACCTACATTTTAACAATTCCCTAGCTCTAGTATACGAGTCACCTGACAATGGAAGCCCCTCTATAAGAGATGAAGCTTCACCTTTCAAATATTTCTTGAAGTAGAAGAGCTTCTGCACAGGTTGAAGTTTGCAGTTGGAGTCAATTACGGCATCAAATAATTCCAGGAACGTCTGGTATTTGGCATAGTCCTTGCCATCGAAGGTCGGAATATCAATTTCAGGTAAGCGTATGCAACTGCCACTAGAACTTGCCGTCGGTTTATTATCCTGCGAGGTATCCGATGATAAGGACGATAACATTTTCTGGAGCGTGCAGATGATTTCTATGCTTCTTTCTTCGAATTCGTCGGCCGCAAAATCCTCCTCTGAAGTTTTATCTGTGAGAACGCTTAGTTCCACTGCGAAGTCACTGTATTTCTGTAGATTGTTTTCTAGTTGTTTTAATCTAATTTGGACTGACTCTTTGTCTAAAAATATTTCCGGTTGTTCGCTTATAAATCTTTCCGTTTTTGTCAGCGCACCTTTACATTGAGCCATTTGAGCAATGAGCTTTTTGATTTTCACATCAGTCTCGACAAATTCTGCATTTCCTTTTGATTTTCTTCGGTCTCCTGCCATTTTCCGTTGAAAACAAACTCAAAACAATATGTAAACAAACAAGAATGCGAATGACTTTTCAGCTTGACTGACGTTTCGTTCCTTGCCACAGAGAAGGCAGATGAACGATTCTTGAACGAGTGAGTGAAAAGTTCGTTGAATTTGTTCTTTCAGTCTGACATACGGTCTTTTGTTCTAAGTTTCACCGCTAGGGGTCGACACTGTTCTTGATAGGTAGAAGACTGTCGAAAAATTTCAAGATGGCGAACGTTGAATTTGAATTTTGCAATTTTTGTATGAATATTTTTCACTTTTTTCGCTAGGATTGGCGCAGAATTTTGGAATTTAGATTTATTTTGGCTTTATTATGCTTAGGAACACTTTTTGAACACAATACGTAGACCGATGCTTGAGTTGCAACTTCTCCACGCCGCCCGGGACACAGAGTCTTTGAAGCCACAATTTTTTGTCAAACACGGTTTTTATACGCGAACTTTTATTTGTTTCGGCACCATTATGTTTTTAACATAAAATAAACCACATTTTGTAGCTTGAACGTGGGTTTATTGAATTTTAAATAATATTATTTTACAGAGCACTTGTAGATGGTAAGAGAAAAGATGGAAGAGAGAGAATGACACGAATGAACTACATACATCGAATGCACTGAATGAATGTTCGGTCTGAACAAGAGGTACTGCTCGCACCTCTGAGTTTTTGGAATTTATGTGCGAAATTATATTTGAAATTTACCATGAGCTTTACGGTGAAGGATAACATTGCTAGGAAACCTGCACATACCTGATAAAAATTTCAATGGTGTGTGCGAAATTTCGCAATCCGTACTGGGCCCGCGTTTGAATGACGACCCGAGTCTTCTCATTCTGAGAAGAGGCCTGTCGCTTCAATGGAACTTATATAAGCTGGTATGATGATGATGATGATGACGATGATGACTTGACGTAGGGGTTCCCCTTAAGTGGGCGACAGACGTACGAGCTTTAAAATCGTGAATTTAAAAGTCGCGAACTTACTCCGCTCGGCGTCAGTGACACAAGTTAAAGCTTGTTCAAAACACTCTTGACTGCACAAACAAAATGGCGGCTCGCGACTCGCGGTAGTGACAGACAGGCGGGCTACGAGCAAAATTCAAACATGTTGGATCTTCGACAAACTTACTCGGCAATTTTAAAGTACGCGTACTTAGACTGACCCACAGGTGAGTAAAGTCGTCGAGCCGTAAGTACGCGAACTTACTCGCCCGTCTGTCACCCACTACGTTCGTCACGATGCTCCAGAGCATTACGACTCTGTCCTAGTGGCTTCTCGAAATGGTAGACTCGCCTGCATGCGTCTAACTGCATGCCTAGTTTTTTTAACTAAGTTACGAATAAGTTTTGTTAAAAATTTCATTTTTAAAGCAAGCTTTTTAGCTGACTGTACTTTTTGTTGACTGTACTTGCATTGTCATCCAACCTACATAAGTATACCAAATTTCGGGTGAATCCAACCACTGGAAGTGGGTCAAATTCGACTTCTAAGATTTGACCCAAGAAAAATAAAACAAACGGGGTGAGCTAAATAAAAGCTTGTAAAAACCTGTAAGGAGAACTGAAATAATTACTTTCTTCAAAAAAAGGAGGAAGGAGCAAAGTAATTGTTTCTGTTCCATAATGTAGATCTCCGCAAAGTAACGTCTGATTCAATAAAATTATTGTAATGAGAGTCGTAGTATAAAAAAGACTGGGAGCCCCTCTAAAGGTTTAAATGATCGTTTAACTACAAAATACGAATAACTATCAACAGATCATCTTTCTTGGTCAATTTAACGATCGCCTGCTGTGATCCAATACGGCGCTACTAATTTAGACAATATTGAAAAGAATACGCATTCTATAACGATTGCCAAATTGTATCCAAGTTAACATGTTTATTAGCTGATTATGGGATTATGAGCCTTCTTTAGAGCCGCCTACGGAGAATCTATTTCAAAACAACAATGGCGCATCGGACTTGAATAATTTATTTTATAATGCTTCATGCTACATAAAAAATAAATAACTGATGGCAGAGCAAATTGTTCATGGCAAAACAAAACACTATCGTAATCTGGCTAGTGATAGAAACCATTCAAATCATTGAAATCATTTTATCGATATCGAGTATTATTTATAAAAGTTATTTATTCAAAAATAACTGAAAATGATACCAATTACAATGAATTTTATAAATTTGCTCCCTTGACGTCAAGTGAAGTTGAACGTACATATAGTATACATAAATGGCTTTATAGTGATAAACGAAACTGTTTGCTCCCAGAGAATGTTGAAAAACTAATGATTATCTACTCCTATCACCATTAGGTACACGAATTAAACGCCATGTGCTGCTGTGTGTGTACTAACGTGGATTACGACGAAGAAATTGAATATGTTTCTATATAACTTCATACAAACTATGTATGTATGTTTTTTTATATTGTATAGGTATGTTATTTTATTTGGTCACGTTTTTTATTCTATTACACAATTATCCATAGAACCCGTAGAACTGACGGCCGATGGGGCCGAAAGGTTCTCGAGTGGCGTCCGTGTACCGGAAGACGCAGTGTATGTAGGCCTCCAACAAGATGGAGCGGCGACCTGGTGAAGGTAGCGGGAACGCATTGGATGCGGATGGCGCAGGGCCGATCTGTTTGGCGAGCCTTGGGGGAGGCCTATGTTCAGCAGTGGACGTCTTTCGGCTGAAATGATGACGATGTTGATGACAATTATCCATATCGATAAAATTATGTCTATCACTAGCCAGATTACGATAGTGTTTTGTTTTGCCATGAAAAATCCGAGTTCTGGATGGTTAATGAGCGGGAAAATATGAAACAGTTATTCATATTTTCTATTGTTTAACTAAAACCTTGTCTTGCTCCTCCCTTACTACACGTGGAAGAAAACTACGTCACAGATGTTTTCATGTGTTTCAACTCTCAGATTTTAATTTGATTGGTTAATACAGTCCAAATGGTTTTGATGAGCAACTTATAAGTCGAGAATCATTTTTACTATCTGATTACAGTGATGCAAAAAAACAAGGTTATTTGTTGTGTATTACTATTGTAAATTGTAATTTTAAAGACATATTTTTACCAAACATATAAGTAGAGTTCATTGAATCACATCACAAAAAGGAATCAAGAGAGAATGACTGTGAATTAGATGAGGTATCTAGTGACAAGATGGAGTCGGCAGGGTTTAGAATAAGGTTCTATTTTTTAATAAAACCTACAAGTTCTACAACAGTTACTACACTAATCGGTCGGTCGTCAATCGATAGATAGACATCCGTCGGTTTATTTAATAGAAATTATGGATCGACGTCCACCAATCCATTTAACCGTCGAGCGAGGGCATCGATTGAAATTTAACCGATTGCTATGCTACCACTCTGGTGTCGTAGAAACTATCGACTAATCTAATAATCGATCGATCTATATGGTAACACCATAAAGGTAGATTGTTATAAATATGCCCCTTGAGCACAAATATAATATATACCTACTTGCATTTCCACTCTGTGAAATTCCTGTGCAATTAGTATTATTGCTTTATCTGTAGGAACATAATACGAGCAATTAAGTATAGTTTATTTAGCGAACGAGCTTGTCGGACTATAAATCTTTTTTTTGGGAAAACGGGTGTTTTCGTGTTCTAGCTAGTTCACCCCGGTATTATTAATATTATTATTTATTCTTTTAATAAACTATTTTTTTATTATTATTTCAATGGGTTTATTGAAAATGGATTTATTGGTAAACTATACAAATAAATACATGACATAATTAACTAAATGAATCATACCCAAATATCGTTCATTCATTAGTTCATTACACATATGGAACGTTAGACCAATTCCGTTAATTATCAAGAATACGACCTCCGGCGGCAAATCTTAGTGGCCCTTACATTGCTAGAAAATTCTTATCGATTCTAATAATTACCAGTAAGTACCTAGCCTTCAAATAGCTAACAATGGTTAATTAAAAATAAACTACCTAGTTAAACTTAATTTTTTTAGCTTTAGTTTAGCTTTTAGTTACTTTTTTAGGGTTCCGTAGTCAACTAGTTATTTTGATTAAGTTGTCATGTAATTTAATTAAGTACTTATTATAATATTGCAAAATTTTTACTTAATAAGACAAATTTCTGGTCACTAACCACCCTTTTTTTTCAGGTAATTTTTTATCCAGACCCTGAAAAAGCATAATTAACGAAGCACAGGTATTGAGAAATATATAACTCATACAAGTATGATTTTCTTTTCATAAGACGACATAAGTTTGAATCCAAAGAAATTAAACTTTTGCCGTTATTGAACCTGATTTTATTTTTTAAAAATCTTATAACATAATAACCAAAGCCAACTTTGTTCGAAACGATAAGCTCGTAAAAATAATTAAATTACACTTAACTTACTTAAATACAAACTCTTTCAAAGAAATTGTACCATTATTGTCGTATGTCACGTCACTTCCCTTGTAAGGGCACCAACAAATTAAATACAATGAAAATGGACTCTTACACATTTGAAACAGAGTTTTTATTTATATTTAACTGTTGGCGTGGATTGTTATGGCTACTTTTAAATCAATCTTAACAGTAAATCAATTACTGTGACAAGTTTAATGCACTTGACAGGAGCAACTAACGTACATACTATACTCAAGTATAATGTAGATGAATGATGATGATGATGATGTATGTACATGAACTTGTTCAATCATGTTTGTTTCACCATCGTACGACCAGGTGTAGAAAGTGACTCAATTTTTATGTTCTTATATTCTGAGAGGGAGGCAAACGAGCAAGCGAGTCATCTGATGGAAAATGATCACTACTGCCCATAAATATCAACAAATCAAAGAGTCACTGATATGTTGCCAGCCCTTGAAAAAGGAGAGGGAATAGGGGAGGGGGAGGGGGAGAGATACGAAACGCAGCAGGAGTAGGTACTGCTGCTTCACGCCAGTGTTCTGTGAGTACGGTAGTAGGTACTGCCCCGGACGAGCCGGCCCGTTCGTGATGCAGCGGCTTCCTACAACATGGCTCTACCACTACAAGAACTTCATCTTTATCTTCATCCTTTATATTCGGATAATCAATAGAATTAGCTTTCGTCCGTTTTTCCTACTGAGTGTTATTCAAGGACAGAGTGATACGGTTTATACGATTATGCTGAGAACATCAAGCGTTGGTCAGCTTAAAAAAATATCAATCGTATCGTTTTAATAAATACAATAAATAAATATAATATAATCATAGGACAATTGACAGCAATTGACCTAGTTCGAAGCCAAGCAAAGGTTGTAGTACCTACTAGACAACGGAAACGAGCACAAACATTCATATTTTTTACACAAATATCTGCTGCGACTGGGAATCGAACCCGGGACCTCAAACTTCGTAGTCAGCTTCTCTAACCTCTAGACTATCCGGTCATCTAAATTATGTACCGAAAAACCACATAACTATAGTCCTAACCTGCAACAATAGTCCAATTTTCATCCTTACATTATCCTTAAAATATGATAGCTACATGGCTAGACTAAAGCAAATTATTTTAGGCCTAACAACATAATTACATACCCAGAAATAATAGCAGTAAGCTTAGTATTTTAAGGATAATATAAGGACGAAAATTGGACTATTGTTGCAAGCTAGGACTATAGTTATGTGGTTTTACGGTATATGTTGTTCTCCTTTTTTTTGTTTTGATGTTTTCGTTTTTCCATTGAAACATACATAATTGGTAAAAATGTTATTATTGTATTTCCTTTCAAGATTATTGTCACGACTTTTTCCCCTGTCTGTCTCCAACTTAGTTAATTTTAATTTTTTTTTCTCCTCCACCTGGGGCCTGTTGCGTAACAAAGTACAACTTATATTACAAGCGGAACTCCCTTTCTAGTTAATGTAACTGAAGCGAGAGTTCCGCTTGTAATATTAGTTGTACTTTGTTATACAACAGGCCCCAGATCTCGATTACCTTTATTTCATTACTAGCTTTTGCCCGCGACTCCGTCCGCGTGGAATTAGTAATTTGGGCAGCTTATTTTTTTTATCCAATTTGCTTTTTCATCAATTATGGCTCTCCTTAGTTCAACGATATAAAAAAATTACCCCCCCCCGCAACCCCCCCCCCCCCCCGTCACCGTCCCCCCACCGAACCCCCCCCCGCACACCCGCGTTCACATTCACCACCGTACCTACTCCCACGTCACTACTTCTAAAAACTGTTCTATAAATTCTTAAAATACACGTATCTTTCTTATTTGTGAACCGATTCAAAAGAAACAAACACTAAATGTTAATCCAAGAAAATACCAACATATCAGTGAAAACCGCATCCTTCTAGGTTAAGCCGTTTCTGAGATTAGCGCGCACAAACGCACAGACAAACAGACAAACAGATAAACAGATAAACAGACAAACAGACATAATTCTAAAAAACATTGTTTTGGGTTCTATTGCGCTAGTAAATAGCCCTAGTGACAGTTTTTCTCAAATATCTTCAATGTACAGACACCGACTTGTTACAGATTTATTATATGTATAGATTACACAAATTAGATAAATTAATTTCTTAAGTACCGACTACCTACGCATCTGCGTATTCTATGTGGGTGTTGGTACGAACAAACACAAAGGTTATAACTATTGTCAATGTTTACGGTGTCAGTTAGACTTTACGCAACGTATTGGGCTACGGTTCGTGTTTCGCACACAAAGAAACATCTGCTTGATGTTCATTATTAAATGTTACGAGTGTTTAATCAAACACGAGAAGTTCATGGGAACCCTTTCTTATCACATCCTTCTTTCACTAAAATCTTTAACGCTAGTTTGTCTGATCTCAACTTCATTTTTGGTTCAGCTTTGTACATACAAAGCGAGTGTCTGTTTACTACTAGCACTGTTATTTTAGTCTTTACTAATATTTTCATTCGCAGTTCATAACGACGCCACTCTAACCACAATATCAACCATAAATCTACGAAAAACAACGCCCCAGTCAAACATGAACCAAAGAAGCACGAAATTACAGAAACTGTCAAAAATAGTACAAACCAAGATAACAACTCGGTCACGACGCCATTGTTTTCGACGGCCATAAAACTACAAAGGGTTATGGAGTGCCATTTGAGGAGGCTACGAATACTTCCTCTGGTTTTAAAATAATGTTTATTTTGTCGCCAAGAACCCACTTTCATCCAGATTTGGTCGCTTCGAAGTTTGTGGTTTACAAGCTGCTTGTTATGTACATTCATTAACAAGAGTTTGTTTTATCATCCCACCCTATATACATCCTACTGTAGGGCACAGAATGAGAGGACTATCGCGAACCAGTGCGTATTGGGAACTTCACACACACCACTGAATTTCTTTGGAGGTGGGTGAGTGCGGGTTTCCTCAGTCAGTCACAAACATCCTTCACCGTAAAGCTCATGGTAAATTTAATAATGTAATTACGCATGTAAATTTAAAAAAGAAACTCAGAGGTGCGAGCCCGGACTCAAACCCACGACCGTCTGCTTGAAAGGCCATAGGTTAAACCAATGGAATACCAAGAATAAAACTTTTACATTGGCCGAGAAATGCATAAGCCTATGGTCTCGTTATACATAATAACATAATATAGACATTTTATTTATAATAGAAGCCTTAAATCTTTCTTTTTACGTAAATAAATGTGTTGTGATTTGAGTTTGAGTTCTTACTAAATAATTTCCCTGTTATTCGACTGTTTTTTTGCGAAAAGCACATCTCATTAACTCACTGGACTCCCGTTTTCAAACAGCTGTTTCAATTTAATATTTAGTTTAGGTAGCAAAAAAAATTGACACACTAACATCGGATTTATGTTATATCAATTACATATTACAATGAAGTGAAACCACGGTAATCTTCTTAGCGTTCTAACCTTCCGGATTAAATTCGCTTTCTACAACAACTCGTTTGAGTCATAATTTAGCTTTTTATGGTTCTTGATAGTATGATTTAGTAATGCTGGCCACCGACGGCTACTTAAAAAGGATCAAAGCCTTTTAAACGTGTTTTACTACGACAACGTTCTCCATTATTATTGGTTAATTAACTTGATGTTTTTCGATGACGTTACTGATATTATAAATTACATTAAATAATGTTACGTCATTCATTACGTAACACACACATACATATTTTGATTACTTCTTTATCAAAAGAGGCTAGAAAGTCGCAAAATAAGTTTAGTATCAATTGTATAGTCGGGGTAAGAAAAGGTTCGTCACTTTTCGACTCTATGTCAACGAATTAAGGTCGAAAAGTGACGAACCTTTTTTTACCCCGACTATACCTACTCTTAATACTACGTCAATAGGAGACCAAATTTAAAATAAAAATAAATAAGTAAATAAATTTGTCAAAAAGTTACAAGAACACGAGCAAATCTTGTGTCTTTTGTGTTTTTTTTTAATTCGGGGATTTTGGAAATTTTAATAATATTGATGAAATTTGTTACTTATGTGAGCCGAGGGCGAACAATCGATCGAGCTTGGTCCTATTACTGGGAAAACGTGTGTAATTAACTTTTTAGTTTTAATTTGAGCTAAACTTGTTTGTCCAAGTGCTAAATAAAAATATGAACTACCAAACAGAAATTATGAATAAGGTCTAAAATTTATCTTTCTGTTCGTAACCGTTATTTACTACTGAGTATTCTAGAATCTAGTCCTTCGATACATCCAAATCGCACACCTTAATGCCCATAGAAACATTATAACGGTGGTTCAGCGAGCCGCAATCCTGAACATCAAAAGGTCATAAGTTTATTTACTGTTTACGTTCATATTCCCTTTTGCTGTCAAGGCATCTTAATCTTTCATCTCTTCCTGGTTGAAATGGATACCCCAAGTCTTCGAAAAGCAGCTGGCGGTAATGTTAGCGATGACGTGTGTAAATGCTCATAGTATTTTGAATTCAAGGTATGCCGTGTCGATGTTTCTTTATGATGGTGACCTGATGTTTAGATTTCATGCATTGTATCTGTTTGTTTGTTTATTTTGTGATGCGATTTGCAGTTGATAGATAATTTGCAAGTTATGCTGATGCTGATTTATGTTTAGTTTAATTTTGTGTTCTTGCTTTTTTGGTCGAGTTCTCGATGTTTGTTGAAATATCATGGATATTGTAAACTGTATCCTTTTTATTTGTTGTTTAAAAAAGTACGTTTTATGTACAAATGTTATTCATTTATAATTTTGCGAATATTTTGCATTTCTTATCTCTACTTGCACTAAATTTCCACTTAACCAATGTCCCACTTTATATCGGTCATAAAGAGCGTATAAACCGAACTATTTACATACAAAAGGTAGGTACTCTTTTATTTGCCCCCTATCCACCATGAAACATCAAACACAGATGTGACAAGAAAGCACGTGCCGTCCATTTGTGTCTATTGTCATATCGGCACAATTTCGTCACCAATTTGACAGATGTTATATTGGTATTCGTCACGAGCAGCTGGCGAATCAATAAACTGTTCTTTAGTCACATGTAGTATTAGCCGTATTGAGTGACTTATTTGTGTCTCACTCATGTCTGTGTGATACGAGTGAGTCAACCATATTGGCACGAGTTAAAATTTCAATTCATATATCTTTTGTGTCAGAAAATAATCGATGTTTTAATTTTTTCGTATTTTTACCGATACTTTTAAAGCATTCCTTTTAAGTCTTTACAAACGTTTGTTTCACTTGGAGCCTTCGTATGTTTGCTTGTATACGTAGGTATGGTTTCGAAATTTGCTTACCATTTTTCGACCATTTCATGATATCCGATTGAGTTGAAAATTGGTATACTCATGTAAAACCGGTGACAATATAATCTGGTAGTGAAGTTCTGATGATTTAGGCGTCCCAGGGTACCCCAAAAGTAGGATGTACAAAACGAGACGGTTGGCAACAATAAAGCAAAGCCATAGTGCGTTAAGAATAAGACCAATGAAGAGACTAATGAGTATTATAGAAGCGAGAGATGAATGTCAGGATCGTAGCAGGTGGAAACGAATAGTCTCTGTGTACTCCTTTCCTGGGAAGGATGCGTGATTGTATGTGCGTGCGTCAACAATCTACTGGTCGCGCTATCAGCATCAAATTATATGCGCTTACGCAGCTAATCCCACGACAGGAAACGGAAGCGGGCGACTCTTGACGCTAATCTAATGAAAATAAACGCCGCATCGCATTTCGAAGGAAATTATCGTGGTCGTATTAATTTGGTGTCTTGTCGTAAAAGTTATCTCTAAAGAGTTTGAAAACAATCACAAAGAACGAGAAGCTTAAAAGCTTATTATTTTAGTAAGGTTTTATTGAAATTTCAATGTTTGTAACTATGTAAGTTTGTGAGTAGTGGTTTAAGTATTTGAGAACCATTTTTCTACCAGTTCGTGGTACACCGCCAGTTTTTCACTACATACCAGATTATTGTATGAACGTAGGTACAGAAAAGTACACGCCAAATTTCAGCTCAATTGGAAATAGAAAAAACAGTTTGTAAATTTTTGAAACCACTTCTTACATTATTAACATACGAACGCTACAAGTTAAATACAGCTGTATTAATTATTGGGGCGTGATGACCATCACTGTGAAGGCTTTCATGTCCAAATTAAATAATATTGTAACTCGAAGCTTTATTGAAATTACTATCAATTCAATAGTAACATATTTAACAGGTCAGTTAATTAAGTCTTTAACAAAACCAGTGAAGCAGCATGATGCAAATAGATCAAAACTAATCACTAACAGAGGTCGCCGTAACGTTAGTACTCTTTATTATACTGTGCCGTAACCGTAATAGCTCCATTTGATGCGCGTGCGTTCTTTGATCTTCGATATTCTTTTCAGTGGCGAGCGAGAATCCGTTGATAGATTCAGAAATTGTTTTCAAGCATTCAAAAATATTTGGAACGAAATTTTTTTTTGCAAATGTATTTCTATGGTTTAACTTACTCATATTGTTTTAACAAAACCATTGAAGCAGCATGATGCAAATAGATCAAAACTAATCACTAATAGAGGTCGCCGTAACCGTAATAGCTCCATGTGATGCGCGTGCGTTCTTTGATCTTCGATATTCTTTTCATTGGCGAGCGTGAATCCGTTGATAGATTGCTATTAATTGAAGTACTCGTCAAGACAAATCAAACGAGCCCAAACTCGATGGGGTTGTGTCGTTTTATTGTGGAGTGCCTTAAGCTATCTTCCAGTTCCATCATCAGACCCTGGTTACCATCTGGGATCAAAGTACTCGTCAAGACGAATCAAATGAGCCCAAACTCGATGGGGTTGTGTCGTTTTATTGTGGAGTGCCTTTGGCCATACTGAATCAATGAAATTAAATATAGCTAGTTATGAACACTTTTCGATAGGCAAGTTATCATAGGCATATTTGTTTTTAAATTATATTTGATAAAAAATATGTCTCATCGAGTTATCAGATCGGTGAAGGTCGATCTTCACTGGCTCTTAGACTATAAGAATGGTTTTCAAGCATTCAAAATAATTTGGAACGAAATTTTATTTTGCAAAAGTATTTCTATGGTTTAACTTAAGTACTCATAATTATAATGGGACTCAAATGGCAGTGGGCGGGGAATATCGCTCGTAGAACTGATGGTCAATGGGACTACAAGGTTCTCGAGTGGCGTCCACGAACCAGAGGACGCAGTGTAGGTAGACCGCCAACAAAATGGAACGATGACCTGGTTAAGGTTACGGGAACGCATTGGATGCGGATGGCGCAGTACCAGTCTGCTTGGCGAACCTATACTCCATTTAATTTAAAACTATAAACCACAACAACATTATATTGCAGCTCGTGAACTGTAATCTCTTTACAATTTGTACTAGAGTATCAATTTTGACGACACGCAAATAAAGTGACATTAAAACAATTTTATTTTGCGGCTCCCAGACTGTACTATTTGCTAGGTAAGAAATAGTTGACGAGCCGCAATATAATGATGTTGTGGTTTTCAATTCTAAATTAAATGAAGTATAGGGGGAGACCTATGTTCAGCAATGGACGTCTTTCGGTGACCGCTAATTCTAGAGACATGAAAATTCACGCAATGTTAGTGAAAACCACGATTTAATTTTATTAGAATTCCACGGGAATTTTGTGGAAACCCAGAATTTTAATTCAAATGGTCTGATGTTTACGGTAAGCAAATCGCTGATAAGGCTTATGCAACATAAAGTTAATCCCACATTATAAATCAAGATCATCCAAATACCGTTAAGATCATCTTAAAATAACTTATCTTCAAGCAGTAAAGTTAATGCTTAATAACTGAAACTAATTATGATTTTACAAGACTTTGATGCCGGGCGATTTTATGGCCACTCTAGTTAATGGCCCAATTACACTCTTGTAAACAGCCGTCGATGTCATGTCAATCAGGCAGATAGAGTTGGCTGAAGATTTGTTTGGTATCTTCTACAAGCTTTATTTAACTTTCAATATTCGCGTGTAGCCGTGATGGACCAGTGGGTTGATCCCAGGCATGAAGTTTTCAGAATTTATGTGCGAAATTACATTTGAAATTTACCATGAGCCTTTCGGTGAAGGAAAACATTGCGAGGAAACTACACTTGCGAAGTTCCTAATCCGCACTGGGCCCGGGTGGGATGGGAACTACGGCCCAAGCCCTCTCATTTCTGAGAGGAGGCCTGTGTCTGCAGTGGGACGTATTTAGTCCGGGATGATGTTGACTGATGATGAACACGTGTCCAATCTCATCATTCATCATCATCATTTCAGCCGAAAGACGTCCACTGCTGAACATAGGCCTCCCCCAAGGCTCTCCAAACAGATCGGCCCTGTGCCATCCGCATCCAATGCGTTCCCGCTACCTTCACCAGGTCGTCGCTCCATCTTGTTGGAGGCCTACCTACACTGCGTCTTCCGGTCCGCGGACGCCACTTGAGAACCTTTCGGCCCCATCGGCCGTCAGTTCTACGGGCGATGTGCCCTGCCCACTGCCACTTACCTAAGTCTAGCGATTCTTCGAGCTATGTCCGTGACTTTAGTTCTCGCGCGGATCTCGCGTGTCCAATCTACTATATAAAAATAAGTCGGGTTTTCCTTCCTGACGCTATAACTCCAGAACGCACGAACCGATTTCCACGGTTTTGCATTCGTTGGAAAGGTCTGGGGCTCCGTGAGGTTTATAGCAAAGAAAATTCAGGAAAAAATTCAACAGAAAAGCGGGAAAATCTTTTTTCACATACAGCGCCATCTCTGATACATAGCATGTACTACAAACCAATACTATTCTCCGCGGACGGAGTCGCGGGCAACAGCTAGTATTCTTTTATAATTTAACCGACAGACTTTTTTTATTTTATCCAGAACACTACCCAGTTCTACGAGCAATTTCCAATATGCCCCGCCCACTGCTACTTTTAGGTCACGATGTTTACTTTTACTCAATTTCGTAGATATTGTCACATCAAATATTTGTACGTTAACAATATATGAATAACAGTCGGGTAAAAATAGCCTACGACCTATTCTCAGACCTACCGAGTATGGAGAAAAAAGTTTCATAAAAATCGGTCAAGCCGTCTCGGAGGAGTTCGATAGCAAATACCGTGTACCGTGACACGAGATTTTTATATATTAGACTAGCTATTGCCCGCGACTCCGTCTGCGAAGAATAGGAGTATAAAAATAGCTTACGACCTATTCTCAGACCTACCAAATACAGAGAAAAAAATTGATAAAAATCGGTCAAGCCTTTTTGGAGGAGTTCGATAACAAACACCGTGACACGAGATTTTTATATATTAGATTAGCTGTTGCTCGCGACTCCGTCTGCGAAGAATAGGGGAATAAAAAATAGCCTACGACCTATTCTCAGACCTACCGAATACGGAGATTTTTTTTTATAAAAATCGGTCAAGCTGTTTCGGAGGATTTCGATAACAAACACCGTGACACGAGATTTTTATATATTAAAAGATTAAACATTCGTCATACTTACTACCTTTGACTTCCTAAGAGCACGCAGCAAGTTTATTACAAATAACTTGCACGTGAAAGAGAAAATGCAATAAAATATTAAAGTATACGTACCAATGCTCGACACTTCAACGCCCAATAGATGACACCCATCTGTCACCTCTCTTATTATGACAAGACTGAAGGTGCCAGAGTGCACAGGGACGTTTACCTTACATAACCTATTACACTTCACTATATTTTATGCTTCATAGATTATATGTACATCATCATCATCATCATAAAAGCCAAAAGACTTAAAGATAGAAAATTCTTATCAAAATTTGGTCTACGTTTCAAGTAATTAAAAAAAACTCGTGTAAAAGAAAGAAAAAATTTATTCGTGACATTGCAAGAATTACAACAAAAACCGAAAAAATAAAGAAACGGGAACAAAACAGGTAGGTGTAATTTACAGGAACAAAATACTTAGTCCTAGAGGCCGCGGCATTAGTTATCCTTTAAAATCATTCATTCAAATATTTTTTGTATAACACAAAAACAATGAGTAAAACGACTCTCAATTAGTTTTTCATTCACTTTTTCTAAAAAATCACAGTTATCTGAATAAATAAATTTTATTATTATTATTAAGAGGGTTTATACCTGCTGAGCTGGCAACGTTGCATTTTTGTTAGTTTTTCTCTATTATTCCATAAAAATTGAATGAAAATTAAAAATGTTTTAAATACAAATTGTTCTAATATATAAGTTAATGTTTCTACTGCAATAATAATTCGTGATAGACTTTTATTTTCTTTAAAAATAAACAAATTATTACCTAACGGTTTTTAAAAAAAAAAAATGTCTAATCACGAATTATTATTGCAGTAGACACATTAACTTATATATTAGAACAATTTGTATTTAAAACATTTTTAATTTTCATTCAATTTTTATGGAATAATCGAGAAAAACTAACAAAAATGAAACGTTGCCAGCTCAGCAGGTATAAACCCTCTTAAAACAAACATTGCATATATAGATATGGCAGCATGGACTAAGTAATCAACATAATATACGCAATTAAACATGTTTCTTAATTTCAAGTTCACGTTCCTTTTTTGAAGTCGGTTAAAAATAAGTATAAAATACTTAGAGATTAAAAAACTGCATCAACCGTATCGTTAGTTAATTTAGACTCCAAGTTTTCACCACATTAAGCGATAAAAATTAAATTGAATACTAATTACCCATTAAAAGATAATGGGACCGCTCCAGGTGGTCTGAAGGTTACATCCAAAATGGCAGAACGATTACACCGATGCAACCAGAATGCAGTTTAAAATGGTAATCATGTGTACAGTTTTCTCTTTTACACTATAGTCGACTCGATTTACAAACGAGTCTTTATAAGATCAAGGATAATTATCGTCATCATCATCATCAGCCTATGCTGGACATAGGCCTATCCCATGGCACACTGAGCACAATCCTTGGCCACTCTCATCCAGCTCTTGCCAGCCGCCTTGCGAAAATCCTACGCTATGTTTGCCGATCAAGGATATCATCGCTGACCTATATAAGTCTATTTAGTACCTACTTGGCACAACACTCCTTCCAGAATGAGATGGCTTTGACTGTAGAATCCTCGCGAGCCCAGTGTGGATTGGGAATTTCACACACTCCATTAAATCGCATCACAATTGAGTACAGATTGCTTCAGAACGTTTTCCTTCGCCGTAAAATTCGTGGTAAATTTTAAACTTATTTCGCACTTGAAATCCGAAAAATTAAGTGGCCTCACGATCCTCTTTTTGAGAGGCTATGTCAAACCACTAGACTAACACGACTTTTTTTAAATCATATCTATGAAAATACCATTTTAAAACCACCATCATCATCGTCATCATCTTATACCGTTTGACAGAAAGAAATAGTGATTGCGAAGGCAAACGTCAGAAGCGTTAGACAATAAGCCTGCTGGCAGACCCAGACGGCGATCGCGGGATGAACTGGATTTCTTCTTGGAGGACTGGCCCTCGTATGCAGCGGACAGAGAGCAGTGGAAATATTGGAGGAGGCCTTTGCTCAGCAGTGGGACAGAATAGGCTAATAATAATAGTAATAATAATAATGTATTATACATTTTCGCAACACATGGGATACGGCGATGAGCCCCACTCTTATGCACCACTGTCATATTAAGTTGGTTAGCAGACCGATTTATCTGGGTGGTCTGGTAACAAAAGTAGGGTTGATGAGATCATCCAGCAAAATGTAACGCGAAAGTCGGCTGTGGTGCAAGTCGTTAATGATTTCATTGACAGGAAACCATAATAGGAATACTGACCTAGTCATGATTCAGTACTTGAAAGTGTCGTTAAACAGTCGTTAAAAGGAAGTCTAACACTGTATTCTTAAACCAACGACTCTGTATAACTAGGTCTAGTTGAATAAAGACCCTCAATAATTCCCTTGAGGGTCATTGAGCCTTGAGGATTTGCTTAAAATACGTATTTCCAACAATATTGAAATGAAAAAGAATTCAACTAAACTTTAAAATGTTCAAGTAAATTTCTACTGGTTTTCAGTGGTCAGTTGGACTTATTATTTATAATATTATTTATTTTTATGTATACAGATTTTTGTAACACACGGGACTTGATAAATATGAGAATGATTTATCAAACTGAATTAATTTAAAGTATTATTAAGTGTTTAAGATTTCCGCGTTCGTGCGTGCGTATGTGTATCTCGTTCGACGGATGCTTATCTAAAAGCAATATCTCAATTTAGTCACCCGGTTCCTATCACATCGCTACTGCATTACGTATCCATTATAAAATGTCGATGTTTTCGCTATCCCCTCACACCCACTCCCCTCCGTCACGCGCCGTGTCATCTGTAAATTTACGATCACTCCACTGATCTCATTTTATATTAGAGGAGACATTTACAACAGCTATTTGAGTTTACGTGGCAATTGTTTTACGATCAATGATGTAATGTAGCAGGCATGCGTGACTTAAGGTTAGGGAATACTAGAATAGAATAGTATAGAAAATATTTGTTTTTAAACAACTACAATAAAAACAGCTAAAAAAGTACACAACAGATCATAAACACATGAATGTAGTTGCTACAAAAAAAGGACACCCCTCAGCATGTGTCACGGCACGAGGTGCCACGACGCTGATTTTCAGTGGGTCCACAGAAACCTAAAACTAAACTACGTTAAAAATTTACAACATACATACAATGAAACCTAAAAATTGCATGAGCCAGAAATTTTAAGGGTCTATAGTCAACGGCCAGGATTTACTGCTCCTGACATATTTACAACTATGAAGTTTCAGAAAATTAACAATGTGACCAATAGGAAAAAATGTTATAATTACTATTCAGTCACACGCAACAAGTATGTCTAGCATTTATTATCCTATTGTTGACATTGACAATTTTCAGAAACTTCATAGTTGTGCCTTTACATTTACCTCATAGCAGCCGTTGACTTTAGCCATAGGAAGCTTTAGCTGCGTGTGCTAAATCAGTGGATCCTATCCTAACTTTATTTTGGAATTTATCCCTGATAATTGTGGATATACAGCACTGCTGTGGTAGCCTAGTGATTTGACCTTACGTCCTCTCAAGCAGAAGATCTTGGGTTGAAATTCGGGCTCGCAACTGTGATTTTTTTCAGAATTCATATGCGAAACTATACCACCACGAGCTTGCACTATGTCTGATAGTATCTTAAACACACACGAGACAGTTCTAACCTTTTGGTTTGGAATCAATGTGGTCAGAATATGTGGGCTACATGAACTATTTTAAATTAGCATAAGTAGCAATAATTATGAAAAGTTCTGACTGATTGACTCATTCACTCAGTGACTTACTGATTCATCAACGCCCAGTCTAACACCTTGGCCGTAGATGGCTGAAATTGTGCATGAAAGCCTTTATGATGTAGGCAAGGGATAAGGAAAACACGGGTTTTATATATTCACTTACTGTTGATGATAGATTTTTGGATATTGCTTTGCCAGATTTATGCTTTATTTCAATGAAGGAGATGAAGAAGCTTTAAAAGCAAAAGCTAGTTAAGACGACACTGATCAAAGATGTTTGATGATTATTAATTCAAACTTGAACACCTGCTTTAAACTATCAAAAATAAGAGCCAAACAGATGGTCTTGAACTATTTATCGACCGTTATAATTTCTGAAACAGTACGGTCACCTTCAAGAAGATTTATACTTCCTCTTTTGTTCAACCCATCTGCTATCAGAATATATAGTTGAAGCAAGACAAAATGCATACCTATTTCCGAGGGTGACCAGACTGTTGACACAGATGCGTTCGCTCTTCTTTGTTACAAGTTAAATAAGACTGTTACGGTCGTACTCGCCTCTTGACAAAGGTCCATTTAAATATTCATTAGGTTTTATGAGGACCGTTAAGAATTCGGAATTTACCTTACAAGATGAGAATGAACTTGTTGGTTCAGTCAGGTTGTCTGCAACTGTATTTTGTTTCATGGTGGATTGAAGGGCTGTTTGGGTAGATGGACTGTCATAACTTAACGGCGACTTGTCTTTGATATCCACCGTCGTTTTGGTTAAAAACGTAGCTGAAACACGTGATGAAGTTCAGATGTTGCAAAAGTGTGTACAACTAACTGGTTTATTGAAAAATTTCTTCTATGGATCCTTGATGAATAATAGCTACCAGAGGCGATACCTTAATAGTTCTACAACTTCTCTGGACCGTACTTTCACACTCACAATATTTTTTTTCACCGAAATATCCAGTTTAGACCTGTAGGAAACATCGTGCAAGTAGCATTACATTGGGAGTCTTTAAAGCGAACGAGTTTGTTGTGGTTTGTTGCAAGTCTAAACTGAGCTTAAAGCTCGTGGTAAATTTCAAATATAATTCGACAACGAATGTAGAAGTTAGTTAAATTGAGTAAATAAAATGAGGTCATAATAAAAACGAGCCTACCTCGCTAATTTAAACATTCAAAAAGGAAGTACAAAGTGTCCGACAATTAAAAAGTTTTAAGAACTCATTACGCCAATCAAACATTTATCTAATCCCACGATGACCAAACACGTGAATACGCCTACAAACAAACAAAAATTCACACGATTCAAGGATTTTAGTCTCTACCATTTAAAAGTCTACAGAACCATTCTAACTCTGCGGACGACAAATCTCTATCAAATCCCAATATCACCTTTGAGCTTGACATTGTACGCCTTCATTTGTTTTTATTGATTCCTCTGACAGTAAAGTTATCGTGGTCAGGATTACAAGGCCATGTAATTAGCGATCGAATGTTTCTGGCTATACTGTCAACTGTCAAATTTGACGCAACACTGTCATAGTTTAATTGAATATCGTAGATGTTTTGTTTGGTTTGATGGTTTGATTTGCATTATAATGGATTTATAGGGTTTGTTTATGATAATTGTATTTGTCTGTAGACGATATGTTGTTTGCTTTTGGATTGTCGACGATTAGCCTCATTGTTTTATCGTCGCTTCTCAATTAAAATCGATGTCAAGCACAAAATGTATTGACATGTGCTTTATATAGTTTTAATTCCGAGCGTTCCGTACTTTTGTTTTGTTAATTGTTGAATTATAAATTACCAGCTGTCTCGCCCGCGAATCAGTCTGCAAAGAATTCGTTAATTGCTATCCCGCGGGAACTATGCAATTTTAAATCCAGATCCTCATTATTCCAAGCAGTTAATATCTACCACAAAATCATCATCATTTCAGCCATAGGACGTCCACTGCTGGACATGGTCACCCTCATTGATACCCAATCATTACGGTTGGAAGCGGCTTGCATCCATCTTGAACCTGCGGCCTTTACCAAATCGTCTGTCCACCTCGTTGGTAGACGTCCCACGCTGTGCTTGCCAGTCCGTGATCTCCTTTCAAAAACTTTTCAGCCCCAACGGTCAAGCTAATCCTTTTGGCTATATCGGTGACCCTTGTTCTTCTACGGATCTCCTCATTCCTGATTCGTAGTGCAACATAGCCCTCTCCATAGTTCGTTAAGCGACTCTGAGCCTATTCATTATGCCTATAGTGAAGCACCACGTCTCGGATCCATATGTCATCACTGGCAACACACACTGGTTAAAGACTTTCATCTTAAAGCACTACCACGAAGTATAGCAGTTAAATTATTGATGCACGAAACAGTAGCGGAACGCCCTAAAATAACAAAAGCAGTCCCAACTTCCGTTCTAAAGCTATTTTATAACCGTCGTCAAATTAACTCATCGTTAACCATAAATTCCACGTCACTTTCATCTAACGGCTGTCATCACCTGAGATGTCACGTTGTCAACGTTGACACACTGACAATATGTCAAGTTGACACCGCTGTCACGCTCGTTGACTAATTGCAAGTGCATAGTGACACGCGCCGTGACATACTTTGCATGTAGTGGGAAAATATTTACATTAGTTTGAGTAATTTCCCATACTACAGCGTGTAGATGGTAACGGTGTTATTTGACGATTTATATTTCTCAATAAAGCTGGTTAAATAAGAATGAGTTACTACAGTTTAACTGCGATCTTTACGTTTATAAATATGCCTTTCTAAAAGTCGTGGTTAAAAAGCCTAGTGGTTTGACCGGGTCGTGGATTTGAGCCCAGGCTCGCATGCGCGAAACTTCATTAGAACCAATACTATAAGTTTAAAAGATGAAGGAAAACGTCGCGTGGAAAACGTGAACGTCGTGTTCTATGAGTGAAATTCCCAATCTATACCGGGCCTAGGTATCATCGACAAAAAGGTGGCCTTGACACCTTAAATGTCCATTTTGCTTGCAGTGGCTAGACATATGTCCATACCATTCCATATCAATGAACTTCAACGACTGCAAGCAAATTTGTTTTGAAACTGGGCAGGCCTCGGTTTTGTCGACTGTACGTCGGAACTACGGCTCAAACTCTCTCATTCTGAGAGGGGGGCTGTGCACAGCAGTGGAACATATAGGTCTGGATGATGATCACGAGCTTTGCTTACTTCGGGACTAGTGCTAATTGTCCCGTGATATTTATTTATTTATTTACACTAGTCAAAGTATAGTATAAATCTTCCCAGGTGAATTTTTCGCTTCGAGCCATTACATTAAATTTGAACCTTAATACTATGACGAAACAGTTTGTTTTGAAAGATAAGGGCTCGAAGCGAAAAGTTCACCTAGGAAGATTTATACTATATGAAGAGATTATATAACGGCTTTTGGCTTTTCTATAGTCTAAGGTAGTGGTCATAGTATTACTATAGAAGACTTTTGAAGGTTATGATTGGTCGTAAAGTTTATATTGCTGCTTCCAGTTTTATTGCTAGTTACTAATTGGGTGGTTGTAACAAACGGAAATACATTACCCTGAAAAGTAAAAGTATGTTGCGCAAATCGAATAAGGTTTTAAATGTACCTAATGTATAGAATTTTAAAGCAATTATAAAGTACAGTAAAACTTTATTTACATATTCATGCCTTATAAGGACTTTCGTATTCTCTTGCAAATGTCATTGCTGACAGGTTGGCCTGTGCCATCCTGTCACACTGGGTCGGCCAAGTAAATTGATTGCGCAATTTAGATTTAATTGAATAATTAATTGTTTGACTTATTTATATATACTAACTTAGAATAAGACTTACTTTAGTATATGTATAGATGCAAAGCGTCTGAAAAAAATTTTTTTGTGTGTAAATGACAATCATACATATATACTCTAATATATATAAAAATCTTGTTGAATGATGTTTGTTATGGAACTCCCCCGAAACGGCTTGATTGATTTTTATGAAATTTTTTCTCTGTATTCGGTAGGTCTGAATAGGTTGTAGGCTATTTTTATACCCTTATTCTTCGCAGACGGAGTCGCGGGCAACAGCTAGTTGTGTGTATAAAACTATTCTAATCTAAAATAAGGTACATTAAGAAAAAGAAAACAAAATACTGAAGACTGGTTTTTCAATGTTCAGTTAACAGTAAGTATCTGTCAGATAAATGTAAGCTCTGTCCTTTTTTTCTTTATGACTAGAGAAAAGGAAAGCGATAGTTGTAACTCACGGATACTTTTATCTGGGGATTGAAAAATCGGCCCTAAAACGAAACGATATACCTATGAAAAAAGTCCCCTTAGAAAATGTTCCGAAGACACTGGGAACGTTCCCCTTTTGAAAAGCTAAGCTAATAATATTCTTTGTAGGGTCAACGTCATAAATAAGTGATCACTTTTGTACCTTGTCACTTTAACGTCATGTTCGAAAAGCCATACGAAATTATGTAACGACAGAAAGCGACAAGGTACAAAAGTGACCACTTATTTGTGACGTTGTTTGTACGAGTACGAGATACGTAGCTGCCAGCTCTTCGATCTCCAGTTGAGTAGCGTCGACTTACCTCTCAGCTATTCCTAAGGTCTCGACATCGAATGGGACGAAAACGTATTCCGTGCCTAGACCCCTGTATTTCTGTAGTTTCGATTATTCATTTGCTTTTAATTTTATAATATTTTTTTGTGTAATTAATTCATCATGAAATTTTTAGGAAATCTCACGGGAATTTTCGGAAAATCCCGGAGTGCCAGACCTTTGCTAAATAAATAGCTGGACGTCTGATCTGAGCAGATATTACCGCGGAATTAGGTTACAATCCCGAAATCTCAACCGTTGGGTTTGGCGACATAAAAGTACCTAATTTTTGGGAATACACGCCAGATTTTTTTGGTAAATCCGGGGTCGAAATTCGACTGCTAAACCTAACGTTTACGTGTGTGAAGCCATAGGTTAAAGCTAACTAATAAAATGAAGCAGGAGTCACGTCGTATATTAAAGTTTTATTGCTTAAAATATACTAACAGTGGTTAGTTTCAACACAATATAAAAACTTTACAGGACTCCCATAAATGCCAAGTAAATTTACGGCCATTTAACGAAGCAAAATGCTTTATAATTTATCGTTTAAGTTTGAACTCTGGAGAATGGCGATGATGCATCGTCATCTTTATTTGGACCCTTCACTAAATTATCAATGCAACTAGTTTGTGGATTATATTGACGAATGACGATAGCCGAGCTATACATATATGTACTGTATTAGCTTTTATTCCAATTAGCAAAAAGTTACAGCCATTGGCATTATTCTGGTAAGGCCGGAGTACTAAATTTAGTACATATAAATATAATATAAATAAAGACCACGGGACAATTCACAACAATTGACCCCAAAGTAAGCAAAGCTTGTGTTTTGGATACTATGCAACGAATAAACATACTTTTATAGATATATACATACTTAAATATTTATTAAGCACCCAAGACTCGAGAACAAACATTTGTATTTTTATACCAATATCTGCCCCGACGCGGGGATCGAACCCACATCCGTTTGCTTGAGAGGCTTGGGAGTTTTCGAAATTATGTGCGAAACTACTTACATTTGAAATGTTCCATGACTTTTACGACGAAGGAAATCGTCGCGAGGATACCTGCAGACACCTGCGAAGTAATTCAATGGTGTTTGTGAAGTTCCCAATCCGCACTAAGCCCGCGTGGGAACTACGTTCGAAGCCCTCTCATTCTGAGAGAAGGCCTCTGTCCTGCAGTAAGACGTATATGGGGTGTAATGATGACGATGATATTCTTCAGACAGCGTAAATGAAGTTTTTCGGAAACCCCGTGAAAATTTTCTAAAATCCCGGAATTCCGACTCCACTGACTGGCATATCTAGTAGATCACGCTTGCGAAGCTGCGGGGAAGGGCTAGTTGCACATACAACGATTAATAAGCTTAGCTACGGACAGAGCTGTAAGATCGCCCTACCTACGGCAAGCCATGACCCAGAAAGCATGACGTCATTAAAGGCTCAGCTGCCGCTGTAAACTGTGACACACAGGTATAAAGTATAGCTAGTAAGTGAGGTTAAGTAGAATAAAACGCTGAGGCCTGTTTCACTACACTTTGATAAGTGATGCAGTGTGATATTTTATATGACAGATATAGTGTTGCGAATCACTTCGTTTCCCATAATTTCACTTTGCATAAAATATAAGAACTTTGCTGTTTTATGGATTTTTTGAAATTTAATCTCGTACTTCAATGCAGTTGACTGAAATGATACATTATTACAAATTAAAATTGGGCAAATAAACATAAATATAAATATAAATATCTCTGTCACTTAAATTATCAGTAGATACCTACCGAACTTTAACTAGACGGTGGTAAATCAGGCCCTTAAAATATTTAAAACTGGTTTTCGTTACTTTTAACCCTATTATATTAAACGTAGGGGCAGATGGAGACAATTTGTCATAGTTGTCGGTGCTTTGCATGTTAGATAATAAATACAAGTCGCACATAGTCGCACCTGTCAAACGGCCATTGTCCAAAAAAAGGGGTTTTGCTCGTTATTCTTGAAACCAGTATAACTCACAGGCATTCTAAGTCGATAAATATCTTAAACGTTTTATCGTATCTAATTGTATCACAAAAGAGCATGCGCCAGCGACGCGTGATTCGACTACAATATCTCGACAAATTTATCTAGAACTGTGACAAAAACTTGTACCAAATCCATGGCATACTAACTCTATGAATACTTTTAGACAACAGCGCCATGAGTAACCGAAAATATAAAATTGTCGAGGCTGCGTGATGACATAAGTTGGGATTAAGTTGAGCAAGTTTCTTAGAAATTTATTTTTTAATTCAAATGTATTTTGAATAGATGTCGCTACGTGTTTTGATAACTTGATTAAGCGTTACCGAATGAATGTTTACGCAATAAAAATGAGTGCTCTATGGCACAAGAAGCCAAGAACTTTAACCAAAAAATTGCCTACTATTTAATTGCATGTACTATTTAACTTTTTGCGCTCTCACATCGAGCTAGTCAGCCATGAGAAGCATTGTGCTCAGGCAATATGCCATAATTCATCTGAAACAGGCGCATAGGCCTAAATGATGATGATGATGTACTCTTTATTGTACATAAATCATGAAATTAACAAAGAACAACAGAATCAGATGGACAAAGGCAAACTTATTCCTTAAAGGGATCTATTTGCATGCCATACCAGCGAAATTACAGTATTACTTCAGATCAACTGTAGGTACATAATAATGGAAGGTACATTTAAGTGGTAAGTGATTCAAAATATATTGCAACTTCGCCTGCATCCTGCGGGAAATTTGCACTGTCGCGGGGTAAAACATAGTCCATGTTAATTCCAGATAATGTATGTTTATGTGTGAAAAGATCAATGAACATCAAAATTTACCATAAGAAATGTTACCTTTGCAAATAATAACGATTGCACTTATTATCGTAACTCATACTAAAGTAATCGATATTCAATTTTTTCTTACGTTAGGCCAAAGAGTATTGTAATATTATATGAACAAGAGTGGCAACTCTATGGTCAAAAATGCATGTATGGAAGGTAGGACGGCAGCTCAAGAACTAATGTGACGTATCTATAGATATATACCTATCAATATTTATATGTTGGTAGTGATGTACAGCTATAGATACGCGTACCTATAGCAATGTACAGTCAAGGATTTTAATTGATAGGCTAATTGCCACTATTCTTATTTTAGCCGTCTAATTCAAATCAGCATATACGAAGTATAAGCGGCTAAACCCGATTTGCATTATACGGCTAAAATACGAACATTGGCAAGTGGCCTATCAATTAAAGTCCTTGACCGTACAATTTGGTACGCCATGGCCATGGCCGATGAATGACAACTGACAAGTTTGACAAGTCAACCAAGATGGCCGCTAATTTAGTTCTTCGGCAAACACCAGAGATCGCTGTAGTCGCATGAAAAGTGATGATATATGTAAGTGTGCCCCCCCTGCGTTAGGCTGACAAAAACCGCTTAGATAAAGTATACAGGAAATGCATAATTTGTATGTTAATTAGAAAATCAGTGGTTAGTGTGACGTTCCCAACCCGCACTAGGCCCGCGTGGGTCCCACGGCTTAAGCCCTCTCATTCTTAGAGGAAGCCTGTGGCCCTGTAGTGGAACGTGTAGCTGGTATTAGCTAAGGTTTGGACGGGAAGTAGTTAAGGCTGTGCTCATTAATATTAATGTGACCGGATAGGATCACTAAAAGTATTATTTTTCTAAATATTTACACCTCGACGGACAGCTATGATTTAGTAATGTTGTAGGTTAACAATCTTTGTAAAGGATCTTTCAGAAATTCTGAGTAGAGTGTCAAAATATTGAACCATCTGTAACATTATTTCAAACAAATCAATGATAAATCTCACGACTTCTCTAAAGCTGAGTTTACACTGTAATTTTGTCATTTTAATGTATTTTTGCAATGAGTGAGAGCATGCCAAAATAAACCGATGGTTCTTATTCAAACTCAAGGTGCGTTTTTGGTTTTCTTCAATTATAAAATTGAGAATAGTCGAGAAAACCGACGCCTACTTCTATGGATTTTTTTTCACACTTAGGAACTTTGGCAGTTGGATGGTTGGTCAATATGGCATTATTATCATCATCATTCATCCCAACCTATATACGTCCCAATGCAGGGCACAGGCCTCCTCTCAGAATGCGAGGGCTTGGGCCGTAGTTCCCACGCGGGCCCAGTGCGGATTGGAAACTTCACACACACCATTGAATTTCTTCGCAGGTGTATTCAGGGTTCCTCACGGGGCTGTGTATGTAGTGGCCTAGTGGTTTGACCTATACCCTCTCAAGCAGAGGGTCGTAGGTTAAAATCCCGGCTCGCACCTCTTAGTTTTTCGGAATTTATGTGCGAAATTACATTTGAGAGAGAGAGAGAGAGAGATGTTTATTTACACATATTCGATACACAGGAAATACAGTTGACAGGAAAAGATACAAAAAAAATCATCGAATAGTATAAATTGGGCCCCACTCAGCATAATGTTGCGGCAAACCACAACGCTGTTTTTCAGTGGGACCCATTTAAAAACTAAACACAAAAAAAAAACAAACAACACATTGTGATGACACGAACGCCAGCGCAAAGCAGCGCAGCGCAGCGCATTTGAAATTTACCATGAGCTTTGTGGTAAAGGAAATCTATAAACCTGCGTAGAAATTCAGTGGTGTGTGTGAAGTTCCCAATTCGAACTGGGCCCGCGTGGGAATTACGACCCAAGTCCTCTTATTCTGAGAGGAGGTTTGTGTCTGCAGTGGGACGTATTTAGGGTGGGATGATGATGATTAACAGTGTAAAAATCGTGAAAATGTGGATCCAGCTTAATGATATAAGACTGGATAACACCAAGCCATGCGCGCCGAAAAAAACGCCATCTTTTTTTCCCCTAAACGTCGACTCGTGCGCAGCTCGGGATCCATTCGCGTAAATCAGATGAAAGATAACAAAGGACGTTTTTGTTGAATGCTACGTGTCACCGAAAACGATTATTGTGAGGCAAAAACAACTTTTGATTAAAGTATGGGGTACGTTGGAAATTTGACGTGATATTTTGGTACTGATAAAATCGTACTTGGTTGCCTTGTCATTTTAAGAGGAATAATAATAAATGATGAAATCCGCGCGAGACCGACATAGCTCGAAGGATCGCCAGTACGCTTAGTATAAGTTTTACTTCACCAAAATACTTCTCGATCGCGTTTACGTAAAAAAATCAATTACTATGGAAACATGGACAGCGCCTCCGCGCGCGCGCGTCTATGTTTCCATAGAATTGAAATTTTTACGTAAACGCGATCGAGAAGTATTTTGGTGAAGTAAAACTTATACTAAGCGTACAGTATGCTTAGTATAAGTTTTCCTTCACTTCAATACTTCTCGATCGCGTTTACGTAAAAAAATCAATTACTAGGGAAACATGGACAGCGTCTCCGCGCGCGCGCGTCCATGTTTCCATAGAATTGATTTTTTTACGTAAACGCGATCGAGAAGTATTGAAGTGAAGGAAAACTTATACTAAGCATACAGATTCAAGTGGCTGGGCACAACGCTCGTAGAACTGATGGCCGATGGGGCCAGAAGGTTCGCGAATGGCGTCCGCGGACCGGAAGACGCAGTATAGGTAGTCCTCCAACAAGGTGGAGAGACTACCTTTGTGGGAACGCGTTGGATGCGGATGGCACAGGACCGGTCTGTTTGGTGAACCTTGGGGGAGGCTTATTTTCAGCATTGGACGTCTGTTGGTAGAAATGATGGTGATGAATAATCTATACTTTTAAAAGAGTAACATGACTGACATACAGAAAGACAACTCCTCCGTCCTCCGTCCTGAAATTTGGCAGACATGCCTTAAGAAGCATAATGGTGCACTGAGAAGATCTTTCAAAATTCTTACGCGGTAGAGAGCTAGCCAATTGAGAGTAATGGGAAAAAAGCCGCGGCATGAAGCTAATTCAATTAAAGGACGCAAAATAACATCATCATCATCATCCCCGTCTATAATACCTCTCGCTCGCTACAGGGCAGGCCTCCTCTCAAAATGTGAGGGCATGAGCCGTACTTCTCACGTGGGCCCAGCGCGGATTGGGAACTTTACATATATCATTAAATTTCTGCTAAGGTGTGTGCAGGTTTCCTCAAGATATTTTCCTTCACCGTAACCAATAGTACCACAGGGTACATTTTTATTCTGTAAGGCTGCGTATCCACCGGAGCTGTGCGAGGATGCGTTGCGAGGGATGTGTTTGTCATGAACCAATAGAAATACATCATTTAAAAGGTCCTAAGTGAATGAAGTGTTTCTATTGGTTCATGACAAACACATCCCTCGCAACGCATCCTCGCACATCTCTGGTGGAAACGCTTCCTAATAGTACCGTAGTTCAACGTGCAGAAGTCTTACTACTACCGTTCATCGTTACACGTTGTGATCATAAAATATTAGTCTTATGGTAGTTAAATATTGTATTGTCTTTATCAGTCACTTTCACTTTGCTAGAGACTAACAGAACATAACTTAGCTACAAACGGTAATAAGAAATAAGTTTTTATGTTTACTTATTTTATTTTCTGTATTGCGGAAAACAAACAGCAACGATCATACATAAATTTAATAAGCCAGCAAAGTTTTCACTTTGTTTAGAAGCTTAGTTTTTACGAAATAAATGCTTAGAAAGGCCTATATATATTCAGTATTAGACTTGTGTCCTCTTCTTGTTTATTTATCTGTAACGCGTTAGAGTAAGAAACAGCATCAAATTTTGACTCGGCTCTTGGACTGATTCAATTATTCATTAGAAATAATGTCATCACGTTAAGCGTCTTGCTTTAACCAGTTCTCGTTGATATTTGCCTAGAGCTTATGTTCTAGGAACATGTAGTCATTGTCTAAGTTTAGTCATATAGTCAACTAGTTTGTTGACAGTGACGATTACTCATCTAGCCTTCTAGCTTTATTGTTTAGTTGCGGCACTCGATTACAAAGTGTGAAATTAAGGGGCTGTTTCACCGCCCATTGATTAATTTCAACTGACGGATAAATGTGATGCCGTCTCCGTCTATTCGAACAAAACAAACAGAGACGGCATCACATTTATCCATCAAATAAATTTGATCAATGGACGGTGAAACGGGGGTAAATATGAAATAAATATAAATATCTTGGGGCAATTCACACCAATTGACCTAGTCCCAAAGTAAGCTAAGCAAAGCTTGTATTATAGGTACTTGGCAACGGATAAATATACTTATATAGATAGATACATACTTAAATTTATACGATACGATTTGGTGAAGGCCGCAGGCTCAGGGTGGATGCAAGTCACTTCCAACCGTAATGATTAGGCATCAATGAGGGAGTCCTATGTCCAGCAGTGGACGTCCTACGGCTGAAATGATGATGATGATGATTTTTAAATAAATATTAAATACCCAAGACCCGAGAACAAACATTCGTATTTTTCATACAAATATCTGCCTCGACACGGGAATCGGACCCGGGACCTCAAGCTTCGTAATCGGGTTCCCTAACCACTAGGCCCAATGTCGTCGTCGAAATTGAACGTTAAAATTTGATAAGATTACAGACAGGTACGGTACGTGTGTAGAAGCATGAACAATTAGAGTGAAGAGTGTCATCATAAATCATCATCATATTAGCCAAAAGACGATCACTGCTGGATAAAGAACTGCCCCAAAGGGTGAGGCCACATGAGCGTAATTTTGTGAGTTGTGAGCGGCAGAATTTCGGTTGCGCCATACATTGTGTCACGTGAGTCTCACGTGATGGCCTGCATATTGTATGGCGCGGACCGAAATTCTGCCGCTCGCGACTCACAAAATTACGCTCGTGTGGCCTCACCCAAAGAGTCAACGTTCGGTCCTGCGCTGTCCCCATCCAAGTGATTCCTGCCACCTTTACCAGACCATCCTGCGGTTCATCTTGTTGGGGCCTTCCCACGCCACGTCTCCCGGTTCGCGGTTGCCACTCTAGAGCCTTACGGCTACGAGCAATGTGCTCTACCCACTCCCACTTAAAAATAAAGAAAAGTCTCATTTACATACAATGTGCTATTTCCAATATTTAAGGTTGTCCTCCATGTGGCGTTCGTTCTTTCCACCCTCTATATTTATGTTTTCGTCTAGCCCGTATGTAAATGTTAAGCTCTCAGCCGTCGCCTTCATCCGCCATGACTTTTTACGACCGCTCCCAAGATGATCGCGCACGTGAAATGCTTCAAGTGGGTAAACGGGAAAATCCTAACTGTTTGTCACGCTTCATTCCGTATTCCAAGCGCGGTGCCATTAAAATGGTAGATCCGTGTAGAAATGAGTGTTGCATGACTCAACCACAGACTTACTGCACTAGAGACTAGTGGAAAGGCATATCTACCTAAAATTTAATCTATTCATAAACCTAGTTAAAATATACATAATGTAATAAATTAATCACTACATAGTATAAAACAAAGTCGCTTCCCGCTATCTGTCTGTCCCTATGTATGCTTAGTTCTTTAAAACTACGCAACGGATTTTGATGCGGTTTTTTTAATAGATAGAGTGATTCAAGAGGAAGGTTTTTATGTATAATACATGCATTATATTATTTGGTATCAGCATTACACCCGTGCGAAGCCGGGGCGGGTCGCTAGTTAATAATATAAATAAGTCGTGGTAGTCTGTTGGTTTGACCTATGGTCTAATCGTTTCTTTAAATGTTAATACCATGTAAGTCTTCAATAAATCCACAGCAGAAACAATTGAACTTCGAGGAGTTCACGATTACGAGGAGCATTTTAAAGCTTACAGCACAAACGGCCTGGTCACGACTATATAAGCGACCAGTGCAGTGCGGCGAGCGAATTCTTTGTTCATTGCTTGGTGCGATAATGCAAATCTGCACCGTACGTAAATACCGCGTGTCTAAGTACACTACATCTAGTTTTACAGGGGGTGGTTTTAACTTCATATTTGTTTTATTTTAACGAATTTGGAGTAAAAATTAGAGTTGTCTAAAATTGTTACTGCGCGGTATTATTCAAAGCCAGTTAACCGGATTTGCACAATGCCCCACGCAGTGTAATTCTCTAAGCAAACCTCGATCGAGGGTTCGGCGATACGCTTGACTGACAAAAAAATTATAAGACAGTACCGATGGTGAGTCCAATTTGATCAAAGTTTTTTATTTCACCAACATATGTATAATTATCCTTAGGTACAGTACAGTTATTTCGACTTGTCCTTTCGTTGTGATAATAATCGTTGAAGATAATAACGTTTAACCGGGTTGGGTCCTGAAGGCCTTACATGCATTTAGCCTTGGCGAGCAGAGCACCTTAGTTGTATATTTGTCCGCGTTGCAAAATGTCTTGGTCTGTAAAACGCCCTCATTGCTATAAGACATAGTAGACTGAATGACTTGGCTGTAAAACGGCTTAATGAAATTAATACAATCAAGACCTTATACAATATTGAGTTATTCTGCCTACTTGTGCATTTCACGTCCTATACGTTTTGCTAAGAAAGTCTTCTTGAAACTTAGACAATTTTGTAATCATGGCATTAATAAACAAGTCATTTTGCATACTTGGTCAGTGTACTACTGAAACGTTTTGAATGCCAAGGCAAAATGCAAGTAAGGCCTTCAGGACCCAACCCGTTTAACCTTATCGGTGAAATTGCTCAAATAACCGCGGATTATACAAAAAGCGCTCGCCTCGCCGCTCGCTCGCAGTCGTGCCCCAGCCGCAAGCCTCTTTCAGCTTCAGTTAATACCTACAACGGTCTTTTATCCAGTCACTGGACAACCGACTCTCTCCCCACACATTGAGGCTTAGTATTTAGTATATGGAGTGATTTATAAATAATTACACTGACCCGGTTGTAGTGTGCATTATTGTCGATGATGCAACTTGCAGGAGTGAAGCTTCCTACTCAGGTTGATTACTGATCATAATTACCCTACTTTAAATTTATCATCATCATCATCTCGGCTTATACAAGGTGAAATAAATTGGTGCTTCTAGCGTAAGCCACTCAGAAGAGACGTAAATAAATAAATATAAATATCACGGGACAATTCACACCAATTGACCTAGTCCCAAACTAAGCAAAGCTTGTACTATGGGTACTAGACAACGGATAAACATACTTATATAGATAAATAAATACTTAAAAACATATTAAACACCCAAGACTCGAGCACAAACATTCGTATTATTCACACAAATGTCTGCCCCGACCGGGAATCGAACCCGGGACCTCAAACTTCGTAGTCAGGTTCTTTAACAACTAGGCTATCCGGTCGTCTATAACCGACGTGGGACGGGGGTGCGTCGTAATCCGTGTCGTTTGTTCGTAACCGCGTCTCCGCCCCATCTCTTCTGTCTGCTTTGGATCGATTCGCGACGCATTTAGTATGAAAACTGATTGAAAAGGCGCTGCGGCGATGTTTTACCGTATTATGTTGCTTTCCCAGATTTTTGCTTTACCACTTTGAACTCTGCGCGGACGAAGTCGCGGGAAAAAACATCATAACGTGCTTAAGCCACTGTAATAATTTTTAAAATGAATGAAACCGGTCTCATCCTCCACAATTATTCCATTCACACGCTGACACATCGGCCATGAACGAGTTGCAACGCAATAAAACTATATTTAACGTATTATAAACGGGCTAAATGCACGATTACGTAATATTTGTTGCACTATGTCATAAAAATGAAAGCGAATTTTAGCGAATGATTGGAAAAGTTTGACAGAACATACCATTGCAGGATTTCAGGGTTTTTGATCGAATAATCGCCTGACTTAAGTGGCAGTGGGCAGGGCACATCGCTCGTAGAATTGACGGCCGATGGGGCCGAAAGGTTCTCGAATGGCGTCCGCGGACAGGTTGCTGGAACGCTCTGTGGCGACTGTATTCATTAGTTTTAGACGTGAGTATTGTTACGTCCGTTCGGCAGACTTCCGAATATATGGAGAAATTAGTTTCATAAAAATCGATCAAGCCGTTTCGGAGGAGTTCGATAACAAACACTGTGACACGAGATTTTTATATATTAGACGAGATTTTCATTTATAAGATAAAGAGTTTTAAATGCATACAAATTTAGATAAAATGCATGGTGTTACTATGACAAAGCAATTTTATCCCGGAAAATTACAAAGTTAAGTTGATAAACGAATTCTTCACATTCGAAGACGCGGGCAGCAGCCAATCTATATAAATAAAAATCAATCGCAGAACACGTATGTACGCGTATTTATACCTAACTTCAGAATGGCTGCACCTATTTGTCTAAGGCCCTGCAGGCTTATTGTCTAACGCTTCTGACGCTTGCCTTCGCAATCACTATTCCTTTCTGTCAAACGGTATAAGATGATGACAGAATGAGATAGTGAAAGCGAAGGCAAGCGTCAGAAGCGATAGACAATACGGCCTCTGGTTTCTCTGACCACCCGCCGCCGGCGACCGGTGACCGACGCGCGTCCGCGACTGACGACGTTCGAATGTTTTGTTCGGGAATGTTTGAGGGTGGTTTCTCTGAGACGTCACGCACCCGCGACCGACGGCGTGTGGCACAGCGTGCGATGCACATCCAGACGCCGCCGGTCGCGTGTGACGGGCCAGAGAAACCAGCAGGGTAAAATAATAATAATAATCAATTTATCGTGAAGAATTTAGGTACAGTAACATAATTAATTAATCATTAATAATAATTAATAATAATAAAATAATAATAAATATAATAAATTAATAATAATAATAATAATTGTGTGACTTATTTGACATTTGGCATCGTATTGAAATGATAGTTTTTGTATGGCTGTGACAGTTGGCTGTATCCGATACCAATTGTCAGCCCATACAAGAAACGTCAAAATTAACGCGATGGCGATTGCGAGGGAGTTGGACAATTAGCCTGCAGGGCTTAATTATTTTTGTGTTAGTAATTCTTGAGAGGTTTGTATGAAATAAAATGTCTTTTTTTTTTTAAATTAGTGCTACATTCGTGTACAGCCGGGGCGGGCAGCTAGTATAGTATAATTATAATACCAAAGACAAACTCGATGCACAGAACAAATGACATCATCTGTTATGAATGAACGCGTACAATCGCGTGGTATTTATTGATGCACGATTAACTGGCTCTCCACGGCCATCATTAAGTATTGCATAATGACAAATAATTTCATTGTGAGATCATAAAACAGCTAGGTACAGACAGAATTTTTTTCTTTTGCTCTTTGTTACAAACTTTTATAAAACTTGCAATATTTGTATGTTTGTTCATGTCTAGTAACTATCCTACTAATATTATAAACTAGCTGGTGCCCGCGATTTCGTCCGCGTTAATCATTGATGCTCCGCTCCTATTGGTCGTAGCGTGATGTTAACCATATAGCCTGTAGCTAGGGTTGATAACTTTTTTTACAAGAAATAAAGTATATTTAGGTCTGAGAAGAAAACAAACAGTAGGTAGTTTAGAAAAAACCGGTTGTCTTGTCTGTAAAGTCGGTTGACGGACGATAGTTTAACGTGACAAAGTCATAACAAAACATTGCTGAAATGATTGCATACTTTTGCCGATTGTGCCTTTCGCTCGCTCGTGCCGCGTTCTCGCTCCGATCGTTCATCGGCTCGAGCGTAACGGGACGCGTAACGGGACAATGCGTTATGTAGGTACGTTACAACACTGAGTCATCCTTTTTCGTGCGTGCAGCCGGCGTTCATCGATTTATTAGACGTTGTCACGTCAAGTGTTTTATTTTTTTTAATGTTTCAAAGACATATGTTTTAGTGCTTTTCGAACAAACTTATCAATTTAGTATTATTTTTAAAAGCCTAATAGGCCTCCCCACAATTAAAATAAACGAGGCAATCATTTTTTGTTAAGTTTATTGCAGCTCTTTTTAATACGAGTTCGCGGTACGGTACCGCACAACCGTTCATACAAGTTAGAATATATTATTACAACCGTCACCGCCACCACACCGCCACGCCTCTACTGTCTGTGCGTTTGGTGCTTAATTCATTGTTATAGTATACATCATCCCAGGTGAATTTTTCGCTTCGAGCCATTACATTAAATTTAAACCTTAATACTATGACGATACCGTTTGTTTTGAAAGATAAAGGCTCGAAGCGAAAAGTTCACATGGGAAGATTTTTACTTTACCAATTTGAAATTATTGGCTATGTGAGAAGCATGGCAAATATTGGAAGTAAATGGGGAGGAAATGTTGTCAATGCTACGCGGCGCCACCGTCGTGCACGTAGCCAATTGAAGACATGTGACATTAACACAGCACACTTTTCTGATCATATACTCGTACCTAATTACAAGTGAAACTGATCTTAATAAACCAAATTGCAATCGAAGATAACGACCTATATCATGTCTGGCGCAGATGGCATTCGTGATGCAGTGCGTGCGATCACGACAGCTGGTTTGCTATTGACGAGTCCTGTTTTAACAGGTACGACTCGAAGCCTCGTTTTGGCATTTGTGATGGTTGCGTGGCTTTGTAGCAATGCATCTGAGGCCGTATTGTCTAACGCTTTTGGCGCTTGCCTTCGCTTTCACTATCTCTTTCTGTCAACGTTTTATACCGTTTGACAGAAAGAGATAGCGATTGCGAAGGCAAGCGTCAAAAACGTTAGACAATAAGCCTACTGGGGCTAAATTCAGGAACGGCCCAACACGGTTTGCGAGCGGTAATTCATTCGTTTGGGAGAGGATAGGAATGGGCTGAGCTTGGGATGAGCCTTATTTTCCTGTTAATTCGCTTTGTAAATAAATAAATAAACAAAAAATTAAGGCTCATCCCAAACTCAACCCAAACTTCGCGCAAACCAGTGATTTTTGGTGTTCCTGAATAGCAGTTCAAACCAAACCCAACCCAAACGATTGAAGTACCGCTACCAAACCCGTGAAGGCCCGTTCCTGAATTTAGCCCCAGGCAGATGTTATCCAGATGTTATCAGTCCGAAGGAAGAGAGTTGGAAGTTGTATTTATGCAGCTGAGTTGAGAAACTTAGGTAGTACGGTACGGTGCAGAATGTAGTAGTTTCTCTGTAGTAGAGATGGTGCTAAGAGTTGCTACAGGTTGCTACACAACTCAATGTATCAGATCATATCGTAACTCAGAATGGCGGTGAACTAAGAATGAACAATCGTGTGTGCGGAAGTCATTCTCAAGATCGTCTTTGCTTCTTAAATTATATACGATTAATTCTCCTCTCAGTTTCATTCAATTGTTTTTTTTTAATTATTTCAATACGTCCATCAAGTGTCGCAAATATATACTTTTTAAAAACAATATAAAGAAGTGTCATACAATTTCGTCGGTGTCTCTGGCACCATACCACTTAAAAGCAATACAGAGTACTTACCTGCATGGAAGAAATAAGGTATAACATAAGGTAAGTAAAATAGGCGGTCTAATCGTTTCAAAGCGGCCTCTTCCTTCACTTTGTAGACCATGATTACCTTTAAGAAACTCGATGTTCATCTATCAGCGTCGTAATCATAGATAACGAGTCGAAATATCGAGAGCTCATAAAAGATACCGGCAGCGACTGAAGACACATTCGTATTACGCACACATAAACGTTCCATACAGAAACGTTTACAACTACATGCGTAATCAAAAAACAGCGTAATTTTGTAAATGAACAGATCACGAGTTTCAGAAATAACAAAATACAGACGCATTGCAGGCGCATTGGATTAAACAGGGTTTTATTGCATCGCGCACGCGACTATGGAATGAACTTTAGAGAAATGTATTAATGTATGTGCCAATTATACGCAAAATGGTTTGCAATTATCAAGAAATTGAAATTTATTCAATAATGAACTGAAACAATTACTTTGCTCACCCGCGGGTCCCGCGACCTTACAATAGTTACGTTTATGTAACACACATTTCTTGAAATGAGTGTTCATGCAGTTCCTCCACCTCCACACTGTACGAACACACACGAATCACATAAACCCAACTATCACCATCACCAAACTACACTAACTCGTTTCGAACTCAACCAACGTTGTAGTGGTAGAGCCATGTTGTAGCTAGCCGCTGCATCACGAATGGGCCGGCTCGTCCGGGGCAGTACCACCCTCTCACAGAACACCGGCGTGAAGCAGCAGTAATCCTGCTTGCGTTTCGTACGGTCAGTGAGAGTGCCGGGGGCCCAATACCTCACCCCTTCCCTCTCCCCCTCCCTCTCCCCCTTCCCCTATTCCCTCTCCTTTAGGGCCGACAACGCACTGGCATCGTGTAAAGCGCTGCGGGTGTCTATGGACAGTGGTGTTCATTTAACATCAGGTGACCCACTAGTTCGTTTGTCTGGCCTATCTAACATAAAAAAAAAAAAAAAAAAAAACCAGAGCTCATCTTCAGAGTCGGTACCGCAACCGTACCCTATGCTACCAAATATGTTAGTGTTGTGTGTTGTGGATGTTATGGGTCTAACTCATCCCTTAATATTTAGTTTAATTATATTTTTATTCTTTGTTTTTTTAGTGGATACAGTAGTAAGAAGAGAGAAATAGAAATCGGGTTAAAAACGCTGAATAAAACACGTTTCTTGTATGACCCCCTTAGTTTTTAACATTACCTATTTTATTTTTAGGATTTTTTGTTATACTTAACGGCAACAGAGATATATCATCTGTGAAAATTTCAACTGTTTAACTATCACGGTTCATGCGATACAGCCTGGTGACAGATAGACAGACGGATATGGAGTCTTAGTGATAGGGTCCTGTTTTTGCCCTTTGGGTACGGAATCCTAAAAATAATGTAAACATGTGTGTTTAGTTTCCATTGTTTAATGTATGCAGAACGTGTTATCAATATTTTGTCGAAGCGATGTCTTCGCTCAAGATAACACGGACAGCATAAACTGGAACAGTGACTTTTTGGGAAAAAAATATGAACAAAACCAAAGCAGGTCGACTCTTGATTTGTGTCTCTTGGGTTCTCGAGTGGCGTTCACGGACCGGTAGACGCAATGTAGATAGTCCTCCAACGAGATGGAGGGACAACCTGGTTAAGGTTGCGGGACCAATCTGTTTGGCGAACCTGGGTGGCCATGTTTATAGGTAAGTACTTCGTTTTTTTTAGCATTAGAAATAAGGTAAACAATCTTGATGGCTGATGAGTGATGAGTCTTTTTATTGAAAATCGCTTTAAAAAAAACAGTAACTATTACTTGTGAAACCAAAAGAGTGTAAATGACCAAGCGGTGTCCCGCGACACCGACGACGCAGCTGTACGTGTCCCGCCTGCATCACTCCACGAAGGTCGCGGACATCGTGGAATATGTGCGTGTGAAGACCAAGCTCACTCTGAGGGTTGAGCGGTTGGAGTCCCGCCATGACGTGAATTTCAATTCATTTGTGGTGAGGGTTCCGACTGATCAACTGTCGACCTTCACAAGAGAGGAGTTTTGGCCGAAAGGTGTCGCTTACCGGCGGTTTCGTGGCCGGTTAAGTGACACTGCAAAAGTGCCCACGTCACAGACTTCACGTGCTTGTAATTAGGTTGTTAATTAAGTGTAATATAAATATGTATGTTAGTCTTTGCAGCCTGAAATAAAAATATTCTATTCTATTCTATTTTCTATTCTATATTTCCTTTCAAATTGTTACATATTAGCTGCGACTTATTTTACAAAAGTGTTTTTCAATAAAAGACACGTCAAGATCGCTTACCTTCTTTCTAATGCTAAAAAAACGAAGTATAGCAGTGGACGTCTTTCGGCTGATATGATGATGATGGATATACTATTAGGTATTCGATTTTAAACACACGGGACATGGCGATTCAAATGCATCGCGGCCCTTTAATTAAAGTCAGATTTCTGTCGTAATTTTGATAAAAGTTAAAGGTTCACTTTAAAGTGAAAACACTCGGTAGCCAAAGTTGAAAGCGTTTTTCAATTCGCTGGGCCAATGTCAGCCCATACAACTGTCTCAGTTATCTCAAGGATCTCGTTTCGACACGCCTGGCCCCATTGGCCAATTCGGCACTTTCTTTGTAAGGCGAGTGCACATGCACTGAATTTTGCATGTCATGAATACCCGTAATTGTGGCTCGTTTGCCGGCCGCTTTGTTCTGCAAGGACGTGTTTATTGTTTCATCATCTATTTTATTTCATACTAAATACAAACTGAAATATAGATGCACAGAAAAAAACCCCAGAACAAAGACCAATGCTGGGAATCGAACCCAGGTCCTCAGCATTCTGTGCCGTATGCCATACCCCTACACCACCACTGGTCTAGAGATTAGACACGAATCTTTCCTATACATCATACATTTCAGTCTGCTAAATCATCACCTTATGCAGTGACAAGCGCTCATCTATGTTACACCCTCTATCGAGAGATTTTAACACTCCTTCGGAACTAACCGCTCACCTGGACAAGAGATGGCGCTACTGTCCAACTTTAAACAAGTTAGCTTAGCTATGAAGTATCTTTTTGTATTTATTTTTTCAACTTCATTTTTTTTTTATTACTTTTACGGTCATCCCGTGAAATCATATATTTGTTTCATCATCGTCATCTCAGTCTGTATACGTCCCATTGCATCACACAAGCATCCTCTCAGAATGAGAGGGCTTGGGCCGAAGGTCCCACGCCGTCCCAGTGCAGATTAAAAACTTGACACACACCATTGAATTTCTACGCAGAATAATGCAGATTTTTACGATGTCTTCACTTCACCATAAAACTCATGGTATAGATAAATTACCGAGAGCGGGGAATTGCACATGTTGTGGTATTGTGTTTATAGGCATTCCACTTTAATGATAGAGAGACAACAATATAGAGATCTCTCTCTCCAATGCCTATAAACACACAATACCACTACATATGCAATTTCACGCTCTCGGTAATTTATCTATAAACAAATGTAATTTCGTACATAAATTCCGTAAAACTCAGAGGTGCGAGCCCGTGCTCGAACCCACGGCCCTTTGCTTGAGAGGCCATAAATCAAACCACTAGGCCACCAAGACATTTCTTGAATTTACAAATTGTTAAAGTATCGGTCACTCAATGTGTAGTGTCAAAAACTTTCTGGTCGACTTGAAAAAAGGAGGTCCACAATTAAGTTCTTTATTTTGGTTCTGAAAGTTAGTTTAAATACAATGGAATCCAAGCATTATTGGGCATACATGGTGACCAGACTTACCAGCAATTGCTTTCTAACTGATCTGACACCATGAGCAGATGATACCGAAAATGTAGCTGTAAATGTAAATAAAGTAAATTGCTCCACTCTTATGTTGTGCACTTATCTTTACACCAACGGTGTCACCTGCACACTTCAAAAATAATTAAGCGTGCCCTTTATTAAAGCCGCTATTAATATTTGATTGATAATGCTGCACTTACGTGCACTTGGCTGCAAGCTGGCCAAGATTAATTGGGATCTTTAAATAAATGATGGACTTGCAAGATCAACTGGTTGCCCAGTGCATTGGTTCAATGTGAAACTCTGGTCTCGTTATGACACGCTAGCAATGTGGTATCGTAAATATCTACTGGTATTTATATTGTTGGACATATTTTTAATAGGTTTAATTGCACTTGCGATTTATTGTTTCGTGTGCAATTGAAAGACGCAAAATAGCATAAAAACTTATACTTTATTTTCACTTACTTACAGTATGTGTGTATAAGACAAATGAAATTAACAGACTACAGGACAAAAGTGTAAAGCGAACTTAGCGCTTAAGGGATCTCTTTTCCAAGATTGTTTTTTTAGAGTCTTTTTGTATTTTTATTTTCCAACTCCAAATTTTTTACTTTTACGATCATCCCGTGAAATCCATAATATATTTCGTACTAAATACCTACAAACTGAAAGATGAAGATGTCGCTAGTGTCGCTGCTTAAGTGACTATAGAAAACAAACTGAAAAATGTCGATATGTAGGAAAAATTTGTGTCTTAAACTCCTGACCAGTGGTGGTGTAGGGGTATGGCACGCAGCGCGGAATGCTGAGGACCTGGGTTCGATTCCCAGCGCTGGTCTCTTTTTCTGTTTTTTTTCTGTGTATCCATGTTTCAGCTTGTATTTAGAAAGAAAGAAAGAAAGAAATATTTATTTGTGACAACTAACATAGACAAAAGAAAATTAAAACAGAATAAGCAATAAGAGCAAAAATAACACAATGAAAAGACATAAGCATCACAAAATATAAAATATAAATTTAGTATGAAATATCTCTTTTCCAGTTACCTTTGAACGATTAACAGGACATCAGAAACAAGAGCCTGTAAAACGTTTAAGCAGCCGAAATCTAATACTAACCTGAAATAAATAACTATAAATTAAAAAAAATAAAACCCCCCAACGCAATTAGGTCACACACATATGAAAATAAAATAAATGGCCATTATGCGTCTAAGATCCCTTCCGCAGCTAACAGTAGAGCTGATAACTTTGAAACGGCTGAACCAATTTTGATGAAACATGTCCAAAAACCATTGCCAAGAAACTTCCTTTCAAATAAAAAAAACCGCATTTAAATTGGTTCATCCGTTTAAGAGCTCTGATGCCCCTCTTTTTGTGTCGGAATATGTGGGAATCCTTCTAACTCCTGTTAGTGGAAAGATCATCAATCATCACTAAATATTTCATTATTGCCACTAAAACACCAGCTCTTAGTTCTACGAACTATATCTTCGAACTTACTACGAACTTATTTACTTCTACGAACTATCATCTTTGACTAGAAACGGGTTAAAGCAGAGAATTCTCAAAGAGAATAAACAAGTACTTTTTTTCACAAACTTACTTACTTATTTCGGCATTGTAATTGAACTAAGTAGAGGTATAGATTATTATAGATTTTTCTGGAGAACTCAAAGGTGCTCTTCAAACACTATAAAATAAACTTAGATTATTTTTCAAAATTTTCCGAGAAATCAGGACATTGCTTCTTAGACACACTGAGAAATAAAGTTACTATTAATAAATTGAAACATGAAATTACCGTGAGACTCGCTCATAGTAAAAATAAACGGATCACTCACGTCTTAAAACGAGTTTATCTTGACATGTTTCGGCCCAATCCGTAGCCCTTCTTCCCGGAGCCACACGTCACGGCGGCTGCCAAACGCGCATTCAAGATTAGCCCGAAAATATGTCGAGTTGAGCTCATTTAAGACGTGATTGATCCGTATATTTTCACTATTGATATGTTGTTTGAATTAAATTTTTACTTCACTTCTAGCACTCTAACGACTTACCCAAGTCAATTTTCACAAAGCATTAAAGTTAGCTAGCAATCATTATCAGGATTAATTAACATCTATAGGCAATTCCTGTGTGCAACGATAAAGGCGGGTTTACACGATATCTCGTGTAAGTAAGTAAGTAAATTTTTAGTTTACAAGATCGTATGTAACTTACACTTTACATTTGTAACATAATTGTCTATAACTTTATTATGATTTATTGAATCAGGCGTTACTTTGCGGAGGTCCATATTAATGAACTAAAACAATTACTTTGCTCACCCGCGACCTTACAATAGTTACGTTTATGCAAGAAATGTGTGTTCATGCAGTTCCTCCACCTCCACACTGTACGAACACACACAAATCACACAAACACAACCATCACCACCACCAAGCTACACTGACGCGTTTCGAACTCAACCAGAGCTCATCTTCGGACAGTGTGGAGGTGGAGGAACTGCATGAACACACATTTCTTGCATTAACGTAACTATTGTAAGGTCGCGGGTGAGCAAAGTAATTGTTTTAGTTCATTTATTATGATTAATAACAATAATAGTTATTAGGTAGTAGTTACTTTGGGAAATTGCATACGTTTTTACAATACAATTCCAAGAATATAACCGATCAAACACAATGGAATATTCAAATCCATTGTCAGTAGAAGATACTAACCGAATAATCTAAGGCATTTTATGAAATTAATTATATCATGGAGAGGGATGTTTGGAAATAATTCCGATCCGCATTGGCGATCCCTATACTTCGTTACTTTTATTAGCATTAGAAAGAAGGTAATCGATCTTGACATGTCATTTTATTGAAAAATCCTTTTGGAAAATAAATCACAGCAAATATGTAACAATTAGCAAGGAAATATGGTTATTTACATTACTTAGGTTTCATAAGTAGTAGTTAATATTGTTTTAAAAGCGTTTTTCAAGAAAAAGACTCATCAAGATTGTTTACCTTATTTCTAATGCTAAAAAAAACGAAGTATAGTTTCAAATAGCATCTATGTCCTATGTTAAAAAAAATGTTGTGTTTACTTTAGTGTATTGTATGTAATTAAAAAATATTGTAGGTCTTTTTCGAGAAAATATACCTTGTTGAGTTTCTTACCGAATTCTTCTCAACATCGATATTCTCAAGTGACATGGATTTTTTTTATTATTTTTTACTTTTTTATATTATTATCTGACCTCTCGACCGCAGGTTGACGTTGGATTTTTGGACATCCTGTATAAGTGTAATGTTACTAGTGTAAAGTGTAGTGTGTATTGTAAGTTACTAAGCTCGTGTAAACCCGGATGACAAGGAACGCGGAAGGGAGGAGTCCATATAATGGGGCTGGCAACGAGTTAGGCGCAACGAGACGAGTGGTTCCACCGGAGTGATTGAGCTTGAAGTAAAATGTAGATAGTAATTTCCAAGTGTGGGAAGTAATGGTCATATTCCGCTTAGAGTTTCCATCATCATCATTTCAGCCGAAAGACGTCCACTGCTGAACATAGGCTTCCCCCAGAGCTCGCCAAACAGATCGGTCCCGTGCCATCCGTATCCAACGCGATCCCGCAACCTTAACCAAGTCGTCGTTCTACCTTGTTGGATGGCTACCTACACTGCGTCTTCCGGTCCGTGGATGCCACTCAAGAACCTTTTGGCCCCATCGGCCATCAGTTCTACGAGAGTTCAGTGTTAGAGTATCCGCTGCATTTTAAATCACGCAGTACTTATGAGGGAAAATAGTAACGTGCGTTTTCTCTCCTCCCAAAAAATATGACACGCAATTTTTATTTGTCGATTTAGTCTTTAATTTTTTTGCAAAATGGCGGAGGCGTGGGGTTTACAAAATGAAATAAGTTTTTGTTAGAAAATTTATTTTTAATGCTAGCTTTTTCGCTGACTGTACTTTTTGTTGACTGTACTTGCATTGTTATCCAACTTACATAAGTATACCAAATTTTAACTGAATCCGTCCACTGGAAGTGAATCAAATTCGACGTTCAGATTTGACCGAAACAGCAAACAGCAGCCGAAATAAAAGCTTCCTAAATTTTTCTTTTCTCAGGATATCTTAAAATAAAGTCAGTTCTGTTCATTATTATTATGTCAAGTTATCACTCGATGCATGTCGTAATCTTAACGATTAGACATCTCCATCTAACCGGTCCGATTCTCAACGCTTCTTGGCCGCGTGGAATTCAGTTTTTTCGCACTTTTGTGGATAATTTTGAAGTCATGGACCCCCATTAGCGAACAGTCATGTTGTCAAGTTTTTGCTGGATTTGGTTCGTTAATTGTGTTTCGCTTATGACTCACTTTGCAATTCAAGCGTTTGTATGAAGTATTTAGTTGATAAAAAAGATTTCAAGTCTAAGGTCAGTGGTAGATACAAATGTTTAAGGCATTTGCAATTTAAGGTGTACCTACTATTTACTTTTTAAATGAGAAAATTTTGGGGTCTTCGTATTACAAATCACGAGTACTGTTCGTTTTCACAAATAATTAAAGTGGCTTATTTTTTAAGTCAGTTTTGTGACTTTTTTATACAGTTTTCTTATGTGGCTGGACACAAAATTGACACAAAAAAATTGTATGGAAAATTGGGAAAGAAAAAATAATCATCAAATCAATAGTCTTGGTTCTGAGTTAGCAAAACCCCAAAACTACCCAATTCTGAAAAGAGTAGAAGGTAAATTTTATGGAACAAATACGGACAACTCACGTCTGTGATCCAATTAAGAAGGGCTACGGGTCAGCCCGAAACATGTCGAGCTGAACTCGATCATAGGCGTGAGTTATCCGTATTTTTTCACTATGAGTGAGTTTCGCGGTAGTTTTATGTTTAAGGTCAATTTTAACTTGAAAGTGCGGGCTTATTACAGTTGAGATGTAAACGCCCATCCAATTATATCGTCAAACGCCTTGCGTGACCATCCTAATGGATTCTTAACTAGGGATAGCCAATTAGCACGATGAGAGTGATTTCACTAGCTTCCTCATTTCTATAATATCTTGGCACTACGCCTTAATAAGATCAATTTATACCTACTTAACTTTAATTATAAACTGAATATTAGTTTAATAATGTATAAGATTTATTTAAAAACAAAGAAAATATGTAAAATTACAAAAAAAAACAACACACGCACTTACAATGGGCCTGATAAGAAAGCTCAAAGTCGCTCAGAGGGCGATGGAGAGGGCTATGCTCGGAGTTTCTCTGCTGGATCGCCTTAGAAATGATGAAATCCGCGCAAGAACTAAAACTATGTCACCGACATAGCTCGAAGACTCGCCAGACTCAAGTGGCAGTGGGCAGGGAACATCGCTTGTAGATCTGATGGCCGATGAGGCAAAAAGGTTCTCGAGTGGCGTCCACGGACCGGAAGACGCAGTGTAGGTAGGCCTCCAACAAGATGAAGATGCGACCTTGTTAAGGTTACGGGATCGCGTTGGATGCGGATGGCACGTGACTGATCTGTTTGGCGAGCCTTGGGGTAGGCCTATGTTCAGCAGTGGACGTCTATTGGCTGAAATGATGATGATGATGATGATGATTTCAGAAATAGTTAACAAATCATTAAGATTCATTTTTTTCGTGATCAATCATATGTGTACCTTGCGTCACGTTAAAACGCGTGCGCATTGTAAATCACGTTTAAGTGATTTAAGAGCAGAAAGTGTAATAAACACTTAACTAGATACTTCTTTTCTTTTCGTAGTAATTAATAATAAATTAATCTTTTTTACAGGTAAATGAAACTTCACTTCAACCGAATCTAGTGCAGACGTTTAAAAGTAGCGTCTAAATAGTAAGTACTGCTTTGAGAATCAATAGTAGGTATCCCACTGCTGGACAGAAAAATTGAGAAGTGGACACTTCTTTCCTTTACTCGTCCCTGTTCAGGTCATGCTTCTGATTATAGAAATTAAATGTTTTCAATCATGCCACCATCTTCTTTTTGGGCTCCCTCTGCTGTTTTCCAGTTTTCTTTTTTTCTACTCCAGCCTAAATATACCTTTATATGTCCCATAGCTGGATACATGCCTACTCTTAGAATAAAGGGGCATAGGCGCCACGCGGGTCCAGTGGGGATTGGGAACTTCATAAAAAATACACACGCCATTGAATTGTTTCACCGATGTGTGCAGTTTTTTTCTTTACCATAAACCTGGAGGTAAATTTCAAATGTAATTTCGTACAGTCGCTATTATGTTAGAGTGAGATAGAGATGTTTTTTTAAATTTTTTAGTTCATATCGGACCAATCTAATCTCTATCGTAATTATGTTAGAGAACCGACTGTAAATTAATGCCAAAAATTCAGAAGTGCAATTTCTGAGGCCCAATTGTCTTACGCAATCGAAATCGCAATCACTTGCACCACTTCTTTCTGTCGCACTAGCTTGAATGAGGGTAAAAAGAGACGGTGAATGCGATCGCAAGCGCCCGCTCGTTAGACAATACGGTCCCTGGTTTGACACATGTCCCTGTCATTGAAAGGACAAAACATTAACTCTGACGGCTATCACGGCTTTTTCACCATTTACTTCGTCACAAATACACTCGTATGTTTACAAGTATCCATGCACCGATATTAACATATCTTTTCTATTTATAACATTACCTGGAAATGAGAAAGTGTGATATGAGATCGACTGATATCGCCATCGAGTGATATGATAAGGAATGTTTGCCAAACATTGCATGCAATAAAAATAGTGCAATTAGCATCACCGCATTTTTTTACACATTTAAACAGGAATAAACTCATTTGCATTCTTAATACTCAATTTCGACTAAATATGTAAAATAAAAAAAAAAATAAAAAATAAAAAACCATTTATTGCCCACAAAAAAAGAAGAATAAGAAAAAATACACAAAATTGTGGCAAAAGGCTCAGGCTCAGCATGTGCGGTGAGGATTACTCATCACCGCGCTGGTTTTCAGCCTGCGCCCTTATAGCGTGCTGACATTGCAAAAACAACAGGCGGGTAGGACTATAAAAAAAAAAAAAAACGTACAGCGGTATAGTCAACCAAGAAATCCCTTCACCATCCAAGGTTCAATGACAGTTGCATGGCTCAAAACATCAAAAGCTATTTCACTCACACACAAGTCAGTGCGACAACCAGGTCCTATACTACGAAGCGCGAAACCCGAAACCCCGTTTCATGCCGTTCCGCTCACGCTCATGGTATTTATTACGAGAGTGAGAGGGACCGCACGATCCGAACCTCGAACTTCGAATTTCGCAGTAACTCCCCAGTCCTATTGCTTTCATTCTGATGTAGGAACTGTCATTAAAAACGGTAAAACAAGTACCCGGTCGACCACACCTAATAAGACAAAAAAAAAACAAGAATAGGTAAACATTTTCAATACAAGCTTACAACTTATCCACTTACATTATTCCAATTTAGATTAAGTAAATTAAATTAAATTATATAAATGCAATAACAATTATGTAAGGCGTCATGGACACTAGACATCAAAAATGCAACAAACAACTGTCAATGACAAAGTGACGTTCCATTCCTGTCATCACTTTTAACCCCTGACACAACAGCCTGTCTGTCTGTGTGTCCGTCTGTGTCATCATAGCTCTTAAACGGGTGGACCGACTTGGATGCGGTTTTTAAAAATAGAAAGCCGGTTTCTTGGCGATGGTTCTTAGACATGTTTCATCAAAATCGGTCAAGCCGTTCCAAATTTATCAGCTCTTTTGTTAGCTGCGGAAGGGATCTCAGACGCATAACAGGCATTAACTTAATGTTCAAACATACGAGTGACACAATTGCGTTGGGGGCTTTTAAAAATTTCAATTTATAGTTATAACCTCATTTAACCTTACACTCTAATTACGGTCCCGCAGGGATGGCCGGACGAATTGTGTTGCTAAGCATAAAGTGCACCTTCTACAATTTGTTTTTTTAAAATAACTCTTCGCAATCTATCTCTGAAGGTTGGTACTGACATGTCAGAACGAAGAGGAGGCGGCAGGTCATTCCAGATCTTGGATGCACTAAAACGGAAACTGCCCCGAAATCCCTTGGACTTATGTTTTGGAAGAATCACTTTCCTGACATGCATGCTTCTTACACCGCGATCACGGTCTGCCCCTCCCTTGGGCCACATAAACTTCTCAAACAGATAACTCGGTCTTTGTGACTGCATTATTTTGTATACCTGGACGGCTAAATGCAGCTCTCTCCGCGCCGCCATCTTTAGCGTTTCCTTTCCATTCAAATAAGGGGTAATGTGCGCTCGCCTGGGTATGTTATAGCAAAACCTGGCACATGCATTTTGCATACGTTGTATCGCCTTCGCGGTTTTCGAAAAAATCCTAGGTCCATAAACAGTGTCGCAGTAATTAAAATGCGAGAGGACCAAAGTCTCAACAAGCAGCTGACGCACTTTTTCGGATAAGAATTCGCGTATGCCATAAAGTGTTTTAAGTCTATAAAATGCATTTCTAATTTTTCCACTTATATGTTCAGTAAACCGTAGCTCACTATCCATAATAAGACCCAAGTTCCTTGCACTATCCACCTGTTGAATAACTTCTTGGTTTAATTTTATAACCGGTTTCTTTTCTTTTATCTTTCTGCATTGCCCTGCTGTCCCCAACACAATGAACTTTGTTTTAGATGGATTCAGAACCAAACCATTTTTTTCCGACCATTGATATATTTGTTGCAGATCCTCATTTATAAGACACTCCGCGATCCTGGAGTCCTCATCCTTAAATGAATAATATATTTGTGTATCGTCTGCGTATAGATGTGTTCTACAGTGTTTAATACAGCTTAAGAGATCCGCTGTGAACAAAATAAATAGGATTGGGCTCAGGATAGAGCCTTGCGGAGTTCCTCTCTTAATACTCTTAATCTGCGATTTGATCGTTTCTCCGTCATGGTTTTCTGTCTCCACGTACTGCGTTCTATTAACAAGATAAGACCTAAACCATTTACACGCTGACTGAGCGACGCCGTAATAACTTAATTTGGCTAGAAGTAATTCTGTATTAAGGCAGTCGAATGCTCGCGAAAAATCAAGCAGGACTAACACGCTACCACACCCCGCGTCGGATGCCACCAGGATCTCATCAGTTACATGCGCCAGAGCCGTTGCCGTGCCGTGCTCACTTCGGAAGCCGGATTGTGTGACGGGAAGTATGTTTCCATTTTCTAAATACTTTGTAATCTGTGTACAAACAACCCTCTCGACTATTTTAGAAATAACAGGTAGTATACTGATTGGCCGCAAGTCTTTAAGTTCGTCTATAGAAGAATTTTTCGGAATTGGCTTAACTCTGGCGCACTTCCACCTATCGGGAAATTTACAAGATTCAATTGATTTGTTTACCAAGGCGGTGACTACAGGCAAGGTGTGGGTCAAAGTCATACGCACCATTTCGATCGACAGACCGTCACAACCACATGCATTTGTAGTCAGACTGTTTATAATTTTTTGGACATCTTCCTCGCTACAGCACTGAATCTTAAATTCATTGTTTGTAAATTTATTATTTTTAAAAAAATCCATGGTATCGGCGCTGACCTCTGCGCTACCAGGAACATCCAAAAAGAAAGTATTTATGTCATTCGGGTTATGTAGTAGGCACATCTATTTACTACGTCAGATGAGGTTCAAGAAAAACTTTTTCGTAAGTAAATAAAACGTGTCTTAGAGATCGATTATTAGAACCACTTGCAATTTGTCACCAACACTAAATTAAAAAAAATACTTACTGTTTTTATGTTCATACATTTAGAGCCGCTTGAACGGTCTATGGCTAAAAATATAAATCATTAACACTTAGTTATGTTCTGGTTGACAGTTCCATGCATTTTGACACGATTTAACCCTGGGTCAGCACTTAACTAGTAGTTATAATATATATTATTCCTCACTTAACTTTAATTTTCCATTTTTTATCAATACTACGTTCAAACGATAAAATTATAACGTGACAAGTTTTTATTTAACTAGCTCTGTTAGTACCTATGTGTAGGTCAAATATTGTAAGCTAAATTTGATCCACTTCCCGATTTTCGATTGAGCTGAAATTTTGGACGTCTTTCGGCTGAAATGATCATGATGATAAAATTTTGCATGCATGTGTAAATCATGGAGCTGATCTGATGATAGAGACTGAAAGGTGGCCATTGGAACTCTGTAATAAAAAGACACGACCGCATAAAGTTCGGTCTCGTTTGATTTGTCTTGACGAGTACTTTGGTCCTACATGGTAACCGGAGGTAAAAATTACAGTCATCAAAAACGCTTGTATTTTTTTGTAATATGTTTAGTTCATCGGCTTTTGAACCTTTTTGCCCCATCGGCCATCACTTCTACGAGCGATGTGCACTGCCCACTACCACTTGAGTCTGGCGATTCTTCGAGCTATGTGCTATGTCGGTGACTTTAGTTCTTGCGTGGATTTCATCATTTCTAATGCGATCCCGCAGAGAAACTCTAAGCATAGCCCTCTCCATCGCCCTCTGAGTGTCTTTGGCAAAAAGGTTTTCGAGTAGCGTCCATGGATCGGAAAACGCAGTTTAGGTAAGCCTCCAACAAGATAGAACGACAAACTGTTTAAGGTTGCCGGGATCGTCGCGTTGGGTGCGGGACCAATCTGTTTGGCGAGCCTTGGGGGAGGCCTATGTTCAGTAGTGGACGTCTTCGGCTTAAATGATGATGATGATCGTCTTTTATAACAGCTCTTGATTTTCGCCTTAAATTTAAAACCAGAATCTTTTGCTTTCATGACAACCTCACTTTCAAAGTCTATCTGGGTCAACACCTTCGCAGGATGTTATCTCGCCGCAAGTGGGTCACCGCATCCTGGTCACGAACCGACTACAATGCTGCTAATTATCTTAACTTAGCCCGTTCACAACAATAAGCACCTGCTTTCTACATAACGCTGAAAGATAAAAGTTGAATATGACACTTATGAATCGATGTAGTGAACATTTGATAGAAATACATTTATTTACATCAAGGACGATTAAATTATGGGGATTGATAATGTTATACACAACACAAGGTCGCGTTCCATTAAAAATGAAAAAATAAAAGACTGACGGCTTCGTCCACAGTCCCACTGCGTCGCCTTCTTAAATCGTCCACAGTGCCATGTCGTCAGCCTAAAATTTCTACTCGTCCACTTTCTGATATCGTCAATATCCCATTTTGTCTACATTCCTGTTCCGACCAACCAACTCGCCAACTCGTTCACTTTCTTTTATCGACCACAGTACCACTTGGTCACCAGTGCCAACTCTTCCACATTCCTTTATCGACCACAGTGCTGCTAAATATAAATATGAATGTTGACGAGTTAGCACTATAGTCAAAATGTGAAGAAGTCAAAGTGTCGCTTGTGTCTGCCACAGTATGCCTGTGTATGTCTTGACACAGCACCTCATACAAGCATCAAATTCTAGTGACCAAACAAAGGACCCAAGATAAACAAATTTTTGTTAGAATGTCAACGATATCCGGCATCTAGCTATCTACAACACGTGTTACTGATAACACCGAATCCTTTGTTGCTAACCTATTTTCCCCAGGCAGCAATTTGCATAGAGCCTTTTCTAGAGCAGACGGGATACGGGTAGATATTATATCAGATCGACACATTGGCATGGAACATGATAATGCCGATAGTGGTAATCGGACGTGAACATTTGACTGTCCGATAACTGATAACTTCCTTGCATCTAATACTTGTATCCTTAGTACACATCTTGTAACTATAACGAAAAACAAATAGTGCCTAAAACAATAATTTCGTAAAAACGCCATTTTAGTAAAAAAAAAACCACTGTTTTAGCCCTGAAAACCAGATTAGTTTTCAATTAACTGCAAATAGATTTTTAGCCGTTTTAAAACAAATAAGTAGTCGACAAAGTTGACATTCGCGAAATTATGCAGCGAAGATCACGGAATTTAAAAATAGAAAATATTAATGCTATCCATATTTTATTCAAAAATTCACAACCCAGTTAACTTGTAGGCTCGATTTAATGAACAAAATACAGTTTAGTGAATCTGGCAACCTCGTGAATCTCAAATAACTAAGTACTACCACTGCTGGACATAAGCGTTCCCTAATGACCGCCATTGCGCCCTAAACTCGACTCGACACATCCAGCTTCTACCACCAGCTTTTCGTAGATCGTCACTCCACCTGCCCGGGGGCCGTCCCATACTTTGCTTGCTGAGACGCGGTCTCCAGTCAAGAACTCGTTTACTTCAAAATTTGATAGTTCTTGCGTAGATATGACCAGCCTATTGCCACTTCAATTTGCTAATTCTCTGAGCTATATGCTTCAGAAAAACTCCGAGGATAGCTCGTTCTATAGCTCGCTTAGCGACTTTGAGCTATTTAATGGATTGGTTGTTTTTAGAAGATTCGTTTTCGTTCTAAAGATTTTAAATGGTTTTATTCAGAATGCTAGTTTACTCAGATATATAATGCAATTTTATGATGAATCCATCACCCTAGTTCTTCACACCACTTGATATGAATAACTCAAGCTCATTCCTCCTTGCCTGCGCTACTCGAAACTCGAGCTTGATAGCCTACTTAACGGGATTACCTGAAACATTGTAATCTACTTCACAATTACACAATGTTCGTGAAATCTCAGGAACCCGCGCTACATAAATGGGTGTACAGATATGAGACAGATAACGGGTTATCACTAAATACTACTAGATACCATGATAAGGGGTGGCAGTTGTAGGAAACACTGTGCTATTTCTAAAGACTACTCTGAACATGCAAATTTTGAGGAAATAAAAACATGCCGGAAAACATACATTAGTGAAACATTATGCATATTGATTTCGTAAGGCATAAATTATTACGGTGCTTTCTACACTTTTTGTATGACAGGGAAGTGTTTTGGTTTGTTAATTTTATATCCCACTAGATGTCGATGTCTGATGTAGTAAAGCTAAACAATGCTAAATCACGCTGGCTAGATTCTCCTTGGTTAGTGTAAATGAGATCTCAAACTTAGTAAATTAGTCCTCACCCTCTCCCCGGTAAATCTCGCGTGCGCTCTCTCTCTGGTAAACTGTAATAGCCATCATAGCTAAAACCAACAGTCCGTCCAAGAAAAAAAAAACAAAAGAATTGTCATTCGCCGAGCCACCGTTGCTTGATTCACATCTAAGAGGACGGTTGAACACTTTTCCATAGTGATACTGTATATTGTAGAGGCAGTAAAACTAAAATGAAAACGGAAAGACGACCTTGCGAATATTATTATCGGTGCCTTAAGTAATAAACGCCCACACGGTAAAATAATACGCGATATGCATAATCTGGATACAAACTCCGACAAAAACATAAAGTTATGCAAGCACTACCTATTGCGTAATGTCTTTATACAAAAAGAAGTTCATTGCGCCCCGCTTTTGTAAGGCAAAATATTATTAAATATAGAGACAATGTTTTATTTTTTTGCATGGCCTCGAGAGTTCTATGTATTTATACAAGTAATTCGTGGCATATTTTTTCTTTTTCTTTTTCAAAGCGACGGATAATTATTTGAGTATAAGGTTTGGTGAACGACAAGTATGTCATATGCCAACACTAAAATGTCTTGGGAAATGTGTTGATACAAAATATTGGATGAAAATATAATCTATTTATAACGATTTGATCAAAGTCGGCTGAATTATATAAAATCATTATGCCAAAAACTAGTGCTCTGTAATACTTCCGACTCTACCACAGAAAAAAAGGAAGGAAATAGAACTTCCAATACGATTAAAACAATTTAGATCCTTCCTAAGTCATAGAATGTCCTGTAGTTAGTAGGACGTAGGTATATAGGCTGGTATGATGACGGTAAAGTACGTACGGTAACACAAGGATAGTAATCCTTCGTCACGAAACTCCCAGCAGAATATCCCACAAACTCACAATGGCATGATATCACCTAGGATCGAATTCCGCGATATTGACTTGCCAAACAAACTTAAAGTCAAACCCCAAAAAACGCTTTAAACTCTAACCCATCTATGCTAAAGACCCTTTTCTAATTCCAAACCAGCATATCCAGCGTGGTTTATTTACAATAAGCCATTAAACAAAACCTGTCTGGAATTTAATACAGTCGTATTTTCTTAAAAATACTTAAGCTTAAATTGTTCTTAGAATTGGATCTGGACAAATCCGTGGCCGTTTTATGTTTCGCAGAAATCTTCGGAGAATGGGTCAGGCTTCAATCAATTTGCAAATAGATTGGCTCGTTTGTCAATTTTGTGATATCATGCATTGAGTTGAGTATGACGACGATGTTAGTATTCCTATTTTACTAAAATTGTTTGTTAAGAAAACTTATTAAGGTTAAGAAGAAATGTACATACAACTAACACATGAATTAAAAATAACTAAACTATTTAGACTTTAAAAAGATGACCAGCCTGGAGCGTTGTACCTAGGACGCTCGCCGCATTTCCTTTCGCACTGCAAGGCTCAGCCTTTGGGCGAAGTAAGACCCTGCTCTGGACGCCGACGAGTTTTTTTGACACTTCTTTGACAAATTGTTTAGTTTCTGATGAGTGTGGCCCAAAAGTTTCGATCACAAGGCCTCAAATATATAACTGTTTTTCAAAAAAGCGTATTTACGGCACTTAATCGTTTGGACGTGTAGTCGGCGGCTCTTCCGCGCAGAGCGATAGACATGGGACTAAAATGGTTAAATGGTGACAATGTTTCAAATAAAATTGATGAAAATTGCCCGTCGGAATATCTGTGAATGGAAAATAAATATGTTATGGACGCTACGAGTATCGCATGTGGATGTTGTACGGTGATTACTAAAGTACTTATTTCTTTTAGCATTACGAGAGCTAAAGGCCAACACAAACCGGGAGCGCGGGGCGCCAACGGAGCGTGGCCAGCGCGGTCAATAACACTGAATCAAATACGGTGTGCCGCGCTGCCGGTGTGTGTCACCGTATATTTGATTCAGTGTTACTAACTTAGTATAGAGCGCGCTGGGCACGCTCCGTCGGCGCCCCGAGCTCCCGATCCCAGCCTTTATACGTCCCACTGCAGGACACAGGCCTCCTCTCAGAGTGAGAGGGCTTGGGCCCAGTTTGTGTTGGCCTTAACTAAATTCAACAAAGGATGATGGGCTTCACAGAGGCGTCGAGCTGTGTTGTTTGTTTAGTATTCCGATTGGAATATGTCATGAGTTGTTGATTGCTGTGTATTTTATTACGCCAACATACTAATCTCTGTAATAGTTTCGTTCAGTCACGTACGTTACTAACATACGAAATCGATTTTACTATCAGCCAGTGTTGCCAATTTAGCGATGACGGCATTTGCTCATGTCTTCGCGCCAAAAACGTTTTAGCGACAAATTGATTTAGCGACTTTTGAAGACTTGTAGGGTTACTTTGCTTTTAGACTATTGGAAAGAGTGTCAAACTATGGATATGGGGATCAAACCTGGGACTTCAAGCTCCGTAGTCAAGCTCTCTAACCACTGGGCTTTCCGGTCGTCATACTGTTACGAAGCGGTTGAAAGTGAAACAATAGAAAACCTTTAAACGAAGTTGTTTCGTTAACCCGGAGGTGAGTCAACTTGAAATTGGTGGCCACCACAAAAATGGTAGCTGCACCAATTAGAAAAACTACCCCATGGATGCCAGTCTACGCAATGCTACGTATACACATAATATTGCGTAGCTAGCCTCGGCCATTATCAACTACTACGCAATATTACGTAGTTGGCACTCAATGTGTTAAATTGTTTTTCTGTCAATTATTTACTGCAATTACCTAATTTACCACTGCTGTTTATACGAGTATCTTATCATAAATTCTCGCAAATCCTCCATTTTTAACTCGCAAAGTAACTGCACTCAATATCTTTATTAGTGTGTTTATCTTAATATTACTATAAAAATGAATTACTTAATTGATTTCAGTGTTCCTTTGATATTTTAACGGATATTAAATATTTGGAGATACCTAATTGAGATAAGAGCATCAAGAGTGTTTTGTTCGTTTTATACAGGTCATCGTTTAGCCGATTCTTAAGTACCTAATTAAATGACTAAACACACTGTTAATATGGTTTTAATAGCAAATGTAATTTATACAAACTTAGGATCCTAACTCTACCCGTATATTTTCGTTAAAATCAACAATCATGTCTCTAAGATCCCATTTTCATTACCTGAACCAATCGTTTCAAAATTCGAGGTTATGTCCACAGAGATGATAATGCATGTATTCAGTAAATTAATCAGTTAGCATCGTTCAATGTAGCCAATACCTTGGCCTTTTCTGTTTTGACAATTAGACAAACAATTTGCATAATTATACATACAGTGAGATCAATATCGTACAAACCACACTTTCAAACCACTAAAGCCATAATTCACTGCTGTACCTTTTCACAATAAAAGACTGCGTGACTCTCTCGGCTGGTAGAGTGTAGCTCACTGGGGCAAGGTTGCACAAAGGGCTACAGTTTAAATTGTTGGAATGTGTACTTGTTTAAGACAAGAGAAAGGTATTTAAGCAGTAATGAGAACCGGGCGAACTTACCAGATATCTGTACAAACAGTGTCACTATGTAGTTTAATTTCCAGTTTGGAAAACACGGAGCTGTTTGTGAGGCGTATCGGCTGCGATTTTATTTATAAATATACGTGCTTTAATATTGATTGTGTCAATTTTTAGATCACCGTGCGGTAGCATTTAAATCTCATTTACTATAAGTAGAAAAGCATCAACAGCCTATTAGTGTATTGCGTAAACAAGCTGCTCCTAACATTATTTCTCGTTTACACTCCAAGTACAGAATCATACCGTCTTGATTTTCTAGCCTTGAACTCGTTAAGGACTTCGTATTTAAATAAGCCAAAAATAACGCTTGAGCACTGTGGCTAATACTCAGATTCTTCTTTTAGTTATAGATTTTGAATTCACTGCTATAAGTATTCTCTGACGGAAAAGACCGAATGAATTACTATACAACGTGCCCACCAGGTTTCCGCGAGAGTCTAACCACGCATTCCTGAGGCCATATGGAGTAATAAATTTTATCTGAACCTAGGTCGAAATATGCTTAGTTTTTGAGATATTTCCATTTTTATGTTTAAATTTTACTATGAAAGTGGTGGAGGTGCTGGGATTATGTATTTATTATGTATAAAAAATAAAAAAGTTAAAAGGCATAATTCGACCTAGGTTCACATAACATTTATTACTCCATATGGCCTCAGGAATGCGTGGTTAGACTCTCGCGGAAACCTGGTGGGCACGTTGTATAAGCAATTACAATTTTTTTTAATGCGTCCAGACGCAGTACACCCGCACGTACTTTTATCGCGTGTGTTTCGATCAGTAAAGTAACTGCCAACGTCTCGTTGTTTTGTGCTATCTATTATCTACACTGTATGCAAAACGAGCCTTTTGCACCGCTGCTGGTACTTCCTGGAACGTGCTCTATATAAACAGTATTTACAATATAAAATATTGCACTGTAATGTATATAATGCAACGTGGGAATATGTAAACTCGATCCTATGTGTACATGCTAGAAAAGCGAAGGGATATACAGGTGAAATTTAAATTGTAATACAAGATTAGTGTTTATAATTCAATGCTGGGCAACATATAATGCATCAGCCTTATCCAGTTAATACTGCATTGTTAAAATTGTCCGACAAAATTTAGGAAGTTAAATACTTTGTTGAAATTAAATCACAATCTCAATGTATGAACACATCAAATTAAATAAGACTAAGCTGCCAAGTACGGTGAAACTGTGGAACCAGCTTCCGGCAGCAGTGTTTCCAGACAACTATGACATCGGGGCTTTCAAGAAAATGGTTTATACTTACTTTAAAGGTCGGCAACAGATTGGTGACTCTCTTTGAGTTGCTCATAGATACCCTTGTTTGCCGTCAAAGTAGAAAATTATGGTAGGTACGACGACCGTTTTACCTACCAAAATTATGGAGTGGATTGCTTCCGATTTACAAAAAAATAGACGATTTTGAAGAAGTTATTATTGACAGAGTTGATTATCTAATAACCTATCTACGTATTTAAACTAATCTAGATAACAGTGTCCAAAATCCAAGATAATTTTCATTGTCTATTTTCATGCCATTCCAAGACAGAGCATAAAACAAAAATCGATGTTGAAAGAAAGTTTTTATATATAACACATAATCCGCGTTTATGCGACTGATTCAAAACCCACCCACGTTGTTGCTGTTCTACTTCCATTTCCGATGTTTCCATAGGCTATTGAGCTAATATCGCAACCGTAAACCGATAATATGTAAGTATTGACAAATTGCAAGCTAATTTGCCTGTTATGTGCCCGAATCACAAGTTAGATTAAATACGTTTCTCATTTTTATTATTTTTTTTACAAGTAGTAGTGGTAGAGCCATGTTGTAGCTAGCCGCTGCATCACGAATGGGCCGGCTCGTCCGGGGCAGTACCACGCTCTCACAGAACACCGGCGTGAAGCAGCAGTACTCCTGCTGCGTTTTGTACGGTCAGTGAGAGCGCCGGAGGCCCAATACCTCTCCCCCTCCCCTGTTCCCTATCCTTTTTCCTCTCCCTTTTAGGGCCGACAACGCACTGGCATCTCGTAATGCGCTGCGGGTGTCTATGGACAGTGGTGATCATTTAACATCAGGTGACCCACTAGTTCGTTTGCCTGACCTCTCTAACATAAAAAAATAAGTATTTTATTGATGCTATTTTAAAAATTTACTAGAGAAATATTAATGAACTAAAACAATTACTTTGCTCACCCGCGACCTTACAATAGTTACGTTTATGCAAGAAATGTGTGTTCATTCATGCAGTTCCTCCACCTCCACACTGTACGAACACACACAAATCACACAAACACAACCATCACCACCACCAAGCTACACTGACGCGTTTCGAACTCAACCTGCAGCCTTATTGTCTAACGCTTCTGACGCTTGCCTTCGCAATCACTATTTCTTTCTGTCAAACGGTATAAGATGATGACAGAAAGAGATGGTGAAAGCGAAGGCGAGCGTCAAAAGCGTTAGACAAGACGGCCTCAGATCTCATCTTCAGAGTTACTCTACAGAGGTAGTGTAACTCTGAAGATGAGCTCTGGTTGAGTTCGAAACGCGTCAGTGTAGCTTGGTGGTGGTGATGGTTGTGTTTGTGTGATTTGTGTGTGTTCGTACAGTGTGGAGGTGGAGGAACTGCATGAACACACATTTCTTGCATAAACGTAACTATTGTTAGGTCGCGGGTGAGCAAAGTAATTGTTTTAGTTCATTAATATGGACCTCCGCAAAGTAACGCCTGATTCAATAAATTAGAGAAATATTGCTAGGTAGTACATTGTTTCAGAGATACCTAATCTTAGCAAAGTATAGGTAAACCGAGGCGAGATGTCGTTAAATGTGACCAACTAACCACAAAACCGTCGCAACGTCGTAATACACATTTATTTTTAGGCACTAATTTTGGTAACATATTTCGTCGTGTTTTTCATTGAATTATAATTTTAATTTTGGACAGCCCTTAGTAAATAAACCAAATGATTTGACGAATTTCATACAGCAATATAAAATTTAAAAAGTAAATGAACAACAATATAGTGTTCTATAGACGATATTAATAACCTATAAGAAGACCAACAACAACATGTCATTCACAATGTGCATCTCAAAATACACAATGCGTCATTCCGACTATTATTCAACACTTGTGCAATCCAGAAAACATTACGTGTAAACTATTTTAAATGCAATTCGCATCCCAAAGCCCGGCAATTTGAATTTAATCTGCAAGACACAATTTCAAGTAACGAGTCTCGACCGCGAATTTATTGAGCAAAACGATAACGTCTTAACTTTACGAGAGTTCTTAAAGACTTGAGATTTTTAAGACGCCGAGAGGAAATGTAATGGATATTTGGAGTACGCGAAAAGAGTATTGAATCATCGTCTCTTTTATTGGCTGACCGATATAACCGATGTTTACTTTTACTAAAATATAACGGTTCGCATGAAAATGTCAGAGCGGGCTTCGAATATTTTCTAAGATTTCATAAAGATATTTCGCGCGTCTTTGAAGACGAACAGATCAAGTCATTGATGGAATTTCATTGAGATTTCAACCTTAGATAAACTGAGCAAGAGTTGAATTGTAGTCGGCTTGTAATTCGATTAGTTTTCTTCAATTTTCAAAAACTTTTTGTTCACTGTCGCGTTTGATGAATTATTGTGCAAAAGATTTGCTTTCGGAGGTGTGAACTTGACCTCGATGTCATATTATAGTTTTGATGGATGAAACTGCGTGGGGGTTGCCAGACTATAAAATTAAAGATGTGGTATCAAAAAACGACTGTTTTATCTAAGGAATTTTAGCTGAAAAGTTAAGTATAAAAAACGGTTTATTCTCTTTGCTTTTTTATGCTTTCTTGCTGCTGATAATTATCTGAGAGGGAGAAGGCTCGGGCCATAGTTCCCACGCGGGCCTTGTGCGGATGACAAGGTTACACACACTAATGAATTTCTTTGCAGGTGTGTGCAGTTTCATCAGTTTCCTTTCCCCGTAAAGCTCATAGTACATTTTAATCTAATTTCTCACACTAATTCTGAAAAACTCAGAGGTGCGGGCTGAGCTCGAAACCATGACCCTTTGCTTGAGAGACCAAAGTTCTAACCACTAGCTACTACGGCTTTTTTTGTACGTACCTGCCAAACATCCAAATCCGTCCAATCGATTTAGCGACAAACACACTCGCATTTATAATATTAGCTGTTGCCCGCGACTCCGTCTGCGAAGAATTTGACTATCGCTATCCCGTGGGAACAATGCAATGTTCTGGGATTAATACTATCCTATGTCCTTCCCAGGGTCTCAAACTATCTCTATACCAAATTTCATATAAATTGGTTAAACGGTTTGAGTGTGAAGAGGTAACAAACAGACAGACACTTTCGCATTTATGATATTAAAGGATGGATCATCATAATCATCATCATCATCATCATCATCATCATCGGCTCTATATCTAAATCCCTAATGATTATTTGTCCTAATGTAATGTTTGTCCTAATGATCGTTTGTCCTAACTCTTTTTATTTAAAATCTATTAATTGTCCTAGATTTTTATAAAACAAACCAAACCTAACCTATAGAGTTCTAGAGGATAACCACAAAAAAGTACCTGAAAAATTCACGGTTTCCGGGAAAAAAGTGTTAGGACAAACGATCATTAGGACAAACATTACATTAGGACAAACGATGTTAGGGATTTAGAATGAGACCCATCATCATCATCATCATCATCATCATCATCATCATCATCATCATCATCATCATCATCATCATCATCCCAGCCTATATACGTCCCACCGCAGGGTACAGGCCTTGGGCCGTAGTTCCTTCGCGGGCACAGAATTACATTCGAAATTTACCTTGAGCTTTACGGTGCAGAAAAACATCGTGAGGAAACCTGAATACACCTGCGAAGAAATTCAATGGTGTGCGTGAAATTCCCAATCCGGAAGGATTAATATGCGGTAGGTAAATCACCCGTCAAATAAAGCCATTGACAAAAGACACTGTTCCTCCCACAAACTGCATCCAAATGGCGTGTTTAATATTAACAAATGCTGTATTTGTGAACCGGTGTTCAACGCTAATGTATCACAACCCTTGGCCAATAAGCTGTTGACATTTCACACCTCCGCAAAGCATGGCGACCGGAAATGCTCGTAAATACGCTCCAGTTAAGTAAAAGCTCTTAAAGTCACAGTAAAAGTAAGCGTAGGAGACGGATTTTGTGATAAGGTGAGAGTTATTTGGTTCCTGCGACTATTAGTAATGCAACTTAATATACAACTGAACAGTAAAGAACAATGAAATATGTAGACCTACGATTACACATTGCAACAAGACCCAAGAGCGTCACTCTATGCTTATTACAGTCAAAAGAAGTTAGGATGTCTAAAGAGGCCACTTCAGCGGCACTTTTAACAAGAACTAACTTAATGTAATAACTAAACAACTAGGATTTCGATTTGTAGCATTCGAATCGAACATGGCGAATGACAGTATATAATTTTGGTATTTCTGTTTCTTTGGCTAGTTGAAGTATAATTTTTATAATGTTTTATGCGGCGATTAACCTTAATTAACAGTGATCACAAAATTCTATATTGCTCTCGTGTCTGACATTTTTTAATGCGCAAGTTGTCTCCACGTGGTTTCTGGAATTTTACTATCAAGTTGCAAAAACTACAATCACCGTACAACGTCGCTCCCAAAGAGAGCTTACTTCGACACTGGCGAAATTGTCCTAAAATAGGAGAGAAGCCATATTTTTAAATAAATAATAACTAAACAACTAGATTTGAAAATATTTAAAAGGAAAATGAGTGAATTATTAATTACTTACTAAATGTTTATTATTCTCTTACACAATATTGGAACGAAGCGGTTAAATAGTTTAGAAGTCTAAATTTAAGCTAAATAATTATCGTCCTATATTTACTCCATCATTATTATATCTTTTGACATTTACTAATTGTTGTGGAGTGATTTAATTAACAATTTTAATAACATTGTTTTTTATTTAATTGGGATGATTCAATTACTTAGGATAAATAGATAAATATTTGTACACCTGCATTTGCGGGTAAGACATAGCGACCAAAATGTAAAATACCACCATCCACTATTGTATAGTCGGGGTAAGAAAAGGTTCGTCACTTTTCGACCTTAACTCGTTGGCATAGAGTCGAAAAGTGACGAACCTTTTCTTACCCCGACTATACCTACCTATGTTCGAGTTACTGATTATAGTTGGAATTTTATAAGCTGGGGGTTAGGACTGCAGACCTCATCTGGTAAAGATAACATTGTTTTCGTTTGTTCTATTATGGACGCACTACTATCCCGACGATCCACCTGAGTACCGCTTACAATGACGAAAGGCCTTTCTTAATGAGTTAAGCTTTTGCAATTTCAACCTTGTAACTTAGAGAAGACGGTAGCTATTTGTTTGCATTTTTTGTTACTTGTTCGGATTTGTTATTAGCGGTAGGCTTCAAAAAACGAGAACAATGTTATCTTTACCAGATGAGTTCTGCAGTCCTAAACCCCCAGCTTATAAAATTTCTACTATACTAATGAATGTAGGTAGACGCAGTGTGGTGTGTTCGAACCGGGCCGAATCTCTAAGTTTTTCGGCATTTTTACTCATATTTTCGCACATAAGTCAATTTCGAAAAACTCGAGTGCGAGCGGAGTTCGAAACCACGATAGTTTGCTTGGACGACCACAAGTCAAACCATTAGGCTACTATTGCTTTTCACATCCAATTTAAACGGCGTCAGCGGCGTCTACCTAATTCGTCCATCGATATAGCAGACGCGCGCGAGACGTGGCTCACGTTTTCATCTCGCTTCTTTCTCCCTACCAAAATTTACAGGTGATGAACGACACGGCCAACTTATTCTCTGTTCATTGCTTCATCAACACGCTTGTTACCCAGCAGTTTTTTAATAATCACACGCAATGTATTAAGATTTCGCTTGTCTGTACTCCAATAAAGATGCGCGTGCAACGCGACGCGGCCATTACACGGCTCCACCGTTCGTTGACTAATTTCCTTCTCAGAATACCTTGTGTAACTGAAAAGTACAGAATTAAATCGGGAGACGAAATAGATTTGGAAATTGTGGTCGGATTACAGGTAGTTGGAATTCATCATCCCAGCCTGTATACGTCCCACTGCAGGGCACAGGCCTCCTCTCAGAATGAGAGGGCTTGGGCCGTAATTCCCATGCGAACCCAGTGCGGATTGGGAACTTCACACACACCTTTGAATTTCTTCGCAGGTGTATGCAGGTTTCCCCACAATGTTTTCCTTCACCGTAAAGCTCATGGTAAATTTCAAATGTAATTTCGCACATAAATTCCGAAAAACTCAGAGGTGCGAGCCGGGATTTGAACCCACGACCCTCTGCTTGAGAGGCCATAGGTCAAACCACTAGGCCACCACGGCTTATTAGTTGGAATTAGTTCGTTGAAATACCTAAGACTATTTTATAACTCGACAAGCTCGTGCGCGGCGCTCGGCGAAACCCTGTCGCAGGGAGCCTCTGCTGTCCTTATCAAGATTGTTTTTAACAAGTGCGGCAAACGCTGACTGCGACAGGGTTCAGGGACGAGCTTGTCGGACTATAGTCGGAATTGCCGTGGTACCTATGCGCAATGGATTTTATAAATATATATACTTATACTTATAGGCGATGGCCGTGGTGGCCTATTGGTTTGACCTACGGTCTCTTAAGCAGAGGGTCGTGGGTTCAAGTCCGGGCTCGCACCTCTGAAGTTTTCGAAATTTAGGTATGTGCTAAATTACATTTGTAATTTACCATGAGCTTTACGGTGAAGGAAAACATCGTGAGGAAACCTGTATACACCTGAGAAGAAATTCAATGGTGTATGTGAAGTTCCCAATCCGCACTGGGCCCGCTTGGGATTCTGAGAGGAGGCCTGTGCCCTGCAGTGGGACGTATATAGGATGGAATAATGATGAGATTTTTTGAAATTCCAACGAGATAGAAGGTTCTCCAGAGGGATCAAAACCGGGGGCGTAGCGTAAGCTAGTAAAAAAAACACATTAAACAAACTCTTAATTCTCTTAAAAGTCTTTGTAAGTATTTTTGAATAAAAACTAAGCATTTTGTTAAGTAATATGGTTGAAATATTAAAACTCATATGTCCCGTTAACAACATCATAAATCGGCATACAACTGGGCAGAATAAAATATTTTAAATTTCATTCCATTAAAGCCTATCTCCATTCCGATCCCATGCTAATTTAGATCTTACATCTGAAAGTATTAGGTTTAAACTTAAAACACCATAAGTGGAAATACATGCGTCTTTCCAAAAATACTTCGCGATACTGGCCGAGAACAGGTTGCCAAAAAGTCCCGAAACATCCTAAAAAATAAACAAGCTTGCTGGCAGGTGAAAGCCTCTGGCATTGTAAAATGAGCTCTAGGTAAAAGTAGGATGGTTTTAAATGAAGTGAAGAGTTCAGAAGGATTCGCGCTCGGCCAGTTGCATAATTGCATTTAATTTTGCGGTTCGGTACGCGAAACTGAATGGAACTGGTTATTAGTGATTGAATTTACTTGTACATACAACATGTTTTGTAAACGTACATAATAATGGTGATTTATGTATTATTCATTAACTCTTTTGAGATAATGTATTGGTATTGATGATAATGTATAATGTATAGTCCGATCGAAAGTCGAAACTAACATTAGTTATTGAAACCAAAATGTTTATTTGAGGACTAAGTAATCTAGACTTTTTTGGAATAAAATGCGAAATCACGTTTCAAATTTACCATGAGCTTTTAACGGTGAAAGAGACCTGTACAATCTATACATATTTTTATATAACTGCCAAGGAATTCAATGGTGTGTGTCTTCCCAATAAGCACTACGCCCGCGTGGGAAATACATGATTATGATGTTGACTTAATCCAAATCAAATCTCGTTCGATTTTGTAAAAAAATACATGAAATTCATTGTTATTTAATAAGTTTAGTCTAAGATAAATTTAAATAAAGCCGAAAATCTATAAATAAACATTATGTACCTAGGCCTTGAAAAAAATATAAGAGCCTCGTGCTGGCTGACCAAGCACCAGAACGTCTCTCGGTTTGGCACCAACCATATGGTATTAAACCGAGTCAAATGACTTCTTTGGACAAGCCAAACAACCTTGAGTGTGTTTACGGCAAACTCTATGGTTAGCCTGAACCCATCTCATCGCAAAACTATTCACAACACCCATATTGAACACCGTTCCAATTTCAAACCAGCGTAAGTTCATTTAAACTTCGAACATTCGAACGTCTGTTTTTATAAAGTCGCCATTCCTGTGGTTATGTAACTGGCCAGTCATAAAAGCGCTACGGTCTAGGTATTTGCCTAATCGCGTGCCTATTATCATTTAAATACATAGACAATATAAACAGAGGATTCGTCCACAGAAATGTTAGTAACGGGCCACCGTGAAACGCTTACACGCATAGCCGTCAAGGACGAGTTGCAAGTCTTAAGTGAAAGCGGATACGAAAAATTAATGACCAAAATTTTTAACATTACCAACCCAATAAATACAGTGTACAAAAATCTTGTACTTACTATAAATGACATTTTTAACAAAAACTTTTTTTTTCTCTCTCTTTTTTTCCGAAGCTTAAGTGCACCTGTGTCACTATGCCAGCCTAACCAAAACTTATTATTTACTTAATCTGCGTCTTCACATCACACTCGCTATTTGGCGTTCACGGCGCAGATTACGTTATTTTCATAAAATAAATGTACGCTCAAAAAGAAGATGAATCCGTAAAAATGGGTAAAGTTAAAAAAAACTTACTTTTACAATAGTACATAGAACATAATAATGCCGCAGATAGAAAAAAGCAAAAAAAAAACTCCGAAATTAACAACTTGGCCCATACCGGCCAAAGTCATCGAACAATAAATTAAGATTATTCAAGCAGTTTGGGCTCTTAAAGCATCTAATTCGTTTTATTGCGGCTCCCATTTACATACGTCTGGTATTCGCGAAACTAATGCACGTTAAACGTGTTTAAACATTTTAGTATCGCGGTGCTGTCGAAATTTTATTTAGAGTGCATTAACTGTGTGAATTTGTGCTGTGAGACCAATGGTTGGTTGAAATCCTTAGGGAGGCACAGAAAGTGAAAATGAACTGTACCAGTAAAAGGATGTGACTCAATATTTTGATTGCACAAGATACTTAATGTTTTTTGTTTTTTTTTTCAGTATAAATCTTAATTAATAAATGTCTAATACAAATGACTACAATTAAAAATTACAGAATAAATTCAAAAATGGCACTCAAAATAGGTCATCAACATCCCAGCCTATTTACGTCCCACTGCAGGGCACAGGTCTCCTCTCAGAATGAGAGGGCTTGGGCCGTAGTTCCCACGCGGGCCCAGTGCGGATGGGGAACTTCACATACACCATTGAATCAGGAGTATGCAGGTTTCCTCACGATGTTTCCCTTCACCGTAAAGCTCATGGTAAATTACAAATGTAATTTCGCACATAAATTCCGAAAAACTCAAGAGGTGCGAGCCCGGACTCGAACCCACGACCCTCTGCTTGAGAGACCATTGGTCAAACCACTAGGCCACCACGGCTCAAAATAGGTACTTACAAATAATTAAACTAATATTTTTTTTTTAATTAGCCTAGTGGATGTGCCACTGCTGGGCAAAGGCCTCTCCTTTTTCTTTCCACCCGTCTCTGTCCCTCGCAAAATCCCGCCACATGGTCACATGTGTGCTGAGCGGGACATGTCTGCCGAATGCATCCGGATCGCTTTCGCGCAAAAATCGTCACTTATTGGGTTCCAAGCGACGGGCACCGGAGCAGGGGCAGACCAAAACGGAGATGGCGGGATGACTTGGACCGTTATGACGCATTTTGGCGGGATTTTGCGACGGACAGAACACCAGTGGTACATCCAATAGGCCATTTAAAAAAAATCTCTTTGGCGTATTGTTAGGGAGGTGACGATTTGTAGATGACTTACTTGGTTTTATATTGATGCTCTTGAATGCATGACTCATACAGAAAGCTCGTGTTTTCTCGTGTGTAAGCCGATGACGTTGATTCATCGTTCGCCAGGCGATGACAGCATGATCGTAGGACGATGATTTCTGTAAACATTGCCCTTGCGTCACCTTCGCGGTGATAAAATGCGGTAAAATTAGGTTTTACGCTTATTTTATTGATCCTGTTTTTCGGCTAGAGCTAGGCTGGTTTCGTTTATTTATTTTAATTATTTGTAGGTGTGTATAATGATTTCAATACTAGGTGAAAAAACCTGCCTGTATAATTCCCGTTCTCATGGGAATTCCGGAAACATATATATTCTATGTCACTCGCGAAACTGAGACGAATCTAATGACAACCTCACGCTTCAAAATCCATTGAGCCGGGCTGCAGGGCAAAATATAACTCTCCTTCGACAGTCGGGTGAAAAAGACGTGGCAGCCTATTAGCTTGGCCTATGATCACACACAGATGGTCCTGGGTTCCAGTTCGGGCTCGCATCTCGCATAGTTTATGTGCGAAATTACATATAAAGGGTGCCAGTAACCTTCTAATTGGTTAGTGGAAAAGTGTTTTTACAGTATGGCTTATTACTTAACTTTTTAGGAAAATCATAATTTAATGGCTTAAAAAATTTAATTTAATTTGGAAATGTGATTTAATAATAAAGTAGGACATGGTCGATTTATATAATTTGTAATTAAGTTGTACGTTGCAACTTAAGTTGACAATTTAGTACACATCATCGAGGTACATTGAAGGACATTGATATTGTTAACAAGACCTGATTTACAATATTTTTGAATAAATCGCAAATAAATATTTTTAAATTTGAATTTGAAGTCTCATAACCATACAATAAATTATTTGATATTTCAAAATTATAAAAATAAAATATGTCCGACGTTTTCATTGACAGTATTAATAATTTCTAGCATGACATCATGTGACCCAGAAGAATGACCTTTATCTTAAAATATGCAGGTCTTAAATTTAAACGACGCGGATGATCGAAACGTACGATAATAATTTGTTACTCATTCATTTATTTTGAGTTATCGCATAAACTTCATTGACGCTAGAGGCTGCTCTCAATACATAGTAAATTTACTATCTTTTACACTCTACAGGAGACGTTTTTTTTATATACGTCAATGTCAGAGATATATTTACATTCGAGTGTTCCAGAAATATATTTACATTTAGGTTTACACACAGTATGACAAATACTTCCTTACAAAGAATGTGATATTTTAATATCTAAAACACCAAAGTTATGTTTACAATCTTACTTCCATAGAAAAATTATCAAACATCGTGACAATATTGATTTACATTGTACGTTACAGAATAATATTTTCTGTCAATGTGCCATAGATACCCAAGTGAACAATAAATGATTATGATTATGACGTTAAAAGCAACATTTGAAACTTAAAGTTCAAGCGTACGTTTTCTTACTTACACCTATTGCTACGTAAATATCTTTGAAGTTAGAATCAAACCACAGTAAAAAAGTTTTATCAGCCAAATTAAATAGATCTAACAGGTGGTTATAAAATAATAAATAGCCTACGACCTATTCTCAGACCCATCGAATACTGTAACAGACAAAAAAAAATCACAAAAATCGGTCGAACCGTTTCGGAGGAAGGAGTTCGATAACAAACACAGTGACACGAGATTTTTATATATTAGATAAAATGCACCATTGACCTCCATATTATTTAAAAGTCCAATCTGAAAACGTATATTTTTAAACTCTTCCTTATTTCTTAGAGCTCTAACTGCGTTGGTTGGTTTGTGCTAAATTCTCTTGAAGGTCGCGATTCACTATTTTCGCAGTAATTGAAAGAAACAAGTGGCTGTCGGTGCGCTAGGGTGACCAGTTCGGGGGCACGGTGAGACGAGACAGTCTCTCACTAACATTATGAACGTGAAAGTTTGTATGATTGAATGTATGGATGTTGGTCACTCTTTCGCGCTGAAACGGTGGGACGGATTCTAATAAAATTTGGCACACAGATAGTTTATAACCTGGATTAACATATTGATACTTTTTTTCCAAAAAATTGCATTGGGATAGCAATAAACGAATTCTTCGCAGAAGGAGTCGCCGGCAACAACTAGTTCGCTTAGTAGAGTTCAAAAAGTTGGGCATCTTAATGCTGGTAGGTAAAATTTATTTACACGAAAAGTAACCATACAAATTGTATGAGCAATTTTCGTGGCACAACGAAACTTTTTCCAGTCAGCCGTTTTTTATGGTTAATTTAGTCCAACGTCCCGCCCCAAATAAAAAATTACAAGCAAATTCTACTTTACCTAATGTCACAAAATAGTGGCCAACTTAAAGTTAATTACACACTCGAGACTGTAAACTGCAATGTGGTCAAAACAACGAGATAATTTTAGCAATAACATGTATGGGTGAAAATCGAGATCACTTAAACACAATATAGTGACCTACTTTTAACTTATATTGGAACATATTAACTTCCAAGTCTCCCAATGACAACTACTTAAAAGAATTGCATGTCAAATGCAGCAAATGGTCTACTTGCAATTATTAAAACCCATAAAACTAATGCGAAAATAATGAGAACTGATGAGTTTCTTGTCTGGAGGCCGAGAACTGCATCGATGTGGGTCACTGAAAAACAATTGTCAAAAAGAGTGAGTCAGTGAATGGAATTCTGTGGTTACAAATTTTCGGTCATAGTTTCAGTCAGCTAACTACCATACGTAAATTTCGCGTATCTGCACTACATATAGTATTACAGGGGTTGGTTTCTACTGCTTAATTTGGTTTTATTGTACATAGAATAAAAAATGGAATTTTGAATCCACTACTAGCTAAACGGATAATTGCACTATCCGCTACGAAATGTTTCGCAAACCTTTTTTACCATCTTCAAATACGATATTGATTGATTTTTGTAATTGATTATGATAAAATTTATATGAGATCATCAGATGAGTATATTTGAACAAAATACCTTCTTGTGCACTTAGTTAACTTATCTGAAAAAATTTCATAGCCATAAGTTCATAACCATACGTGTATATTAAGCGTCTAAACATGCTTAAGGCCACTTTCACGGTCTAGGGTTGAAATATTAAATCGTTGATGGCAGTATAGATACATTTAGACGACCAGATGGCCTAGTGGTTAGAGACCCTGACTATGAAGCTTGAGGTCCCGGGTTCGATTCCCGTGTCGGGGCAGATATTTGTATGAAAAATACGAATGTTTGTTCTCGGGTCTTGGGTGTTTAATATGTATTTAAGTATGTATCTATCTATATAAGTATGTTTATCCGTTGCCTAGTACCCATAACACAAGCTTTGCTAAGCTTACTTTGGGACTAGGTCAATTGGTGTGAATTGTCCCGTGATATTTATTTATATTTATATTTATTTTGACACTACTTAAACCTGGGTTAGAACTTAACTCAGAGTTAAATAGTTAATTTTGATCCGTGCGAGTCCGTCTTGGCATGTTGGCACTGATCACCTTTTCGCTTAAGCTTTTACAGTTTCTTAATGACAGTTTGAGCGTAAAAGTCTGATATCTTTTACATATTTTTTACTATAAAAGGAAAACTATCACAGCTTAGTAGGCTTTGCAAGTTAACGAGTAATAGTTGATCAAAACTTGATATTGACAAGACACACACTTGACCAGTTTTTTTTCAACTACGTGCTATAAATGTATGTTACAATCAACCACATAGAAACGATTACCAGATTCTTTATTTGAAACCTAGTACTTTTCAAATGTAGCTGTAACAAGAGTCAGTACAGAAGGACAATTTTCTATCGACAATACAGTACATAATAACTCAAGCAAAGATAGCTGAAGATAAAGTAAAATAAAAACATCGTACGCAGCTTTTGTCGCATGTTACATCTCAAGGGTTATTTTTTGCGCCCGTCGCTACCAGACCAGATTCTTCAAGAGCTAGCATGAAGTGGTTGTCTGTTTAAATTTTATGATAAAGTTGCAAGATTTTTACAAGCTTTCATATTATTTCAATTTGTATATTTGACTGTTTGTTTGGCTCAAATGTCGAACGTTTGTTAGTTTATTGACGGTACGCGCCGCTCGAGGGGCTGCTTTCCCCCCATAATAGTACCTTTAATTTGCAATATTTGATTTCTCGGGTCCAATCTAGTAAATAGAATTTCAGTCAGTTCCAGTCATCGGATCGACTTCAAAAGTACGGATATGTAGTTTAAATGACACAAGTTCAGCCAGCAAAAATAACATTTAACAAAAATAGGCTAATAAATCTCGCAGTAGAAGAATGCTAGCCTCACGCCTTATAAAATACGCGACCAGCACGTACTAAGAGGTGATTACTCGATTGTCACTTTTTTGCAGAAGAAAGACAAGTCAGTTTACAAGCCGGTTCTGTCGTAGTTCGTAGTTGCTATCACCATTACTTATATGACATTGTATTTTTCCATTATACATTATAGTTTTTCATACAAAATGTCATTTTACTTTTGCTCGTCAGGATAGTTTTTTTTATCGTCTGTGACATAACTCAATCAGTATTGTCTATGGGTTACCTCGTTTTTTTCGCCATTAACCTGTATTTTCTGTATTGCTTATGTTGTGTTCGATAAAAAGTTACTGTTTTCTAAAGTCATAATAAATTAGAAAGTTCCATTTTTGTTTTCCCTCTATTTTCTTAAATCCTTCTTCTTAAATTACCAATCCAATGCCAATCATACATCTTAAACATAAGACTCTCGAAAATTATTGCTTATAGAGAAAAAGAAATAAAAATGCAAGTTTCTATTTTGAGCTAAATTTTTTGCCGGCGAGTGTACAAATTCACTTTTTGGCTTTAAACCGTACGTCAATTACTAATTAAGATAAGATAATAAGATAATTTATTCAATAATTTGTAGTATTAGTAAACGTCCTGCCATCATAATCCATTCATTCATTCATTATTCCCAGGCGATCCCTGAATCGTGGTCCCACCACTCCTAAGTCCTAACTCTGGCAGCGCCGGCGCCGATTCGGCGAATGAAAAGATATTTTATTGTCTAATGACCCATTTATTTGGGCGATTGGGCTAATAGCTTAATTTGCATTGTGGGTGGTCGATGGACGATAGAAATACTGACTAAATGTTAAATGTTTACGAAACTGACAGACTTTATGAGTTATTGTGCTATAGATCAAGATGCTTTGCTCGCTGAGGAAAAACAATCTTCTTGATTGCAAAAGTTTTTGTAGTGATTTTATTTATGATGGCTTATGTTTACACTTGATTAATCAATCGTCCTCTAGAAGTGATTTAAATTTGAATTCCAATTGAATAAAAATTTGAATAAAATCTTGCATTAATAAAAATATTTATGAAGTGCATAGGAGAGATATTGAGAAAGAAAGAACGAAAGATTTATACATTAAATTCACTCACTATAATGGTAAGATAAGCCGTAAGGCATGCTACAACGCTGATTTTCAACCGACAAAAAAAACGGAGGAGGTTCTCAAGTCGACGCGTATATTTGTTTTTTTTTTTTATGTATGATCACGCGTAAATTTTTACAGAGTAGTCCGATTTTGATGATTTTTTTTTTATTGGAAAGCGTATACCCTGAGGGTGGTCCCTTTTAAATTGGGAAATAATATATTCCTACCCTAAGGGAAGGAAAACAGGGGATGATTGATTGTTCAGTCACTGATTGTACTGTATGACCAGGCATAACTTTTACAGAGTAGTCTGATTTTCATAATTCTTTTTTATTGGATAGGGTATACCTTGAAGTTGGTATTGTGTATTATATAAGTTTGGAAAAAAAATTTACCCCAAGGATGGGAAAAAAGTATAAAATAAAAACTTTTTAACAAAAAAATTAATCCGCCGAAAAAACTGAAAAGCAAAAAATAATACCTTTTTGTTTGACCTTAATCTAAGTACCAGTTTGAAGTCGGTGCCTCAGCACTAGCCAGGAGGAGTGGACCTATAATCGTCTACCTAATTGGCTTCTATCACTCCTCCTGGCTCGTGCTGAGGCACCAACTTCAAACTGGTACTTAGATTAAGGTCAAACAAAAAGGTATTATTTTTTGCTTTTCAGTTTTTTCGGCGGTTTAATTTTTTTCAGTATTGAAGGTAGTGAGATAGTAGATGTCGTATCTCACTCCGTGCCTGGTAATCCTGTCCATATCATCCTAAACAAAACCCTGCATGTCGTTTCTTGCCTGGCAATAGTTATGCTACTTTGGAATACTTATCTATATAAGTACTAGCTGCCGCCCGCGACTCCGTCTGCGAAGAATACGGGTATAAAAAATAGCCTACGACCTATTCTCAGACCTACCGAATACAGACAAAAAGTTTCATAACAATCGGTCAAGCTGTTTCGGAGAAGTTCGATAACAACACCTTGACACGAGGTTTTTATACATTAGATGTTTATCCGTTGCTTACTTACCCATAACACAAGCTTTGCTTAACTTACTTTGGGACTAGGTCAATTGGTGTCCCGTGATATTTACATATTATTAGAAGATAGGGGAATGGGATAGATCTCCATAGTTGCATGGACGATGGATGGAATACATCTCCACCAAAGTATTTCAAATGAAAGGGTCTTTAGGACCCGTGATCAGAAATCCATAATTATTGTTAATCATTGTATTTTATTGTTACAGGTACGTTCCACAACCCGTGGTCCAGTCAGCAATTTAAACTTGATTAAAGCAAAAGAACAGTGAGTTTAACAAAATTCCAATTGGCTATAAAACTTCAGTATTATTTATAATGTACTTTAATAAAGATACTGATCAAATTTATTGGGTAACACCCAAAAAAGGAAAACAAATACGACGAGCCATGAAGCTGGCAATTAGTTCTTTTTTATTTAGCTTAGTTCAATTCGGTTAAAACTTATCCCGTTCAATTTGGGTAAATAAAGGGTTAGCTTTAACTTTAGTTTTTTTAGGGTTTTTGATGAACTTTAAACGAAAAAATAGTTTTCTGTGCTTGACGTACTTTGTCTCGCAATTTGTCTTTCAACAAAATAAATAGACAAGACATCATAGATATTATATATTTTCTATCACACACTAATCCGAGTCTATACCTCCCATTACAGTGTACATACTTTCTCTCATGCTACGGCTACACATAGGTATCGCGATAACGCGAATATTCGCATTATCGCGATGTATGTAGCCGAATATTCGCGAATACTTCGGCACTTCGCCCGAAGCCGCAGACCCTTCGCCCCGCTGTCGGTAAATCCACGGTACAGTGTAATTCCACCTTCATATTAAAAATACTAATCAATAACAATAACAAAGGGCCGCGGCGCGCTGTGCCTACGCAGCCGGCACCGGGTTTGAATTTTTAATAAAACCGGACCAAGTGAGTGTCGGAACCTTATTAATTTAAGTAGCGAGAGTTATAAACTTTCTGCCAACAAACTGCTATGCAGCTTGGCAGAGGTATTTTAACATATGTATTTCTGTACTTCTTTTGTTTGTTTTTGTGTAAATAAATTTAAAAAAAAAATTTGCGCACATCAAAGGCTGCTAAACTAAACTACACTCTGCGGCATTGCTCTCTATAGCAGTGTGACCATGCACATTCGCCGCAGGCCGAAGACGAAGTTTTATCGCGATAATTCTATCGCGATGTGTGTAGCCGTAGTATCAGAGATGACAGAGACGGTGATGAGAGGACTGGGCCGTACCTTATTCCCAAGCGGGCCCAGTGCGGATTGAGAACTTCACACACCATTGAAATTCTTCGCACGCGTGTGCAGGTTCCTCACGATGTTATCTTTCACTGTAAAGCTTGTCATAAAGTGTCAAATATAATTTTTCACATACATTTCGAAATCTTTTCGGCTAGCCCGAGTTCCGGGCAATCAAACCCACAATTTTCTGCATGAGAGGCCAAAGATCAAACCACGCCACTATACTTCATTTAATTTAGAATTAGAAACCACACCAACATTATATTGCGTCTGGTCAACTATTTCTTACCTAGCAAATAGTACAGTACAATAGTCTGGGAGCCGCAAAATTAAATTGTTTTAATTGTTTTAGTAGTGGTAGAGCCATGTTGTAGCTAGCCGCTGCATCACGAATGGGCCGGCTCGTCCGGGGCAGTACCACCCTCTCACAGAAAACCGGCGTGAAGCAGCAGTAATCCTGCTTGCGTTTCGTACGGCCAGTGAGTGTGCCGGGGGCCCAATACCTCACCCCTTCCCTCTCCCCCTTCCCCTATTCCCTCTCCTTAAGGGCCGACAACGCACTGGCATCGCGTAAAGCGCTGCAGGTGTCTATGGACAGTGGTGATCATTTAACATCAGGTGACCCACTAGTTCTTTTGTCTGGCCTTTCTAACATAAAAAAAAAATGACACTTTATTTGCGTGTCGTCAATTGTTGCTCTAGTACAAATTGTAAAGAGATTACGGTTCACGAGCCGCAATATAATGTTGTTGTGGTTTCTAATTCTAAATTAAATGAAGTATAGGCTACATCGACTTTTTCACAGGAACACATACATTGTACTTGGCAGTAATTTGTTGAAACTAATTCTTAATAGTAATAAATAGTTAATAATAAATATCACGGGACAATTCACACCAATTGACCTAGTCCCAAAATAAGCTAAGTAAAGCTTGTGTTATGGGTACTAGGCAACGGATAAACATACTTATATAGATAGATACATACTTAAATACATATTAAACACCCAAGACCCGAGAACAAACATTCGTATTTTTCATACAAATATCTGCCCCGACACGGGAATCGAACCCGGGACCTCAAGCTTCGTAGTCAGGTTCTCTAACCACTAGGCCATCTGGTCGTCTAAAAAGTAATAGGTATTATTATCCGCATTATACTTCCTCTACGAATTTATCTGTGTTATCTGTGTGCCTTTCGGAAGTAATCCAGCCACTGTACCGTGAAAGGGTTACCAACGTACATTGTGTTCGCACAAACACACAAATTTTCACACTTATAATAATAGTGGGATAGAAATAGGAGCATAATTATTTCAAAACTGAGTAAATTTCCATATCCTCTGAAGATACTTAGTCTTCTGAAAAAATAGCTCTTTTGGCTTTCCACTTTAACATAATGTCACATCTGCGACACGGACTAGTTTTATGGAGAAATAGGAGCAGCAGAGAAAATGTTTTTTAAGTTGCAGAAACGATGCCTGCGTTCAGCGTTTGGTCTGAAACAATCTGAAACTTGTCGACCGTTTTTTGTACAACAGAGGATACTCACCTTCCCAGCTCTATATATATTTACGAAGTTTGTTTATTTGTAAAAAAAAACCGGCCAAGTACGAGTCGAACTCGCGCACCGAGGGTTCCGTACAAATTTATATGTATCTATGAACATCCAGTCTTAGCAGACCCTTGCTCCTAAGCAAAATGTGCGCAGTGTGGGATCATTGTAGATGGGTTACTGATATAGACAGACAGACAAAAAAAATTATGCTTTTCGCAATTTTTCCTTTATCTGTGCTATAAGACCTTGTTTCGTACCAAATTTCAAGATTCTGAGTTCACGGGAAGAACCCTGTAGGTTTTGATTCCCTTGCGACTGTCGAAAATTTGAGAGAGAGAGAGAGAGAGAGAGAGAGATGTTTATTTACACATATTCGATACAAACACAGAAAAAAAAAATACATTTGACAGGAAATTTACAAATTAAAAAAATATATCGAATAGTATAAATTGGGCCCCACTCAGCATAATGTTGTGGCAAGCCACAACGCTGTTTTTCAGTGGGACCCATTTAAAAACTAAACACAAAAACATACACACTGTGACGACACGAACGCCAGCGAATAGTTCGCAACAAAAACCAAATTAGAAGCTAGAAGTAAGTATGTATGGCAACACTTGATCGGCTTAATCGCATTTGAACTTTTAAACCGTAACAAATTAAGCCAAGATTTGTTATGGCTATTATGGCTAATTTGCGGCATAAATGGCTGTATCTTTTGATTGTGTTGGTTTAGAAGTTTGATTTTTTCAAAGCTCCAAGAGACAGTAGACCTGAGTATTTGATATAAATTTCAGCTTGATACCTCCACGCGTTCTTGAGAAAAAGGGTCTTGACAGACGGACGGACGAACGGACGGACAACGAAGTGATTCTATAAGAATTCCGCTTAATCCTTTTGAGGTGCGGAACCCTAAAAATAATATAAACATGTTTAAGTTAAGGAATCCTAGACAAAGATTATGCTAAATATGGTCATGACATAGTCTGCCAAAATTCCAAATCAATAAGAAGGACTTTGATATTGTAATAAGACCTGTTCGGCTTGTGTGTAACAATAAATTATTGACAAAACGTATAATTTTATTATTAGTTATTTAGAAACTTGACGCAATTCTTTGGAACAAGGTTTTCGAAATATCAAATATCCAATAATTTATTGTGCAGATTCTAAATAACAATAATAAAACAGACGGGCGGTGGGTGTTTCTATTTCTTCCGCGGTACGGCTTCGGCTTTTTTTGTCCTCATATTTATTTTTTATTCCAAACAATTACACAGCATAACATCATAACATAACCAAAGCACTGTGAAGCTACATGAAAATTTAGAAATTTAGAATTTATAATAAAAATTAAACAGAAGAGGGACGTACATCCATACTCTTGCAAAACCTCAAACATTCATCATCATCACGCACCATCACCCATCTACTTCCAAATATGTCACATTCAGGGGAGCGGCTGACGCAAGGGCAGCATTGAGGAACTGCAAAGTGTGATATTTTATGTGATACTTGTCTATGATGGTATGTATGTTTAATCAAACAAAATAAGTTGGGTGTCTTTGGGTGGCGGAGTTTGCTTTTCACCAATTGACCCGCTGCTCGTTTTCACCATATCTTATCCTAGTTTGTGAGTAGGTACATGTATACAGTTAGTTTGTTACTCCTTTACCCTAAAACAGCTAAACGAATTTGAATGGATATGTAGATTAGATAGGACTACAATAACACACGGGCTACTTTTTATACCTATATTCCCATGAGATCTGATCTGATAAAATATCAAGCGCTAGTTTAAGAGACATGATTTGGCACGAAGAGGAAGAGGTCGACCTAGGCGCCGCTATTGGATCAAATAAAGGAAATTATACAAAAAGATACTTCATATCAAACTTGTTAAAGTTTGGCTTAGTAGCGACATCTCTTGTCCGGGTGAGCGGATAGTTCCGAAGGAGTGTTATCTCTCGATGAGGGTATAAACATAGATGTCGCTATTGTCGCTGTATCACTGCTAGAATTAAGTGATTATCTAACAGATTGAGATATGGATGTATGGGAAAAATTCGTATATAAACTCCTGACCAGTGGTGGTGTAGGGGAAAGGCACGCGGCACGGAATGCTGAGGACCTGGGTTCGATTCCCAGCGCTGGTCTTTTTTCTGGGGTTTTTTCTGTGCATCCATGTTTCAGTTTGTATTTAGTATGAAATATAAAGGAAAAAGCCTAAAAAATAAAAATAAAATACACCTTGGGTTAGGTGTACATTAATGAAGTTTTGACATGGATCCCTATAATTTCTTGTAATAAATAGATATTATAGCCTACTCGTATGTCACTCTGAAATAATATAGCATTCTAATGGTGAAAGAATTTTTGAAATCAGTCCAGTAGTTTTTGATTTTTCGTTACAAACATACAAAAATACAAATCTTCCCTCTTTATGATTTTAGTGTAGATAATTATTGATTATCGGAATCGAAACTTAGTATTTATGTAACAATTGTAATAGTGCATGGTAACAGAGTGGTAGCTCCATACAAATAGTAACTCTTAAGTTTGGATGATGACTTTACAGCTAGCGTCTGTGAAAACTCTTGAACTGGCAATGGGAGAGCTTAGAAAGTTCTCCAGCTTTCATTTCATATTCTGCAGCTGCTTCAAACAAACTAACAGTGATATGCATAGTTCGGCTGCATATGGAGTAGTGCAAGCCATAACTTTGCTTCCTACTATGGAATAGAATACGTTTGACTACAGTTTCAAAATACTTTCCTTACGCAAAGTAAGCATCCATTGTCTTGAAAGTTTGATGATTCACTTGATGTTTCGTGGGAAGTAACCTTACTGTCATCGATTCTTCATTATACCTTATTGCCGACACCAAATAATTGGTCATGTCATACTTGAAGTATGTGTTCATTGAAGTTACTACATACCTATAATAGGTACTTTGTCTTCTGACGACCGGATAGTCGAGGGGTTAGGCCTAACTACTAAGCTTAAGGTCCCAGCATCGATCCTTGTTTGGACGGGTATTATGTATGAAAAATACGAATGTTTGTTCTCGAGTCCTGGATGTCTAATATAAATAAATAAATAATAAATAAATATTAGGGGACAATCTTACACAAATCGACCTAGTCCCAAACTAAGCAAAGCTTGTACTATGGGTACTAGACGACGATAAACATACTTATATAGATAAATACATACTTAAATACATAGAAAACATCCATAACTCAGGAACAAATATTTGTGCTCATCACACAAATAAATGCCCTTACCGGGATTCGAACCCAGGACCTCTTGCTTCGTAGGCAGGGTCACTACCAACTAGGCTAAAGCGGTCATTATATGGCGTGGCGATCGCACGATCGCACCAAGTACTGAAATTGTCTTTCCTTTTTAGGGTTCCGTGCCTCAAAGGGAAAAAACGGAACCCTTTTTCTCAGGAACGCGTGGAGGTATCAAGCTGAAATTTATATCAAATACTCAAGTCTACTGTCCCATGGAGCTGTGAAAAAATCAAACTTTAAGCCAATGCAATCAAAAGATACAGCCGTTTATACCGCAAATTTCCGCAAATTTTCGAAACTCGCAAGGGAATCAAAACCTACAGGGTACTTCCCGTGAACTCAGAATCTTGAAACTTGGTACGAAGCAACGTATTATAGCACAGATAAAGGAAAGATTGCGAAAAGCATAATTTTTTTTTTTAGCCTATTAAAGTGTCCCACTGCTGGGCAAAGGCCTCCCCTTTTTTCCGCCATTCGTCCCTATCGAGAGCATGCTCCTGCCAACCTACTTGATATGCGTCCAAGTCGTCCCGCCATCTTCTCTTCGGTCTGCCTCTGTTTTGATGGCCATCCCGCGGAACCCAATAGGTGGTAATTTTGGTCCATCGCTGTGGGTGCATGCGGCAGACATGACCAGCCCAGTCCCACTTGAGCTTAGCGGTCTTAGCGCCCATTTTTAACGCAATCAAAAGATAAAGCTTTTTATGCCGCAAATTTCCGCAAATTGTCAACACTCGCAAGGGAATCAAAACCTACAGGGTACTTCCCGTGAACTCAGAATCTTGAAATTTGGTACGAAGCAAGGTCTTATAGCACAGATAAAGGAAAAATTGCGGAAAGCATAATTTTTTTTTTCTGTCTGTCTATATCAGTAACCAATCTACAATGATCCCACACTGCGCACATTTTGCTTAGGAGCAGGGGTCTGCTAAGATTGGATGTTCATAGATACATAGGTATAAATTTGTACGGAACCCTCGGTGCGCGAGTCCAACTCGCACTTAGCCGGTTTTTTTGATATAATCCGTTTATGTTATTCATCCCAAATAATTCCCAAATCGACTTATTCTGACATAAACCTTATTTGTATTGCAGGTATTTAACATAATACACAAATTACCGACTCGAAACATCACATTACTATTACCATAACAAGGCACACTTGATGCCCGTTAGCATTCTCGTCCAGCCGACCATTAAGCGCGATCAGTGCAACAGTTGCTGCACAAATAAGCTCGACGGAAAGAGATGGGGTTTTCTTCAAAGTGCAGGCTTGCATTCTGATGAGAAACTGTTTCCGATTCACTACGTCAAAAGAATTATTTATTTAAAATATGGCTTCTGTCCCATTACAGGACCTCAGATCAAATAAAAAGTAAAGATAGAGCGCGGTGAACAGCCGAGTGAGGCTGGTTTTATAAACATGTGTGCGTAGGCCGGTGTTGCCATAATAATTCTTAATACCCCGATACTGCGTTGCGTGTCACGTTGATACCGTTACTACAATAAAAAACGTTGATAAACTTTTACAAGAAACAAATAACTTTACGTTGCGTGTCTCGTTCTCACGTTTTAAGCAATGCTAATAAAGAATAGAATTTAAAATGAAAAAAGAAAAGGTTGTAATAATAGGGTAACTACAACATTATAATGGCAACACTAGTGTTGACGTTTTGGGTTCTAAGCAAAATTTGGTGTAGTTTGGTTGCAAGTGTGTGCGTGCCACTATGTAAGCACACGGATTGGTGTAGTTTGACCGGCATCACTTCGTTGTTCGCAGCGCTATATCTTTACTTTTTATTTGATCTGAGTACAGGACAATTTCGCCAGTGTCAAAGTAAGCTCTCTTTGGGAGCGACGTTGTACGGTGATTGTAGTTTTTGCAAATTGATAGTAAAATTCCAGAAACCACGTGGAGACAACTTGCGCATTAAAAAATGTCAGACACGAGAGCAATATAGAATTTTGTGATTACTGTTAATTAAAGTTAATCGCCGCATAAAACACTATCAAAATTATACTTCAACTAGCCAAAGAAACAGAAATACCAAAATTAATATACTTTCTACATCCGCCATGTTCGAATGCTACAAATCGAATCCTTTGAATGAATACTTGTAGATTCTTATTCCCGCGGTATAAGTATGAAAATACACCTTCAAAAGGTTAATAAATAAATCAAAATAATTTAATGATTTAAAAAGAACACTACATGTATATGTCATCGTTATCGTTATCATCATCATCATCATTATCCCAGCCTATATACGTCCCACTGCAGGGCACAGCCCTCTTCTCTGAATGGGAGGGGTACACTATGTTAAACATCTAAATTCAAATTTCCTTCAATTTACAGTTTAGATCAACTTATCGGGTTTATACGTACAGTCATAAATATACCTAATGAACGTTAGCAAGGCGTCAAAAATATTTATACAACTATACCATAAGATTGATGTTTACATATAAGTACTCGAATTTGACGCGATGGCTGCTATTATCCCTTCGACTGTATCAACTGTGATGAACTAAGAAAAAGGTCCTTGATACACTGACAGACGCACGGCAAAGTGGTCCTATTATAATTCCTTTCCATACTTAATACATACTGAAACATGGATGCACAGAAAACCCAGAAAAAAGACCAGCGCAGGGAATCGAACCCAGGCACGCGGCGGACACGACGTACAAATACGCGTTCTTGAATCTACATAAGCACGACGACGTTTGTACACGCGTACGCCTACATACATCGCGCGCGCACTCTTCTGGTTTCTGGCGGTTTCCGGCTATCTGCGCCTTGAGGGGTGGGGTAATTCAAATCGGTGCGGGGCGGACCGTTTCCATTCTGTACGTCAGTACTATTATATATTCTGTGACCCAGGTCCTCAGCATTCCGTGCTGCGTGCTAAACCCCTACACCACCACTGGTCAGGAGTTCAGACACAAATTTTTCCTATGCATCGCACAACTCAGCTTACTTAATCACTTTTGCAGCGTATCGCTGCAAAAGTGATTAAGTAAGCGTCTCTCTTGGTCTTTTTTCTGGGTTTTTCTGCGCATCCATGTTTCAGTTTGTATTTAGTATGAAATATATGGATTTCACGGGATGACTGTAAAAGTAAAATTTGGAGTTGAAAAATAAAAATACAAAAAGACTATTGATAATTCCTTTTGTTTGGACCCTAAAATAATAAAGTTCTCTTTTAACAAATCTTTCTGTAAATATGTATAACTATTTTGAGTACTTAAATAAATCTTATTTATCTTAAATAATATCTATTTATTTGTATCTGTCTAGATACATAGGAACCTAGATTCGTATTAAATACTTATATCGCATTAATTACTTTTATACACTTGTGCAAAAAAAAGAGAATAACAATTATTGTATTCGCGCAGGACAAGTTTTTATGCCTAAACTAATTTCATAGTGTGAAAACTTCTGCTATGGTAATTTCGGCAAAATATTAACCAGTCTATTAAAATGCATATCGTTACAACAACAAATGATAATGTTTTAAACATGAAACTACCGTGAGACTCACTCATAGTGAAATAAACGGATCACTCACGACAACGAGTTTAACTCGACATGTTTCGGGCTAATCCGTAAGAAGGGCTACTTCTTGGAGTCACACGTCACGGCGGCTGCCAAACGTTCACTAAACTCGTTTTAAGACGTGAGTGATCCGTTTATTTTCACTATGTTTTAATTTATTCGTCTTACTAATATTAAAATGCGAAAATTTGGATATTAGTTAATTCATCAAGCAAAAACGGCTTATTAATACAAAGAATACTTTCTATCCAATTGTGGAGTTCCCACGGCAGACGAAACATGCAACAGCTAGTTGATACATCTAGCACAGAATATATAATAGTACTAACGTCTAGCATCTAGCTAGGTAATTAAAATGACATAATGCTTTACAGAAACCGGTCTAATAAGATGGCAAAATTAATGGTACCGCCGGTCAAAACGGCAAAAAGCTACTTTGGATAAAAAATGGCGACAATGTGTGACAACCGGCGCCTCTTTCACTAGCGCAGAATAAATTTGTATTATATCATTATCGTCCCACACATGTCTGTGAGCTTCATGTCCTTTTGCGACGTTAGGTCATGGTCGATTGGGCTCGCTATGTCGCCAAATTGTCTTTTTATCTACGTTTAATCTGATCATGGGTTACATCTCGAGTTAACTAGCTATGCAAATCGTCGTACGTTTGTCCACGTCGTCGTCGTCGTCGTCGTCGTCCTCGTCGTTGTTTGTGTTGTATAAGTTGGTCATCATCGTCATCCCAGCCTCGGTAGCTGCAGGAAACTACTAATTATGTAATCATGCTGAGTTGGGACCATTTCGTGACAATTTCTCTGTTTCCGTTTCTCTTTTATTCAGTAAAAAACTTGTCACAAATAAATGTTTTCCTTTCTTTATCTATACCGGTGGTAGGTTTTCTGGGATTCATAGAATAGTTTCAGAAACAAGTTTTGACGTGTCAAAGACGAAGCGTCCCAACAATTTCCCGTTTCCCGTGTCCGTGGACACAGTACTAGCCCGGGGCAGTCGGCACGGGACGAATGGCGCTCACGTGTGTGCTCAACTCGTGCTTACTGTCAGTAATTACCAGGACAGCCCGATTGCATTACCGCATGTTTGCTTGTAGCCCACTGGGAAGTCTGGCTTCATCGTCATCATCATTATCTACGTCCCACTTCAGGGCACAGGCCTCTGAGAATGAGAGGACTTGCGCCGTAGCTCCCACACGGGCCCATTGTATGGTATCTTCACACACACCATTGAATTTATTCACAGTTGTGTGCAGGTAAAGCTCATGGTAAAATCCAAATGTGATTTCGCACATAAATTTCAAAAAACTCGGAGATGTGAGCTCGGGTTCGAACCCACGACTCCCTGCTTTAGAAACTTAAGTAAACCCCTAGACTACTACAACTTATCGATTTACTTAAGTCTCGCTTATCGTGCAGTTATTCTATCATACTAGCTTTTCTATGAGACAGGGTGACCTATGACCTCTCAAACAGATGGTCATGAGTTCGCGCCCGCTCTTGCGTCTCTAAGGCCCAAACCACACAGAGGAGACGTGAAACGGGGGCGCGTTGCAGTGTCGGCGCCCCTTGAATCAGTTTTCATACTAAATGTATAGAAGTGTCGCGATCCAAAGCAGACAGAAGAGACGGGGCGGAGACGCGGCCTGCGGACAAACGACGCGGACTGCAACGCGCCCCCGTCCCACGTTTCATCTGTGCGGCTTGCGCCTTACTTTTGCGAGAACGTGTGCGTGTAACATGACAGTTTTAAACTTACCATAAGCTTTTCCGTGAAAGAAGACGTAAGAAATCGCATACAGCTATAATAGGATGCAAACCAATTCAATGCGAGAAGTCAAGTTAACGTGCGTAAGTGGACTTATTTAGCAGAATCTGACGATGACACTTTGTCTGATCCCTGAATCAATTGATATGAAACTGAAATAATATTGTCTAATCTACACTGTTATTTTTTTTCGAAAATGCCTACTTGGTACTCCCTTGATATTTCCTCTTGAGGTTGTTAAGTCCTACTCTAAAAGCGTAGTCAGCAAAATACAAAACAGCTCCATTCGATATGTAGATTAAATTCTAAATTTAGATGCTAAAACTTGCAGCGCTATACTTATCCATGTAAGTATATCTGCAAAAAGTTTTCTCTTTTAAAATTGATATGTTTATCTAAGTATAATAAACAAAAAAACCAGGTCAGAGCAATCCAGTAGCAATTTTCCTAAGTTATGCTGAGCTCAAAAGGACAACGTTTATATGTTCAGGATAGTAGATTACCAATTATAGGACATGACTTTAATTTTACTTACAACCTCGACTTATGCATCTAGTGCAGTGAAATATTAAAATCAAAATGCAATCAGCTGTCGTTCCACTTCGAATGCATACCAAGCTCTGTTTACTTAGCGTACTAACCATAACAACTACACTGACGCTACAATCTAAACCTTATCCCTTTCGATTTAGGTTCTTATTTTATACTACCACATGGCTTTATGGTATGCTGTAATAATGACACAGTGTTCTGAATAAGCGGTAACCCAAACATCCCATCATTTATTATTTTTAAAAGTAAAACGATGCCATAGATGCTCGAACTTTAACACGAAACTTTTTGTGACCTGTTTTAAAATGGCCGTGCAAGCACGTTTGCGCGTTTGCCAAAACTGACGGTTGGGAGTTCTCTGTATTCTGCTGTTTATTTATGGTGAAAACAAAATTGCCTATCTAACGGGCTATAGATTTAACGGTTAGATTTTGTTTACCCTTGTACTTACAATGCTTTTTGGTTTTATTATACTCGTATGTATTCTGATATTTCTGATTCCTTTGCCTGAAGTCTAAGTGTCTATTTTTTACGTGTTTGAAATAAACTTATAGTTTAGGTCACTCGTGTAAACTGACGTAGATTTATTTGCACATAATTATACCCTATGTATCCCACTAACGTACGCTTGCACGGACGAGAGCTGACTTTTAACTTTAAGTTAACTGCTAACTCAGCATTTAGTAGTGTCAAGATATATGGAACTGTTGAGAGTTCCATACATTTTGGAAAACCTGTTAAACCTGGAACCTTAAATTATTTTAACAATTTAGATTTCAAGTAAAACTTCTATAGACACGCTTGACTTGGGATTAAGCTGGTGAATGCGTTACGGAAATAAGGCGAACGCGTTACGAAAAGAGGCGAACGCGGGGGTAGTTCAATTGTACATCTCTACAGTGTTTACCTGTGGCTGGTATGGAAAGTTGATTCACCCTTATAATTAAGTGAGCCAATCGCAAGCAAGACTATAACGTCAAACCTCACGGTACTAACGCCATCTAGAGATATTCCACCTGGCAGAAATCCTTAAATAGTTTAATTGTACTTCTCTACAGTGTTTACCTATGGCTGGTATGGAAAGTTGATTCACCCTTACAACTAACTGAGTCAAACTCAAGCAAGACTGCAATGTCAAACCTCACGATACTAACGCCAACTAGCGATATTCCACCAGGCAGAAATCCTTCAATAATTCAATTGTACCTCTCTACAATGTTTACCTGTGGCTGGTATGGAAAGTTGATTCACCCTTATAATTAAGTGAGCCAATCGCAAGCAAGACTGTAACGTCAAACCTCAGGATACTAACGCCAACTAGCGATATTCCACCAGGCAGAAATCCTTCACTGGTTCAATTGTACCTCTCTACAATGTTTACCTGTGGCTGGTATGGAAAGTTGATTCACCCTTACAACTAACTGAGTCAATCGCAAGCAAGACTGCAATGTCAAACCTCACGATACTGACGCCATCTAGCGATATTCCACCTGGCAGAAAACCTTCAATGGTTCAAGAGAAAATCGCAAGCAAAACTGTAACGTCAAACCTCAGGATACTAACGCTAACTAGCGATATTCCACCAGGCAGAAATCCTTCAATGGTTCAATTGTACCTCTCTACAATGTTTACCTGTGGCTGGTATGGAAAGTTAATTCACCCTTATAATTAAGTGAGCCAATCGCAAGCAAAACCGTAACGTCAAACCTCACGATACTAACGCCATCTAGCGATATTCCGCCTGTAGAAAATCCTCCTTGTTGCTCTGCTCTGTGCATTCCAACTCCTTTCCGAAGCAAAATTTACCCTTCGATTCAAACTTTATTCGATTTTTAACGGTTTCAAATGTGATCAGATATTATATTGGCCAGTGATTTCAATAATTTGCTTTTCCACCATCGACATTCTAGAACTTGACGTCATGAGCCTGCCAGTTCTATTTTACGATGTCGCTAAACATGTAACGTGTACTGCCCTAAGGTCAGCTGGTAATTACAAGGTTTTATGATCTAGGCCGGGAATAGCGGGACGAAAATAGCGATTAACCTGATAGGCTTGTGGGTTATATTTCCGTCAGCTAATTATTGCCCGAACGGTGGGTCTTTAAAACGTTAATGTGCGATGCAGCAAATTTCATCGGTGTATTTATATATTTTATTCTTTTGCGACATTTTGAAGTTAGCAGAAACTCGAACTAGTCAATTTGGAACAATCTGGAACCGCTAGAAATATGGTTGAGATAGAGAGAGAGAGAGAGAGAGAGAGAGATATGTATTTACCCACATTCGATACACAGGATAAAAATAATTTGGAAGGAACAGATACAAATAAAAGAAACATTGAATAGTATAAATTAATATCGAATAGAATTAAGTTTGCGTTGTGAAGAGTCAAATGATACCTCATTTTTAAAATCATACCTACAGCCTTATACTCGGTAACAGAGCACATAGAACTTTACGAGTACATACAGAAGAAGATACTACTTGTAAATCAAGTTCCCTCATTCATCATTGAATCCCTTGATATTCAATTTCACGATGATTTTTTTAGGAAATGTATAGATATCAACATGAGATTTGCAAGTTTGGTATGAAGTATCTTTTGTATTTTTACGAAATTTCGTATTTAGTATGAAATATATGGATTTCACGGGATGACCGTAAAAGAAAAAAAAATGGAGTTGAAAAATAAAAATACAAAAAGACACTTCATAACAAACTTGAAAAAGTATGGCTTTATAGCGACATCTCTTGGTCCGGGTGAGCGGTTAGTTCCGAAGAAGTGTTGACGTCTCTCGTTGAGAGTATTAACATAGATGTTGCTTTATCACTGCTATAAGTGATTAAGCGAGCTAAGACGTGTGATGCATAGGAAAAATTCGTGCCTACTATCCCGACCAGCTGTGGTGTAGGGGTAAAAGCACGCAGCACGGTATGCTGAGGACCCGGGTTCGATACCCCGAGCTGGTCTATTTCTGTGTTTTTTCTGTGTATCCATGTTTCAGTTCGTATTTAGTATGAAATATGAGATTTGCAGCAAATTGGTTCCCTGGTAAGCGTTTCAGTTTCCACGACTGTATAGTCGGGGTAAGAAAAGGTTCGTCACTTTTCGACCTTAACTCGTTGACATAGAGTCGAAAAGTGACGAACCTTTTCTTAACTATACATGTATACAATCGGACTAAAAATATATCTACATTGCAACATTGACTTATCGCCATTGAATTATACATATTACCTACCTGATTTCCGTTTAGGTATTATACTTCCACGCTTAGACTATATAAAAAAAATCAAGTTTACAACGTCTGTGGCCCGATTGTGGGTGCAATATGGCAGAAACTTTGAACCTGCCGTAGACACTATAGTAACACGATGCGCACACGCACTCGACTGCATTCCGAAGCAGTCATGCATTAATATTTCATCGGGCGGCGGCGTTTGAGAGTCGAGTGCTTTCGAACTCTAGTGCTCGAGTGACTTGCTATCGAGAGATTGTAGTTACCCATTGTTGCAGAGATGAAATGTTTGTGTCACAGTCACACACACAAATCCATCCATACTTAATATTTATTATAAATGTGAAAGTATGTTTGTTTGTTGAACCTTCTTTCACGTCGAAATTGAGCGACAGATTACCGTGATTTTTAACCCCCGACACAAAAAGAGGAGTGTTATAAAAGTTTGACCGCTGAGTCTGTGTGTGTGTGTGTGTGTGCGTTTGTGTGTATTTGGATGCGGTTTTTTTATTTAAAATCGGGTTTTTGGCGATGGTTCTTAGATAATTGTCATCAAAATTGGTTCAGCCGTTTCAAAGTTATCTGCTCTTTTGTTAGCTGCGGAGGGGATCTTAGACGCATAATGGACATTCACTTGATTTTCAAACATATGTGTGACCAAATTGCGTTGGGGGTTTTTAATTTTTTTAATTGTATGGACATAGTTAAAGGACTGGAGAGTGACACAGGCTACTCTTTACCACGGGAAAATATCTCATTCCCACGGGAAAAACGTGACGTGCGCGGACGAAGTCGCGGGAAAAAGCTGTTCTTTGTATACTGCAAAACTAAAACTAACAACTTGACTATCCGGCCGTTTGTTGCATAGCTGCATTAGAAATTGCGAACAACTACCGTTAAATGTTTGTAGTTTCCGAGCCGCAGATTTATTTGGTAATTTCCGGTCTCGCAAAATAGGCTCAACGGAAACAGCTTATTTCCGTTCTCGAAAATAACCTATATTTATTTTACTTTGCGCCGTCAATATGGAAGTATGAGTCGATCGACCGTTTGGGACACATAATATTTTTTCACGCCTGATGGAAAGCGAAGATGAGGCCTACGATGGAGCAAGCTTGCCTAGTAAATGCTTATTCACCATAAACTTGAAAACTGCCAGATTGTTCAGGGAACACTGTCGCAGATAAGGAATTCCACTCCTTAGCTCCTTAGTTGTACGGTTGATGAAGGAGGATAGTATGAAATAGAGAAATTATTAATTTTAGGTACAGTAAAAAAGATGCGGTAGCTTAGTGGTTTAACATATAGTCTCTTAAGCAGAGGGTTGTGGAGTTTAGCCCAGGCTCGCACCGCGCTCGCAAAAATAACGTAAAATATGAAGTTTTGAAGTTCACGTGGTCAAAAGGTACAAACCTGCGGCTATACGAGTATACTCGGTGGACTAATCTAATAAAATATAAAGTCTAGTCATGAGTGGTTTAAAAATAAAACCATTTTTATATCACTCCAGTAAACACAAACGTGATGATACTCATCTTTCGATACGGATCTAGTTTAAGAGAGTTACTCCAACAATAAAATTGTAAAAGTAGCGCCAAGTTCGTAAAACATTATTAAGACGTTTAAGAACTGGAGTTAGTTACTCTCAATAGTCTCGACATCGTTTTTAGTGGTATTGAACTTACTTTTAATTTGGTATACACATATTATTTTTTGAATTTTGTATAAATAACTTTTATTAGTTCTTTTATTTACCAACATGTTATGTTGTTTTAAACGAGATTATTTATCTATATTGGCTATTATAATAAAATCCTATGTTCAATTTCGACAGCTTGTTGTCTTTTTGGCACTCATAAAAACCATTGGCACTAACTAGCCTTTTTTTTATATGTGTTGAATATGGAAACGTTAACGATAAGAGAAAAAATGTATGGCTACTTATCAAACCCCTTTTAAGTTTTGCAACTCGCTATTGGAGCAGTGATTTTTTTTATCAGTTTGTATAATATTCACCAAATTACTTTTAACCCTTTTGATAACAGGCGTAAATGCCAAAAAGCTTATTCTAAGGCTTTTCTTAGCTGTGCTTTAATGAAGAGATTTTTTTCGAACTTTGCCCTACATTGCAAGCAGACTTGCTATCGTTATAATGCATGGTTGCATTGCGGTGTGTGCATTCAATATCAGGTTACTATGAACTCGATTATAAAGGTAACCAATAGGTTACACTACGTTGGTATATTGTCAGGTATGAGATGCGGTGTGAAACTGTGAATACGAGCAATTGAGCATATCATCCACATTTACTTGTCTGCTACAAAGCAGTCTTTTAGTCATCATCTCGGCCAATATATGTCCCACTGTAGAGTATAGGCCTTCTCTCAGAATGAGAGGAATTGGGGCGTAATTCTCACGCGGGCCCAATGCAGCTTGAGAACTTCATTCGCTTTGAAATATCGCACAAAAAAAATAGAAAAACTTAGATTTGCGAGTCTGGGTTTGAACTTACCACAAGGCTACCTCGAATGCTTGTGTATTGGGCATATACTCACCGGCTAATCTAAATGGTCTTGGAAGGAGGGCGGTCAGATTTGTCTGTTATATTTTCTACTAAAGTACCTAGGTAGGTACGATATAGACCGCGATTACCTTTAATGAGCTCTAGATGTGTCAATGCATGCATCTACTAGCGTTATGATCACGGGTAGAATGAAGAAATTGCTCGTAGATGGGCATTTCTATTTTTCGTTGTACCCAATTAAGAAATTGTTAACAGGGGGTTAAAATTAGTCCGTTTGGTTACGCACTTTTTCAAGTCTTTACAATAAAAAAAAACTTAACAAACCGGACCTTTCTTCACTTCTTGTTACACATTGTTAAACTTGTCCAATTTGTTACTTTTTTTATTGTAAAGGCTTGAAAAAGTGTGTAACCAAACGGACTAATTTTAACTCCACGTTAACAATTTCTTAATTGGGTACAACGAAAAATAGAAATGCCCCCCGATGTTGGTTGATGTTGTGTACACCGAGCTCTGTCTTCCCTTATTCTTACGTCGACTGTGTGCACTCTCGCATCCATTGGACTCGCTCTCACTCTCATTACATACTCAACTTGGCCAGTTTTTAGGGTTCCGTAGTCAACTAGGAACCCTTATAGTTTCGCCATGTCTGTCCGTCTGTCTGTCCGCGGCTAAGCTCAGAGACTGTTAGTACTAGAAAACTGTAATTTGGCATGAATATATATATTAGTCACGCCGACAAAGTGGTTAAATAAAAAATACTAAAAAAATTTTTTTTAGGGTACCTCCCATAGACGTAAAGTGGGGGTGATTATTTTTTTTTACGACTAACCCTATAGTGTGGGGTATCGTTGGATAGGTCTTTTAAAACCATTGGGGGGTTGCTTTCATGATTTTTGTATTCAGTGATTTGTTTGCGAAATATTCAACCTTAAAGTGAAAAATTTCATTAAAATCGACCGTCCCCCCCCCTCTAAAATCTAAACTGTTGGGTGGAAAAATTTGAAAAAATTCAAAATGGTAGTAAATATATTAAATTTACAAGGAAAATTATAGCGGCTAAGATTGCTTGGGAATTATTTGTAGTTTAAGAGTAAATAGTAGCCTAAGGTATTAAACATACCGTCACTACTTTGAAAAACTCGTATCTCAAATCAGCATGTGAACAAAACTGAACCTTGATATGCGCGTAATAAAGTTCACTTTGCTAGATTAGCGATTTTGAGATACGAGCTTTTTTCAAAGTATTGACGATACCTAACTTGGAAGATTCCGTACACATACGAAATCCTTAGAAAAATATTACTTGATTTTTTCGTAATGGCTACGGAACCCTATCTTGGGCGTGTCCGACACGCTCTTGGCCGGTTTTTTTCATTCTCAAAATCATTTTTTTTTTTCGAACAGGCAGTAGAGATCTCTTTTATTTACATGTATTTTTTTGAGTCAACCAGCGCTTTCGAAAAGGCAATAGTTACCAAGAAGAAAGCACCGCAAGAATCTTAGTAGAGAGACAATTTTACTAAAATTTTTAGATGAAATTAAATGAAATGAAAATGGGTTATGCACGCGGCGTATTATTTAGGCGCAGATGACGAATGGTGAACGCATGTTTTCGGCGCCGCAAATTCTAAAAAGCTGGTACGGTCAGCTACAGAGAAAAGGTACATCCCCAGTGTGGTAGCCATTACAGAAGGGGTATTTTTTCTCTGCAGCTTACTGTGTATATTGCACAGGTATATTGGTATAACCGACCAAGTAAGTCCTTTACCATTTTTAGGATTCAAATCACAATCAAAAGTTTATTCCTGTAAGTAGGCCGTTAACGTCCTTTACTTTAATTTTTAACCGACTTCAAAAAAAAGAGGAGGTTCTCAATTCGTCTGTATGTTTTTTTTTGTGTTTTTTTTTGTATGATTGCTACGCGATTACTCTCTCAGTTGTGAACCGATTTTCAAAATTCTTTTTTTGTTTCAAAGAGTATATTCCTGAGGTGGTCCCGTTGGCACCAAGTCAAGATCTGATCATTGGATCCTAGAGAAATCGAGGGAAACCTTAAAATTTTACAGGCAAACCTATGGTGATTTTAGCATTCACACCAATCGACGTAGTCTCAAAGTAAGCAAAGCTTGTATTATGGGTACTAGGAAACGGATAAACATACTTATATAGATAGATACATACTTAAATACCTACATATTAAACACCCAAGACAAACATTCGTGTTTTTCATACAAATATCTGCCCCGACGCAGGAACCGAACCTCAAGCTTTATAGTAGTAATTTAACTTACCTACATAGATACCTACTATCTATTGGGTTTCTACCACTCCTGCTAGCTCGTGCTGAGGCCCGACTTCAAACAGATTAGTAGAAAGATATTATAATGCTCATTATAGCCGGTTAAATTTTTATTTATTATTTTTTTGGGTGTTTTTGAAAGCGGTTCTATTTTTTATTTAAAATTTTTTATTCACCTATAGTGTTTAATTAACTTCATTCCTTAAAGTTAAAGGAAATTAATAAAAACACGGTGTGTGTAACTTATTTTGTTTGTCAAATGCAAAAATCTTTTTGACGCTACTATAATTATAATAATACTAGCTGTTGGCCGCGACTCCGTCTGCGAAGATAAAAAATAGCCTGCGACCTATTCTCAGACCTACCGAATATTTAGAAAAAAGTTTCATAAATATCGGGCGAGCCGTCTCGGAGGAGTTCGATACAAACACCGTGACACGAGATTTTTATATGTATACATACTAGCTGTTGCTCGCGAGTCCGTCCGCGAAGAATGGGCGTATAAAAAATAGCCTACGACCTATTCTCAGCCCTACCGAATACAGACAAAGTTTCATAAAAATCGGTCGAGCCGTCTCGGAGGAGGAGTTCGATAACAAACACCGTGACACGAGAATTTTATATATAAGATTAAGTAGAAGAAGATAGATTAGCCCAAACCACAGGTATAGTAAATATTTTGAGACGTCCCGAGTTACGAGTTGCTGTTTACGATGACGGTTTTAGACTCGGTTTACAGCCGAAGTTTTAACCGGAGTCATTAACGGCAGTCATAAAATAAGGTAACAGATTCAATTAGGTTTAGTTCATTAACGTTTACCCAGAGTGTTAAAACTTCGGCCCAACATTGGGAAGAAGCAACTGTAGACTGAGATGACTTTAATCAATTTTTGACATAAGTACTTACCTATATGATTCTTCTGTACCTGTGTTACTGTGTTTGTCAACTAACCTCCTAAACGGCTGGACCGATTGGAATGAAATTTTATGTGTATATTTCAGTAGGTTTCTTGTTTGTTTGTAAACACAATTGGACCCGCTAGGTGGCGCTGCTGTGGGTTTTCAAAATAAAAATCTCTACCCAATTGTTGCAACACCCAGTATCGGTTTTTTCTTTCTGATGTTTTTGATTGTGATCTAGCCTCCGTTGCAATTTCAATGGTTGTTTTTATCACTTTGTTTCAAACGATCATGTCATGACTGACAAAAATCATCATCATCATCATCCCAGCCTATATACGTCCCACTGCAGCACAGGCTTCCTCTCAGAATCATGCAGGTTTTCTCACGATGTTTTCCTTCACCGTAAAGCTTATGGTAAGTTACAAATGTAATTTCGTACATAAATTTCGAAAAACTCAGAGGTGCGAGCCGACATTTGAACCCTCGACCCTCTGCTTGAGAGGCCATATGTCAAACTATTAGGGCTACTACGGCTTCAAAAAAATTTAATTTTCAAAATAGTAACTACTGGAATGTAAATAGCGATTTCATTAATGCTAACCATAACGAATCTATTCAAGCTACTAACCGTGAAATCGGTTTGAAATGAAGCTTATTATGAATGGGCGGCAACTTCAAAGCTGTAGTAATTGCGTTGCATAGATCACGCGTCTAGCCCTAGGACTTATTATTAAGTCTAGAAACTTATTTGTATGTATGCAGCTTCAGACTGAATTAACAATCCGCGCCTCGAAAACTACCTACAAATATTTAACGGTAATTGTTCGCAATTTCTAATGCAGCTATGCAACTTTGATACAATGTTAAATTAGATAGCCAAAGCGTTAGAGAACCTTACTAGGAAGCTTCGTCCCGATTTCGACCTGAGTCGGGGCAAATATATTTTTTTAGAATTGGCCTGTCATAGTGTCCCACTGTTAGGTGAAGGCGTCCTCTCTTGATCTCCACAACTTTCAAGTCTGGTGCAATGTCAGACCAGTCCTTTGAGTAAAGGTATAAGTTGGCAGCCGACTGCACGCAGCAGCAGCAGACGAAGTGTCGCTAGCTACGCTAGCTACGGAGGGAATTTCATAGAAATATGGTATAAGATCGCGTAGCTAGCGACACGTCATCTGCTGCTGCTGCGTGGAGTCGGCTACCAACTTATACCTTAACATGTCCAAATCGTCCTGCCATCTCCTTCTAGGTCTGCCTCGTCGTCGCTGGCCGTTCTCTGTCACCCACCAAGTGACTTTGTGAGCCAACCTTAGTGGTTGCATGCGACACGCGTGTCAGCAGCAGCAGTCTTTTTCCCAACGTCGGCTATGCGTGTTTTTGAGCGCAGCGTGGTATTCCGGATTATATCTATTCTTTTCACATCTAATATACTGCGCACTTTGGCAAACCTTGGCCTTTTGATTATCGTAGGTTAGGACGGGCCAGATAAATAAGTACCTATTAATGAAACTTTTCCCTTCATAAGCTTTTTTATGTACCTGTATCTCTTCCAGGTGTTTTCAACGCGTCTGTCAGATATTATGTATCAGAGATACGAATATTTGTTTTAGAGTCTTGGATATTTATGCGTCTATCGATTTAAGTATGTCTATCCGTTGCCTAGTACCCATGTAGTAAGTACTTTGCTTTGCTTACTTTGGAACTAGTTCAACTGGTGTCAAGTGTCCCGCGATATTATTATTTGTTCAGCCGACCTAGACAGGTTCAATGTCTGCGGCCGGCTGGACTAAGATTCAGAGAAACAAGTCTTTTGAAAAATAGAAATGTACATCATTTCTTACGCCTATTCAATACAATTTGGAACGTAGGACTCGTGACTATTTATATTATAGTTGCGATACATAGCATTACGCCACGCCTCTATTGGCGTATGCTAGCTTAAAATTCGGATGGGTTGTCACGTGGTGCAGTTGGTAGCACACTTAGCACGTATAAACAGGAGATCTGCAGTAGGATCGCACCCGAAAAACTTTAACATACAAAAAAAAATATTAAACCCTTGAATCATGAAATACTTGGTCCTTTGCCGCATACCTGTCTAAAAATTTTATCTTCTAAAACTTGAGAGTTTAGCATTCAAACTCTGTATTCTACCCACATTTACTAACGGCTTATGAATAAACTCTGCATAAACTAACCTTTAAAATTCTCGTAGCCCTATAATCTCACTGGGAGCATTTGCAATAACTCATGACCATTTAGGTCGACATAGAAAGCCCGATGCAGAGAAATCTAGATTCAGATCGTTTTAACGGCATCGTGACAACAGCATTTAGACATCATAGTGGTATAGTAAAGTTACTGACATAGCTCGGAGAGCTGCCGGGGCTTAAATGGCAGTGGGCAGGGCACATCGCTCGTAGAACCGACGGCCGATGGGGCAGGAAGGTTCTGGAGTGGCGACCGCGAACCGAAAGACGTGGCGAGGGAAGGCTCCCAACTAGATGGACCGAGGATCTAGTAAATAGGAACTACTTAAGGGCCTACCGAGCTTTTCGCGCTAATCGATTTTGGGTGGACGATTTCGGGCGTGGGGGAGGCACGATGGCTCAAGATAGGTTGGTTGGACTGCGCGTGTTTTACGGTATTTTCATCTTATTACTAAATCAAATACATATTTTAAAAATGTAGCCACACTACGCCCTAGAAGACATCTTGTTTTATTAACATTCTTAAATTCATGACCTGCCGTGCAGTATTAGCGTCGTTTTTATTTTATTAATTAATTTATTTTATTTTTAGAGACAACTTTGGATTTTTTTTCTATCGTGCGAACTATATACAAGTAGTTAATCGTGTTTCGATAAACACTTGTCATTACAGTGAATCCTCAAATATCTTACACATGAATTTCAAGACTATAGCTTTACTGATACAGCACGAGATTAAATGAATGCAATAAATGCGCCAAAAACACGGTAGGCCCTTAAATGCAGGCAGCACAGAACCGATCGTTGTGAAACTCTTTGGTTGCCTTTGTCCAACATTTTGTGGATATGACGGTGATGAGTGGTATAGATCTAAATTTAGAAACCGTCGAGGAAGACATTGATGGCAAACTAGCCTGGGCGTAACACATTATGTGTGTATTGTAGAAATTTAAATGTTTCAGACAGGATTGGAATTGAACAAAATTACAATTGTGAAAGGAAAGACAGGAGAAACTCACCATTTGTTTTTATGACAACGTTATTTATTCGTAAATACATTTCAATTGGCCAAACTAAAATATTTGCATCCTCATTATGAATCATAATTAACCTTCTTTTTTGTTTCAGGTGTTCAAACAACCAAGAAATGTCCTAACCGCTTCGAAAATTGTGAAAATGTACATATACCAGTAGTATATCGCAGTGTTAGTGAGTTAGTGTGTTATTAGTGCGGAACCGTTAGTGAAACTTTGAAAATGGAAGCCTTGGAAAGGCGAGGGAAAGTGTTGGCGATCGCCGCCATCTTGTTCATAGTGTTTTGGTCACAGTGTAAGTATTTTCAACTTTACTCGCATACTTATTTTGATATTTGCCATTTTTTACTCAAGTCGCCAGAGCGTTACGCGGTTTACCTTATGGTTAGTGATAACCGCAGCCCTTGAATACCTACAGCACCTTTTTAAAGCACCCATGTCGTAGCATCCCTTCAAGAAAAATAGACGTAGAATTTTAACTAAAAGGGATTTATATTTATAAATAAATACGAAAGAGGAAACTTTACGGCCTGGCTACGACTTTGCGCGACCGGTAGCACAGCCAGCGACTTTGTAATACTTTGTGTGTGAAGCCAATTAAACCCTAGTGCGATGCGCTTTTCAACCGCGTAATGAACATAGATTTGCCCACCGAACGCATACGTATTTCACTCGAAAACAAGAAACAAGTCGCAATGTGGTAAAAAAATATGGAAGAACTGTATAGACGCAAGTAATATTTACCATTCACTTGATATTTTAATATCAATATTCAAATGTTTTTTTCAAGTGTTTTCCATTTCATTAAATATAACGACGTAATATTTTAAAACACTCACATGAAAGTGTCAATTTTACACTTCCAATACGTAATTTCCAATAAAAATACAGAGTTAAATGACATGTGAAAATATAACAACATAAGATGTCAGCGAACGCTTTAGTCAAATGTCAACAGCATACAACATAGTAGGCTCACAATCCAGTTATCTCTCGGGGCCAGTTTTATTATGTACTAGGAGCCAATGTCCCTCAAATTTAAGATTATTTTTTGTAAGTTATTACTCACTATAAAAATTTTAATAATAAACTACTCGACGCAGCTACTACTTAGGTCATACTAAAAGTTTCTGGTTTCTTATAAATATGACTACGCATTATCGTTATAACACATTTATTGTTTTTCAAAGTATATACACTCCCTATTTACACACTTTTGCATTCGCTAGAACCTTTGTGAAAAGCAGTGGGTCCAGTCTTCCTTAGGGACTTCTTCGATGGCCTCGTGGAAAGCATTCACTGCCATTTCCGGACTTGTAAACCGTAAACTTCTAAGTTTATCTTTAATCTTCGAGAGCAAAAAGAAATCGCATGGTGCAAGATCAGGGCCGTATGGCGGAAGAGTCATTAATTCTACATTTGAAGCCTCCAAATACGCATTCGTTGCTTTAGCGGAATGTGCCGACGCGTTGTCGTAATGAAGGACTATTTTGCTACGGGGACGCTTTTCACGAATTTTGTCAAACACTTAGGCAAGCACGTGTTCACATACCAATCTACAGTTACTGTCTTTTGGTTTTCAAGTGACACAGTGGTGTAAAGTCCCGATTTGCCGAAAAACGAAGCAACCATTTTCTTACCTGTGCTTCCACTTTTTTTTACTTTCGTCGGCAAGTCTTCAAAATGAAAGACCCATTCAGCCGATTGACTTTTTCTTTCCGGTTCAAAGTAGTATACCCAGGTTTCGTCACCTGTCACGATGTTATATACAACCATTGATTATCCTCCATCAATTTTTTTTATCATTTTGCGGCACCACTCTACACGCAATAGTTTCTGGTCTTCCGATAAATCATACGGTATCCATCGAGTGCAAAGTTTCTAACCTTCAGATGCAAATGCAATATATTTTGCACCTGGCTCATTCCAATTCCTAAGGTAGTACGAATTTGCTGACATATAATTTTTTTGTCAGTTTCAATTACTTGTCGTACAGTATTAATATTAATATCGGTAACCGCAGTTGCTGGCCGGCCTTCACGTTCATCGTCATGGAGATGGTCACGTCCTCCTCTAAACTCACTAAACCACGAATAGACAGAGCTACGACATGGGGCTTCATCACCAAATGCTAAGAGAAGTCTTTGACAACTCTCTTGCTGACTTAATCCACATCGGAAATCGTAAAAAATCATGTATCGAAAATTTTCATGACTTAAATTCATTGCAACAGCGACGCCCACAATCCAACACCACGATGAAAAACAAATGACAGTCTCGCAGATTAAAAAGTAATTCACTGCCAGAGAGTTACTTTTTCAAATCCTATTATTGCTTTTTTAATTTTCTAACTATTATGGCAAACTACTCAATGTTTTTTTAATACAGTGTATATTTATGATTGTTTTTAAAATTTCATGTTTATTCGACTACGGTGGAGCCCATAACATAAGTCATATTTTTAAGCTTCATATATTATATGTGTGTATGTCCAGTTTTATGTTCATTGATAAAGCGCAAATGACTTGTGCATTTGAGACAAGTGAGGATGGATTCACCTTCACAGCCCCAATGTCTTTATAATTTTTTTCGAGTCCCGTTTATAATTAAAACTAGCCTTTACCCGAGGCTTTGCTTGCGTAAACCACTAGGTCTGGTAGTCAATTCAAAATTCCTATGAGAATGCCCAAAATTAACATCGTGGTCATCATTAATGTTATGTGAAAAATACCTGTGCAAATATTATTTTCACGTCTCTCTCTTTCTCTATATATATATTTCATGTGACTTAGTAGTTACGATTTTGGGATTTCACATGAATACCGTGTGAATATTGGGATGCAAAGTAGCATGTGTATTATTACAGACGTCCAGCTATTTACATACAAATTTTAGTTTTTAAATTTTCCAGCCGTTTTAGTGTAAAAGAATAACAAACACATACTCACATAGTTTCATAAGTTGTTTTCAAAATTTGCGCAGAACACTCTGTTACTTTTTATATGGAGCTACCACTCTGTTACCGTGCATTATTACAAATATTAAATGAAAACTAAGCATCTTTTTTCGATTCCGATACTCAATCTATGATTTGTAGCTGATTGCCATCATGAATCATTTTACTCAAACAACCGCAGAAAATATATATAGTGTAAACGGAAAAACTTGTAAAACAAGTTGGGACAAGTAGACCTGCGCAAAATGTGAAAATGACCCTCATATTTATAATATTAATAGTTTAATATTTTACGGCTAGATTACTTTAATATACCTATTCGGGTATCACTGCTTGGCAAAGACATCGTGGAATGAAATATTAACGATAAAAAAAATCTTATTTTTTTTACGACTTTGGCTCCTATTTCATTGTCCTCTGTCAATACTAATAAAATTATGTATTTATACGGAAGTGCCTGTATTTTATGCGCTGATTTACAATCAATTTATGCTTAATTTTCTTAAATTAATACGTGATGGCCTATCGGAACTAGTGGTTTAATGTTATTCTAATAAATGGCAACAGATGTTACTTGTAAATCTGTTTGGATTGTTTGTCGTTAAAGTCATTTTTAGCGAAAACCGTTGATTTATGGCTAGGTGTTATGTTACCTGATTAATGTAAATAACATTTCATTTGAATAAAATAAATTGTTAAGCAATACTGCGTCCAAACAAAGAAATCGACGTAAAATCGAAGAAAAACCAGTTGTCTGTAAAATCGGTTTACGGACGATAGTTTAACGTGAGAACGTCATAACACTTAAGTATAACAAAACATTCAAAAACCAGGCGGTCACCCATCCAAGTACTGACCGCGCCCGACGTTGCTTAACCTCGATCGGACGAGAACCGGTGTTTTGTCAAATATCTTGAAAACGGTGCATCCTACGGCAAAATCAATGAAATTTTCATCCCCCTTTGAAACCCCCGCGCCCCCTCTCCGCCCCCATCAACCCCCCAAACCCCTCACCCCCCCAAGATTTAGAGGAAAAAAGAATTATGACAAATGATCATTATGGCAAACATTGCGTAATGACTTCCAATATTTATGGATTTATACTTGATTTATGGCAGGTAAAGGCGTCGAGGGGCACAGCAACTCGACGAAGATGGTGTACGTGTGCCCGCCACAGTTCATCCGACTCGGCCACAGCTGTTATTTCCTCAGTGAGAACACTGCCACGTGGCAGAATGCGCTCTTCGCCTGCAAGGTAAGTTTGATACAAAATGAAAAAAAAAACTAGGCTATAACAGGGGGAATCAGCCTTGGGTGAAATTCCCAGGACTCTCGCTGAATTGTCCTTAGTTTATTTGTTAGAAAGAAAAACCATTTTCTCGTGATATTACAAGAGCTACAACAAAAACCGAAGAAAAATTAACATAGGAACAAATCGCCACGAAACGGTTCCAACTTGGCAAAATTTCGGCGCTCGTCTACCGTTGGGACTATCAGGATTTACGGTTTAAGATAAAAAGAATCAATTAACAAACAACAAGTAATTAAGAGGCTGACAACACCTAATTTTGTTGAAATTGATGTCATTTAAACAGTTTTTTAAGAAAAACTGCTTGTTCTAGCACATCAAAAAAATTATATGTTAATATTCATCATATTTCAAAGACCGTGGACAGACTCGATACATAATTGGACGAAATCGGCTCGATAGAAAATAATTGCAAAGATAGGTCTTAAAATCATCATTAAACGGTTCTATGTCTTTATTTTTTTGGCGTATGCGTCTGCAATTAAAAACATGAAGTCAACATATTCATACCTAAACCGCTAACGAGTCATATTTCACAAATAATCCACAGTTTTTTTTTAATTAAATATTTGCCCGATAAATTTCAATATACCCGGCTGCCCAGTAATAGCGGCATCTCGTTTACTCCGATACAAATAGACAGTGTGCGCCGACGTTAGTGTTGACAGCGTCTTAACAAAAAAAGAACGTGCGTAGCGTACAGACATGTTTGCATAGACCACTTTCCTTTGCTTTTCTGGGAAGGACTAAAATTAGGATCATAGAATAACTAATAGTTAGTACTGTATAAAGAATAGTCAACTTGTCCTACCTCCGCCAGTATTGTCATCCGCCGCCCCGTATTAACTATTTTATAATCTATTAGTTTTAACCCACGTAAACCATTAGTTCTGCATTCGGGGAATTGTACAAAAATAATTACTATACTAAACGGGACTTATTACGCAATTAATATTTACCTCGACGTTTCGGCCACATTACAGCAGCCGTGGACACGAGTTCAACACCACCACCTACCACTGCTGCTGCTGCTGCGTCGGGCGGCTATGGGGGTGTGTGTAATGTGGCCGAAACGTCGAGGTAAATATTAATTGCGTGATAGTCCCGTTTAGTATAGTAATGATGAGTGAAAATCACGAAAGTTTAAAACAGTATATTGTACAAAAATATCATAGAATTTAAAAAAAATACAAGGTTGTTTTCATAGGATCCAAATAAGCAATTTTATATCCAAAGAGACGGAGCCTCCACCTCTCTATCTTTTCGTACATATATAGGTATTTTTTTAATCCACAGACTTAATAAGTAATAAGAGAAAAATAAATGTTGTCGTGTGTTTCCTTCCAAAATTTTGCCATTTTTTATAGATTAGACGGCCGGATAGCCTAGTTATCAGAGAACCTGACTACGAAGCTTGAGATCCCGGGTTCGATTCCCGGTCGGGGCAGATATTTGTGTGAATAATACGAATGTTTGTGCTCGAGTCTTGGATGTTTAATATGTATTTAAGTATGTATTTATCTATATAAGTATGTTTATCCGTTGTCTAGTACCCATAGTACAAGCTTTGCTTAGTTTGTGTGAATTGTCCCGTGATATTTTTTTTTTTTATTTTTTTTATTTTTTAGATTATTGGTTTTTGAACCACAATGTCTGCAACTGAGTGTGTCTACGTTAGACTGTGCTAAAAAAATAAATACTTAATATAACTTATCTATAACTATAGGTTCCTTGCCTTCGTAGGCGACATTTCAATTCCTCTTAAGCTCCAAACGCACAGACAGCAGAGGCGTGGCGGCACGGTGGCGGTGATGGTTGTAATATTCTAACTTGTATGAACGAGTTCGCGGTACGGTACCGCACAACCGTTCATACAAGTTAGAATATTACAACCGTCTCGCGTCTCCGCCACCGCACTGCCACGCCTCCACTGTATGTGCGTTTGGAGCATTATTCTGTAATTGAATGAGACCTTTATTTAACTTTACTACCTGCACATTTATATATTCTGTAACATTACGTCCGCGACCAAACTCATAGCACAGAATATATAATAGTACTAACGTACAGAATGGCCACGCTCCGCCCCGCACCGATTCGAGTTACCCCTCCCCACAAGGCGCCATTGCTTGTCGCCGCTGTTCACCAGTATGGTGCGCGCGCGATGTATGTAGGCGTACGCGTGTACAGACGTCGTCGTGCTTATGTAGATTCAAGAACGCGTATTTTGTGCGTCGTGTCCGCCGTGTGCTCATAGTTAGGTACATCGTTAAGATTTAATAAAAGTGCCCTTACGCGAACAGTAGTAACGATTGTCTTTAATTGATTTTCATGTCAGCTGCCTCTTCTAATTTGCGCAAAGAACACAAACAAGTGATGAGATATGACAAGTCAATTCGAGACCGAGGCGAGGCCACATCACTTTACTTTTACGGCCGGCTATAAATTCGAATGAAACTTTAACAACCTCTAGTGTAAGCGAATTAGTATCGTCTCTGGGCAATTAGACTGGGCATTATTTTATTGCACGCTTGCCTAATATTAAGTATAACTGAATGTTTTAAATTCCTTGATTCTTGAAGGTTAGATTAGGTAAGGATAGAAGTGACGAGTCTTTTTTTATTTTTTCTTTACTCTTACTCTTCTACGAGTTCTTGAGTGGAGACCACGGATCGGCAAACGTAGAATAGGACGTCCTCAGACATGGTGCAGCGATGATCTTCGCAAGGCGGCTGGCAAGAGCTGGATGAGAGTGACCGAGGATCGTGCTCAGTGGCGTGCCATGGGAGAGGCTTATGTCCAACAATAGACGAGCATGATGATGACTCTTTTCTAGTAGTATTATCTGCACCGTCTTTCCTAAAATAGCACACGGGGCCCGTGCCTGGGTATGCATTGCCTTGAACTGGCTCCTATACTACGAAATTCAAAATGCAGGGGGGTATCACGTCTAAAAGTGTACAAGATTTGGGGAGGAGATATCACAGGCAGATGTTCTTAATGTTCTATTTGATTAATATATTGTATTAGTGCCGATTTTGACATGTCCTAAGTGAGCCCCACCCGCCTGTAGGTTTGCGTGCGCCTGTCAAGTTGTTCTTTCTGTTTATTGTCCAGGTATTAATTGTTCTCTTTATGCGACACTCCAGTAACGTTCTCTTCTATTCAAATAATGTGCTCATACTTATATCTATATACATACGATACGATAATAGTCGATCATGACTAATATTTGTCGCACGTGAGTACGGAACCCTCTGCGGGTGCCCCGACACGCACTTGGCCGATTTATTCGTGAGAAGAGCGTTCTTCCTGGCTTTTGATTTAAATGCTACGATTGTACGTCTCTCATACCAAATTTACTGTTTGCGTCGGCACTTTACATTCGCCATTTGTTATCGGTACTGTGGGACTGAGCTCGAGTTTAGGTAGAACTTGTACGGGGATACGCGCGTGATGCTAAACTTCAATAAATAACAAGATAGATATCTTCATTCGTGGGTTTATTCCTTCAGATCAGTATAACTACGTGTTACAAACTTAGGTCCAGCACCTTTGGCTGTTCGGAGCAATCTGCCCTGGCTCGTATACCGCAGACAACTCTATTTCATTTAAAATCAAGTTCTAGAATTATTTACAAATTTTATACATAATAACATTAAACTAACCTGCCAGTTGGACAACATTTACCACTGGCCAGCAGTATAGAGCCTTGCCTACAGTACAGTCAACGGCAATAATATAGGATAGGAAAACGTCCACAAAAACATTTGATACCCTCGCGCTATACGAATAGAGTAGTGTTAGATATTTTGTGTCCTATCAGATTTTACTGCCGATGGTTGTACTATTGGAACCGTTCCTAACCGATGTTACGATAAATTGCCATACAAACACCTCTGAAATAGATCTGGTGCTGTGACATGTCTGTAATACGTAATGCGATGCTAATATCTCATTTTACGCTTCTGAGAAACGAAGCGGGACGCAAATATCCCCGTGTGCAGAATTCGACGGTGTAATACGATTACTGTGCTTTGTCTTATTCGTGTTAATACGATCAGTGAAGGACAAAAAAATTGTTTGGTCTCGTTGTCGATTTGTGATTTGAGAGCGTAAAACAAAAGGCGGTTTGAAGGTGTTCAAATTAAGAATTCCGAAAATTGAACGAGAAGTGGCCAGTGAGCTAACAGTCTTTTGTTTTTAGCTGGCCACTTTGTCCGAAATGAAATGATAAGAGTAAATTGAAGAATTGAAAATCAAATAAGTAATTCCTAGGTATTTTCCCTTCTCATAAAAATTAAGTTGGTGTCTTTAAATTTAAAAGCTATTGGCTAATATATTTAGACGAAAACCTCTATGTGATTTATCGCAAATCTTCTGAATAAGCGACTACTACTACTGTAAAGAGGTTGATCATTACCTATAAACTGTCACGATTCCAAGTATCGATGTGGAACAATCTATCTGTTTGTCAATTAACATATAGTAAATGACTGTATTACTCACGCACAGAATTCGCAGTAAACAACACGCATACACACATACTAATTGACACTTTTGTCACCTTTAAATAAGGCATAGACAGTAACGCCCCCGTTATTCAAAAAAAACCGGCCATCTGCGAGTCGTACTCGCGCACAAAGGGTTCCGTACAATTATCTATAAAAATCACGTTTGTTGTATGGGAGCCCCCTTAAATATTTTTTTCATTTTAATTTAATGACTTATTTTTAAAGTCAATACATAATTAAATATTCTGTGAATATTTCAAGCTTCTACCTGTTGCCGTTATCAATGTCGAGCAAAAACGAGCAAAAAAATCACGTTTGTTGTATGGGAGCCCCCTTAAATATTTATTTTATACCGTTTTTTAGTATTTGTTGTTATAGCGGCAACCGAAATACATCATCTGTGAAAATTTCAACTCTCTAGCTATCACGGTTCCCGAGATACAGCCTGGTGACAGACGGACGGACGGACGGACGGACAGCGGAGCCTCAGTAATAGGATTTCCGTTTTTACCCTTTGGGTACGGAACCCTAATGATCGGTTCAATGAAATTACATTGAATGGAAAATACGACAGTTACTATACAGCGCTATTGAATATCCTATTTAATACCGAACCAAAGGAACGAAGTCGCTGTGAAAATTGTAGCACTAATGTCACTACAGCTCCAATGAAATCTAAATCTAATACACTGAATACGCTGTTACTGAATACTGAACCAGTGAGATGCACCTTTGGACTCATCTGGACTTTTCATCACGGAAGACAGGGGTCAATCACGGAAGAGTTTGAAAAAAAAATAGAGTTGTACCGGTTTTAAACACTCGAATAATATTTTCACGAATGTGATTCCAAAAATTGACCCCTTTGCAAAGACAACCGGAATAGTCATCCCAAGTCTAGATAACTCTGGTATCTATTAATAGATCAAAGACCCCGCCCGCCTTATTTCAGGAACTACGGTCAAAGCTCAAAGAACGCGACCCAGATATTTCCTTACTAGACACGTCTTTAAGACATACTGTAATTGGGATATTGCTCCATTTCACATTCCATTTATAGCTCCAGTTAGTCGAATCCATTCCAGTATCCATGCGGATCTCAGGAACGTACATAAACAAATTTGTGTCGACCACATTTATAATATGGTTGTGTATATGGATCATGCTTTATAGCACAGAGTTGTACCCGGAAAATGTCACGTGTCACATATCCTGGTAAATATGTCATAACATCATTTAATTTGGGGTTTAAATTAAATGTTGTAGATACATCATGATTCTTCATAGTGTCTAGTTTAGTGTCAGTAAGGCTTGTTCATGAATAAAAGTAGCCACTGTTGTATAATTCAGGTCTACAATATGAAATTACATTTTATAATGAATTTAATTAGAAAGAAGGACTCTTCATCTTTCGTTTTGTGTGCTATGATGGATATTTATATCAGATGCTATCCATTTTCGAGCTTAATTTCGAAATCTCTGGATTTTAGTCTTAGATTTTGTATTTTTCACGTTTGAGTCACAGAGGTTCTTTTTTTTTCTTTACTCAAATAGATTATCGACGCTATAATGTTCCGCGAATATCTTTCCAGACTCTTAATTACACACATTTGTATGCAATCAATCATTTTAGCTCTAAGCCTTAACTGGCATTATGCAGAATTTCACAACTTGTAAGGAAAGATGTATGGATTTTAGATTCTTACATATAAAAAGAATACTCAGTTGCCAATCTAATTGTGGTTTGAACTACCTAGTTTTCGATGGCTACTTTTTTCTTGGACAAGCCTTAGCGGATTAATTTTGGTACTTTATCGTAGTAACGCATTTGTCAGTCTTCTATGTCATTACGTGTAGGTGTAAAGAGATAAGGTACGAAATTGGATGTCTACGTTTGATGTTGACTGTTCTCTCTATTTTTAATAGTCTACTAAAGAAGTGAATTTTGTTGGTTTGTTTATACGTTTGTATGTAGGAGGCAGTCTGTACAACAAGACCGATTTTTTAATTACTAGCTGTTGCCCCCGAGTCCGTCTGCGAGCAATTCATTTATCGTTATCACGCGGGAACTATGCGATTTCCGAGATAAAAGTATTCTATATGTTAATCCAGGTTATAAACTAATTGTGTGTCGAATTTCATCAAAATCCATCAAACCGTTTTAGCATAAAATAGTAACAAACATCCATATAAACTTTCGCGTTTGTAATATTAGTAAGACGCTATAATAGAAAGTTATCTTCTACTTATTTTTCTGTTAAAGAACATAATTTCCGCAAGACGCAAACAAAGTTACGAGCAACAGCTATACTTGATTAATATAGTTTATTTACTGTACGATCGGCCAAAAAAGTGGTCTACCAGATTTGACAAAAGTTTCCGTGAAATCTAAATATTCCTAAGATTGACTTTTATAACTGAGTGAAGTCATTAGTCGCTGTCATCATATTATTGCAAGGGAAATCGACCTCGTTGTTTCATGACGAGCAAATAAACTTCAACCGTAGGGTGGTAGACTACATTTTTGGCCGACTGTACTCATATACTTTTCCGTACATTGACTTCGTTTAATTTAACAAATGAACATAATATTTCATGACAATTGGCATAATAATGCTCATCTACTCTCATGTAAATGGCATAGCCGTTAGATTTATTTAAATTGACGTTGGTGATTGGGACAATGAATAAATTATGCTGAGTGCCAAATAATGGTACTCGAGGTAGTTATAGTCAACATTCAAAGTAGCTCACTCTTATAATTTCTCGCAATAACACTTGTCCGTACAATTCTAACATCGGAAAAGATAATAAGTATATCACATTCTAGTAAGATTATGCCTAGCGTTTTTTTGTTTTACAAGCTTTTATTCGGTATTGCCAAGTTTCTATCATATTTTGTACCAGACCAGACTTTTATTCTTAAGTTAACCAGTAATCATTTATATTGTCACTACTTTTAAAAAAAACTGACCAAGTGCGAGTCGGACTCGCGCAGCGAGGGTTCCGTAGAAAGGAGGATGGGCAGATTTGTCTGGCCTAGAGAAAATTAACGACCACTGTCATATATCATCGTCGAATCGCTGTGTAAAAAAAGTAAGGTGGGACGGTACCCCTATTTTGTGTTTTTGTTTTTGTTTTTGTATTTTTGTTTTTGTATTTTGTAGGCTATTGCCTACACTTTTAATCTTAATTCGTAGCAATAAAGGCGACAAGCAGGGTGTCAATTATTGGAATTAAAGTGTCGAACACTGGGGTATTATGTCAAGATAAAAAACATATGAAAACGCATAAAAAACAAAACCATGACACAAAATCATCCATAGTTACAAAAGCTTTTATAATATTCCAAAAATTAAAATTGAAAATAATAATAATAATTGAAATATTCGTATAATTACATGTCCGTTGAATGACAATGCAAAGTTTAGTTAATACCACATGCGGCAAATGAAGCTTCTATTGAAAATGGCATTTTTTATTTAGGTATATAAGTTATGTACGTTAGTTTAACAAACGTTTTAACTTTTAATTCTACTTCATGGTCTGATTTTCTTTGTTTTATTGGGAACCCTCACAAACTTCGAGTAAACAACTGACCCATATTCAAAATTCAAAACTGTAAAGAATTACAACTCAATCAAAGAATTACTTCACATCCAAACCTTACAATACCCGCTCCTACGTAACACTTACTTGCTCTCTTTCCGTTCAAAATAGAATCAAATAAATAGTTTAGTTTCAGACCACCGACGACGGCCACCGTTGTTTACCCACGGCTATGATACACGTGTTACATATATTAAATGGTACACAGTTATTTAAACAACGCTACATATGCCTGACAGATTATTTCGTTAAATAAATCTGGGATGAAATAGTTTTCGTTCCAGATTGTTGATCTGCTTAATCTTTAAGCTTCTACTTATAGTGTCATTTTTATTTTAGCCTGCATTGTTTATCTATATTTGCAGTTTTAAAGTCCGCATGTAGAGTAGGTATGACATGAAACAATAGGAAAGTGTAATTAAAAAATTTCATACGCAATCGTTGCCATGTTCAAACATTTTGCGTCGAAAATGTGATATTTACGAAGAAAGTTGCGGCCTGGTTTAAATTTTTCTCTTTTATGTCGGCCCAAGAAAATTCCTTTACCATATAAAGGTTCAATGACAATAGATGTACCTACACTCAAAGGCACAATGACTGTTATAAAAATGGAAAAGCATTTGGTTGACTATTGGTAGAAAGATAAATACATCAATTTTTCCGTTACATAAATAACATTCTTTTGACCGTAAAAGTTCTCGAAAGCCAATTTGTTTAATTTGTTTTTTAGCATTCATACGCGTAATTGTATCTTGTAGTTTAGTACTATCCATTGTTAACTGCACAAAAACAACAATAAAACAACACATTTTCTTTTTAAACACTTCTTTTGAATGTGTATTCAGACGTCATCTCATTTCCATTTGAAAGCACTTTCGAAAATTCAAATCATTCACTTGATTCCCTGTGCTGTCCCACGCATCCAAATTTTAACCAGAGCTAAACTTGAAATTTCTTTAACAAGCTAATACAAGGTCAAATAGGTAGAGAGAGTAAAAACTATAGAAAGTAGTTAGTAGATAGTACTTAACAGTAAAAGTATACTTACTAAGTGTATTACTAAGTATATCTATTTTCTGTTCCTTGTCCTCTAAAAATTCATGTAGTGTATACATATTTAGTAAGTGTAGTGCATTATTAAAAAACTGGAAATTTTGCCATCATCTCCCGCCTGTATACCTACGTCCCACTACAGAAGAGTGGTTGGGCTGTGTCAGCAAGTGGGCCCAGGGAATTAACACACGCCAATGAACTTTTGTTAAACCTTCATCGTAAAAATAGGGGTAAATTGCAAGTATAAATTCTGAAAAATCCAAAAGTGCGAACGCGGTTTGGAACACACAATCCTCTGCTTCAGAGTCTTCTTCATTTATAAATCCTGCCTATCTAATGTTTAACGCAGTGAGTTTGTAGCAAACGGTTATAATAATAACGTTTAAATCTTACAAAATGACACATAATTTATACATTGTTTTACACTCATAATAGCAGACTGTCTGCTCGCTGCCGAAACGTCGAGTTAATTTAAGCAATTGTCGCGTTTAAATCCCGGATTGTAAAATTAACTATAACACTAATTGACACTTAATCAGTTTTTATTTTAGTGGCTACTTTAATCAAATCGTATCACGTAACCAACACCAAAGTTATATCAGGTACAAGGTGGAAAAAGATATATCGGTTCGTTTAATTTGTTCTATTTTGACGCCCTACTCAGAAACAACCGCGTTAACAGGTGACCCAGGACAGGAAGAACGTTAACTTTTATAGATCCCAGAATTATTCTGCCCTAGTACCGTTCTGGTATACTGAGCGTCCTATTTTGACCACAATGCAGAGTTAAAAGCGTAGTCTAGTGCAAAGACAAGTATTTTTAGATACTGTGACAGAAACTACAGTATTATTATTAGGCTGTCATAGTCCCATTGCTGGGCAAAGTTATCCCCTATAAACCTCCACAAATCCCGTAAGCTTATGAGGATACGATGTGTACCATTTCCCCATAAAAACGTAGTCCCCTGTTTCCTCCCTGGATAATGGTATTAGAACAAATATTTTTTTACCATTATAATCTATATCTACTTACTATGGTCAATATGGTCATGCCCCTATGTTTTGTTTTTTCCATATTCCAACTATCACAAGAAGTAGGAGCCTTCAAAAACTACGAAAATTGTCTAATTTCAATGTCATATTCAGACACTCATAATTTTTTTATTAATTTTTACAATAGAACGAAAACATAGGAGTATAGTATAGCTAAAGCCTTCCTCTACTTATTTAAAAAAAAAATATTATTATTGGTCAAGTTTTTGAGGACAAAATAGGGGACCACGAAATGCTGTTTCCATCAATTTTATCTTTTCTGTCAAATGGTACAAGATGGTAACAGAAAGAGATGGTGAATACGATAACAAGCGTCCACGCGTTAGACAATATGGCCATCTCCTTCTTGGTCTGCCTCGTCATCAATAACCGCTCTCCGGCACCCATCAAGTGACTGTGTAACCCCACCCTCCACCTTTGTGGATGCAAAATACAGTAATGATTGATTTTTTAAATCACATCTGTGAAAGCAGCTTTTGAAAATGGTGAAAAAATTGTGTTAAATTTGAAATAAGAGTAGAATATGTATGTAGTAAGAAATAAAAGCTCTAGGTAATTAATTTTGTCAACGTGCAGAAAATTTAATTCAAGCATAAATTTTACAGCATTTTACAGATTTCCACCGCTTTCTAATATAATTGTTTAGTAACAATGTAGACAAGAATGTTTGGAAATAATTCAGATCCGCATTGGCGATTCCTAGTTTCAAATAATGTAACTACTGTTAAATGCTAATAGTTAAATGTAGTTTTAGTTAGTACTTTAGATGTAGCTAAGTAATGAAATATAATTACAGAACTGTTTAAAAAAAAATTGTTAAGTTTCTTGCTGGATTGTTCTCAACATGGTTTTCCCAAACCGGTGGTAGATTCTTCGACACCTAAATTCTTAGGTAGTTATTTTGGCTTTAATTTTCAGTTTTGATTTCAAGAATAGTCTTTCAGATTATGTAGTTGTTAAAAACCTTGGCTTAACAGAACTGGCTAGGCTTATCAGAACTTCTAAAATTACTTCTATTCTCATTCCACGAGCATTTGTATCTATAGCAAACGCAGGAGTTGATCGCAATGCACGTTTACATCACCTCAACGATTCGATCGCATTGCGATGCTGTCTGTGTTCACGAGCAAACGGAATAAAACATGCGTTTAGCTCATTAATAGTGTTTGGTTTAACTGTTATAAGTCTTATTTTACATGCGCATTCATGGCATAGTTGTAGCATGTGGTAATAAAATTTAGTAGGTTATCTAATAGCTTTGACAAATCTCGCTTCTTTCTCTGCAATCTTACATAGTATCGACCGTTTCACGACTCTACGAGGACGAAACGTATATTAACCTTTTCAACGCCAACGACACATATAGGTGTCACATAGTACAGTGTCAAAGTGATCTTGACACAATGACATAAGATTCAAAGCAGGTTTACGTTTAGTCGAGGCGTGGCGTTAAAAGGGTTAAATCATATACACTGGACCTATTTGGTATTAATCATCGTCGTCATCCATATCCTCCTAAAGAAGCCCACTGCTCGACGGGCTTTGTGCTACTGGCAGCCAAATAAACGCAAACAAATGTTGCATTTTCAAAACGACTTTTTGAGAAGTCCACGAATCTCCCATCAGCTACGATTATAATGTTAAAACAACCTCTGACTTAGGATAAGTCAATTAATTAACTGATTCAGGTGTTACTTTGCGAAAATACACTTGTTGCAGAGTAGTAAGATTATTTATTATTGTTGGACTCGTTTTTGAGACCAAGTTCCGGTTTTGTTAAGCTTACAGCTATTATTGCCGATCGTATTTACAATTTGACATAACGGTACTATTAGGTATGCAACAAGGATAGCCTGTCAGGCCAATCTGCAACCAGTCGAGCTATTCATCAGTCAGGTCATTGCACCTGGTCGAATTATAATAAAATTCACGATGCTTTTGGACTTTCGCATTGATTGTTCAGAAAATTCCAGATTTGGGTAAACTCATGGTTATACGAGTAGTGTAGCTAGAACAAAACAGTGCAACGCTATTACACTATATCATAGATCCCCTCCCCTAGGGGGCGCTGGAGCTTTTGCTCATGAGTAGCACCAGAGAGAGAATCATTTTTTTAATCTATACTGATAAGTAGATATTAGACAGACATAAAATTGATATAATTAACTAGGTATTAAGTAAAGGGGGCTTTGGATATTTATTTCCTTGTAAAGGGGGCGGTAGTCCATATAAGGTTGGGAACCTATGCGCTACACGGACGCCTACCGGATTTGCCCATCTGAGGTTTTTTTTTCCAAGTAGACAAGTAGGCAAGGGTTAACTTGGGTTTAATAACCCAGGGGCAAAAAGTACAGTCAACAAAAAAGCGGTTTACTAATGTTTCGGCGAAAAACTTTTCGCATAATGATTCATTTGGCAAATGTTTCATTTCCCAAATGTTTATTTTTTCTGAAACTGTAAACTTTTCAGGATTGTTATAAAACAAAACTAACCTAACCTAACCTAACCTATCCTACAAGATAGTCCTGAAATATATCCTGAATAGTTTACAGTTTCAGAAAAAAATAACATTTGGGAAATGAAACATTTGCCAAATTAATCAGTTTGCGAAAAATAATTCGCCGAAAAGGCAGTACACGCAAAAAAGCTTGTATTAAAAATATAATTTTTATAACAACTTATTTAACAGCTATGTTAAACCGTGCAAGGTCATAATTTAGACCTTTTACATTTTTGATCCTCTTCCTACTACTCTGCAAAAGTCACACGTTGCTGGCAGATAATGTTAAACCGAAAACTATCTATATTTTGAGTTATGTAGCAATTAAAACACAGCCTTCGTAAGTACATAATGTACAGTCCATTAGTGTTACTGTCACATCCACGAGATCAATACGCAGTTGACTATTGACATCGTCTCCAAGCCCTGCGTTTGCGCAACCTCCTTTAGCCTCACAATTGCCTTACTAGCTGAGATGAAGTCATCTCTATTTTGTCAATAGAAACTTTGTATATGAAATAAAATTGGTGATTATACGAATATGTTGCTTCTCTTGGCATTTAACTAGCCGTAAAAACACCCTAGCCCAATTCCATGTGTCGAAATTTAGCGGTTGAGATTTTGATAATTTATCCAGAACCGGTAGCCTGTGTGTTATTTTATAGATACTGCTATTAGCATACTATTATATTTCATTTGAATCCGTCCAGCGCTGTCAGCGCAAAGGAATAACAAGCGCGAACACACACACACACACACACACACACACACACACACACACACACACACACACACACACACACACACACACACACACACACACACACACACACACATGCGCACACATGCACGCACGCACACGCACACAGACACTCACAGACTGTCGCATTTATAGTAATCAATATGTATAAATTTAAGTACGCAATGTAAAATCAGTATATACCCCATAGTTTTCATTGTTCAGACACTCGCCGCACAAACAGATAAGGAGGTTTACACCGAAATTCAAAAATCGAAGTTCGTATCGTACCGTCTGGCTCACTCTCGTATCAAATACTATTAGCAGGGGCGGGACGGTCCGACATGAAGATCGAATTTACATACCCGCTGCGTCCAGTCCGCGGTCTAAGCAGTGCCGGCGTTAAGGGGGGGGGGGGGAGGCGATGTGAAACGACGGCCCAGGGCGCCAAATTTCAGGGGGCGATCGGTGGGGGTGGGATGCTTCCCCCACCAAACTGGCACTCGATTTTGATTTCCTTAAGTGGGTGCCACAATATGCTTGCCCGGGGTGTCAGTGGTCGTAACGCCGGCTGGGTCTGAGACTCATGTCAAAGCAATGGTCAAAGCTCAAGCCTATTTTGCTCAAAAAAGAAACAATAAAGAATTTTGATCTATCTTTTACGAACTCACGCTATAAAAAACCTTTTCGTCGCTAGAACGTATCGAACAACACTAAGGAGCACGTACAGATCTCCAATCCTATTGAATACAATTTGCAAGTGTAATAAGGGCAAATGTCATCATGATTGAATCATTGCCATTGGTCACCACGCAGACCATCTGTATTCTAGTTACAGCATAATTGGCAGAAACCACTCCGTGCGGCCAACAATTTATAATTTAAAACAATTTTTCTTTTTCAATTAATTTAGCTTAAAAAAATCCATTCAAAATAGGATTCAATACAATGACTCTTTATAATCCACCACAAAGAAAACAATACGTACAGAAAAAAGAGTACATGGAAAAAAATATAATATAAGGTAAGCAATCACAGGATTCGGATTAGGAGGAGGAGGGTCGTTCAAATCCCGGCTCGCACCTCTGAGTTTTTCAGAATTTATGTGCGAAATTAATTTGAAATTCACCACGAGCTTTACGGCGAAGGAAAACATCGTGAGGAAACGTGCATACCTATGCCTGCGAAGAAATTCAATGGTGTGTGTGAAGTTCCCAAACCGCACTGGGCCCGCTTGAGAACTACGGTCCAACCCCTCTCATTCTGGGAGGAGGCCTGTGCCCTGCAGTGGGACGTATATGTATAGGCTGCGATGATGATGATGTTGGTGACTTAATGTTTGCATGCCAACACTGTTTTCATATTTATCGATGCTTATTCAGTACGCTTAGTATAAGTTTTCACTTCACCAAATACTTCTCGATCGCGTTTACGTAAAAAAATCAATTCTATGGAAACATGGACGCGCGAGCGCGGAGGCGCTGTCACATGTTTCCATAGAATTGATTTTTTTACGTAAACGCGATCGAGAAGTATTTGGTGAAGTAAAAACTTATACTTAGCACTCTGGTCACAAAAACCATTAGAGATTCGAATGAAAACGGTAACAATTACTTCAAAAGATGGGGCATCGGATTACGTTATCATCAGCACGTTTGCACAGATGCGCGTACGCAAACACCCGTGCGACATTGGTCATATCGAGTACTACAACTGAACAGTGGAAAACAGGTGGCATTGGCTAAAGGTCGGTTTCTTATTAATTCGTTAATGTTGTCATAATTTGTCATGGCGACGAGAGATTATCACAGAGCAATAAAAGGAATAAAAATGGCACTCGGGCTAAAAGGCCATAAGTAAAACCTTATACTTATTTTTAGCTCAATTTGGAATGAAGTACTGATACCGCTCGAGGTAACTGCTCAAAAATGGCCTATTGCAGAGATTGTCGTTCCAAAAGGATTATATCTAGTTGATGCGTGACATAATTTACTAAATCCTATGATATCACACAAAACGTGTGCGCATTAATGAGGAGATGTGAAAAAGTAGCAATATCGATTACAGAACTAAATACAAACTAATTCTCTCGTCATTAATTCTGTTGAGGTGACGCAACGTCAAGGGATTTGTCCTTAATCTGGTTTTGTAACGGTTATTATGACAAACGATGACAGAAATAACATGTTTGGAATGACATATCTGTAGGATTCTATTTCATTTCAATTTAATATTATATACTCAAAACCGCCAAGCTGAAGTGGGACTGGGCCGGACATGTCTGCCGAATGCATCCGGACCGATGGGCGCGAATCGATACCGAATGGGTTCCGAGGGATGGCCAAAGGAGCAGAGGCAGACCCAAGAGGAGATGGCGGGACGACCTGAGCGCTTTTCAGCTCGATTGGCAGGTGCATGCCCAGGATAGGGAAGAATGGCGGAGGAAAGGGGAGGCCTTTGCCCAGCAGTGGGACATATTATAGGCTATATAAAAAAATATATATATATATATATTACCACGGACCACCAATATATATCGCACGCTCACTTAAAATTATGGAATCTGAAGCAGACTCCCCGTAAAATACTACAAAATAGAAAATGTCGGCCTATCCGGCCGGACGTTATCGAGTATAGGTAATTTGGTAATACGTATACTTTATTGAACGGTTTTTTTCTTCGCTGCATCGCTCCATCGATGCACTCCATATCAATCCTACATATAACACAACGCAAAATCATCATCATCATCATTTCAGCCGAAAGACGTCCACTGCTGATCATAGGACTCCCCCAAGGTTCACCAAACAACCGGTCTTGCGCCATCGGCATCCAACTTAATCAGGTCGTCGCTCCGTCTTGTTGGGGGCAACGCAAAATAAATTGCCTCAAAAGAAATGCCCTTCAATTTCCCCAGCACGCCTCACGGCCATTTCAATTGACGACACCCCTTCGACTCCTCGTTAACCCTCCGGAATGCCATGCCCAGCCCAATCGTGGCCAATAGAATTAATTGCCGATTATTTTTGTTCATCGATCGTTCATAAGGTCAACCGTCTCATTGGTAAACAGTACAGCAATCGTGCGTTGAACTTATGTCTATTTTAAGTATGAAATACCAGATGCCGAGTGGTTTTAAGATCGCTTCTGAGGGCTCGTCTGCTTGGATTACTATCCAATCCTACTAATCCCAGTAATATTATAAATACTATAGTTTGTGAGTGTATAAGTGTGCTTGTGTATGTTTTGTTACGGGTCTATATCTGGTGGCATAAAGTTGCTGGTTCTATTGTTATGTCGCATAACTATTCTCCGAATAACGTATAGCATAAGCTTTGTTCCACATGTTTTATTTGCCGTGTGCTACAAGTGTGTTATCTATATCCCAAAAAGGCGTTATTGTCATACCTACCGGATTAATCGGAAATTTTTACGAATGCCTTGTAAGATGTAGGTGCAAATAATAATTATTCTGCCGGCGATCGTAGGAACTATGTCTGTAGGCAGTGTACACTTACTTATACGGTCTTAGTAATTACGTTAAATAGAAATACCAATTAGAAATACGATAATTTGAATAATTATGTTACCTATTTAAACTGTGATGATGCCCCATACAGTGTATTTATTTTTACATAGATGAGATGACTGAATGGCCTAGTAGATTACGCCCCTTAATTATTACGGAGCTTGAAGTCCCTGGGTCCTTCCATGGAAAATACGAATGTTTATTCTCGAGTCTTAATTGTTCAATATCTTTATGGGTATATTTTATTTATTTATGTAAGCATAGTAGTTATTTAGCAAAAACAACGAAAAAGTAATTAGGTGTAACCTTACGCTTTCAGTTTATATCCGACCTACATTTCCTGTCATAAAAACAAATTCAAACAAAACCGTCGCTAACTTGAGTAATTAGCCGACAATACAAAGTCAACACAAATGTCTTCATCAGTGATATTGAACGAATAATGCAAATAACCTCATGAATTATTCATGAAGAAAGACTGTTACAATGAATACGACCTCCAGAGAGGACACGAAAACAGTATAAAGTAGCAAGTGATCTTCAGATAACGAGTTGAAATTGCACTCAGCTCAGACACACACAAGCGCGCGTTGCCATGTCGTACCACAAACAATCAAATCAAGCCTAATTTTTGAAACCACGCCACCAAAATGAGAACCCAGAATGAGGATGAGGAATGGAACTCGCTCCCATCGTCTGTATTTCCAGACAAATACAACCTAAATAGGGCTTTTTAAGGCTAGAGTGAATAAGTTGTACAGTCAAGGGCAAAAATATGTATACACTTTAGTACCTTGTCACTTTCACCTGCTTTAACCACTGTGACAGTTCATATATGGCAGTTCAAATATAACGAAAATAGACAAGGTACTAAAGTGTATACATATTTTTGCCCTTGACTGTACAGAACCAGTGAGATATTCGTACAACTTTGGCCTTATCTGCACTTCGAATGTAAAAAAAAAAACATTCGAAAATCTGTCATGTCCATTTGACAGCCGTTATACACACTTATCAGCTGGCTTACTGCCAACAGTGTTAGTAGCATCACCGAGCACATTTTCGAATGACAAATGTCAAAGAGAATAGAATCACTACGTTTCGATGTTAGCGGTGAGAAATACTCTATTTTATGGTGCGACGGATTCGCTGATTTTTACCGCAACTTTGTCTGCGTCCCGCGGGAATTTTGAACGTTCCCGAAATCAGAAGTTGCCTTTGACAATCTGAAATAACGTATACGTAGGTAGCTTTCAATTAAATAAATAAATATTAGGGGACAATCTTACACAAATCGACCTAGTCCCAAACTAAGCAAAGCTTGTACTATGGGTACTAGACGACGATAAACATACTTATATAGATAAATAAATACTTAAATACATAGAAAACATCCATAACTCAGGAACAAAATATTCGTGCTCATCACACAAATAAATGCCCTTACCGGGATTTGAACCCAGGACCTCTTGCTTCATAGGCAGGGTCACTACCAAATAGGCTAAAGCGGTCGTTAATTAGCGAAAGAATTTCGAAATCGGTCCAATATTCCAGATATCTGCCCCATACATAACAATCTAAGTAACAAACACAATTTACGTCTTTATTACAATAGTTTAAACAGATTAATTACTGATTATACTGTGACCAGAGCCCCAGCTGGCAACCACTTGTCGACGTAAACTTTGCACAGTTCTACGAATCGAATATAGCACCTTATCGCAACAAGCCAACATTGTATCAGCTACGAAAGTCACAACAACAGTTATTGAGAAAAGGTTCTACAGCACAGCTAGCGAATCAAATTGGTTTGCTGTGCCTAAAAACGGTCGCGACAAAGTTACAATTTCAGTTAAAAGAGTTAAAATCTCTTAAAGATGTGTACATAATTGAAGGGTTCTCCTTTTGGTGACATGAAATACTATGTTTGTATAAGTGTACTTATAGGCCGTAAGAAGCCAATTGTTCCACTTGAACAAATCTAATTCAATTTAAGATTCGCGCGCACATGATGTGGAGTTGAGGTGCGGTGTCTTTGTAAGCGGGGCCTTCAGATACTAAATCCATCCATCCATCCCAGCCTATACGTCTCACTGCAGGGCACATGCCTCCTCTCACAATGAGAGGGCTTGGGCCGTAGTTCCCACTCGGGCCCAGTGCAGATTGGGAACTTCACACATACCATTGAATTTCTTCGCAGGCGTTTAAAGGTTTCCTCCCTATGTATTCCTTCACCGTAAAGCTCATGGTAAATTTTAAATGTAATTTCAAAGGTGCGAACCCGGTTCGAATCCACAATCCTCAGCTTGAGACCATAAGTCAAACCACTAAGACACCACGCCTTCAGATACTAAATGGATTCAGAATAATGCAACCAGTGATTGATAGTGGCGTGAAGTGGTCAATTTCGATAAGAACCGCGGAGTAAGACAAGCGTGAAATAAGTCTTCGGATGCAATCTCTCGCAGAACAGTTAGCGTACACGGGTCATTAGACTAGCGTTTTAAACGGCTCACCTTCGCAGTCATACTTTTTAAAATGAGCATGCGGGTCACCTGATGGGAAGCTATCACCGCCGCCCAAGGACACCCGCCACACTTAGGGTGTCACAGGTGCGTTGCCGGCCCTTTGAGAGATAGGTAGGCTCGTTTTTTAAAGGTCTCCAAGCTCTATCGCTCCATGAATGCTGTCCTAAGAAGCTGGTTTCACAACTTCGTCGTGCGTGCGTGCGTTTGTGACGTTCGTGCGTGTGCTGTATACTTTGATGGCGTTTTCGGTTATTGATTAGAGAACCTGTGCTTCTACCAGATACTCCTAACTGAAAACTGTGAGAATCTTCTGCCATTTCTACAAAACATCCAAGAAAGTGTTTCGGAACCAGTGGCGTAACTAGGCGCCGTCGCCCACGGCCTCGCGGTCTAAGGGGCCTCGCGCCTCGAATGGTTCTCGTTTTGTTTGCAAAATATATCTTGCCCACGCTAAATTGAGGCCCCTACGCCACTGGGTAGATCTTGGGAACGATAGGATAGGGGCTTCGCTGTTCGGAACGCTACCTGTCGTTCCAGACCTTTATCAAATCGTAAACGTATGAAAACACATACTAATATAACGCTTAACGGCACACTAACTATAGTGTTGTTTACGAGCAATGTTACGCGGCGTGCGGTTTAGTACTAATAACAGTTAATCGAAACTTAGTCGATACCCATGGACTGTTACTTTACCTTTAGTACTAGTAGAGCCCGCAAAGAATGAGAGGGAATTCAGTGAGGGCGCTAGCATAGCTTTATTAATTTTAAATAGTGGACAGAAGACCTTTATGTTGTCAGCATCCCATTTCAAGAAATTGCTTTTGTAGGATAGTAAATAGATATCATATCTGGCAACCCAGTACTGGATCTGTGTGCGACCAAGAGAGTCTAAGTGTCAAGACAATGAATCTGATCATACCTAATTGTATATAATAATATAACTAATTAAACAAGTGTGAACTGATAAAGGGGTTTAATTATTTAAACATACATACATGGCGCAGTCGTAAGCAGAAATATCGAACAAGTGAATAGTTGCCGTACAGTTACATTGATACATATTGTGTATGAAAAAAGAAAAATGGCGGCACTATCTTACAATTTACCACAGAAATTGTGCCTTGTTGGTAACTTGCCTAGCAATTGGCAAAAGTTTAAGCAAGAACTGAATATATATTTAACAGCTTCAGATCTTGATGATAAAAAAGACTCCCGCAAGATAGCCATTCTATTGAATACGATTGGTGAGGAAGGCCTTCAAATTTATAACAATTTCAATTTAAAAAGTGAGGCTACGTTCAAAGAAGTACTTGCAACATTTGATGATTATTGCGAACCAAAGAAGAATATTTTGTTTTCAAGATTTTTGTTTTTTAATCGGAACCAGCAGCCCGGTGAACCGTTTGACATGTTTTTCAAAGATGTGAAAAGTCTGTCATCAATTTTCTGATGCAAATGAAGCACTTCGTGACCGTATTATTTTTGGAACAATATTATGCCTCCAAGATATTTAAGAGATTACATATGTGATTAAGTTTAAAATTTATGTTTATTCCCAATGGGGAAGATGTAGGATAGTAAATAGATATCATATCTGGCAACCCAGTACTGGATCTGTGTGCGACCAAGAGAGTCTAAGTGTCAAGACAATGAATCTGATCATACCTAATTGTATATAATAATATAACTAATTAAACAAGTGTGAACTGATAAAGGGGTTTAATTATTTAAACATAATACAGCTTTGGTGGCCTAGTGGTGGTGGTGGTGGTTGACCTATGGCCTCATAAGCAGAGGGTCGTAGGTTCGAGCCACCATGAGCTTTACGGTGAAGGAAACATCGTAAGGAAACCTTCATACACCTGAGAGGAAAGTCAATGGCGTGTGCGAAGTTCCCAATCTGGACTGGACCCGCGTGGGAACTACACGAGAGAGGAGGCCTATGCCCAGCAGTGAGATGTATATAAGTTGGGATGGTGATGATTCAAGTATTACACATGCATTTTGCAAGGCTAAGGCCAACGGAACGTCATAATAAAATACAGCAGTGTTTTTCAAACCTTTTGGTGTCACGGCCCTTAAGATCCCTTCGCGACCCCCCAAAACCCAATTTGTACGATTCATCGGATAATTCTGTGAACATGGAAATTCATATTCCCAATATGGTGGAGAGTTTGCAAACACACATGGGTGACGGAAAATGTTGGTTAATAAATCCCTTTCTGAATAGATCCGTGGATCTGACCGATCTCAACAACACAATACAATACAATACAATGACTCTTTATTGTACACCAGGAATAGTAAGCAATACAGAAAACAGGTACACAGAGAGAAAGTTACAAGGTAAGCAATAGGCGGCCTTATCGCTTAAGAGCGATCTCTTCCAGGCAACCCTTTAACATCATGCATCAACAGTGGATCAGAAAATTAAAACGCAACAAAAATAGTACATCTACTACTCATACATATATAGTACTTACATTATAATAGGTACACGTCTAAAACAAATATAAGCAGTGGGATAAACAGCCACATATAAATAAATAAATAAACTATAACAAAGCTGACAGATAGTACACCTTAAGCATAGTTTTAAAGACACTGTGAAAGAAAGACTTTTGCAACTTGCAGCTGATAGAATGCTAAAACTGGAGTTTGTATCCGTATCATTCGGCGCGTTCTGGGTGAAAAGAATGGTTGAATATCCCAATCTAGCAAAAGAAGCCCTTAATATTTAGATACCATTTGCTACTTCTTATTTGTGTGAGCTGTCCTTTTTATCAATGGTCGACATAAAAACAAAGAAGAGGAATAGATTCAATTTGGAAAATGATTTAATCGTCTGCGTGTCGCGACAGGAACCACGTTTTGATGAATTAGTTCAAAAGAAACAACCTCATTCTTCGCACTGAATAAAAAAATATTTTTATAATCATAAAATAAATAAATACAATGTCTAAGATTGATTGCTGTTTTATTAAAATGTAGATCTTTGAAAAAAATTCATTCCATCTAGTCGCAAGACTTTCTCGGAACTGACCCTCGCGACCCCCCTGAATAGGTCTCGCAACGCCCCGGGGGGTTTCGACCCACACTTTGAAAAACACTGAAATACTGGATATTGAATAGGATCGGTTACAATACACTGTCTGTAGACAATAGGCGAGCACATTACAGTAAACGATCGTAGTACTTCTATGAGGCCACTGATGCCTCGTATGTATTATTGTTTGTATTTAAGAACTGATGACCACAGCAATTGAAGGGATGTTTATAAAAACAACAACTGACTAGACTGGTTGACACCTGTTGTCAGTAAAATCGTTTCTCTACAAGTGTCAACCAGTCTAGTCAGTTATGTTGTTTTTGTAAACATCCTTTCAATTGTAATGATAGATTTCTCAATTGTAGCCCTACCCACACTATCTATACAAGGCGAAATTTTAAACCTAATACTAATCGGTGTTTAGTATTACTAAATTCTATTTTCTTAATTCGGAACGCAGTTATAGAGATCGTCCGTCTCTTTTAAGCAGACTATATCTCTCTCGCTCTCTTCCCTTTCAACATGGCTTCATACAAGTGCGCTCTCGGTTATTAATTCAAGTAAAATTAAGAATAGACCTTGTAAACTCGAATACTTATCCTCCTGAGGTCCGATGTCCTATTATTAGGACTTATTCTAATGTGACATTGAACTCAACTCATTAGTGAAAAAGTTTAAATTTCATTGAACAAAATTTTACGTGAGCGGCAGGAGGATAATAAAGTGTTAAAAAAGTCAACCTGCATCTTCTTGTGAATTAGTTCAGTGCCTTTGGTTTAACAGATAACAACAATATCCTACATTACATTTGGTCCTTCGAGCCGGATTGGTTTAAGCGTAAAGCGTGGAGAGGTAATAAACAACCAGAGAGACAGACTTTCGCATTTATAATGTCAACTTTTTTAATGTTGTAATGGCAATTCAAACCGCTCTAAAAGTCAAGCAGGTAAAAGTCAAAAGTCAACGTATCCACTCCAACCGCGGACCAGCTACGCCGTGCGGTCGGTGTGAAGGCTAATGAACGACACGTTGCTACATGTTACGCGTACTATTTGAAACAGGAGGCAAAGTCATTGAATTACTATCAGAGTAACCCGTCCCGCCCATTTCTCATTCCATTAATTAACCCATCTTGATACCGCACACAGAGCCGCGCTCCTAACATCTGAAAACAAGATCCGTCTCCATTTTGTTTTCTCAGAACTCGATTACCGTTCACTAAATCAGTGGCAAAGGCAACTGGGTCAGCGGTATGAATTAATTGACACAATAATATACTGATGACAATTGTTCACACTTTGAATTCTATAATTGCTCAATCGCTACTGCATTTGTGGTGCAAGTTACAAGTGTTTGTTTGTGGATCAGGCGCAAGTCGTCATCCGGAACACCCCTGAGAAGGACGTTGGCAATATCCACTTTGCAAGGTTCCAGATCAATAACTAGAATGAGGTAACGGGCCATCTAATTTCAAAACTCAATTAGTCATTGATCACAACTAAGTAATTTTATTTGGTTCAAAACTATTATGTAGACTCTTCCTCTTCCGCTGAGGCCACTGCCTCTTTAGCCAGAAAAGTCAGTAATTTCCTTGCCGTCTTGCCCTCTACGCTGGAATAAACTTCATTTTTTTATTACTTTTACGGTCATCCCATGAAACCATATATTTCAAACTAAATACAAACTGAAATATAGATGCACAGAAAAAACCCCAGAAAAAAGACCAATGCTGGGAATCGAACCCAGGTCCTCAGCGTTCCGTGCTGCGTGCTTACCCCTACACCATCACTGTGTTGTTAGACCAGTGATGGTGTAGGGGTAAGCACGCAGCACGGAACGCTGAGGACCTGGGTTCGATTCCCAGCATTGGTCTTTTTTCTGGGGTTTTTTCTGTGCATCTATATTTCAGTTTGTATTTAGTTTGAAATATATTATAACATTAAACATATTTAATGCTACCACTATACCTACACGTGTGAGCCAAAAGTGTAATTATTTCTTTGAAATCTCACAGTATGAGTTTCAATTTCTTCTTCTGTAACATCTGTACAGCTAAAGAAATGTTTAATGTGGAAATGCTTCAATTTACTGTTGAGAATTAGGTACCGTGACACTGCTCAATCATGTAATACTGTGCGTTCATATGTGGCAACTCTGACTTAGGAATGAAGATGAAGGAAGGTAGATGACACCTTAAGTCTAAGGTAAATAAATTTTGCATGATTGAGTGACATGGGTACAAGGCAACTGATAAACATACTAATGTAGAACCGCCCGGGAACGCCTCAAGGTCACCAAATATAGCTGTCTCGGCGCCCAATATCATTTCTTTCCTTTCGGCGTCGAGACTCTAGGTCCTTGGGGTAAGGGTGCACTGGAGCTACACAGGGAGCTCAGCAATAGGTTGAGAGAGGCAACAGGCAACCCTCGCGCCGGCAGCTTTCTCGCGCAAAGAATCGCAATCGCTGTTCAGCGCGGGAATGCTGCCTGCGTGATGGGCACCATGCCAAGAGGCCCACCTCTCTTTTTTAATTAAGTTTAGTTTTAGTTATTTTAATTTAATAGTAGTTTTAGTTTTATATTTACACCTTTAAGTATATGTTTTTATTAATTTAGTATAATAAATGCTATTTACTAATGTAGATACATACTTAAGTAAATACATATTAAACACCCAAGACTCGAGAGCAAACATTCGTATTTTTCATACAAATATCTGCCCCGTCACTGCCTCAAGCTTTTCTACCACTCAGTAGTCAGGTTTTTTTTTTAATAATAAAAATGTTTATTGTACTCAAAAACAAGTGTTACAAGTAACATAGGCTTAAGTTTGTACAAACTATATCTTAAATAAGTGGTCGATCTTTCGACCCCTAAACTAGGTTAGGACCCGTGCCTTAGGGGCTTGAGTTCGTCCGAAATAAAACAAACATGTACTTGGACAATGTAACAGCAAGCATTAGCTTAGTAAATAGTAGTAATAATAAACTATAGAACAAAAAAAAATAAAGTAAGCTCCAAAGTTATGCAAGGCAGACGCCCAAGCGCTCAACATTATCACAGTAGCTTCTATAATTAGTATTAAGTTCTCTACCACTAGGCCATTTGGTCGTTAAATTAGACTCGCCAAAGCTTGCTTCTTGCACCGCCCGCCTTTCCATGAAGCGCATCGCGCGCTGCCAGCATTCCTCTCGATAGACAATGTTATGCGCCGGCGCACCAAGCGTGCCACAGCTTCGACATGCATTGCTCGCGCGCGTCGAACGTCGTCTACCTCTCGCCTAGATATCACCCGATTGACCCATTTAGATGGATTCCACTGATTTGCTTTTAAATTGTTCGATGGATTGTGTGACTAATGCGAAATGCTTGGTAATGGGGAATTTACTCCCATTGTCTGTATTTACTGAGAGATGAACCTAGGACAGGTGTTGGCAACCTTTTGAAACGGAAGTAATTTCCCAGCTTTGAAAGAACCACTTGAAATTTTCATCAATATTTGCTTATATAACTATAAATTGAAAATTTTAAAAACCCCCAATCCAATTTGGTCACACATATTGTTTGAAAATAAGTAAATGCCCATTACAATGAATAAATAAATAAATTATGCGTCTAAGATCCCTTCCGCAGCTAACAAAATAGCGATAACTTTCATCACATAAGATACTAATTACTACATCCTGCATCGCACTATCGAAGTTTCTCAACTCGGCTGCATACATACAACTTCCAACTTTCTTCCATCGGACTTCCAAGCCTATTCACACAAACTATTTCAAAGCTAGCTACAATTTTTCGCAAGTCTATATCCCAACTTTGCGCAACATCGCATTCATCTTGATTACGCTTCTAATTAACACAGATATCGTTTGTTTGCAGACAACGCCCTCTATCGGCCTAAATAGAGATTTACGACGGACGACCTCGTAACCGAACATAATTCTTAGCACGGAAACGGTGGCTATTACTCTAACATTATTATGGTTAATTGCCTGCATCTATTTTCATTTTGTTTTATTTTAGTCTGAGCTCTAATGAGCTAATGCGCTTGTAATGAGTCGTTTATCATTCTAAATGCGATCGTCAATTTCTTTCAAGTTAAAAATAATTATGTGCTACAAGCTGTAATCCGTGACTTCGTCTGCGTTAGAAATACCTTTTGAGGGAAACATTTACAATCTTGGAGTTTGGCCTAAAGGAAGATTACGGTAACATTTTTAACCAGGTCGCCGCTCCATCTTGTTCTTGTTGGAGTTGCGAGAACTATTGCCTTGGCCTATGTTCAGCAGTGGATGTCCTTCGGCTGAAATGATGATGATATTGGTGATAATGATGAACATTTTTAAAGCACAACACAGCTAATTAAACGTTCCTCTCATCTACTGAAAAGTTAACTGATAGAGATCTCTAAAAGTTGTAGTTCCCCTTTGTGCATTTGTTTCGATGTTTGTCGAGTTTATTTGTTCCTTTATTTTCGTTCGACTGTACCACATTCGTGACAACGTCAACGCAATAATCCTTATCCTTACTAATATAATAAATGCAAAAGTAATTCTAGTATATGCGTGAACCTATGTCTGTTACCTCTTCACGCTTAAACTAAACCGATTTAGATGAAAGGTATTGAGATAGTTTGAGACCCTGGAAAGGACATAGGATAGTTTTTGTCCCAGAAAATTCCATAGTTCCCGAGGGATAGTGATAAATGAAATCTACGCGGACGGAGACGCGGGCACCAGCTAGTTCTTTAAAAAGCTCAAACTTTTTGCACAGATATAGTTACAAATCATTTTGTAAGTAGCTCTATTCTCAATTGAATGAAATGTAGATCAGGCTTGAGAGTTTAAATAATTTATTGAATCAGGCGTTACTTTGCGGAGGTCCATATCATCATCATCATCATTATCAGCCTATAGCAGTCCACTGCTGGGCATAGGCCTCCCCCAATAAGCGCCATTGCGCCCTGTCCTCGGCTAGAAGCATCCAGCTTCTACCAGCAGCCTTTCGCAGGAGGAGGAGGAGGTCCATATCAATGAATTGAAACAATTACTTTGCTCACCCGCGACCTAACGATAGTTACGTTTATGTAAGAAATGCGTGTTCATGCAGTTCCTCTACGTCCCCACTGACATTTACACATTATTTGGTTCATACGACATTTTTTCATTTGACAGTTATTTCTTCCTATCTTTTGACTGACGGCATAATGTGATAGCAACCATAAAACCATCACCATCTCACAACACCAATAAAATAAATAAAATCCAATCGTTAAAAAAATTATATTTTACATATTACAAAGTACAACTCATCAATCAACCAATTTGAATCATTAAAAACCTTAAAAAGCGAGATGAAATGTGAATTAATTAAGTTGATTCAATTAACTCCAGCTGCAGTTAATATAAAGTAATTAAGAGACTCTACGTCGACGTTAATTAAGTCGTGTTTCTTAATTATTATTTTTTACCTGTTAACGGTGTCTGTTATGGGTTTCATTACTCATTTAATGTTGAATGGTGTCACATCATAATGTTACAAAATATGTACTTATAGTAAATTGAAACACCTTTTTAACGCTTCACTTGTGGTACTCAAGTTTTTGCTGGTGAGTGTAACTTTCATCACGATGTTCATTGTAAATTTCAAATGTGATTTCGCACATAAATAAATATAAGTTCCGAAAACCCGGGTTTATTTAAACACAATTAATTTATATAAAAGACTTGGATTACAGTTGGACTAAAACAACTCCAATTTAATCGCTTTAATTATACAGCTATTAACGGTGTCATTATTTGTTACAATGTCTGTCAGCACTATTGTGGGAAGTGGCGCGTATCATGTCGTAATCATAAACGTCACCGTTGATCGCCATCGACGGATTAAGATCATTTAGGTATGACTCATAAGAAATGACAATACTACGCCACCGATGACATCATAATTGTAGTAGCAAATAGGCATCAAATACAGAAGTAGCTAGCAGGTGTACAGAAGATAGGTATTCTATAAGAGGTAGGTTAGGAAGGTAGGAATTGTATTCCAAAGTCAGAAAAAATAATCGTTCCACCGAAGATCGCAATACTAATAATAAAAACGCCGTCCAAAAACTCAAGTTCAAAAAAATCACTTGTGATCCCGTAGATTTTTTTTGTAACTTTTGAAGCTACTGGAATATTTATTTTACGAAACATTCAAATTTTTTTAAGATTTGCTATCAGTATTCTTCAGGTTTTCTGAAGCATAGACTACAAAACATGATTGCTATCAGCTTCCGTTTCTATTGTAATAGATCATTGAATAATAAATGTACCAATGCATTTATGAAGTCTTACGATGACCCTTGAACTGCAAAGGAAGACTACGCTGAAGTTATTTGAATGTGTAGTGAACCGACAATAAGCTGTTATCTAATCTTCTTCTAATATATTTATAAAAATCTCACGTCACGGTGTTTGTTGTCGAACTCCTCCCAAACCGCTTTGACCGATTTTTTTATGAAACTTTTTTGTCTATATTTGGTAGGTCTGAGAACAGGTCGTAAGCTATTTTTTTTGTACCTATTCTTCGCAGACGGAGTCTCGGGCAACAGCTATAAGTATAGGTTATAAATAAGCAACATACATGTTTCCTCACGATGTCTTCCTTCACCGCAAAGCTCACAACAAATTTCTAATGTAATTTCACACAACACACGAAAATACTCGAACCGACGACCCTCTGCTTGAGAGGCGATTAGTCAAACCCAAGGCATAGATACTACTTCTTTGAGATACGCCCAAAAAGCACCGTATGTCGCTGAATACTCACGTCAGCTTAAGTTGCGCGTATTATAAGATCGAGTCTTTCATGATGACGTAGTGGTTCTTTCTTATTACGATGTCGTTAATGTCTAATTTTGACAAATTCACACGTCTTCCTGTATATCACTAGATATAACAGCTAATATAATTTGACGACAGTTTGACAGTGATGAGGTCGGTAGACAGTACAATGGCGGCGTCATCCTTGACGAAATAATTTGACTTATGTCAATATGTTTAAAGTTAAATGTGCTCGCCATGTTTTAGTTCAACTCTATACATTCAAATCTTCTGTCTCTTGATCGGAAATAAATTTTTATAGTGCTCTTGGTTATTTAAAGGTTAGTTTTTCATAACTTCAATGTATACATATAAATTTCGTCTTTGTACATCTGTTTGTTCTGTAATCTGTTTAATTTTTTATTTAATATAGGCTTGACCACAATCCCGCCTGATGGAAAATGAAGATGAGGGGCTAAATTCAGGAACGGGCCTTCACGGGTTTGGTAGCGGTAATTCAGTCGCTTGGGTTGGGTTTGGTTTGAACTGCTATTCAGGAACGCCAAAAGTTACTTTGCCTTTAAAATATCTGTCAATACCTTCGTGCAGTAGAAAGAGTTCTGCATTCAAATAAATTGATCTTAATAAATAGGATTTCAATTATGGTACTTATACTTTAAATTGTAACATGCTAACGCGCATTAAGCTTCAATACCTGAAACACCAAGTAGATCTATTGTTCTGTTCGCCTTGAAAACGCCCATATAGCAAATTTCATCAAAATCGTTAGAGCCTTTTCCGACATTCCCGAGATAAATGAATATAAGTACAAGAATTGCACGTTTAGATACTAGCTAGATAGATCAAATATAGTTTTAGCCTAAATTTTGCAGTTTTGTTGATTCCTTAACATTAGTGTGTAATATACCTAATTACGTAAAGTAACATCGCATATTAATAATTTTGAACGACTCTGGAAATTATATACAGGGTTATTTGTAATTCACTAGCATCCTTTTAACCCTAAACTCCTACCACTTAAACAAATGTTTTTTTGTTTTACGGCTTTTGTCATAACTTAATATTTTTGGTGTAATAACGTTTTGAAAATTTGAAATTTCCTCTTATTTTTACGATACTCTGTGTTTTTGTATGGGAAAAAAGTGCTTCATTTTAAAAAGTCGTAAAACAAAAAACATTTGTTTGAGTGATAGGAATTCAGGGTTAAGAGGATGTCAGTGAATTACAAATAACCCTGTATAATAATAAAACAACTAGGGTACGTTTCCGATTTTTAAACCTTTATTTAAAACACTCATAGCATTAAGAGCGCGCGCAGACAGAGAGCGGTCTGGCGTTCCGCGTTCAGAGTTCTGCGTTCTTTCGAATGTACTGAGTCCCTTACGATAACGCACACAGCAGGCGGTCGGAACTCTCGAGCGGTCAATACACAGAACTCTGAACGCGGAACTCGGAACTCCAGACCGCTCTCTGTCTGCGCGCGCTCAAAGTACACCATCAACAAACCTAAATGGTAATTTCCCATTTATCTCATTCCACTAACATACCTATAACGAAACGAGACACTGAAATATAATCTCAATCAGTCAAATCCACGAGCTTAATCAAATCGCCCACGTCTCAATCTCCAACCACAAAATTAATTGCCACAAAAATAGCCTAAAATCTCCTGTCACAACGGAATGCAAACAATTAACATCAATCTGTCACGGCGTCGTCAAACTGTCATTTGTCATTTTCATGCAATCGCACGCTGAAACAGTTACTGACAACTCACTTACCAACAACCCGTCAGTCAAATCTACTCTTATTGTACTATACATAAGGTCTCGATTGGATCAAGCCGATGAAGAATAAAAATTCGACTGTTTACCTTGATTTGAATAGTGTTCTTTTGTTTTCGAATTCGATTTTGAAGCTTTTTTTTTCAGTATCGGAATTTTGTTTTCAGCCAGTTGCTGCTATATAGTCTGTTTAGAACTGTTTTTTACGTTGGCAAACAAACATGAAAATTTAAAAGAATATAAGCGGTAACAAATTATTTCGAATCTGCGGATACGCCTAGTTGCTGTAGATGCGGTGTAAAAACCACTTAGCAAAATGGGCAAAAAATACTATTGTAAACATAATTTGTATTACCCGTAATCTCCAAGCTATTATCCGATCAATAATCTTATTTCGTAATAATAAAGCGATGTACTTATACACGGCGTGGGATAAGTTCAACATCCTTTTAAGTAGATAGTTATTTAACTACATAAAAGCGTGTATAATTGACTTATATTTGCTTATATTTATGTCTAGAACATTTATTTCACCAATGTTAGTAGTACATACTCCATACTTACACGTACAGCCATTTGTACGTATGCCGTCTACACCGAGCATAGCTACTATAATTGCGATAATTACAGTGTTGGGCCCTACGATAAATACAGTAAGAATCTACGAAGTCGAATTGTGAAGTTATCCTATCTAATATTATAAATCAGATAGTTTGTGAAGACGTTTGGATATATAGATGTTTGGATGTTTATTTATTACTCGATCACGCAAACTTCATCCATCCATGCTATAAAAATGCTACCGTAACCGTAATAGTTTTTTTTCAGGCAAAATTCGAATGTAAATATTTCTCATGATTTTTTTCTCATTAAGGTATTTCTAAAAAAAGAAAAAACCGTGGTGGCCTAGTGGTTTTGACCTATGGTCTCTCAAGCAGAGGGTCGTGGGTTCAAATCCCGGCATTTGAAATTTACTATGAGCTTTACGTTGAAGGAAAACATCGTGAGAAAACCTGCATACGTTTGCGAAGAAATTCAATGGTGTGTGTGAAGTTCCCAATCCGCACTGGGCCCGCGTGGGAACTACGGCCCAAGCCCTCCCATTCTGAGAGAAGGCCTGTGCCCTGCAGTGGGACGTATATAGACTGGGATGATGAAGGCCTTTCTAGCTTGAAAATATTGCAACAGGAGGTTCCACAGAATGAACATGTCTAGTTACCTAAGCAACTTTTTAAAATTATAGCGGTTTGAAAGTTAATCATCATCACGAACAATTACTATGGTGACCATTACTTAAAAAGTTTTAAAAAAAATGTTTTTAAATATTCATATTTAATTCAATGGTAACTAAATCATAGTACTTTGGGAGCTCTACATTTTAAGATTAAAATCTCAATTTTCAAAAAGGTGACTGACTATACAGGGTTATTTGTAATTCACTAGCATCCTTTTAACCCTAAACTCCTACCACTTAAACAAATGTTTTTTGTTTTACGGCTTTTGTCATAACTTAATATTTTTGGTGTAATAACGTTTTGAAAACTTGATTCCGCCTCTTATTTTTACGATACTCTGTGTATTTGTATGGGGAAAAAAATGCTTCATTTTAAAAAGTCGTAAAACAAAAAACATTTGTTTGAATGATAGGAATTCAGGGTTAAGAGGATGTCAGTGAATTAAAAATAACCCTGTACATGTTCTTTCCGTGGACCCTTTACATATTAGCATCACTCTTAATATATTCCCGGATAGTGGTAACACACTGTATAAACTAGTAAGAGCTCGCCTTTATTTACTATCGCAACAAAAACAGTGATTTACTTGAACATCCTATTATAATATGACTCACGTAATATCACATACCTATAAGGTAATAGTTTTCGAACGCCCAGCAGATATTTGAACAATACAAATTTACATATACCACGAACAAAGGCAGAAACATCTTACAAAAAACGGTATTATCGTATGAGAACACGTTAGTACAAATTTTGTCCACCCGTAAATGTAACTTTGTAACGTTCTAAAGATCACTGCCCTCCAAATAGACTGGATGTCAAATACAAGTTTAAATCTAAATGGCGATTTCCGTAGCACAAAGGAAAAAGGGCTTAGTTTTAAACGAATAAAGATGGCTTTTAAAGAAAGCTATGACCAATAAAAATTGAATTGCAAATTACTCCTGAATTAAACATTCAAAGCTTTTGCAATTAGCATAATATTTATGGACAGTGGAAGGTGGAAGTTTTGCTGCTCCTTCGATAGTGGTAAATTGGCATTTATTTACCAAGGATTTTAACTATGTTTACCTACTAAAAATCGAAGTTAGTGCGCGACCACAGCACCTACAGATGAATTTTATAAGTACGAGTATAAAAATGGCCAGTATTTTTCATTTTAAGATCGAAAAAAAATATAGATGGAAAAGCGAAAACTCATGAGCTCTTCTTACTGTGTGTCCTGTGCCCCGAGATACAAGCAATTAAAAAAAAACTAATCTAGTCATTTACGCTTTAAGCGTTGAAAATGACATCATTGCCATCATTGAATATATTTTATTATTTTACCCACGGCCGTTTCAGTCACTTCGCAATGAATCCATTGAAGACACTGTGTCAAGAAAATTGTGGCACAATCCATAAGAAAACAGCGATAAGTTAATAAAATCCCTAAACTTCAATTCAACCTCTAGATCTCATATTTTTTATTCATTATAAATAGGTATAATTGTACGGTACTAGTATTTTGGAATGGCAGTAGTAATAGGTACGACATAAAACAATAAAAAACGGATGAATTAAATTAAGACTAAAATTTTACAATACGGAATTTTTCCCCTGTTTAGGCATTTTACGTCAATAATAATATGGCGATTCTCCCAGCCTTCACAGTTTAGTCGTCTTAATAACAATTATTGCAAATTGTAGGATCGATAAGTCTATATACATACATTATAATTTTATTGGTGATCAGGTTGGGTTCCATACATATCTGCCCATCATTCTTTACGTGGAATATTTAGCCTAAAGCCGTTACCTGCTGCAGTAGGCCGTTATGAGTTCTTTAAAACGTCGTATTTTTAAACTACCAGCGCTTTCAGAAAAACCAGGATTTAGAAGAAGAATGTGCCGCAAGAAACTTGGCACTAAGTATTTTTTTTCTAAAAACAGATAACAATTTCATCATTACACATTACAGAATATATTTCATCCATTATACAAATCTTAATTCCCATGAAATAAAGGGAATTCCCACCGCTCATCTCTCGTTCCCCGAAACCCCACATCGCCGCGGCGCCATGGTTGACGCCATCGTTTGTAAACAAAAATAACAAACGGCCGGTGATAACTAGTTAAATGGGTCGTGTCGCATGTTGCCGGGTCCACGCCAACCGCACCGCCGCAGGCGCAGGCTGTATCGCTAAACTGGTGAGGCGGAATAAAGCCTGAGGGATACAAGATGTTGCTCTAAATCGAAGTTTCTTAAAGCGGGGTTAGCCCACAAAACTCATAACTAGAAGAAAGATATTATCATGTGTATTTTCCTCCATAATCAATGTCGCCACTTTTTCACCTAGTGTTTTCATCCCAGCCTATATACGTCCCATTGCAGTGCACAGGCCTCCTCCCAGAATGTAAAGGCTTGTGCCGTAGTTCCCGCGCGGGTTCAGTACGGATTGGAAATATCACACTCACCATTGAATTTCCTCACAATGACATATAGAGCGGTTCATAAGTGTAAGTAGACTTAAAGAAGGCAAAGATTAAGCTCACCTTAATTAAGTATACAGGTAAAGAATTCCACGGCCGTGTATAACCTACTAATAATCTGAATAGGAAAGTACCTAAAGTTAACAAATTAAAACGGTATCCTATTAGATACCATTAGAACTGGCAACTGCTGTGTAGGTACCAAGTAGTCTACAATAGTCCGGTTGGTGTAGCCCCGACTAATGTAATTGCTCCCGGAGACGTTAATATGATGTATGCGAAGGTGAGACCCTACGGAGATTCCCAACCAATTGAAAAAATTAAGTCTGACTTCATGCGATCGAAATAAATCTTCATTCTGTTCGTAGACTTGCCTGGGAGAGAAGTCCAAGGTTCTTTGATTCACTGAAGTGTTACATAATATTTTAGAACAGTGATACATTACAGTGGTCATACATAATTTTCTAAGTACCTACATGACGTTAGGAGAGTAAGACAGCCGGTGAAAGACGATGGTTTTCTATCTTGGCAACGTAACTCCAATTCTCTGATGTTGCGAGGGTTCATGGGTGGTAGTGCTCACCCCTGAATAGAATAAACAAGAGAATGGCTTGTTAACAAGACACGCTGATCACATTGAAGTTCAACTGAGCATAGTTACGGCAATTTCACTGAAAAATTCCTACTCAGGCCTGTTTAATCATGATGCTTTGACATTGACATAGAGTTCGTTTTACAATACTATATTTTGGTGACATATATCGGGTGATGGTTTTATTTTTTTATAAACAGCTGTCAATTATCTGTCTGCTATTCTACGCTAGGTAGAAGCAAATTTTTATGTAATTTTTTATTTATTTTACATACCTACCTGTATAAGGCCCACTTGCACGATCCAGAGTTAAGCTATATAACCCCGGGGTAACTGCTTAACCAGGGTTAAATTACTAATTTGTCTTGCACTGCCAAGAGTTAAGGCTTACCTCTGGGTTAAAAAGATAATTATTTAACCCGCCGAAGTTGGAGGGTTAAACTGTTAACTCGGAGCGAGAAATGTCAAACTTGTGAAGTTTTAGGAAAAATAACCTCGAAAAAAATTTGTTGAATTTATTTTCAATGCCATGATATAGTTTAGATTTAATCTACAGAGAAATAAAGAATTAGGTACATCGAAAATTAATACACTCTACTCAGAATTGGTAAACTTTGTATTTAACACACCTTTAATACATATGTAGATACGAGTATTATTTAATAGAATATAGTAAGCGACGGCCTTTAGGAGGGGTGGAGTCTGCAGCAGGGCAACCGCCCGCAGACTCGCTCTTCCAGGGCCTACAACCCAAGTAGAAAAGTTTTGTAATTTCACGCTTTACGCAGTGCTGTATGGGAGGTTAGCGCCATCGGTTTTCTTGGTCTTGATAACTTGTTTATGTTTGATTCTTGGTTATTGTATCACAAAGCAACAAACAATCTATGTTTTTGAACGTTGTTAGGGGCACGTAAATGATTATTGTCCACTTTATAACGATAAACTTTTTATAAACACGAACTAGTAAATTGATTGTTGTTGTTACGACTGATTATTTGACAGGTAAAATAATAGTCTTCATTGAACATAAACCACCGAAAACGCAATGACACTTCAAATCTGGCAGAAAGAACAAGACTTATGCAAGTTCTTGTTATGTGAGAGAGAGAAGGATACAATGTCGTTCGTCATTCGTGGTATTGTATTTGGTCGGATTCGATTTTTGAGTGAATGAATTTGCTTTTGACAAATAAAATGGACGGGTTAGAAAACCCTGGGCTAATGTCGTTCCGTGCAAGACAAAGTCGGGTTAAAGAAATAACATATTAACCCCAAGGCAGTAAACTCCGGGGGCCGTATTGTCTAACGCTTCTGACGCTTGCCTTCGCTTTCACCGTCTCTTTCTGTCATCATCTTATACCGTTTGACAGAAAGAGATAGTGATTGCGAAGGCAAGCTTCAGAAGCGTTAGACAATAAGCCTGCGGGTTATTTTATTATCTCAAAATTTCCGTGCAAGTGGGCCTAAGACACTTTACGGTGTACCGTTTTGCAGTAAAGTTATAATTATGCTACCGGTTCAGAAGTTATTACTTTTTCTAATGAATGTTAGTACGTATCTATAATCACCAAGATTTCAGTGTGTATGAAAGTGCATGTGAGCATTTCCGACGACACTGGCCTTCGGTACATTCCGAGACTTATGATATTTCCTCTTCTTTTTCAATTTTCTGATGCTCATTGTGTGTGGACATAAAATCGGCGACACCGATTTTGATTTCCTATGCATCATACATTCCAGCCTGCTATCATCACTTTTGCAGTGTTACAGCGCCATCTATGTTCAGTTCTCATCGAGAAACATCAACACTCCTTCGGAACTAACCGCTCACCCGGATTAAGAGATGTCGCTACTAGGCCATACTTTAACAAGTTAAAGTAAACTGACCAGTGACCAGACCACTGTCCAGTGGTGGTGTAGGGGTTAAGCACGTGGCACGGAATGCCAAAGACCTGGGTTCGATTCCCAGCATTGGTCTTCTTTCTAGGGTTTTCTGTGCATCTATGTTTCAGTTTGTATTTAGTATGAAATATATGGATTTCACGGGATGACCGTAAAAGTATAAAAATGAAGTTGAAAAAAAATTAAAATACAAAAAGATACTTCAAACCAAACTTGTTATCTTATTCTTGCTGTAAATAATCAGGAAGCCTGTTAACAGATAGGTTCTAAGAACCGCTAAAGCCGATTTGACATCAAAGAGACACATGAATCTGTCATGCCCGCGCCATGGTATGGCCGGAATGCCTTCTAATGTTGTGAGCATAATGTCAAATCAACAAGTAGGATTAGCGTTCTCATACTCAATCTTAAACTACATCATCATCATCCCAAGCTATATCCGTCCCACTGCAGGGCACAGGCCTCCTCTCAGAATGAGAGTGCTTGGGCCTTAGTTCCCACGCAGGCCCAGTGCGGACTGGAAATATCACACACACCATTGAATTTATCTGCAGGTGTGTGTAGGTTTCCCGATGTGTCCTTCACCGTAAAGCTCATATATGAAATAGGTGACCACAAATTTGATATCCCGGCGGACGGAGTTGCGGGCAAAAGCTAGCTAGCTTTTTGCTAGTAGCTAGTAACCGGGTTGGCAAAAAATGGCCGACATAGTAGGCGCCTCGCGATTTTAACTCACTTATTATTAAGTGATTTTGCGAGAAAAACTGTTTTCACAACATAGATATTGAATTTCTTCGCAGCTGTGTGAAGTTCAATCCGCACTAAGCACGTGTGGGAGCTACATTCCAAGCCTCAGTATGAGAAGAAGCCTGTGCCCAGTAATGGGACGTCATCCCCAATACAAAAACGTGCGCATTAAATAGCAGAAGAGGCCAAAAAGTGTCGACAAAGATTCTGGAAGGAGACAACATTCTATATCGATGAGACAACACGATAACATCAACGCATAGTTTTTTGACCTTGCAAGGCCAGCCAATTTTCCGAAATTCCTAAGTAGGTTGGCAACAAAAAATCGTATTTAACCCACTTGGCAAACTCGAGCATGACGTTATACACGATATTCCCACGCCCGAGTGCGCATATAAATACGCGAATTGTTCATGCAGCCGTGCACTACATCCTACCAAGGACGATAAAAACCAAGAGGACTGTCAATGTCTTGTTCCTTCAAAATATTAAACCTGCTTTAGCTAACTTAGGTGCAAGCCACACAGAAGAAAACTTAAAAACCCCCAACGCAATTTGGTCACACATATGTTTGAAAATAAAATAAATGCCCAGTATGCGTCTAAGATCCCTTCCGCAGCTAACAAATAAGCTGATAACTTTAAAACGTCTCAACCAACTTTGACGAAACATGTCTAAGAACCATTTCGCCAAGAAATCAGTTTTCGAATAAAAAAACCGCACTCAAATCGGTTCACCCATTTAAGAGATGCCAACACACACATAGCGGTCAAACTTATAACATCCCTCTTTTTGTGTCGGGGGTTAATAAAATAAATGGAAACGCCTGCACTGTACTAACATTCTGCACCTTCCTTGGCCGTAAAACTATTGCATCCAGGCGCTATATGCGCAACCGCACTTCATTTGTTTCTTTTTACATTCCCGTGCCTAAATTGTTTTGCCATTACAGATATGCGAAGCTATAGCTAGGATTCCAAACCAAAAGCTTAGCACTGATAGTAAGGTGTAGCTTCACTCGCTGGACATTTAGCTCGCACATCACGAGTGTAAAAGGAGCACGGTGTGTAAAATAAATCGACTGTTGCTACTCCGTGCGCACTAGAACGCGTACTCCGCAAATACTCGCAAATTAATCTGAAGTTGGCCAGATCAGACCCTGGAGAGGTGCCAAGCTGACTCGGCTCGCAGTTATTAATCACTTTGTTAACGTTTAATCGGCCGTACGTGACTAAATCCGCTTTCTTAAACCTTGACATCGAGACAAAATAGTGGTGAGAATTCTTCATTGTCATATCCATATAACTACAGCATTACGACGAAATATTGTAGGAACTAATGGATGTTGGGGGCAATGTGTTTCTGAATCGCCGTATCGGAAGACGCCGATCCTCTTCAGGATTGACTGATGATCTGGTGCAGGTGGCAGGATGAATTATGGCGTCCTTTGAGGTAGGCCTATGACCAACAGTGGGCTAGTTTGACTCGCTCTTACTCCAAGTTCTTCCATTTACACTGGCTAGGAGTTCAGTCCGCATGCCCACTTATCTGAGCCCTGAATAATGAGTCTTCTGGGTTAAGACTCAATTAAGCCTAGGAGCTCAAAACTTCTCAGTTGTAGCCGTTGCAAGTTGCAAGATTTCAAATATCCGAACTTATTTAACTAAATAAGCGATCTTAAACACCTGAAATCTTAAACACCCTTTTTACCTGTAACATATCAATCAGATTACACTCAAAAACCTACTGTAAAAACAAATCTATTCATTTGTTCAACAGCTCCATAACTTTCAAACAAACCTGATTTATACCGCCGCAATGTTTAACATTTATAGTGAGCATTATATTATCGTCATAATTAACAAGCTTTAGTTATAAACAACAGGACTGATTAAAGAAAATCCCGCAAAGCTTTGAAAGCCGTAAATAATGACGCTACGAACTTTGATAAACAGTTATTGCTGCCTGGCCAAATATAAACATTGTAGAATAGCCCGCCCCGGCTTCGCACGCATGTACTAGGAGAAAAATTGCTGCATCGCCAGCTTTTTTTAATCCAAAATTTCAGTTTTTCGAAAAATAACACAACCTTGTCTTGACAATAACAAACTCAACCAAAGAAGAATTAGCCAAGTACTTAGGAACAACCGTACTGAATTGATGCGCTATGAGTGATGTGATACATTTGGCAATAGAAGATGACTGGAATCGAATGTCGAATGGAACTAAGTCCACCAGCTGAACAATTATGGGAATGTAACCTCACTTGCTGTATCCAAAGCTTGTACTAAGCGTTAAACTCATGTTGAACTATCTCTCTTGTCTGTGTACTGATAGATAGGTTAGAATGAACTCTTAAAGCTACATAGATTGTTTACCGCTAATAAAGAGTTATACAAAGCAGAGATGATTTACCAACCACATACTTTTACGTACATCTAACAGTCTAAGTTTCCTCGTGGTTATGGCACAGAATGAATTCTGCGTTTTTATTTGAATTTTTTGATTTTTTTATTGCGTCTACCCCATAAACAGATAGGTAAGATTATGTTATTTACAGGAATGTATGTATGTAAATTCTTTATTGTACGGTCGACCAAGAAAGTGGTCTACCACTTTTGACAAAAGTTTCTGTGGCATCTAAATATCCCTAAGTCACTGTCATCATGCTATTGCAAGGGAAAATCGACCTCGTTGTATCATGACGTGCAAATGAACTTCGACCGTAGGGGGGTAGACCATATTTTTGGCCGACTGTACATAAAACACACAAAAAATAATACAAAACAACAAAACAAAAAAGTACAAATGCGAACATATCCCTAAAAGGGATCTTTTCAAGCTAACCTGGAAATGGAATTGGAATGGAATTAATTAACCTAGAAATAACCTGAAATTGTAGGCGTTTGCGAAATATTAAGCAGTAACCTATAAAGTTTTGTTAGTGTCAACTTGACACTGTCAAGTGTAAGCTAAATGGTTCATACGTGAGAAACAAAAGTTGTCTCTCCTGTGGACATGAAATTAGCGCCTCCGAGACAGCAAACTTAAGATTTTTTTATATGAGCCGAAAGTGGGCCTGGCGTCCCACACGCCAATGTACGAGTAGACTTGAATAAAAAAACCGGTTGTCTGTAAAGTCGGTTTACGGACGATAGTTGTTTAACGCGACAACGTCATAAGAAAACGTTCAAAAAACAAAAATGAAACCAGGCAGGCGGTCACCCATCCAAGTACTGACCGCGCCCGACGTTGCTTAACCTCGGTGATCGGACGAGAACCGGTGTTATGTCAAATATCTTGAAAACGGTGCATCCTACGGCAAAATCAATGAAATTTTCATCCCTTTTTAATTCCCCCGCACCCCCTCCCCGCACTCCTTGACTTGACCCTTAACTTATGCCATGTCCACAGGAGAGACGCGAACAGTAAAAATGGTTGTTTTGAATACGTGAAAACGTATTTAAACATAACGAATTTAAAAAGAAAAACTGTTACCCTAAGTAGTATTGCTTAACTAACACATAATTTAAGTCACAATGAATCACATCAACATCTTTGAGAACGTAACCCGTTCGCGATATCTCAACGACGCCCACACAGTTTATTATCAGCAATTATTTATTCTAAATAAAAGTAGGTTGGAATCTGGAGCCCATATTGTATTGTTTGTATTCTATTTCAATGAATCTACCGCGAAAGTCAAGGGCGCAACAAGAATAGAGAAACCGCGTGCAAACCATACTAAAACGTGGTTCGCAACTAATTCGCTTGTAGATTAAAACAGGTTACAGAGGTGGGTGTCTGCCGAACCTACTACAATCTAAAACGAAACGATAAGGCAAGAAATAGTCAGTATCCATACTAATATTATAGAAGAGGAAGTTTATGAGTATGGAAGAATAAAAATAGGCAACTTCCCTATCCCGTGGAAATTTCGGAAAATCTTTTGAGTTCACCTCTATGATACAAACACATGTATGTATGATAGTATGACGTTACGTAAATTTTCAATGGGTTAGTTGATCTGAAATTAAGGTTTTTTATTTTTCAATGAGAAACGGTGCTAAAGAAATTCCACGCAGATGAAACTTCTAGAATATGACCAATATGGCTATGAATATGGCTTTATGTATGCCAAAGACAAATGTCACAGACACAGTGATTGATAAATGGGAATAAATGTTGAGTTCTACATCGACATTCACCTTCGATATTCGACCTGCGAAGAAATCCAATGGTGTGTTTGAACTAGACCCTGATGGGAACTACAACCCAATAACTATCATTCTGAGAAGAGGCTTGTTCTCTGCAGTATGACGTATAATAGTATACGTAGAGTTACGACCTGGGTGCCTTTAAGAGGCGAGTGTACAATTTTCTGCAGGGCCGACAACGCACTGGTATCGCGTAAAGCGCTACGAGTGTCTATGGACGGGTATGTATTACAATACCGAAGTACGAAAGACCGAATATATTAAAACATCGAATGGGTCAAAAGACCGACACGATTTTTTTCTGAAACCGTAAACTTCTCAGAATTTATTAAAACGGCATCATACAGAACCCATTAGGTTAGGTTAGGTTTGCTTTATAACAACCTTAAAAAGTTAACGGTTTCAGAAAAAAACTCGTGTCGGTCTTTTGACCCATTCGATGTTTTAATACATTCGGTCTTTCGTACTTCGGTATTGTAATACATACCCCTATGGACAGTGGTGTTCATTTTACATCAGGTGACCCACTAGTTCGTTTGTCTGGCTTCACTAACATAAAAAAAAGATGTTGATAAAACAGCGCCTTGCTAAAACAGCAAAGGTGAAAACCTTTAAAAAAATCACAAAAGCTTTCTCAAAAGCTTTTGAGCAAGTAGGAGAGCTGACGTATCTAATAATTCGTTCAATTCTTAAGCCACCGAACGAACTAGATTATAAGTAGCGCTTCGGTATGATTGTAGCCACCTGTTGCCAACGCAGTCTGCGATGCGGTTTATTTTTGCTTGCCGCTGGAATGCTGGTTAGAAATAAGATTTCATTGTGGTCTGCTTTTTTTATGGCTGGAAGAACCACATCGCTTCTGAACGGCTTGCTTGAAGACTTGGTGGTTTCTCTAGCTGCTCTAATGCCAGGTTTACACGGGTTTAGTATTTGTCATTAGTGTAAGTGGTTAGGCACTTATCTGCAGTGTGAAAAGTGATAAGTAGCCGTCTACACATTGATGTTAGAGAATGGTATTAGCAGTTGCAAAGATCTGGGAAAACAAAGGAAACAAAATACTTGAGTAATCAATCTTCACTTGACATGAATGTTCACACCACTCGACAAGTGACAATTATTATATTTTTATATGGGGTAGGCACTTGTCGTTTAGAAATCAGGATCGGCTTCTTTCTAATCATTTTCACTTGCAGTTACACTAATACAAAGCACTTGTACAATATGTTTACACATCTGACAAGATTAAGTGACATGTACTAAGCTCGTGTAAACCCAGCATAACACATTTTGGTATGCCAGTTAGGAATGAAGGTTTTCCACATGTAGAATATCGCTAGATGGCGTTAGTATCGTGAGGTTTGACGTTACAGTCTTGCTCACTAAGGAATAATTATAAGGGTGAATCAACTTTCCATATCATCCAAGGTAAATACTGTAGAGAGGTACAATTGAACAAATGAAAGTTTTCTGCCAGGTGGAATATTGCTAGATGGCATTAGTATCATGAGATTTGACGTTACAGTCTTCCTTGCGATTGGCTCACTTAGTTATAATTATAAGGATAAATCAAATTTCCATACAATACAACCACAGGTAAACACTGTAGAGAGGTACAATTGAACCATTGAAAGTTTTCTGCCAGGTGGAATTTCGCTAGATGGCATTAGTATCGTGAGGTTTGACGTTACAATCTTTCTTGCGATTAGCTCACTTAGTTATAATTATAAGGATAAATCAAATTTCCATACAACCACAGGTAAACACTGTAGAGAGGTACAATTGAATTATTGAAAGTTTTCTGCCAGGTGGAATATCGCTAGATGGCGTTGGTATCGTGAGGTTTGATGTTACAGTCTTGCTTGCGATTGGCTCGTTTAGTTGAAAGCGTGAAATGTTAAAAAAAAATCGTGCCCCAAGTACACTGTAGTATTTTGTAGGCGTGGCTCATTTCTTCAATATATGCAACAGGGAGTTTCTTCAAGCGTTTCAACCGTCTCATTTATCTGGTCACATTTTTTTATGAAATAGTTTTAGATTTTGATGAGGCTTTCGGTTATATATTAGAGGTCCTGTACGCCTACCATATGACTGTAAACTGTATCAGAATCTTCTACCATTTCTTAAAAAATGTGACCAGATAAATGAAAGTTTGAAACGCTCGAATAAACCCCTGATAGGATTAAGATAGCGGTTGAAACGCTAGTAGAACTACCCCAATAGCAATCGTTACACAAATGACAAAGTACTTGCACGTACACGATACTAGCGTACGCAGGGTTCCCCACTATGTTATCCTTCACCGAAATGTATGAGTAAATTTCAAATTTACTTTCGCGTACTAATTTCGAAAACTTAGAGGTCCGAATTCCCTCATAATTACTAAACGGGACTTATCACGCAATAAATATTTATTAATAAATATTAACAAATTCTGGCGACGGCAGGAGTGTTCGTAGAGATCGTCGGATGTTGTGAGTGTTGTGTGTCGGTGTGAAGGGGTGCCGTTAAAAAATCTTGATCAAGTGCGGGTAGTTCGAGACACGGGTACTGATTCTAATCGGGATCAAGTGCGGGTAGTTCGAAAGATTCGTGCGGCTAAACGAACTTGACACCCTACACTTCATTTAACTCGTGACCACGGTTGCTGCAACGTGGCCGAAACGTCGAGGTAAATAAATAAATATTTATTGCGTGATAAGTCCCGTTTAGTTTAGTAATTATGAGTGAAAATCACGAAAGTTTAAAACAGAATTCCTTAACCCTCAGATCTGCTCGAGAAACTATAGCTCTAACCACTGGGCTACCACGGCTAAATAGCCATTCTACACCGTAAATATACTTTGTACTTAAGGTCAATTAAGTTTACACATAAACAAACGTGGCCATTTTCGCTCCGATAAGAGCTAATAGCCCCCAGAGTTGCCCACTCGATGCCAAGGCGCGCAGATTTTCACCCGAGATTTATGGCACTCGGGCGCCGTGGGACGTGGGTGGGACAGATAAGGGTACGGGTTTTGTCATTTGATAGAAAACACGATAGCGTATTAATTGGGTTTCTATCGTAGAGAAATGCTATCAGTTTCTGACCTGAGCATTTAGAGCGTGAGCGTTTAGAAAGCCAATGTAAACCTTAAATTAAGACTATCCAGGGTTATCCGTTCGACCATCCAGCTGCAATCAGCTCCGTGAAATACCGTGAGGAAAGGCATCTTTAGCCATAGAGGTTAACTCAATCCAGGTTTATTAATTTCGAAAGACGTCTACTGCGGAACATAGGCCTCCCCATGATTCGCCAAACAGGTCGGTCCTGTGCCGTCCGCACCCAACGCGTTCCAGCCACCTTAATCAGATCGTCGCTCTATCTTGTTGGAGACCTACCTACACTGCGTCTTCCGGTCCGTGGACGCCACTCGAGAACCTTTTGGCCCCATCGGCCATCAATTCTACGAGCAATGTGCCCTGCCCCGTGTACTGCCTTTTCGGCGAATTATTTTTCGCAAACTGATTCATTTGGCAAATGTTTCATTTCCCAAATGTTAATTTTTTCTGAAACTGTAAACTATTCAGGATATATTTCAGGACTATCCTGTAGGTTAGGTTAGGTTAGGTTTGTTTTATAACAATCCTGAAAAGTTTACATTTTCAGAAAAAATAAACATTTGGGAAATGAAACATTTGCCAAATGAATCATTTTGCGAAAAGTTTTTCGCCGAAACATTAGTAAACCGCCCTGCCCACTGCCACTGCCAAGTTTTATTAATGCATTGAAAATATGGCACGTCCTCATATGCTTGGGTTTAGCTGACTGACTGCCTACGACTTTGTATTTTAATTAAAGCCTACATGTGGTTTACATTATGCGCTAAAGTTAACCATTACACCATTGCGTTAAAGTACCTCGACTTTACGGTAATTCCAATATTGATTCTAAACGGCACGCCACTTTAAATACTTACCTCGGCTCGGCCTATATACGTCCCACTGCAGGGCACAAGCCACCTCTCAGAATTAGAAGGCTGGGGCCGTAGTTCCCACGTGCGCAGTGCGGATTGAGAACTTCACACACACCATTCAATTTTTTCGCAGGTGTGGGCAGGTTGCTCCCATGTTTTCCTTTGCCGTAAATATCAAATGTATTTCCACACATGAATTCCGAAAAACTCAGATGTGCGAGCCCGGGCTCGAATACATGACCCTCTGCTTCAGAAGCCATGCCACGACTTTACTACCTAATCCTTACAACACAACACGGGAACCTATCGATGCTTAGAAAATTTTATTTCCGAAGGTTTAGAATCCCGAAAACTTCATTTGTCCGAATGCATTTTTTCCTGAAACTGTAAATATTTCAGGATTTATTTCAAGACCTTCGTGTAGAACCCTTTAGGTTACGTTAGGGTTACTTTATAAAAAACCTGAAATATTTACAGTTTCAGAAAAAAATGAATAAATTAAGCATTCTGGATTTTAAATATTCGGAAAAAAAAATCTAAATTTTGATAGGTAACAACACACATTAAATTGTATATTATCTAGATTCTAGACCTTAGAACGTTCAACTCAGAAAAGGATCACCAGCACTCTACGAGTATCTTTACAACGTAATTTTGACGAAGCAAATAACTCAAATACTAATCTCATAACCACAGTACGTTAAACAAATAACATTCCTTCATTATCCGCTCAATTACCAGTTTGGTTAGCCGCAGAACAAAATATTTACTTGGCAAGATATTCAGTTCTCGTATCGCGGATATCAAACGTATTTCAACCGTAATTATAAAGCAATAAAACGTTTGTGATATTTATCTTTGCTCAAACGGTGTCACATCAACCTATTAACTAGCTTCTAAAGCTCCATTAAGACAGTGTGCGAGAAATATCGTTTATGCAAAGGTGTATAATTTGGTCTAAACGGCTCGTGCCGTCTTCTATTGCGATACTCACATTCGTTCGTATCGCAACTCACGTCACTCGCCCTTTAAGACCTCACTTATACAACCGTTGCATAAAATACTATTAGGTTTCGTTACAATATTTTGGGCTATACAGCACTCGTACTTATATTATAAACTAGCTTTAACCTGTGGCGTCGTCCGTATCAGAAAGAAGGTAACGCTAATATGTTTAAAGCACAAAGGTCCCTCGAACAACGCCATCTATCGAAGACAAAGTTAACAGTTAATCTTGACAGCTGATCTTCGGCGTTATTGGACAAACTTCATCATCCCAGCCTATATACGTCCCACTGCAGGGCAAAGGCCTCCTCTCAGCTTGAAAGAGCTTAGGCTTAGGCTTAGGCTTAGTTCACACGCGGGCCCAGTGCGGATTGGGAACAAACTTACTGCCAGGAAATTAAGTATAGTCGGGGTAAGAAAAGGTTCGTCAGTTTTCGATTCTATGTCAACGAGTTAAGGTCGAAAAGTGACGAACCTTTTCTTACCCCGACTATACCTATACGATGTCTCAATCCAGATCTTATCAGATAGAAAAAGATACACGCACCTTCGGTACAACAGTGTATCATCTCGAAATAATACACCATTTTAATTTAGACTTTCCGGAAATTAAGTAAAGTCTAAATTAAAATGGTGTATTATTTCGAGATGATACGCTGTTGTACCAAAGGCATAAGAATAAATAATAACAGAGTAGAAGGGAATCTCTTTTGACCGCGTCCAAAACGCCGCCATTTATATACCTACTTCCCCCCTCACGTCGTTACACCCCTCTGTCGCCCAGGCCCAGGGTTGCTTACTGTTAAATATTACTTACGTCTAAAGATAATATCGCTAAAATATAAGTTTTTATTTACTTTGAAATCATTATTTTATTCTAGTTTTACAAAATATGAGATTTATAAATCATTAGGTACAGTCAACAGCATAAATAAGTGGTCATTTCTGTACCTTGTCATTTTTAATCGTTTGACAATTTTGTATGACATTTCAAACATGACGTTAAAGTGACGAGGTACATAATGATCACTTATTTATGCTGTTGACTGTACAGTCAAGGATTTTAATTGTTAGGCCACTTGCCACTGTTCGTATCTTAGCCGTGTAATGCAAATCGGGTGAAGCCGCTTATACTTACTCGTATTTGCTGATTTGCATTACACGGCTAAAATACGAACAGTGGCAAGTGGCCTAACAATTAAAATCCTTGCCTGTACGTACCTACATATTGTAGGTAGGTACTTCTAAGTAAGAAGTTATTACCAGTGCCATACCAAATGAAGCCATTTAAGTGATTTGTGATTTGGCATCGTTTTTGAATTGTTTATACACCCAAATACACCACAATAACTTGACGTCATTGTTATTTTTGTTTCCAATAAAACGAACGCGCAAACAATTAACAGCCAAACGCGCGTGCGGCGACGCCGGCCGTGACACCCTGACTGAGTTCTCTCTTAGAGAGTACTCTAATATCGTGACCTTGAGTCCGGCCGGAGCGGGAGTTTCCCTTCTACTCTGTTATTATTTATTCTTATGGTGCGAATGAAGTTAGATGTATTGAGGCATAGGAAACTGAAAGCCGTGGTGGCCTATTGGTTTGACCTATGGCTCTCAAGCAGAGGGTCGTGGGTTCGAGTCCGGGCTCGCACCTCTGAGTTTTTCGGAATTAATGTGCGAAATTACATTTGTAATTTACCATGAGCTTTACGGTGAAGGAAAACTTCGTGAGGAAACCTGCACACACCACCTGTGAAGAAATTCAATGGTATGTGTGAAGTTCCCAATCCGCACTGGGCCTATGTGGGAACTACGGCCCAAGCCCTCTCATTCTGAGAGGAGGCCTGTGCCCTGCAGGGTGACGATGATGATGATGGTAGGAAACTTAATATGGGTTGTCGTGAGAGAGTTTAATTTTAAACAGAAATAGGGGGCTCTGTCCAAAAATGTCGAAGTCCCTCGGCTTTCGAGATTCCGTGTTGACTTTGTCTTCAGTCAATTGATTGACGTTGTCTGAACGGCCGTTGTATTTTGATAATATACCTGCAAAAGCATACTTCAACTATTAACGCGTGACCTTCTGTAAATAATTTTGACCAATCCCACTCTGATTTACTGCAGGTACTTATTAAATCACGTGCAAAATTCTTAGCTAATCCAATTTTAGATCCCGCGAATCGACTGTCAGTATCGGTACCATCGAACGATACATCGCCTTTGATATTACCCAAGCGTGTCCGACATCGATTGATGCTATTATTACATCGATTATTCGTTAGGAGGCCCTTGAGACGCCGTGAGCTTGATTTGATTTGGAACTCTGAGATAGCGCAAATATGTGAGACACGTGTTTTAAAACGCGTATTAGCCACTCCCATAGTTTTAATAAAGGATGGTTCGTCATTATCATCCCAGCCTATACACGTCCCACTGCAGGGCACAGGCCTCCTCTCAGAATAAGAGTACTTAGGCCGCAGTTCTCACAGTGTAATTTCTTCGCAGGTGTAGGTTTCCTCGGGTATTCCTTCACCGTAAAGCTCATGGTAAATTTCAATTGTAACTTCGCATATTCCGAAAAACTCAGAGGTGCGAGCCCTGTCTTGAACCCACGACCCTCTGCTTCAGAGGCCATAGGCCACACCACTACCATACTATGGGTTTTTAAAGTACGGTAAGATAGTTTAGAATATGGGTCAGAGTCAAAATGAATCAGAATGAGAGGGGTTGGGCCGTAATTCCCTCGCTGATCCAGTGCGGGTTGGGAACTTCACATACACCATTGAGTTCGCAGGTGTGTGCAGGTTTCCACACGATGTTTTCCTTCACCGAACAGAAATATTATTGGGTATATATCCATCGCTCTTTGAGTGACTTTAAGTTTTCTTATGAGGCCCATTGTATAAGCGACTACATCGCAGTTTCGCATACCCAATTTTTTTTTTTACCAAAGTATCTATCTGTCTACACATTATCATTCCCCTTGTTCACAACCACAGAAATAATAATAAGAGGATCCTCTTTATTATTATTTCAGTGTTCACGACAAACACGATAGGTGCTATGGATTGGCAAGCGAATATAGCGGAGATTGATGGTGTCTCAGCAGTTAACGTTAGCCACACAGTGCTTTGACAAAGACTCTGTAAACACAACTTCCTAGCAAATAGCAAACGGTCTCATGCAAACAACACATGCAAACAATCGAATTATTAAAAACTTCAAACGAAACTAAGCCTTCTCGGTTGATGCCACAAAGTCAAAAGATTTAAGTTAAGTTCTCAGAAAAGCAATTTAGAAATAGAATTAAAGAGGTTTAAACCGCTTCGTAAGCTGAGCTAATTAAAATATGTTTGTTGGATTGGAGATCCATATAAAAAGTCCTATTTTTTTTTTCCCATCTCATGCTCGTATAATTCGTATTTATACTGGATGTAGGCTGCTTATAATAATTTTTTTATGCTCTAACGCATCAAGTAAAACCTTCGTGTAAGACCAAGGCAAAATGCCAACAGGTTTTTCTTTATATTATTAAAGCCAAGAAATTCTGGTAAGTTGTTATTAAAATGATCTAAAGTGGCTCCAAATGGTTCGTGTAATATTCACACGGTGCTTCGCCAGCTCATTTTGCGTGAACTTATAATTATTAAATTACAATTCATGAAAAATCAAAGCTTGTAAGTGTATATTTAAGAGTGAAAGTTGACAATACTGCAAAATGTTGCTTTAATTTCCCTGCAATCGAAATTAAAAGCAGATTAGTACGTATAGAACTAATTTATAGTACCTACCCACCCTCTTTTTTTTATTAATGACAGTTTCGTCATATAGCTCATGGTGATATAATTTCGCATAACTATTACGAAAAACTCAGAGGTGCAGCCGCCATTGCGTGTGCTCATAGGATGAAGGGCTACGAATTAGTCCGAAACATGTAGAGCTAAACTTGATTTAAGACGTGATTTATCCGCCTATTTCACTAGGAGTGAGTCTCATGGTAGATGCATGTTCAAAGTTACATTAAGCCCTTTTTCCCTAAGCAAAAATTAATTTCACATGTATTTCTATTGGTGACCAGTCACATAGCTATTCCCTGAGTATTTCCAAGCAATCGTTAAATACAATGTCCATTACAGAGAAGCTTTGTGACAAAAATATCTGATTTATCGCGTTCAGAAATAACGCAAGCCGCCCGCATTCGTCAGCTGAAATCAAACGTATGGTAACGTTTATTAGCGTTTTGTCATCTCAAGGATTTCTGAACGGAACTTGTGATTAAGAATGTAATTTATTGTGGGCGCGAAAACAAATAGATGTGTTGCAAGAAAGCTGGTTCGTTAAAATAGTTGGGCTGATAACTTTATTCATGTAAAAAAATGGCTGGGGTTTCGTGATGTGTGAAAGAAATGATAACATTGATTGAAAAGATGATGATCTCAGACTACCTTTTTACCTATAATACTTGCTTTAATACTTATGCTTCGTTAAAAACAAAATAACCCACCCAAAGACCCAACCTGAATCTTCGTGTTCTGTATCATTCAACAACCCGTTTCTTTTTTGCAGGATCGTGACAGCAACCTGACGGTGCCAGCGAGATGGGAGGACCGGAACCTGCGTAACTACCTCAACAAGCCTGGCCTTGGTATGTCTATCCGTATGCTACCATCATCAGGTTTCCCGATGTTTTCCTTCATGTAAAAGCTCATGGCCGGCAATAAGCCGGGGTAGCCTAGTGGTTTGACCTATGGTCTCTCTAGCAGAGGGTCGTGGGTTCGACCCCGGGCAGAAATTTAATGGTGTATGCAAATTTCCCAATCCGCACTGGACCTGCGTGGGAACTACGGCCCAAGCCCTTTCATTATAAGAGGAAGCTCATGTTAAATTTCATGCGTATTTTACTAACCCCCGACGCAATAAGAGGGGTGTTATAAGTTTGACCGCTGTGTGTGTGTCTGTATCATAGCTCTTATACGGGTGAACCTTTTTTATTTGAAAGCAGGTTTTTTGGCGATAGTTTATAGCCATGTTTCATCAAAATTGGTTCAGCCCTTTCAAGGTTATCAGCTCTTTTGTTAGCTGCGGATGGGATTTTAGACGCATAATGGGCATTACTTGTAAATAAAATCCAAAAATCGAGCCTAGGTTCGAAACCAAGACCCTCTGCTTAAACCATTAGGCATCAAGTTCTGTCCCACAACCATACCCGTAGTAAGATATAAATAGGACCTTCTTCCAAGTTGCTACACTCTTGACTGACAGTCGTGATCTTCCGTTAAGGTTGGGTGGATCGTTCATGACGACTTTGTCGGGAGAATAGTGTGGTAGTTTCCACTTTCCTTCCACACCGCAATGGACGAGTACGGAGTTCAAAGTTGGCAGAGAGCGCTGCTGGCCATTCTCACATCAGCTCCCTTAGTCTCCTTTTACGACACCCACGGGAAAAGACTCCATTATTTCCTAAAACCGAAAGAGATACGGCAACGTAAAGAAGAGGATTATGATTATTGCACCCTAAACTAAGGTTTTTTTTGCGTGATAGAATCTGAAATATGAAAATGCACCGAAATAACTAGAGTCACCGACATAGCTGGAGAAATAATGTAAGTTGAATTGACGTAGGGCAGATCATATCGCTCGAAGAACAAATAATCGTTGGGGGAGAAAGGTTCTCTAGTGGCGATGACAAACAGGGAGACGCAGCGTCAACAGGCCTCTCAGTAGATGGACCGATGATATCGCGACAGTAGCGGACAAGGGCCGGTGGCAAGTTGTCCTTCATTGTGGCATTCTTGGGGGAGGCTTTCGTTCAACAGTGGACGACTTCTGGCTAATGGTGTCGTGGTATATCTACCTTAAGTTCTAGACTATAATATTGTCTGACCAATCCCGTCGACTTTTCCAGAACACGTGTCCCGATGGATCGGCGGCATCTACGACTACGGCGCCCGCGCATGGAAGTGGGGAGGCGAGCTGCGAGCCATGCGCTACCAGTCCTTCTCTAAGATGAAGCGTTTGACGCCAGAGGAGCTGCAATGGCACTGCATCGCCATGATGCCTGATCTGCTGTTTAGGTGAATATAGAACATCATCTACTCAATCTTACTAATTCTTAACTCACTAATTCATAGCTCTTCCCATAACCTGTTCTGTAAGGTTTTACTTTTTACCAAATTTCATAATTCTATGTCAACAGTACCATTTAGGTTTTGATTCCCACCGTTCTTATATGAAAATTAATACAGTTTCAAAAGTTTGTGTCTGTTGATCGCCTGAACTTAGACAATCATATTTTTCATCAAGGTACTCTCGGGAAGGGACTGTAGACCTAAGTTTTTGTTATAAATTTTAACACAAGTATTCTAACGTTTCTGAGAGAAACGGGTCTTGATAGACATACAGATGGACAATGAAGTGATCCTAACAGTGTAACTTCTTTCCTCTTGAAGTAACCCTAAAAACAGTATTTACATTGTAGTGAATTTGTTGAATCGAACCTAATACACATCACTCAGCAAGCATTAATTTTGAGAAATATTTCAACCGCGAGCTCTAAATATAATAATTAGATGCGTCTCTTCGGTAGCAATGCAATTATGTCTCATTACTGTATTCTCAACCCTCGCCTCGCGAAACAAACTATTTTCTCCTCGCCCTGTATTTTGCGAAGTAGCGCCATAAAGAGTGTAACTTATTAGTCGTATGAATGACACGCAGACTAAACAATTGTGAGAAACATTTGGTCTTCCCAAAATATAAGTCTAAATAAATCAAAATTAAAAGTTTGTTTTGCAAATAGACCGCAGAGGGTTTTCTTGCATGTACTTTTTTAACTACCAGCTCTTTCAGAAAGACTATCTTTGCCAAGAAGAATGCGCCACAAGAAAATTTAAATAAAGTCGACTTTCTAAAAACTGGTTACAATTTCGATATTCCTACTAAACCACATAACAAACAAAAACTGTTTATGAAATAAATGTTGAGCACAATATTATTTGTTGAAACACAAGCAAAGTTAAAGAAAATAAAATTTTATTGCACAGCAATTATAGAAAGTATAGCGCCTAGCGACAAACGCTTAGATATCCTTACCTTCGTAGATTATATCCTAGGCATGTACGAAACCAAGAGAAAAGGAACGTAAGCCTTATGCACAACACATTTACTACTGATGTGATGTGATAGAGGGATCAAACCATTTTTATTGAGATTAAACTTAGAACAAAGTGCAGAGGACCCAAAACATTCCCTAGTGATACACCAACTTTACTCGTCAGATATTACTGACTAACAATGAGTAAACATAGTCATACTTTTACAGCAATGAGTTAGCATAAAGCTTATTTTATTAAGTACAAGCAGTTAAAGTCTTCAATGAGAAGAATTGGCTAGAAACTCAGCAACAAGATATTTAAAGAACCCTACTCTTAGTACGCCTAGTCAATTCAAATAAAGCTTTACAGCTTTCGATTTAAACCGTAAAACACACATTTTTTATGAGTTTTACAAAACCTGTTTTCTCCGTTTGTTCTGATGTTGTTGCGACCTTTTATACATTGTAAATCTTTAGTTTGTAGATTCCCCAAAGCTTTATGTTGATGAAGTTATTAGTACATTTATAGTAGTTATTGATCACACTCACACAATCAATCACACTATCACAAATCCGAACAGTTTTCAAAACTAATTTCTCATGTTGGATTGAGCTGTATCTATGTTGGAGAGGAAACCTCAATTATGTTTCTATTTTTTCTGAATAATCATCTTGAGAGAAACAATAATTAATAAAAATAGAAAGCACACTTAGAACACAAAACTGACCTCGATCCTGTTGTCGCTTATTATTACAGTGCGTCTGCGACTCCGGTCGAAACGATCGATACCGCGAAAAGCAATAAAAAGGTTTACGAGCCATGTTGCGACACCCATTGTGCTGTATAAAACCCCTCATATTCGCAGATGGCGTTCTGTGGCACACAAAGCTTTAATGATTATTACAAAGCTATTAATGACTCAATAGTTATTAGAAATGGCTCAGTTTATGGCGTTTATTTATACGTATGCGGTAGTTTTACATTATTGTCTTTAGAAGCTAATTTATCTAATCTCGGATTAAACCGTTAAACCTCGTTGTTGCATCTTTAAAAAGTAAGTAAACAAGAACGTCTACGTCAACTGTCTCGGTATTAATTGTCTCCTCAATGCAAGATGCCACAAGTAAAAACAAAGGTCTAGTACACTTAAGCTTGTTTGTATTGTGTCTAGCGTCGTATAGAGTTCCAGACATCTCGTCTTAAACAAATATTGTTTGTTAATCAAGTTCCTTCTTGATTTCCAGATGGTCACCACGCAGCTGCTACGAGCCTCACCGATACGTGTGCCAGACCAAACTGCGAAAGGTACCCAAATCGAAGACGAAAGAACTACACAAACGTTGGATGAGGATGGGCAAGCCGAACGAAATCACAGCTCCCAGTGTCAGTCGTGAGGAAAACGACCCGCGAATAAACGACGTGACTGCCAATCCTGTGCTTAATCCGAAGTCTTACGATCTGCAGCCGAGCCCGCTCCGATTGCGCCCTGCGACCCGAGGAAAGCCGAATCCTCATGGTCAGAGACCGAACGAGCTGCGCAAGAGATCTTGGCCGCGACCGGCAAGGAGGCTTACTAGACCATTCCCTGGGTAAGTTTTTCATATTTCTATGTTCTTCTGAGATTGCTTTTGCTTAACAGGTTTTAATTATTTACGGTTAATTACATTATATGTATATACTTACTTGCTAAAGGAAATAGACCACGATTACCTTTAATGAGTTCCCGATTATGATCCGTGATCATGGTGTACGCTACGCAAGTGCGTCAAAATATCGGGAACACATTAAAAGTATTTACGGTCTACACCCATCCTTTAATAGCAGCTTGGCACTTTACTCTTATTCTATATGGTCAGTAGCAACCAGAACATTGGCTTTTTCTCTGACAGGTTTTCTTAGACATCACATCATACAAATGATCACATCATTTACGTATTTACCTATCATGCGACTATTTCTTGTTTAATATCTTTTTTCTTTTTTATGTTAGAAAGGCCAGACAAACGAACTAGTGGGTCACCTGACGTTAAATGTTCACCACTGTCCATAGACATCTGCAGCGCTTTATACGCGATGCCAGTGCGTTGTCGGCCCTTAAGGAGAGGGAATAGGGGAAGGGGGAGAGGGAGGGGGAGAGGGAAGGGGTGAGGTATTGGGCCCCCGGCACTCTCACTGAATGTACGAAACACAAGCAGGATTACTGCTGCTTCACGCCGGTTTTCTGTGAGAGGGTGGTACTGCCCCGGACGAGCCGGCCCATTCGTGATGCAGCGGCTAGCTACAACATATCTACCATCTGTCATTAAATATTCAAACTTTGTCCGTAGTTCAGAACTGGGATCGTAGTATGACTATGACTGTTACACTGCGAAACAAATGGCACATGTGTTTTCATTTCAAGCGGAAAATCATAGTGTAATGAAATTCCTTTAGTACATTCATAGATACTTAAAGTCATCAAAAAACAATTCGAACCCGCAAACACGAACGTAATGCTACTAAAATTCAGCTAGACAGAGCAATAAAAACGTAATGAGATCAGTTACCAAGTGGATAAACCGAATAACGTGTTAACTGCGTCTAATGTGGCACGGTTTCGGGAAACGAGGTCTTTAATGATCAATAAATGGTTAGTACCTTGATATTTGCTGAGAATTAAGTAGTTTTGGTTGCAATTTGGAAGGAGATTTGAAACTGGTTAAACATCTTCGGTATTCAGCATTTATTTATTTGCCACATTTTTTACTTAGTGTACTTACAAACTTTAATTTAATTTTTGATGATTTGTGATGTGACTTATGTTGGTTGTATTCAAATATTGTACTTCTACCCACTTCTGATGATCGGATTCACTTCAAAGATAGATAGCTGATACGATGTCAATACAAGTGCAGTCAACAAAAAGAACAAAAAAAATCATATATTAAAAATGATGATGATATTCTCTCCTTCCAGTTACCAATGGAACCGCCACGACCCAGAAGGCTCTTTCCGCCGCAACGCCAACCTCCTCCAATCAGGCCGCACTGGCATGAGCCCGCAAAAGATCAAGGGTCTCCTCGCCAGACTCCAGCACGTACGAGACAAGCAGATAGCCAGAAACAAGCGGATCCGCAACCGAAGCGAGTGGCTCGTCAACAAACCGAAGACCATGGTACAAACACACGCGAGAACGTACACGGTTGACAATAACATAAGCGCGCTTCATCCAAAAACAATAGTAGAGGAGTTTGACATGATGCCACCTCCACCGCCGATCGCCGTTGTGCGGCCAGTACGAGGGGCCGGATACGGATAATTCCATATTTAAAACCATTTGAATAACTTTTTGTTTTCAAATAGTCCGTTTAGTTTTTGTTTTGAAATAGCGTGATTTGGTCTGTTCTTGCACGTTAAATTTTAATGTCCCACCAGATTTCAAAAATTGCTGTTGTATCTCATCTCACACGAATCATAAATAATAAATCTAACCAATAATAGTAAATAAGACTCATTTCGTTGTATCTAGTTCTTAAGCTTAAACGAGTTTTGACAGTTGAAAAGTCCTCGTATGTTGCAAGTATTAGACCATTTGTATGCTAATTCAAAACTGTTTCTTCAGGACCTGCTCCACCGCTCTCTGATAAGTTTCTGATATCTGTAATGCCGTTTCTGTTTAATTTCTTCGAGTAAATAAAGACGACTTCATTGTTATCTCTTATAAATACTAGGCACTTAACAGAAGGTCGTGAAACAGGCCCTTAATTTGTAATTCTAGTTCCTCCTAAGTCTCTCCTTACCTTTGCTTTGGAGTCCGTGATCGGATCTGCTATGTAAGTACTCAATAAGTTCGTAATAAGCAGAGATTGTTAGCTTATTTATTTGCGGTTTGCTTTCTGATCGCGCAGTCATAGACAAGCTTAGTTTTACTTTAGTGTTCTTCTTCTCTTTCCCTTTAGAGCGGCCAGAACGTGACGATTATTATTCGAAATTAAAAAAGGTTTCTCGTTTTTTCTCCGACCAGCTAGTTTATCAGGGACTACGATACACCGGGCCGGCCATGACAATGCGCGACTGACGGTGTTTTTAGTTGGGTTTCGTACCCGAAGGGTGAACAAACGGAACCCTTTTCATGTCACTGCACTGTTTGTCCATCTGTACGTCTGTCCGTCACAGAGCTTTATACCAAGAACCGTAATAGATAGACAGACAGATCAAAAAAAAAAATTAAAAATGAAGGTGGTCCAAACAACAAATATTTAATGACCCAACACTTCATACATTTTTCTTATAAGCAGGGCACTGCTAACTAATTTTTTATAGATAAGGCCGGTTCTAACATATATTCTGGCATCCTACAAATTTGTAAGGAGCCTTCGGTGCGCTTTGCCCTGCAGTGGGACGTATAATACGCCGATATGATGAGAACGTGTAATGAATAAAGAATCCGCGAGCGTCGCTGTCTGTCGCGTTAAGTTATGGCCAGGGCCTACGAAGTGATATCTAATGCGTAGGAACTATAAATAGCTGTGTAGAGTAGCCTCATATTTACCCTTGTTTCACTACCCGACTAAGCTCCGGTTATCTTATTTAATGCTGTTTCTGTTCAATCAAACAAGATCAACGGAGATGGCAGCACACATAAAATAAAATTACAGAATTTAACAGAGAGTAGTGAAACAAGCCCTTAGTGTTTCCTGAGTCTTTGTACTGCCTGACACAGAATATAAGCGTGTTATGCTAGCCGGTCTGCTGTCAAATATTAAGTCAGGGGCGTAGCTGCCGCCGTATCAGCCGTATCAATGATACGGGGCCCCCGGGCTACAGAGGCCCCTAACGTGTGTAAGCAAAAATTAGTAAAATGCTATCCACAATGTCACTTAATCTCGTGCTTACCGGGAAAGCCCCCAAACTATTTTTGATACAGGGCGTCCAAGATACGCTACGCCACTGTATTAAGTAGTTGTTCTTCAAATTATATTTACTATAAGTCCATCTCATTTCGAGTATTAATTAGTAACGCTAACTAGGTATGTGTCATGTCATTTCAATTTAGTTTTAAGATATTTTTAAAATACATTCATAGAAATTCACCAGTCGCGTCAAATACGTGAACATTGTATTGTTTTAAAGTACCTAAACATAGCTACGTCCACTCCCTGGACTTATCTATACATATAATAAATCGTGTAATAAAACTGTTTAAATTACGTCCGCATCGGACACACACTATTTTCCAGGCAGAGTGCATATAGCGACCACATAAATATATACCAAGATTCGACCTTGTCCCCTTTACAACATGGCAGAAAATCAATTGAATTTGTTTGAAATATGCTTTGCTTTCAAATTAATCCTACATTGGTAGGTAAACAATATAACACAAGATTAATTTTGTAGTAGCGTATCTAAATAGACGGGGCCTGGAAAAGGGTTAAAGTCTACTCGATACTACGGGCACTAGGATGTGGCTGAAACGTCGCGGTGGTGATTTATATACGTAGATGGTACACATTTCGTTATGTAAGTTCCGGGAGTGGTAGAAGTTCGGTTAAAATAAGATAAGTAAAGTATGTAAGGTTCAGAGTGCGACCGCGAACCGAAAGAAGTGGCTAGGAATAGGTGCCCCGACAAGATAGACCGACGATCAGGGGCCTGTTGCATAACAAAGTACAACTTATATTACAAGCGGAACTCCCTTTCTAGTTAATAAGCTGAAGCGAAAGTTCCGCTTGTAATATTAGTGGTACTTTGTTATGCAACAGGCCCCTGGTGAAAGCAGCAGGCTAATCATGTTGACAGTTCTTATATGGGTTGACAATTCGTATCGGAAACAGCCAGCTGTCACAGCCATACAAAATCTGTCATTTCAATCCGATGTCAAGTGTCAAAAAAAGATACACAATTACCCTGATGGCACCACTTGGATACAGAATAAGACCGATCGTTGTGGAACTCTTTGGGGAAGGCCTTTATTCAGCAGCGACGTCTTTTGGCTGATACGATGATGATGATGTAAGTTTATTTTTGAAAATCACCTACATTCTAAACTATGGAGTGTGGAGTCACTTTTATAATACCTCATTCATACACTCTTTTAAGTGGTACGGCCGGCCAAGAAAGTGGCCTTTCTACCAGCTCTGACAAAAGTTTCTGTGAGATCTAAATGTCGCTAAGGTTGACTTTTCTGAGTGACGTCTTTAGTCACTATCATCATATTATTGCAAGGGAAAATCGTCTTCGTTGTACAATGACATGCAAATGAACTTCAACCGAAGGGTGGTAGACCATATTTTTGGCCGACTGTACTGGCATTTTCTTTATACCCTCCCACATAACGGAAAACTGTAATTTAAGACCATCAAAATAGCAAAGTCAACAAAATCACAAGCTTTAAAAAATACTGACATAAAATCTCCTTCTGTCAGAGTAAAACCATGTTTTGTAAACATTATTCTCAAGTATTTCATGAAATAATAGAAATAAACTTGAATCAGAGAATAAATGATATGCTTCTTATTTTTATAAGCCCCATAATTGTAATTAAATATATTTTTATATCCGTAAAAAACTAGTCAGTAAGTTTATTTTGAAAATTGTAACATATTGTAATACCTAGTATTAAAATATTACCTATTGATTAATGTAACAATTTGATTGTCGTACTTCATATTGGCATTTTTAAGCTCTTTTTGATCATGTAAAATTTATAAAATGATAGATATTTTCATCTACATTTTTCACTGTAACTAGTTACCCTGGAGATAGAGATATTTCTAAACATTTTAACGTTTCACAATTGGGTATTGGCATAAGAATTAATAATCAAGCTTATTATGTTTTAACAAACAACTACTATATATTTATTTTTATTATGATATAATATTTAGAAAAGTATAAAGCCTATTAATTCTTATAGCGTTGACCAAGAAAGCAAGAAAATTGTAACAAGCAAGTCTCTCCATTATTACTGCCAATAGTTTTAAGTCGTCGCATTTAAAAAACATTAAAATTTTACATCGGACATTTCATAAAGTGTGAATGAATTTCAATGTATTATATTGTCATGTAAAATTCCTTTATTTCTTAAAATAGTTTTACAAGAAGCCATATAATATTACTCTAATATATAGTCTTTTTGCATTTGAACTAATATCATACAGTTTTTGTTTAGGTTGCTTTATTTATATACTAAATATCTGAATCGGTAGTTGATAAGATTATAGTTAGATTATGCAACAGTCATGCTTGTATTTTTTTCATATGTGTAAGTTTTTAATCTATATTTTCGCCTAACTAGTTATTTCTGATACACAAAACCGGTTTTTTTTGTTTCGAAATTATACAAAATAAATAACTAAGTATAGCAATAAGTGCAGGTATTTCATTCGATTCTTCTGCTTAATTTGAATATAATGAGTACCTAAAGGATTTTATAACCCAGTAGGTAGGTACTCCTCTGTTTTCAACCAATTTCATATGCCATGCATGTTACTACAGTCAGGTAATACTCTAAGCTTTTTATACATTTTGATTTTTTTATGCAAATAATGTCCTACAATATTTTTTACTGTAAATAGTACATTAAGTATCTATTTATATAATTAATGAAGTTTTAAGAATTGGGTAGTTTCCTGGATAAAAAATATACTTATAATTAGTCAACCAGATTACAAAAAATATTAGACACGTATTTTTTTTTGTCGATCAAACAAAAAATTACAAAGCGCGTCAGGGTTCGCTGGAGGGGTGGGGGCGTGATGTCACGTCTAAGTAAGAAGTATACCACGGTGTGGCGTCACACGGAACTTTAACGGGTTTGATAATTTATGTTTAATTGACAAAAGAAGAAACACGTGTTCAGTATTTTTCGATAATCTGACTGACGGACCAATTATATTTTTTATGAATCTAGCATATTAAAGGTTCCAACTGCACTGGTCTTAAGTAGTATTTAACTCTGGGCAAGCTATCTGAAAACTTAAATTACCCCTGTCCTAAGACATCAGATGGAACTTTTTCACTCAGGCCACACTTTTGTAAAATATCTAATATTTTAGAGACAAATATTTTTTGATTACTAAACAGTTTAAATTTAACAATTCTGTGAGTTAGCACGTTAATTTTAAGTAAGTACCTATCTTATCGTATGTTTTAGGTAATAAAGGAAATCTAAGTAAAATGTAATGTTTTATTTAGATTTTTAACCAATATGATATAAGTATCTCATATTTACTCATAAAACTCATAATCCAGGATTTTAATCGCACATTCGCACGCCGTGGTGAACTAGCGGCTTGACCTAAGGCCTCTCAAGCAGAAGGTCGTGGGTTCAAATCCCGGCTTACACCTCTGAGTTTTCGGAATTTATGTGCAAAATTGCATTTGTAATTTACCATGAGATTTACGGTGAAGGAAAACATCGTGAGGAAACTTGCACATACCTGAGAAGATTCAGAGGTGTATGTGAAGTTACCAATCCGCACTGGGCCCGCGTGGGAACTACGGCCCAAACCCTCTCATTCTGTGAGGAGACCTGTGCCCTGCAGTGGGACGTGTATGGACTTAGATGATGATGATGATGATATATGGAACAGAATCAAAAATTGATACAGATTGATACAGATTTGATTATTGCTTACCTATGCTAATCTGATCCTACGAATAACAACAAAACCAGATTAATGAATATAGAATCAAGGTTTTGGAATAAAATTGGGACAGTCGATTGATCATCTCATCATCGAAGATGTGAGACTTCGGTGATTCAATTTGATCTGGTAAGTTTTATGAAAATATTTCTTATAGTCGTTGCCCACAACTCCATCTGTGAAGAATTTGCTTATCGCTATCCCGCGATACTATGCCATTTCCCGGGACAAAACCTATCCTACATTATGTCAGCGGTTTAAGCATATAGAGATAACAGACAGATACACTTTCGCATTTATAATGTTAAAGTATAGATAGATTCTTATTTAAAGTTAAGTAAGTATACATATTTATTTTCAGACGACCAGATGGCCTAGTGGTTAGAGACCCTGACTATGAAGCTTGAGGTCCCGGGTTCGATTTCCGTGTCGGGGCAGATATTTGTATGAAAAATACGAATGTTTGTCCTCGGGTCTTGGGTGTTTAATATGTATTTAAGTATGTATCTATCTATATAAGTATGTTTATCCGTTGCCTAGTACCCGTAACACAAGCTTTGCTAAGCTTACTTTGGGACTAGGTCAATTGGTTTGAATTGTCCCGTGATATTTTTTTTTTTTTATTATTTTTTTTTTTATTTATTTGTTTTGCAATTCGGATTTGATTATAAAGTTACAGAACAATCTCTTCTGATATGACACAATCATTATCTGCAATGTACTAACATACCTATTTCAATAAAGAAAAAGATACTTAACACGAATTTATTTTTATGGTCTTTCTAAAATTAATTATTTACAACATTTGTATTTTATTATAGTAATATAATTTGATGTTTTTTTCATGCTTTAGAACATCATTGTACTAAAATAACAATATAATTTATCTGCACGAAATGACAGTTTTTGTATGGCTGTGACAGCAGAGGCCGTATTGTCTAACACTTCGCCATCACCATCTCTTTCTGTCAGCATCTTATACCGTTTGACAGAAAGAAATAGTGATTGCGAAGGCAAGCGTCAGAAACGTTAGACAATAAGCCTGCTGGCTGTTTCTGAAACCAATTGTCAGCCCATACAAGAATTGTCAAAATGAACGCGATAGCGATTGCGAGGGAGTCAGACAATTAGCCTCCTGGAAGCAACTCTAAGAATCACGTTGAAAAAATAAAACAAAAGTAACGACTGTTTTAATAACACATTTAATCCAAATATACAACTTCAGAGTTTAAGATACATTTCCCTACAGGCACAACAATTTTATTATAGCGTTGTTTGTCCATGGTAACCATGGCAACGCTATCGCCACATCTCGCCTCGCATGTTGGCAATATTTTTAACGGAGGTCATTGATCTTGCACACTTCGTATTAAAATTAATAAAGAACGCTATTTGTACTATTATTATTATTAATGTGTTATAATCCTCCTTGCTTGACTGTTGTCCTTTTGGAAAGGCTTGGAGTCACGGAACGAGCGTGGTCGTGGTCAGAAATTGTGTCGATATACATCAAATTTGACTAAGTTTAAAAAAAAACGTATTATTGCTATTTGAGCTTAATCTATGATACAGAGAACACACATTACAATAGCAATTTGACTATATTTTACGTCTTTGAAAACGTCGACAAAATTAGTAACATTATATTAGATATATAGCTTATTAATGAAATGACATTTACGCCCTGTGGAAAAGAGAACGCATTATAAAGTAAGTACGTTACGATTATATCCTTATGAACAGGATCGCTTCCATAGTAACCTGTTTTGTCTCGTATTACACAGACGAGTCTCTCGGATATTCCTTGCCTAGTCAGTTTTACAAAAGCTTTAAGCAAAAGTTCAAAGTTTTCACCTATTTGGTTAGATTCTGTGCGTTTTTATCGGTGAGTAAGTACTCACTGCATTCAGTTTTTTTACTTTTATTACATACATAAATAGATCATAAAAGAGATTTTGATTCGAACGGTTTAGTAGTGACAATATGTGACAAACTGGCAAACTTAAACCAGGTTGAACGACTTAAACCAGATTCAATTTTAATTTTAAGAAGTAAATTGACAATACATAACAAGAAAATTATAGGAAACTGTATGAAAAACAATCTCATACCAGACGCTATTTAGATCAAAAACATAGTAACATTAATAGCGTTTGTATCTTCTGCTTCTATCTATAATAGCAACAAAAGATATAGAAACCTAAACGCGTTTACAACGCAGTGTATTTTTTTATTAATTAAGCACCACACTTCAATCGGTAGGTATTGGACAGAATCTTGAATTAGTCATTAAGGAAAACTCAATAGTCAAATATAGCATCGCATGGTTCTCGGTTACTAAAATGACATTAGACAATAATCTAATATATAAAAATCTCGTGTCACGGTGTTTGTTATCGATCTCCTCCGAAACGGCTTGACCGATTTTTATGTAAATATTTTCTCCATATTCGGTATTTCTGAGAATAGGTCGTAAGCTATAATTTATATGGTAAAACAACATTTGCGGGTCAGCTAGTCTAATATATAAAAATCTCGTGTCACAGTGCTTGTTATCGAACTCCTCCAAAACGGCTCGAATAATTTTTATGAAACTTTTTTGTCTGTAGGTATTCGGTAGGTCTGAAAATAAAATACAATACAATACAATACAATGACTCTTTATCGTACACCAGAAATAGTAAGCGATACAGAAAACAGGTACACAGAGAGAAAGTTACAAGGTAAGCAATAGGCAGCCTTATCGCTTAAGAGCGATCTCTTCCAGGCAACCCTTTAAACAGAAAGAAGGAAGGACTAGTTTACAGCAGGTGGTGCATCAATAGTGCAGTGCAGTGTGTGTAAATAGGTCAAAGGTAGTAGTAATAGTAGGTGGGTAGGTACTTAGCTAGGTAGGTAGCTTTTTTTCCCCTATCGAATGGCATTTAAGACTCATTTTCGCATTTTTGTCCTTTACGCCATTTGAGATTTCCGGTATCGATATTATGAGCTACTAAGTAGCTTCCTATATCTCAATGCAATCGTGATTATGATGCATGCAACTGAGTCGAAATATCGGAAGCTGATTAAATTAAATCACGGTCTACAACCCGTACCAAATTATATACTTACAACAGTCAATCGATTTGTTCCAGACATGGCAGGAATGGCTGCGAAGGGCGTTATCCTCCTTGTGGTTATTAATAGACTCTACGCAGATCCGACATGCACTCGAAAGATGAGCACCATCGGTTCAAATATTATATGTGAAGCTGGAGGCCCTCACTATGTCCTGCGAAGAGGCCTAGTGTCCGATGATAATGAAATAACACGAATCGTGCTGAGAAACTGCGGTATCATCAAAATTGAAAAAGATGCTTTCAATGCACTGCCTTCTTTAGAAGAGCTGGATTTATCCCAGAACAATATTACCGAATTCATCAGAGTGTTTAAACAAACGCCAAATTTAAAAGCACTTAATTTGAGCGGCAGTTTTATAGAGGAGATCAGACTGACTGCGTTCGAACCATTAACCAAATTGAATTCCCTTGATTTATCAAATAACTTTATAACGGGAAAGACTCTTGATACTCACACATTCGACCATTGTCGAAGCATTGAATATTTGGATTTTAGTCGCAACTTTATGACTGGTGCATCAGAACATTTGCTGCATACATTACATGCGATTAAAACGTTGATACTGCGGCGATGTTCGTTACAAGTAGTGCCTAGTTTTGCTGTCCGATCAAATTTGAACACAATGACTCGTTTAGCGTTGTCATTTAATCAAATCACCAGACTCCAAGACTCGAAAGTGTTCGCTGAACTCGTCAACTTGGAATATTTAGAACTCGGAGGTAATCTTATCAACTTCATACACGAGGACGTTTTCAAACTAATGAAAAACATCAGAGCCATATCGCTGCATCACAACAAAATATCCCGTCTCCCAGAAAACTTGTTCACCAATTTGAATAAATTGGGGAACATAAATTTGTCCAATAACTTGATCGAATATGTTCCTGTGAATGCTTTTAGAAGTACCGGCGTGAAGAACTTGAATCTGTCGGGTAACCGATTCACGTATCTGCAAGATAACTTTTGCCTGGAACTACGGAACTCTGGGGTGATGTTGCAGAAGTTCTTTTTCAACCAGAACCCGTGGCAATGTTCCTGTTTGAACGAGATTCTGAGAGAAGTAAAGAATATCGGTATTGAATACAATGGCATTAAATTTAAGGGAAATGAGCCGGTATGTGTGACTTCTAAAGAGTTTCAGTGTCAAAGACAGATGATCTTCAATGAGGAGTACTTACAAATGTACAATAACTTAGTTAAGAAGTGAAAACATCGATATACTTAAGATGAATAAGTAAGAATTGTGTTCTAGTTTTCAGTATTTCTGACTTTTAAACTTACTCTATGTCGGTCCCTATCTAAACATCTTATTATCTTTAAGTACTGTAAACTAATTATCCTAGTGGACACTATTAAACGTAAGACAGTTCCTCGGTAGGCGTCTGTCTCAAGCTCGGGTTTGTTCGAAAAGTTTCACAAAAGCATTTTTTCATAGTAGCGAATTTTCACATCGCGTTCTTTAATGATCGCAAATTTAATTATTCGTCTTTTTCAATGTAGCGATTTTACATAAAGCATTTTATAATGTTCGCGTTTATTTATTTATTATTTTTATTTATTAGTCGCAAATTTATTCAGTATAATGTAGTGCGGTTTGTTAGACATTTTACTCGAAATCATTATTCTAATAAATCTATAGTTCCCCCTCTACCGTAACCTTCTTAGTGTCCATATTATTACGTATCAGTAGGTAGGTTATTATACGTATTAAAAATTTGCGACTAATAAATTAATCTACTGTTAAAATAAGCGAAAAAAAAAACGCAAACATTATAAAACGCTTTGTGAAAAATCGCTACATGAAAAAAACGAATAGTTTAATTTGCGATCATGAAAGAACGCGATGTGAAAATTCGCTACTATGAAAAAATGCTTTTGTGAAACTTGTCGAACAAATCTTTAGCGCCGGTTATGGTCTATGGCTATACTCCGACATACATAATGTATCTCAACGATTGTCAAGAGTGCTATTCTTCTTTATTTTAGTACAATAAAGAGTTTACACATAACATTTCTATCTGAGACAAGTTTAGGTTCACTGTGCATTAGTAAAATTGTGTAAATTACCTCGATGTTTTGTGGTCATAAGTAGTATTTAGACAACACAATTACTTATTTTATTTAGTCGTAAACCAAATGATCCTTAGAACAATGAATCACACTAGTACAAAATATCGAATAAATTACAACTACTTTACCTTATAATACCACCAACTCCTACACTTTGAGAGGGCACCACTGTCTTTAAAATATCACTTGGTTTCAATATAAACATATCTAATTCTCAGTTTGTCCACTAGCATAGAAAAGTTGGTGTTTTTAATGGCTATAGATGCTAGTGCCAGTAGGGTAAATAACAATATCATCTGCTAACTGAAATTGAACTTTGTCGCAATGTTTCCTGAAATCTTTATAGGATAACATGTAATTTGTCTTTAGCTCTAATAATGGTGCAAAGGTACAATATACTTTGACTGGGCACTGTCACGCAAATTCGATGGTATCGCTCCACCAATCATTTTTATCGTACCTAACCTATGAAATACGATATGAATTTATGCGCTAAATTTTATTAAGTATAATTATTATATCTTCATTTGAACACTGAAGTCGTCATTGTGAGAAAATTTACACACACCTACTAAGAAATTCAATGTTATGTGTGAAGTTCCTCCTAGCGCTCGCGATTATGAGTAAGATAAAACCCAAAACTTCCTCATTTGAAAAATGTGAGGGGTACACTTTTCACCCGACTGTCGAAGGAGGGTTATTTCGAGCGTATGTATTTTGTATGTATGTATGTATCATTCTTTGGCACGCCCTGCAGCCTAAACGGCTCAATGGATTTTGAAGTGTGCGGTGTCATTAGATTCGTCTCAGTTCCGAGAGTGACATAGGATATATATTTTCCCGGAATTCCCATGGGAACGGGAATTATACAGGCGGGTTTTTTTTCATCTAGTATTGAAATTATAGTTATTATTGACAACGCCCTTAAACTTGTTTGTTGCAAATTGTTTTTTTTTTTTTACTATGGACTGACCAGCGATTAACACCTGTATCGTACAACCTATGAAGATTTATACATATTTCTACATATTCTGTACTAAAACAACCATAATTTCATAACTTGTGGCGTGCTGGCGTGAACCACGATAGTGCCTATAAATGAAATGACTTGACTTGATGTCAAGTTGAATAGAGACACAGGATAATAGTAAGAACAGTATGTTAAGTCAGTCAGTTTAATTAGAGCTCTAAGTTATTATTATTTTATTATACAGTTATTTCAAATTCAGCACAATTTACCACAACTTTCGAATACTATTTATAATCCTTCTGCTGCGGCTTCCCTCTTAACTTTATCCAGAGTAAAAACGTCATGTTTTTTTTGTCGACCATTGAATTAATAGCTAGGTATTAAGTATTATAACCGGGACTTACCGCGACACATTTGCGAAGATTGACTGGTCGGTCTCTATCCATAAATACACTGACGAGCAAATATAAAGGGTCGGTTACAGAAATGACGATAACTACAAAACCCGCTGTAATAGCTTCTTCGAGTAAAATGAGTTTAGTAAAGAGTTTTATTCTTAACAAGAAAAAGTTTAATTGAGAATAAAACTCTTTACTAAACTCATTTTACTCGAAAAAGCTACCACGGCGGGTTTTGCAGTTATCATCATTTTTGTAACCGACCCTTTATTTTTGCTCGTTAGTGTAGTTCAGTTCGCCTTTTTTACATGTCTCTGGTGTTTTTTTCTTTATTTTTGTACAGTTAAGGTTTTGTATCATCGTCATCCCAGTCTATATAAGTCCCGTGGCAGGGCACAGGCCTCCCCTCAGAATGAAAGCGCTTGGGACGTAATTCTCACGCGGGTCCAATGCGGATTGGAAACTTCACCATGCATTGAATTTATTCGCAGGTGTCTAAAGGTTTATTCACGATGCCGCGATGTTTATTGTTTATATAAAATATATACATACAATTTACTGCTAAAAATACCTTATGACCACAGTCGCATGTGGTCGAAACGTCGAGATAATTTTATAATTTCCAAGAGTCTAAAACGTGACAGGTTACAATGACACTGACAAATTGGTCTAAATTTCGTTGTGAAATAAAGCCCGGTGGAACATGGAACTTTAAAGCAGCGATGTACCTACCTATTTCAAATTGTCATAGTCACTTAACATGTAACGTTTATTAAACAGGCGCCTGCAGGCTTATTGTCTAACGCTTCTGACGCTTGCCTTCGCTATCACTATTTCTTTCTGTCAAACGGTATAAGTTGATGACAGAAAGAGATGGTGAAAGCGAAGGCAAGCGCCAGAGGCGTTAGACAATACGGCCTATGGTGTAATAATAATAAAATATAGCCGTGGTGGCCTAGTGGTTTGACCTATGGCTTATCAAGTAGAGCGTTCAAATCCCGACTCGTACCTCTGAGTTTTTCGGAATTAATGTGCGAAATTAATTTGAAATTTACCACGAGCTTTACGGTGAAGGAAAACATCGTGAGGAAACCTGGATCTGTGAAGTTCCCAATCGCACTGGGGCCGCGTTGGAACTACGGCCCAACCCCTCTCATTCTGAGAGGAGGCCTGTGCCCTGCAGTGGGACGTATATTGGCTGGGATGATGGTGTGATAATAGCTACGAGTGAAAATCGCGAGTTAAAACTGTTGTAATATTTGATGGTAAGAGCTAGAAGAGCATTTAATAAAATTATTTGTAAATTGAGAATTAGTAAAAAGATGTTGATTGTCAAGAGTGTTTATTTGAAGTAACTAAGGAGCACATAAAAAAAGAATAATATTATAAGCAAGTCTACACAACAGAGGTTACTATCTACAACAGCCGCCCTTAATCGAAGTTGTGCAAGACAAACACACAAACAATAAAACATAAATATAAAATTAAGTTACCAAACCTAAGCTAATTGTACATCGTTTGTGTACTATAGGCCCTAGTGGCTTTGTTAGCACATCAGCAGGCATATCACTAGTTTTCACATAATCCAACATTATAACATTATCGCATAATTTTTCCCTAATAAAGTGAAAACGGGTATCAATATGCTTCGTCCTGCTGTGGTGGACGGGATTTCGAACGAGATTAATGGCACTCTGACTGTCAGAAGCTAAGTTAACTGATGAAAGTTTACCTGTTATCTCATAGATAAATCGACGCAAGTAACACGCTTCCTTTGTGGCAGACGCTAGTGCCATATACTCTGCTTCCGCCGAGGATAAGGCAACAGTAGGTTGCTTTTTCGACTCCCAAGATACAAGCCCTCCACTCAACTTGAAGGCGTACCCAGTGTATGACCTTCTATCTATCGTGCAGTTCGCCCAGTCAGCGTCACAATAACCTTCTAAGGGTTTTCCGCTTTTCCTGTAAACCAATGAATAGTTTAGAGTACCCTTTAAGTACTGCAGAACCCTTTTAGCAGCATTCCAGTGTTCCTTCGTATAACACGTGTTATACTGACTTAAGTAGCTAGTGGCGTAGGCGATATCGGGCCTAGAGTTTACCGAAAGGTACATTAGTCCTCCTATTAAGTTTTGGTAAGGATAAGACTCACCAACTTGTCCTTCGGTTCTCCTTTCCATATTCTTTTTAACTAAAGGAGTGTCCACTGTCTTGCAATCATTCATATTAAACTTATCCAGTAACGATAAGATATAATTTCTCTGGTTTATTCTTACACTATCGGAATCATATTCAATTTGCAAACCTAAATAACATTTCAAGATTCCGAGATCTTTCAGAGAAAAATATTTCGACAAATCCTTTTTGACAATGTCAAATGTCAATTCGGATTTATAGAAGACTATTATGTCATCGACAAATATTCCTAAGATTATGAGTTCTTCACCAAAGAGTTTCGTATATACGCAAGGCTCAGATGGAGTTCCTGTAAAACCTATTTTTATAAGCGTTTCGTTTAACTTTTTATTCCAAGCTCTCGGCGCCTGTTTAAGGCCGTACAAGGATTTATGCAACAAACAAACCTTGTTTTCCTTGCCTTTTTCTATGAACCCAAGGGGTTGCTCCATAAAAACTTCTTCTTCTAAGTTTCCATTAAGGAACGCGGTATCAACGTCTAAGTGTTTCATTCTTAAACTCATCTCTGCAGCTAATGCAAACAAAGTGCGGAGAGAAGAGTGACGAATCACTGGTGCAAACGTCTCGTCATAGTCTACGCCTTTAACTTGATTAAAACCTTTCACGACAAGTCTGGCTTTATATTTTGTGACATTACCATAAGCGTCCTTTTTAAGTTTGTAAACCCATTTACATGGTATGACCTTTTTGTTTGGTCTATCTACTAGATCCCATGTTTGGAGTTTTATTAGAGAGTTGTACTCATCAGCCATTGCATGGTGCCACTTATCAGCATCATCAGCATGAGTAGCTTCATAATATGTCGTAGGTTCATTGGTATCAACCGTCGGCACATTGTAAGTAAGAAAATCTGGTGGATTTCTGTTTCTTGCGGGATACCTCCGCTCCGAAACTGATTGTTCCACTTTCAAACTTGGTGGCCTTTCATCGACACTAGGAAGTCTCAGCTCATAGAATGATTCTGATTCTCTCATATTTGCTGATTCTTCAGCACTTTCTACATTTACTTGTGAAGTTGTCTCAGCTATGGTGTCGATACTGTCAACACAATCGAAGAATTGACCATCTTCATGTTCAGGTTCGTGATCTTCGAATAACAATATGGAATCTGACTGTACCCCAAGTTCAGACTGTCTCTGCTCCTTCAATCCTGTAAAACAATTCTCAAAAAAGGTTGCATCTCTGGACGTAATCACTTTTCGTGGGTTAGCAGGATCCCTAAATATATAAGTATTTGGATTTTCTGAATAACCGACAAAAATCGCTTCCTTTGCCTTTACGTCTAACTTTTTCCTGTGACATGAAGGTATGTGTACAAGTGCTCTGCATCCAAACACTTTCAAATGACTAAGGTCATTTCTACAACCACACCACCTGTCCTCCGGAATTTGACCACCTAAGGCTCTGTGAGGAGACCTATTCTTTAGGTACACGGCAACTTGAAAAGCATCTTCCCAGTATGCTTTTGGCAGTAAGCTTTCTGCTAGCAACGTCCTCGCCTTCTCGGTTATTGAGCGTTGAGTTCGTTCAGCAGCCCCCACTTGTTGAGGACTGTAAGGCGTCGTCGTTTGATGTTCGATACCTTTAGAGGCAAGATAATCAACGAATTCCCTATTAACGAACTCCTTACCCCCGTCAGTCCTAACCGCTTTAATTTTCTTATCTAATTGGTTCTCAACAAAGGATTGGAAAATACTGAATTTCTCTTTAACCTGTGTCTTGGAAGAAATAAAGTAAGCAAATACCTTTCTTGTAAAGTCGTCAACTATGGTTAACATATACCTGTTACCCTGAAAAGAGTTAGTTGACAAAGGTCCCAATAAATCCATATGGATCAGTTGTAAAGGAGAAGTAGCTCTATTATATGATACCTTCTTAAAAGGTTTTCTTGCCTGTTTTCCTTCCACGCAAGCGATGCAATTGTTTTTATCTACTACTGTAAACTTTACACCTACCTCGTGATTCTTGAGTTGGGTCATGCCTATACGACACAGGTGTCCTAACCTCTTGTGCCAGAGTTTGTAACTAATATTCTGACAGTCAGAGTGCACATCCTGCGTCAAATGATTACTTGCCACATTCTCGGGAACATTAACAGTACCATCTACAACGTACAGTCCACCACAGGGCGAGGCATGAAGTACCGAATCACCTGTAAAATGAAAATTATCAGATTTATAAAAGTTACATCCATTTTTATCAAAAGTACAAACAAAACCCTTATCAACAGCTTTCTGCACAGACAGTAAGTTAGCTTTTAAATCAGGTACAAAAGCAACATCGCTGATCTTGTTGATTACGTTATTGGGTGTGTTTATTGAAATGTCTCCTATGCCGCAGCATTTAATCTGCTCTCCGTTTGCGACAGTAACACTACCTTTGTTTTGTATCGTAATGTTCTGAAACCAATCTTGTCTGAAACTCATGTGTTTAGTACAACCAGAATCTACATAAAATACCTCCTTGCTTGAGTTGCCAAAAGTATTGAGAGCTGTAAATGTGGTGTTCTTAGCATTCTCCGTATTGGCTTTCTCCTTCTTGTTTCGCAATGGACAGTCGGGTCTCTTATGACCAGGTACTTTACAGTCGTAGCAGACTATTTCCTTCTTCTTAGATTTAGGTTTCTTCTTCGCATGAAAGACGGAATCTATGGATATAGCTGCATCTTTAGACATTTCGTTCAGCAGTTTTCTCTTTACTAAGTCACTAGTCACGTCTATATTGCAATTTTCCAAAGCCATAATGAGAGGTTCATATTTTGGGGTGAGACCTCCCAAAAGTATAGCAGCAACAGACCTGTCCTCTATGACTACATCAATATCCGCAAGATCCTGTGCGGTTGATATCACTGCATTTATGTACAGTTCAATATTTTCAAAATCTGACAGACTCAACCTGTACAGTTTTCGCTCTAAAGCAAGTCTTCTTCCCATTCCCTTATCCTCAAAAGCCTGTTGCAAAAGTTTCCACGCTTCGGCTGCAGTTTTCGCACATTTGACGTGAGTAATAGCTGCACCGTCTATTGTTAAGCATATTTTTGCTAGAGCTTTCTCGTCGTTGCGTACCTTGATCGAAGCAGGGGTCGTGTCATCTTCCGAATAACCACTTATTGTTACCCACAAATCCTCGTGTAAAAGGTAATTCCTCATCTTAAACTTCCAAGTAGGATATCCATCTTTATTCCTCAGACAAAATGATGGAATCGAAGATGAATTCGACGTAGAGGGATTCGACTTATTAACACTCGAAGCATCTCCAGTTTCTTGTGGCATTTCGAATAGTCAAAATTATTAATCACGCAAAAAAAAACTGATTCAACTAATTTACAAATTCAATTTTAAACTCTTCTGCATTTCGTGCTGATAACGTGTTGTAATATTTGATGGTAAGAGCTAGAAGAGCATTTAATAAAATTATTTGTAAATTGAGAATTAGTAAAAAGATGTTGATTGTCAAGAGTGTTTATTTGAAGTAACTAAGGAGCACATAAAAAAAGAATAATATTATAAGCAAGTCTACACAACAGAGGTTACTATCTACAACAAAAACAATACATTGAATTACTGTTTCAAAACCCTCACAGTGTTATTCAAAATCTTTGCCGATACCAGTTCATTGGCATTTGAGAGCTCCACGCAATTCAGTACTTAAATATTTAAGGGTGGCGGTTAGTGCCGAGACGTTCGCCTCGAATTTATTAAGAAAACACCCACTCGTGTCGTTTACCTATGCTAATGAACTAGGAATAAGGTTTACGAACCCGTAAATCAATTGTTTCTGGTTGGTAAATGATTGCTTTAATCACGAGGATATAGGGCGACTCCTAGTAAAAGTATAACTGTACCTATAGGTGAAAAACTTAATAAAATGGCAGGCTTATTGCCTAACGTTTCTGACGCTTGCCTTCGCAATCTCTATCTCTTTCTCTCAAACGGTATAAAAGTATGACAGAAAGAGACGGTGAAAGCGAAGGCAAGCGACATAGGTAAGCGTTATACAACACGGCCTCTGTTGTATGTAGTAGTAACGTAAGTAACGTATCCGTATACAGAAATTGACGTCCAAAATTTGAATGATACCTTATTTATTGAAATCGGATGAGTGTCTCGACGCTACAGTGGAACATCCGTAAATACAAACATAGACTGCTAAAATCATTACACTCCTTTTGGCTTTGCCGTAATCGTGTAAAAATGACTTAGCTCCATATCAATAATTCTGTGCACTACAAACAACAGTTCATTTTCTTAAGTTTTTCACCTATAGCATCTTTGAATCCCTTATCATCATACTTAGGCCATACTGAAAGTTTCTGGATTCTAAAAAATAAGACTACGCATTATCGTTATGACACATTTATTGCTTTTCAAAGTATATACCCTCCCTATTTACACACTTTTGCATTCGCTGGAACCATTGTGAAAAGCAGTGGGTCCAGTCTTCCTTAGGGACTTCTTCGATGGCCTCGTGGAAAGCATTCACTGCCATTTCCGGACTTGTAAACCGTAAACCTCTAAGTTTATCTTTAATCTTTGGGAACAAAAAGAAATCGCATGGTGCAAGATCAGGGCTGTATGGCGGATGAGTCATTAATTCTACATTTGAGGCCTCCAAATAGGCATTCGTTGCTTTAGCGGAATGTGCCGACGCGTGGTCGTGATGAAGGACTATTTTGCTACGGGGACGCTTTTCACGAATTTTTTCAAACACTTTGGGCAAGCACGTGTTCACATACCAATCTGCAGTTACTGTCTTTTGGTTTTCAAGTGACACAGTGGTGTAATGTCCCGATTTGCCGAAAAACGAAGCAACCATTTTCTTACCTGTGCTTCGACTCTTTTTTACTTTCGTCGGCAAGCCTTCAAAAGGAAAGACCCATTCAGCCGATTGATTGACTTTTTCTTTCCGGTTCAAAGCAGTATACCCAGGTTTCGTCACCTGTCACGATTATATACAGCCATTGATTGTCCTCTGTCAATTTTTTTTATCATTTTGCGACACCACTCTACACGCAGTCGTTTCTGGTCTTCCGATAAATCATGCGGTATCCATCGGGTGCAAAGTTTCCGAACCTTCAGATGCAAATGCAATATCTTTTGGACCTGGCTCATTCCAATTCCTAAGGTAGTACGAATTTGCTGGCATGTAATTTTTTTGTCAGTTTCAATTAGTTGTCGTACAGTATTAATATTAATATCGGTAACCGCAGTTGCTGGCCGGCCTTCACGTTCATCGTCATGGAGATGGTCACGTCCTCGTCTAAACTCACTAAACCAGGAATAGACAGAGCTACGACATGGGGCTTCATCACCAAATGCTAATAGAAGTCTTTGACAACTCTCTTGCTGACTTAATCCACATCGGAAATCGTAAAAAATCATGGATCGAAAATTTTCACGACTTAAATTCATTGCAACAGCGACACACAAATTTCAATCCAACACCACGATGATTAAACAAATGACAGTCTCGTAAATTAAAAAGTAATACTAAGTAAAGTAGGTAATAGTAAGTAATACTAGTATACTGCCAGAGAGTTATTTTTTCAAATCCTATTATAGTTTTTTTAATTTTCTTTTTATAAGTGGCCAGTTCCAGAAACTTTCAGTATGCCCCACGTATAACATCTAAGACTCGAGCACAAACATTCGTATTTTTCGTACCAATATCTGGCCCGACCGGGAATCGACCCCAGGAACTCAACCTTCGTAGTCAGATTCTCTAACAACTAGGCTATCCGGGTGTCAAATAAACGAAATATCATGGGATAACTGACAGCAATTGACCTAGTCCCAAAGTAAGTAAAGCTTGTGATGGATGGGTAAGTTACTACTAGGTAACGGATAAATATACTAATAAAAAGATTAAGCACCTACCTACGTAACCATCGTAGGTACGTATACGATGATTTTTAATGTGTGATTAGGAACCATTTTTTCTAGATCAGTATTCTATGGCAATCACGTTTACGTCGCAGTTACATGAAAAAAAACATCTATATTTTTAAAATTTATTTATTTACGTATAAGTATTTGACTTGCACATTAAAAAGCTTTATTTAACAATAAAATAAGGTATAAAAACAGGGACTAAGTATAAAATTAACATAACTAAAACTAACTTAAAATAGCTAAACAGAAATTAAAAACTAAAAATTATTATCTAAATTTGGACCCTTAGGTAAGGTGCCCATCACGCGGGCAGCATTCTCAAGTTGAATTGCTATAGCATTTTAGCGGAAATGATTATTAAATGATTATTTGGTGGAAATTCACTTTTTAATTAAAATCGTTGTCACCCTACACATAATTTTATCTATGAGCTTAAAACCGCTTTGTCAGTTTCCTTAACAAACTTTGACGCGAGACCTGTCAAATTCAAGATGACACTGGACGAAACTACTTGACTACAACAAATTTAGGATGACCATGACCCAATGATGATTCGGTGGATGGAGGATGTTTTAACAATAAAGTTTTTTTTTAATCAAACAGAGACTTCATTGTTTCTAGACCTCGTCTATGAAATTCCATTTTTTTTATATAAAGAGGGGGCAAACCAGCAGACGGGTCACCTGATGGAGAGCGAAGGGGAGGGTGGGGGGGTTCTAGGGATCAATATTTTCCAACTCCTGATCACCGATTAAAAATCATTGTATATACATATTACTTTTAAAGTAAACACGCAAGATTTATTATGAAATATGTTACATTTACACTGATGTTCACAATTTAGTACATAACCACAATTTCAAATGTCTTTTGTATGTTAAAAAGGACAAGTTACACACATAAATATACATTTAAAATTACGTATTTAACTTGCATTTTCATTCTACAATAAGTATTTATTAACAAGGCCTGTTGACGATTTCATTCATGTAGCGTTAACAAAAACGGCCTTGAGATTTGCATTTTCTCAATTTTTTAGATTAATAAATACCTATAAAATAAACTAACTTACTTAGCCTATCGGGCATTTCATTTCATTTCATTTCATTTATTTATTCAAGAACAATATACTTACATTGTGTTTGAAATCATAATGGGTATTTGACCAAATTACACAACATTACAGCAGAATACATACAATAAATTAATAAATACAAGCTAATTAAACAAAACAATAATAAAAACAATTCAAGCCAATTAAACAAAAAAGCTAGGTAGTCAAAGTTAAACCAGAAAGCCAGGTCATATGCATTCTATTAATAACAAACTTGACAGCGGGAAAGCACACATGCAAGTAATCAGTCCACTTTGCAAAAACGTGGACATTATTTTCTTTACCAAGGTCGAGACGGCGACGTCGGCAGACAGTTGGGACATTGTCACCATTTTCTTTCCGGCCAGCGACTTTCAATTAATTATTATCAAAATGAAATATTTATAAAGCCGCTAAAACGATCTCTTCTACGTTCTGTTGTTGAATAAAAATCAATGTCTAAACAGCTGCGAAATCTCCGGTTAAAATAAATATCTATACAGCCATCATGAGAAATATATTTAAACACCAACCTTATTGTCTGTCTCATAGAGTTGTATAGATATTTTTGCCGTTTTGGTAACGTATATATATTTATGACCTTGACTGTAGGTATTTATTTGCGTGCGTGTGTACGTATGTTTGTCTCCGAATATAAGAAATGACCACTCTGTCAACAGTGATCCGAAGAAGAACATACACACATCCTACATGTTTGATTGTCTAACGTGCGGACGCTCGCGATCACATTACCATCTCTTTCTACCCTCATTATGTGCCGTTTGACAGAAAGAAATGATCAAAGCCATTGTAATTCCGAGTGCGTTAGAGAAAATGGCTACTAGTTGTTAGCACAAATAACGCCAGAAATTGATTATATCACAGCAAAATTAAGGAATAATAATCGTCTATGAACTAGGGTCAAACAGCAATTTCAATTATTTTCATTGTAGCCACGTAAAAAGAGAATTATTAATTTTCCCACCTACGACACCATTTTCCTTCAACCGGCCATTCAAAGAAGAACCCCAGGTAAGTATGTAAAGGCTCTGCTTCCAGTTTATTGATGAAAATGAGGGGAGTAGAGCTCAATTGTAATTGGCTATGGTTTTCACGACAATAACAATTTGCCAAAGAAATAGAGTTTGTGAAACGGTATTGCATAACCGATATGATTTTACGTTTTAATAATGGTTACCTTCGGTACCAAACAATAATAATCACAAGTTTAACACGATGAACACGACATGTGAAGTGAATAGGGATGTTGACACCACGTAGGTACCTACTTTTTTTACGAATTCCACTTACGACAGCTGCCACTTAGGTCAGATTTTTTTTTCATACCTTCATCAAAATTTATGAAATTCCGTATAGGTCTGAAAATCAAAACGGCTGAAGTAAGTGGAATGTTACAGAATAACTTTTTGCGTGTTGGTAAATAAAATAATCTAAATCGGTTCAGCGGTTTAAGCGTGAAGAGGTAAAAGACAGACAAACTGTCGCATAGTAGGTAAGGAAGTAAGGACTATTTATTAGTACTCCACTTGTATTTAAAATTTTAAATTTTTTCACCACTTTCGAATTTCGGAGTGATATGATTTAAAAAATCTCTCCTTAGGCGATGTGCACATTGATTACCGCTAAAAGAGGTTACAACAACTACACATCTAGCAAACATATTTCCATGGCGACCACTGGTGGTTTAACGCAAGGGTGGCGCGTGCCGGCCAGTGGTCAGTACTCACCCCGCAGTCGGCCGGTCGATCCGCCATGGACACACACTGAAAACTTAAAGTACCCGCCGCCATGACGGATGACATACCAGGTGAATTATCTTATTGAAAAAACGCGCGTTCATTTGTCTATGCTTCGGAGTGGGTTTTAAAAAGTTGAAGTGTCATTTGTTTTTTTTCGAAGGCCAGGCGTAATGGTATGTGACGTTGTTACGGCTTTACTTTGTACAGCCGCGGAACGAGGATGTTCGTCAGCCTTCAAATATGAGTACTTTTACTTAACATTTTGCCAGCACGTGTTACCTTTCTATGTAACAGACCAGACTGTTGCATAGAAAATTATGCTTACCTGTTTGATATAGAGTTAAAATTTAGTCGAACCAATGTTCTTTGACAATGAATAGTAAAGCTAAAACCTCTTTATTGGTATGACCTGCCATTAAACTCTGATAAACAAAGTGATAAAACCTTTCGCTTAAGATGATTAAAACAAAATTGCTTCTTTAGAATGAGACTGAAACCTATATTACGTTTATTTTTGAAATAAACATTAATTCGAATTGTGTCAGTATCGTTCTAACTAAGCGAAATGCAAACAGCTTCTGTCAATATCATCATTGCAATCATTGTGATTCCTTGACGTCAACAGCTTGACTACAAGCAAAACTCGACTTTAAGATGACGAACCTTTTTATTCCGCCACTGTACCTACTATCGAATCAACTGAATTGTGACTCACTGTGGAACCTGAGGCCGTATTATTGTCCAACGCGCGGACGCTTGCTTTCGCATTCACTATTTGCTTCTGTCAACCGGTATAAGGGTGAAGACCAAAAAGTTCCACATCTGTTAAAGCTGCATTAGCAGGTATTTATAATTACTATTAATTTTTTCCATTGTGACACGAAAATTATCCATAAAAAGGTATGGTTAATTTTCGTGTCACAATGGAAAAAGTTAATGGTAATTTTAGCTACCTGCTAATGCAGTTTTTAATAGATGTGCAACTTTTTGGTCTTTACCCATATGATGGTGACAAAAGGAGATTTTTCTTCTTGGACTTACCCTACCGAGTTGGTGAAATTAAAACTCAATTAGGTACAAGCGGGTGAAATTCAATATGCAAGATTTGACACAAACAAACATTGCAAGTTAAATAAAAGCTTGTAATAAATAAGCTTTTTTGCTGACTACTGTTTACTTAATTGATGTAGGTATTGCATTGTTATCCAACTATAACAACTGTTATACAAATAGAAATAGGTACAAAAACTATATTGTGATTAATTCTAGATCCAGACATTGACTTCAAAAGTCACGCAAATATTATTTTCAAATACGTATATTAATATCAAGACACCTTCATTTAGACTCGTCTATACAATCTTCAAATGTCATATTTAAGGGAGTACTTATAAGTAAAACTTTCTCGATAAGCCAATGGAACAGTTGAGTTAATTTTTCCCATAAGGGCACGGCGTTGATTTTAAATACACTCCTCAGGTCATGCATGCAGGGAATCAGGTGATCCGCATGCTCGTTTGCCCTCTTTCACATAAAAATTAATAGTAAAAAAAATCCTAAAAGTCAATACCGAGGTTTTTCTGTGGACAAGTTTGCTGAACACACATTCATATGCAGCAACTCTTGCATCAGATATAAAGAACGATAGCTATATAGATAGGTACAAACAAACACAAATACAAGTTTGATTATTGGTAGCGGCACAATAGTTCAGTCAATAATTCCAACTGAATGAGGGTTTTCTATGAGAGGCTATTTGGCGCTAGTATCGTCAGGTCCGTTTGACAACTTGGACATTTGTTGTATGGGTGTAACGTCAAATAGACCTTACGATACTAACGCCATCTAGCGATATTCCACCTGTCAGAAAACCTTGAACGACTACTTTAATAGCATTCTACTAATATGATAAATGAGAAAGTTTGTATGTGGGCGGGTGCGTGCGCGTATGTGTTTGGTACTCCTTCACACTAAAACGGGTGGACGGATTTGGACCAAATTTGGTATGTAGATTGCTGGACGTCTAAAATAACACATAGGCTACTTTTATCCCGATATTCCCACGGGATCGAGGTAAAATCCTAAAATCTTAACCGCTAGAGACTTGAAATTTTGAACTTGTAAAGGGGGCGGTAGTCCATAAAAGGTTGGGAACATATGATTTACCCGAACGAAGCCGCGGGTATAAGATAGTGTGATGGTACCTAATGGTTCGACTATTACTGGGTTACGTGACGCGTTAAACGCGATACATGTTACTGCAATTAGTACTAACTTAGTTCTATTGCCGTTAAATATATTAAATGGAATGTAATTACCTTTATGAAATTCGGATTTAACTAGCAACGTTCTTATGTTACGGCTGGGCAGCGTCCGGGAAGCTCCGCAATATCTTGTCATCCGATATACCGCAGTGTCTCAAGTCAAGTCTTTGACCAGTGTGTGTTGCCAGTGATGACTTATGGCACTGAGACGTGGCCGCTAACGATGGGTCTTATAAGGAAGCTCAAGGTCACTCAGAGGGCGATGGAGAGGGCTATGCTTGGAGTTTCTCTGCGGGATCGCATTAGAAATGATGAATTCCGCGCAAGAACTAAAGTCACGGACATAGCTCGAAGAATCGCTAGACTTAAGTGGCAGTGGGCAGGGCACATCGCCCGTAGAACTGACGGCCGATTGGGGCCGAAAGGTTCTCGAGTGGCGTCCGCGGACCAGAAGACGCAGTGTAGGTAGACCTCCAACAAGATGGAGCGACGACCTGGTGAAGGTAGCGGGAACGCATTGGATACGGATGGCGTAGGGCCGATCTGTTTGGCAAGCCTTGGTCGGCCTATGATCAGCAGTGGACATCTTTCAGCTGAAATGATGAATGATGATGTTCTTACGTACACATTTAGACCTGCTTCCGAGAAATCCCGTTTCTGAAATTCCCGGTAATACCCGGGAATTTTATACCATCCAAAGAACCGGTACCGTTCACAAATCCCGGTTCCTCCCGGTTCCACTGATTAAGAAAAAAAAGCGTAATATAACAATTATTGTGCACATACTATCCATTTTCATATTGTTCGTGACAAAGGTAGGTACCTCTTTTATATTCTAGATCTATTCTACTACGAAGGAATATTCTAAGATCCGGCTGCAAGATTGCAACGTTCATCAAGTATTTTAGTTAACAATTATAAAAGGAGCAATATTTTTGGGCCGGACTGCCCATTGAAATATGCTCGCTACTATGTTTGTTTAAATTAATGTGAAATTGACTTTTTGAGGAAAATTTGATTAACTACTTCTTAAAATAAACTCTACTTCATAGATATGAACGTAAAGGACTTTTCATCACTTACGCTCTGAAAGTAGGTTGCATTAAACTTGAATGATGATTTTACTATCTGGTATTATGGGAATTCGATTTTGAATGGAACATGGTGTATTGAAAACAAGCTTTTTGGCAATCCGATATTGAGAAAAACTCGGTGACAGGAAAGTCAGGTATTCTGGGAATTTGGTATTTTAGAAGTTGGGTAAGTCGGCAATCTAGTATTTTGCAATTCTGATATCTAGGTAACGAGCGAAAACTGAGACGTTCCGAGTGTCAAAGTGGAAATAATCTTACAGTCAATACATACTTAAATACATATTAAACATCTAAGTCTCAAGAGATTAAAAATTAATTAGGTAACAATCATTAAAGTTGCCCGCAGAATCCCGTGCCAAATTTTATGTTTATAAAAATATACACGTCGACTTGAGAACCTCCTCCTTTTGTTTTCGTCGGTTGAAAACCAATGGCGTTTTTCCTCGGCCACCATAAACTGTACAGGGTTGGAATTTGAAACCCCATTCTTTATTCAACTAGCCTCATTTTAAGTATGTAATAGGTACAAAAATTACTAGTATTCTTGTTCTATTAGCATATAATAATTCACACCGCAACGTATGCTAATGCCTGATTCGCATGCCGCCGCCCCGCCCTGGGGGCCTACTATGAAATTAGATTTTCGAACTTCATATCGTGCCGTCTCTTTTACTCTTCAGATTAATACTATTTGCGTGAACGAAATGGCACGATATGAAGTTCGAAGATAAATAACTCATTACCACTTCGACTTTGCACAGTCGTTAGGAAAACATCGATTCGTTTTATGGTTCCCCGTACCCAAAAAGTATGTATGTAAACTCTTTATGGTACAAAAAACTATTGACAACCTGAATTTTTATCCCTTTAACTTTGAGTAAACGAGAGGAAAGACCTTTGGGGAAATTTAGGCAGAGGAAGTACAAAGGAAGTACAGAAAATTAGGAAAGTGCTAATGGCGGTCCAAATTGGAATTTAAGAAGATGGAAATTGATACTTCCCCAAAGACCACAAGATTACCAAAGGCTATATGACTGTGATGCCCTACCATTTCCTTAGAAAAGAACTGCCAGATTTCCCTTTCTTCTTTCTTTTTTTTTTTTGATTTTTATTTCTGTAATATTTTGGTTGTAATTATTCTCTGCGTAAAGGGACTATAGAAAACAAACTGAAAAATGTTGATATATGGGGAAAATTTGTGTCTTAACTCCTGACCAGTGGTGGTGTAGGGGTATAAGCACGCAGCGCGGAATGCTGAGGATTTGGGTTCGTTTCCCAGCGCTAGTCTCTTTTTCGGGTTTTTTTCTGTGTATCCATGTTTCAGTTTGTATTTAGTATAAAATATTAGGATTTCACGGGATGACCGTAAAAGTAAAATTTGGTGTAAAAAATAAGAGTACAAAAAGACTCCAAAAAACTAATCTTGGTAAATTAAATATTTTGTATTTACGTAATATTGTAAGCTCTGCCCTTCCCGTATTATTGCTGTGTTTAACGCGTCGCGGGAGGGCGCAGGCTGAAAATCAGCGCCGCCGGCTTCCTAACCGGCAGCATTTATGCTGAGCCTGAGCCAATTGCCACAATTTTTTTTTTTTTTGTTTTGTGTGTTTTTGTTCATCACATTGCATCAAGTGTGCCTTGTTATGGTAATAGTAATGTGATGTTTCGAGTCGGTAATTTGTGTATTATGTTAAATACCTGCAATACAAATAAGGTTTATGTCAGAATAAGTCGATTTGGGAATTATTTGATATGAATAACATAAACGGATTATATCAAAAAAACCGGCTAAGTGCGAGTTGGACTCGCGCACCGAGGGTTCCGTACAAATTTATACCTATGTATCTATGATCATCCAGTCTTAGCAGACCCCTGCTCCTAAGCAAAATGTGCGCAGTGTAGGATCATTGTAGATTGGTTACTGTACTGGTACACACAAAAAAAATTATGCTTTTCGCAATTTTTCCTTTATCTGTGCTATAAGACCTTGCTTCGTACCAAATTTCAAGATTCTGAGTTCACGAGAACTACCCTGTAGGATTTGATTCCCTTGCGAGTGCCGAAAATTTGCGGCATAAATAGATTGGTTACTGATATAGACAGACAGACAAAAAATTTATGCTTTTCGCAATTTTTCCTTTATCTGTGCTATAAGACCTTGCTTCGTACCTAATTTCAAGATTCTGAGTTCACGAGAAGTACCCCGTAGGTTTTGATTCCCTTGCGAGTGTCGAAAATTTGCGGCACAAATTGATTGGTTACTGATATAGACAGGCAGACAAAAAATTTATGTTTTTCGCAATTTATCTGTGCTATAAGACCTTGCTTCGTACCTAATTTCAAGATTCTGAATTCACGGGAAGTACCCTGTAGGTTTCGATTCCCTTGCGAGTGTCGAAAATTTGCGGCATAAATAGATTGGTTACTGATATAGACAGGCAGACAAAAAATTTATGCTTTTCGCAATTTTTCCTTTATCTGTGCTATAAGACCTTGCTTCGTACCTAATTTCAAGATTCTGAGTTTACGGGAAGTACCCTGTAGGTTTTGATTCCCTTGCGAGTGTCGAAAATTTGCGGCATAAATGGCTGTATTTTGATTGTGTTGGCTTAGAAGTTTGATTTTTTCACAGCTCCAACGGACAGTAGACCTTGAGTATTTGATATAAATTTCAGCTTGATACCTCCACGCGTTCCTGAGGAAAAGGGTCTTGACAGACGGACGGACGGACAAAGTGATCCTATAAGGGTTCCGTTTTTTCCTTTTGAGGTACGGAACCCTAAAAATAGATGTTTTGTTTGACTTTTTAATGACATTTCGGTTAGGAAATTCAGCCCAGACAGCCAGGCTATTAGCACGGCGCCTTTCTAAAATTGTTCTAGCACTTAGCCTGTTTAACATATTCATCACCACGAAAGTGACGTCAAGGGTGAGTGGATTCTTTTACCACGAAACTAAGGCTTTGTTCGTGGGCTATAATTTCCGGCGACCTTGCCGCTAATCTGATGAGATCCATATCATCCTGAATTATCGGTTGCCTTTTTTCAGCTGGCCAGCATGTCACTTTAAAAAGGTTAATGGTGGAGTTAAAAAGATGTTGTTAGTCGGTATTTTTAACTCCCGACACAAAAAGAGGGGTGTTATAAGTTTGACCGCTACGTGTGTGTGTCTATTTGTCTGTCTGTGGCATCATAGCTCGTAAACGGGTGAACCGATTTGGATGCGGTTTTTTTATTAGAAAGCTGGTTTCTTGGCAATGGTGCTTAGATATGTTTCATCAAAATCGGTTCAGCCGTTTCAAAGTTATCAGCTCTTTTGTCAGTTGCGGAAGGGATCTTAGACGCATAATGGGCATTACAATGTTCAAACATACGTGTGACATAATTGCGTTGGGGATATTTAAATTTTTAAACTTATATTTATTAAGAGACAAAAGTCAAGAGACACCTAAAAAATTGGCTTCTTAAGCACACATTCTACACTTTTCACGAGTTCATTAACTTTAGATGCGTATTTAATTGTTCATTAACATTTTGGCATGACGTTTTTGTGGAATAATTTCTCGACCATGAGCTTTACAGTGAAAGAAAACTTCATGAGGAAATCTGCACACCTCTGCGGTGAAATTGGATGGTGTGTGTGAAGTTCCCAATCCGTAGTAGCCGCGCGTGGGAACTACGGCTCAAGCTCTCTCATTCTGAGAGGAGGCCTGTACCATGCAGTGGGACTTATATAGGCCGGCATTTGATAGTTTGCCCAACCTTGAAAAATAGCAAGCAACGAAGAATAGAAAGCTGAAGGGTTAGGTCACGGACTGGAATAGCCCGTCCGCCTTAATTGTTAGTTGTATGCAGGTATGTAATCAGACGAATTAACCAATAGAGTGGCAATGTCATACAATTTATATAAAAAAGTGCGGATTGGGAACATCACACACACCATTGAATAGCTTCGCAGGTGTAAGTATCCCGATTTTTTCCTTCACCAAAAATTTTATAGTAAACTAGCTGTTGCCCGCGACTCCGTCTGCGAAGTCAAGAGTAGGGGTATGAAAAATAGATGTTGACCGATTCTCAGACCTGCCCGATATGCACACAAAAAATCATGAGAATCGGTCGAGCCATTTCGGAGGAGTTTGGTAACAAACACCGCGACACGAGAATGTATATTAGATTTCAAAAGATGGAGCGTTTAAGTGGCGATCTTAAAGAGCGTGAACGATCGATGAACAAAAATAATCGGCTATTAATTCTATTGGCCACGAATGGGCGTTTGTACATGGCATTCCGGAGGGTTGACGAGGAGTCGAAGGGGTGTCGTCAATTGAAATGGACGTGAGGCGTGCTGGGGAAATTGAAGGGCATTTCTTTTGTGGCAATTTATTTTGCGTTGCCCCCAACAAGACGGAGCGACGACCTAAGTTGGATGCGTATGGCGCAGGGCTGATCTGTTTGGCGAACCGTGGGAAGACCTATGTTCAGCAGTGGACGTCTTTCGTTTAAAATGATGATGAAATTTCAAATGGAATTTCCGAAAACTCACGAGGTGAAAGCCGTGGTTTGACGATTCTCTAGAGAGGCCTGCTCTGTTGGTTAGTTCCTCTATGGTAGTAATGTACATCGTATATCAAAGGCGGGGGAATGTTTGCTTTTGACTTGTAGGTGCTAGTAATTAGGTTTGTGTATAGTTTATTAGGTTGTGCCTATAATGTTAGGTAGTTAGCTTGGTAGTCGTGAAATATATCGAGGGATGGAAAGACATTAATCAGAATATTTTTGGTTAACATTAACTACTAGGTACTGCCATAATCCCAAATATTACTAGCTGTTGCCCGCAATTCCGTCTGCGAAGAATAGAGGTATGAAAGACAGCCCAGTAGGCTAATTGTCCAACTCCCTCGCAATCGCCATCGCGTTCATTTTGACAGTTCTTGTATGGGCTGATAATTGGTATCGGAAACAGCCAGCTGTCACAGCCATACAACAACTGTCATTTCAATCCGATGCCAAGTGTCAAAAAAGTTACAGTAAAATTACATAAAGTTTACCACTGACAGATGGTTTGCCTTCATTTCATATTCAACTTTAACAACCTACAAATAAAGCCAATTTTTGAATACTGTTACCCACGTTTGCAGATTTTGTAATAACTACTTTATTTGTATGGTGTTAAAGTTGGAAATGAAATGAAGGCAAGCCATCTGTCAGTGGTAAACTAAAGGTAAACGTATTGTACACAATTACCCTGCTGGTACGACCTATTCTCAGTCTCAGACCTACCAACAATAGAGAAAAAAATTCATTAAAATCGGTCAGGCCGTTTCGGAGGAGTTCGATAACAAACGTGACACGAGATTTTTACACATTAGATAAACTTGAAAGTATGAATGAATGGATTGGATGAGTGGATATTTGTTATTCTTTCACGCTTAAATGGTTTGACGGATCCTGATGAAATTTGGCACACAGATAGCTTATAACCTGAATTAACATATTGGATAGTTTTTATCCCGGAAAATTGCATTGTTTCCGCAGGATAGCGATAAATGAATTTTTCGCAGGCGGAGTCGCGGGCAACAGGTATACGGAATAAAGACTCAATTATAATTTTTCCCGAAATTGAGGTACGTGTATATTATTATTCAGTTGCGCCTTTTTTAGGGTTCCGTATACTCCATCAAGGAACCCTTATAGTTTCGTCATAACCGTATGGCTGTTCGTCCCCAGTTTAAATTAGAGACTGTAATTATTCGTGGGTATACTCGTATATATTAAATAACTACATATTTAGAGTGATAAAATAAGACCTTCAAAGAACCACTTCCCCTTTCACATTCACATTTTCACATTCTTTCCTTAAGTGGGCATGATATTTGTTTTGTCGTCTTTGCTACGATAAGTAATTTTTCGATTTGAGGATCAGACTTTCGCAAAATATTTAACTTTGAAGTAATAATGTTTTTATTACTAAATGTGACGTAGTACAAAAAAGTCGTCGTAATACCTACAAACTTAACAAACGAGCTAGCAATACCGTTGATGGTCCTCGCTGAAAACTTTAGTACTTTTTCCTTTTTCTCTTTCACTAACATGACATATTTCGAACTTCACAGTTTAACTGGTTATTGCGATAAAGTACTAGTGTTCAGCGACTTACAAAAACCTTGTTTCAGAAACGGGCGCCGTGTTCACGTTCGGCAAATCCCACTTCGCGGACAACGAGCCGAGCCACTTCTTCATCAAGAGTGACCCCATCGTCGCCATCTCATGTGGGGACGAGCATAGCGCTGTTATATGCCGTAAGTATTCTAAGTACTTACGTAATTCAATGCCGTGTGATGTTCTCAATCTGCACAGAGTCCGCGAGGAAACTGCGGCGCGGGAACTCTCATTCTGAGAGGAGGGCTGTACCCTGCAGTCGGACGTCGATAGGTTGAGATGATGATGATGATGATGATGATGATGATGATGATGATGATGATGAAACTTTATTCAGACAATCATTTCAGACGACCAGACCAGAACAGGTGGCGTAGTGGTTAGAGATCTTGACTATGAAGCTTGAGGTCCCGGGTTCGATTCCCGTATCGGGGCAGATATTTGTATGAAAAATATGAATGTTTGTTCTCGGGTCTTGCGGGTTTAATATGTATTTAAGTATCTGTCCATCTATATAAGTATGTTTATCCGTTGCCTAGTACCGATAGTACCCATAACACAAGCTTTGCGTAGCTTACTTTGGGGCTAGGACAATTGGTGTGAATTGTCCCGTGATATTTATTTATTTCACCGTCGGTCATTTAGCGTACGATCGCATGGAAGCCGTTGGTTTTGAAATTACGGGAATTTTCCCTTCCTCGTGATAATCTGAAGCCTGTCTGAATAGTGTTAACTTTGGATTGCTTCACCAGAAAATGGGCGAGTCTTCGTTTTCGGCGGGAACGCGTGGGGGCAGCTTGGGCTCGGCCACAAGGATGAAGTCACTCGGCCCAGCTGCGTCAAGTGGCTCAAGCCACACCGCGCCATGTTCGTGGCGTGTGGCCGCGCACACACGGTGTTCGTCACGGGTAAGCATCGTCGATTCTGCTCAGTCAGGACAGGACTAACGTAGTCTTTCCAAAACGATTTTAAACATAAAAAAACCGATTGCTTGCACAACTCTCCCTTATGTTCCGTGAGTAGGTAACAGACGGTTCTGGCAGAAAATCAGCGCTGCAGGCGTCTAACGCCTCAGCATAATGCTGAGTCAGCGACCGTTTCACTTTTGCATGGACACACATGCAGATCTGTGTATTTATTATTTCGTTGTTTTGTGAACTTTGTTTATTTGTATGAATTTGTGTGTACTTTCTTGTATTTGTGTGTCTTGTAAAAGTGAATAAATGTCTTCTTTCTTTCTTTCTTTCTTTATGAGGGGTTTACACGGGTCGATTTTCGCCGTGCGGCTAGTCGCGCGGCCTAAGCCGGATGCTACCCAACTTTGGGGCTTGCGGCTTTAGTCTAGCCGAATTGCTACTTAGACGGTCGATTTTAGCCGCGCGTCAATAATCGTGCGGCTTCAGTCACCCGTGTAAACCCCGCTTTCGCGTCCAAAGTCCGAGGTCGGCTAAATAGGAGCCTTTGGCATGCTAAAAAAAATCCCCGTGTTGAGCGGCCTGTCTGGCAGCTTGCCCACTCTCCGGTAAGCTGTCAAAGCCATCAGAAGGTAACAGCAGCAGTCCGACAGAAAAAAAAGGAGAATCTGCGTCATGTGACTCAAGCCGTGTGTGGCTGCGCGCACGCGGTGTCAGGGTCTACCTTTAGTCCTTTATGTCAACGCAATAAGAGCGAAAAATACGTCGATCGGCTCGGCTCAATACGGCCCGCGTAGCCGAGCCGATCAATGTCTTTTTCGCTCTTATTGCTTTGAGATAAAGGTTTTTCCGATCGGCTGAAGCCGATTCCGTGTCGATAAATCTGGGGAGACCCTTAAATTAGTCACGGGTACGTATTTCACTGCCTCAGCGTCTGGCATTAGGATGATATCAATCGGCTCAGCTGCGTCAAATGGCTCACGGCACAGCGGCACGAAACAGCAGACCAAAATAACAGACCACCGAGATCACCGACCTACGGATAATTTGCATAGTGGCGCAAGCAAGTAGACTTACATTGTACATACAATTTGCTTGTAGGTATTAAGAGTCAAGTGCAATAAAAAATACCATTCAGCTTGTAGCAACATTGACACCACACCACCTAAGTATCCAATGGATAAATAAATAGTAGATTGTTGAACAAGGGAGGAAAATAACTAATATCACACGAGGTAAGTAACCTCGTGTGATATGCCACAGCGAGGGTGCCAATATTCCGAGGGTGATATTGGTGTTTTTCCCGAGTTAAACACTCTACTTTTCATTTCGACTACAAGGAAAGTAAGAAAATATAAGTATAAATAAATAAAAATGTCTAAACTGGTCAATATGATCTTTGTAAAATATTTCAATGGAGTTTATTGTTAAAGAATAATTAATTTAACAAAATTTAGAATGTTCAGAGAAAACAGTAGATAAAGTAGGTATTTTAGTAAATTTATTTATAAATTATGTAAGTAACCAATTTGAACCAAGGAGTTAAGCTGTATTGAGATAGGGATAGGCTGTGTGGACAATAACATTGTCGTTTACCGTGTATTTTTCTTAACATTTGCTAACTTTTCTGGTCACTAAATAAAGAAACTTATGTAAATTAATAATTTAATTTAATAATATTTCACTGGCATTATAAAATTTGTAATATGATTAATTATGAAAAAAAAACTCAATACTTAATTATTCCATGCATATGCCGTAATGCTTGGCTGAATGCGTATGTGTTCCATTGACAGCCAATGCCTTTATTTTGTTTAATTCATTTCTACCCTAGGGAAGAAAATAATAGTTATCCTCCCGTATGTCCCGTACTTTTCGAGTATGAGAGATGAAAACGTTATTTGCTAACGGAGAACACATAAACATAACTTCTAAGTCCTTTGATCGCGCTTTCTGGTGAAAAATCATTCTACAGTGACCTCGTCGGGAAACTCAAAAACCGTTTCGTCTACAGACTCCAACTCGGTGTACTCTGTGGGCTGCAACGACGAAGGGCAACTAGGCACAGGAGACATGGAGCACCATACCGTGCCACAATACGTCGAGGTGGAGGAGCACCCTAACATCCGGCAGGTGTCTGCTGGGAGCAACCACACTGCTTTACTTACTGGTGCGCTAATGTTTAACTTGTTCTCTCCTTGAGAGGACTGAGTCTTGAAGATGAAGACGATGGTCAGTACGCAGCAGTACGTGGTGACCTCTAACGCCATCTAGTCTTTAATTAGGGAAAGCACTAAATTCTACTTCGTGCTATCGAAGTTTCTCAAATCAGCTGCATAAATACAACTTCAAGGGTTCCCCCTTCGGACTTGGGTCCTCAGGCATTATCATCTGGAGAGAGATCTCTATTTGCAATCTGTCCACACAGACATTTAAAACTATCCCGCTGTTCTTAAATATAAGTATTGTTAAGTAGCATAGCAATCAAAATTACTTATAGCTATGTATCCAGATTGCTCTTTCGCGCAATACGTACGCAAAGGGGTAAAAGTAGTTTAAAATCAATGACTGTAATAGTTACATAAACGGCCACACACACACACACACACACGCACACACACACACACACACACACACACACACACACACACACACACACACACACACACACAAATGATTCCCAACGTCATCTCCCAGCCAATACTCAGTATAATGTATATTGGTAGCGCACAGTTGAAAGGTTTCGAGGCCTATTCAAAAACGTAATAGCCAAGAGAAAGGTGAGCATGAGAATACAATACCTATCGTCGATGAAATCGCAATACCACGTAACCAACAATGGCTAATGCCGCGTAACTAACAAAATGTGTCAAATTTAAGATTGGGTAAGTGGCATCAATAAACACAAAGATGTTAAATTTGAATGCTCTCCTGTAAAAATTGCCACAAGTCAGTTACGCGCATTAGCAATTGTTGGTTACGCGGTAATGCAGTTTCATCGACGCTATTTATATATTTATCAGTTAGGTACAATTACATATTGTACACAGTAGCACAATTGTCAATGAGTTGCTTACGGATACATAAAGATTTCAAGTTTAGTCGGGCTTATTAGAAGTTGCCTTCATATTGACCTGAAGTGTATGTAAACAGATGAAGGGCGGGTATTCGTCTGCGGCTCCAACACCGAGGGTCAGCTGGGGCTCGGAGAGGACACCCGAGCCACCACGAGCTTCACGGAACTCAAGTTCATGGAGAAAATCGCCTTTGTAGAATGCGGGTACTACCACACCGTTTTCATCACCGGTGAGTAGAGCTAGATTGAACAGCGTGTTTATTTTAAAGTATACTAGTAAAAACATGCGCGGTTGTACGTTTAACTGTGGTGTCTGCAAGTATCTAATAAATTTTAATTTGTTTGTTATGTAGCTAATAATAATAAAAAATTAGTTTTCCTAGCTCAAGTAATGCTAGGCAATATAATGCATTAACATTTTTTTTATTAGTTTCAATTGGCTAAGTAAAGTTTTTTGAAGAGGTGCTAATTATATTTTTTTTCGATAGTCGGCGTTCTGGAGATCTAGAAACTGCAGCTGTTTTATTTTTATCTCCTGTTGTTTACTGGAAATATTTTTTTAAGTGTTCGAGATGACATTTGTGACATTTTACGGCTGACAAGCGGTTCGTGCTCAGTACTAAGAAGAAATAGAAAAAAAAAACGAAGTCTACTATCGCTTCTGTCAATGTCAAATGAAATATAACCGTTTGCGTTTCGTTTGCTTTGCGTTGTCCAAGAAGCAGTTCCAAAATAGTGATCGAAAGTATTCAATCGTGATCCATTTAACGTGCATAGGTCGTGGAGAAATGCGTTAAAATTGAAAGTCCGGATTTTATGCGGAGGTCGATAAAAATAGTCCATAAATCACACTGAGCACACCAAAACGCAAAGCAAACGAAACGCAAAAGATTTGACATTGACAGAACTGACAGTTGACTTCGTTTTTTTTTCTATTTCTTCTTAGTACTGAGCACAAACCGCTTGTCAGCCGTAAAATCTCACAAATGTCATCTCGAACACTTAAAAAAATATTTCCAGTAAACAACAGGAGATAAAAATAAAACAGCTACAGTTTCTCGATCTCCAGAACGCCGACTGTCAAAAAAAAATATAATTAGCACCTCTTCAAAAAACTTTACTTAGCCAATTACTCCTAATATAGGGTCTCTATACGAGTTGTGATTTATTTTTAACAAAGTATATGTATATTCCTAAATTTAATTATACCAAATTTAAACAATTGAGTTAATTAATATCCAGCACTCAGCATTAGGTAACTGAGCTACAAACACTAACTTTCTACGACGTAAAAAATGTCAACCCAGAGTATTTCTTTGGTTCATTTATATTTAATAGAAATAGGTTCTGCAAACCATAAGAGATCTCGTATGTTGTTATAAATTTGAAGTTTCCCCACCTGTCCTAGACGTAAAAGTCCCGATTTTGACGATATCGTCCTTCACCTCAAAGACCTTTCCAGGCAAAATCAAACTGAACACCATCCTCAACGATGACCAACCTACTGTCCTGATTTTTTCTGTCCTCAAATGCAACCTTTACTGTTAGTATTTTATTTATTATGTAGATGTTAGGCTAGCTTACTCACAAATGTCTCTACATTTTAGCCCAAGGCGCAGTCTTCGTAACAGGCGACAATGAAAACCAGAAACTAGGCATCCCAAGCACTGCCACCACAATATACGTGCCCGAAGTATTGCCTCTTGAAGTACCCATAAAAAGCGCGTGCTGCGGCGCCGCCCACACCTTCCTCTTGTCCATGGATGAGACCAAGATCCTGGCGTTTGGGTCCAACGACCGGGGACAACTGGGGCTACCTCAGGAAGTAGAGAATGTGGCTAAGCCGATGGAAATCGATATGGAGAAAATGTTTGATGGATACCAGCTAAAATTGGTAGCTTGTGGCGCTATGCACACAGCTTTTGTGACAGGTAAGTTACAAGTTTGATTATCATATTAGCCAAACAACGTTCACTTCTGGACAAAGGCCTCGCGGAAAGAGTCCCACCACAACGGTCGGACCTGGGCCATTTTTTATATTGTTGTACTTATATACCTTTTTCTTTTTTAATTCGGAAAATTTCATGTGATTTCTGCTCAGAATCACGAGCTTTTTCGATCCCACTAGGATAAAAAAAGTCTCCCAAGTTTTTTTCTTTTCCGTTGCCATTTTTCATAGACTTCATATGACCGTAACGAAATGGAAGAATCGAAAATTATATGGAAATTTTATTATATATATGAATGTTATATTAGAAAGAAAGTAAGCGATCTTGACGTGTCGTTTTATTGAAAAACACTTTTGAAAAGTAATCACAGCTAATATGTAACAATTTGAAAGGAAATATGGTCAAATACACTCTTTTGGTTTCATAAGTAACAGTCAGTCAGTCTTGTCAAGATTGTTTACCTTATTTCAAATGCTAAAAAAACGAAGTACTTAAGTATAGTAGGATCGAAAAAGCTCGTGATTCTGAGCAGAAATCACATAAAATTATCCGAATTACAAAAAAAGCCAAAAGATACAACAAAATGAAAAATGGCCCGCCTGCGTTGCCCGTATCCAAACGAATCCTGCGTCCTTTACAAGATCATTGGTCCATCTTGTTGGTAACTTCCCACGCCACGTCTTCCGGTTCGAGGTTGCCATTCTAGAACCTTCCTACTACGCCGTCGGGCGTCGGTTCTATGAGCATGTGAAGAAGTCTCACAAGTTTGATATCTCGCGTTCATTAGAACAAAGCAGAAAATTTGTTAAGCTATTGTATTTTATTCAGCATTAATATGTCCAACTGTCGTAATCACGTCGTGAACTTTCTTTAAAACACTATTAATAAATGATGAACTAGGTACTAACGTAACGTACTAAGTATAACGTTCTATTGTCAGTAAGCTTTATTTTTTATGGACAAGAGGGCTGAGGGAGGAATATTGCGATGCATTATTAAGGTACCTCTACTAACATTATGAAAAAAACTCGTTTTCCATGTTCAGGTACAGACAAAGTCATAAATATTATGTAGGGTCAGCTGCAGAGAAATGGTTAAGTGTGGTTGCCGACGTTACGGAGGGGGTACCTTTTACCTGCAGCTGACTGTACATTACCAAGCCAAGCCCTCAAAAATATCTACACACAACTCTATGCCACTAACCATAAGATTGGTGTTTACGTGTTTACATTATATTTGACGCGATACATTATGCCTCCGCACTATACGTTTAGTACTTACCTTTAAACGAGAAAACCTTGTTTAAGTAATTATTCGGGGATCTCTGAAAAAACTTAACTTAAGTAAGTAAGTGAGGGCGAAAAATCGATCTAACTTGGTCTTATTGGCATAGAACGCGTGTTCAGGAGTTTCAGCCTGAGTGAAGCTTGATTGCCCAGGTACTTTTACTAAGTTTACCAACAATAGAGTAACTAAGTATACTATGTTACAACCAACTGTAGAACAAACGCATAGAGCCTGTTTCAGGGCACTATAAAGAAATGAAGTCCATTCCAATCAAAAACCAAAGCAGTCCACGCCATTAAAGTGCGGTACATTCAAATCGGCCCACCTCCATCTATTTCCGTGCGTTCGATTCCATCAAATGATACCCTGGCCATTACTCCACGCGTCAAGGATAACAAATTGATTGGCAGTATTGACGGCTTCGTTGTGAACAGTGGACATATTTTAGTGGCAAGTTCAAATCAAATTGACGTGAGAATTTCGGTTAGTGGACTATGTAAGTTTCCTAAAAGGGGTTGCTAGTTGTTTTAATTACGCCGGAAACAGTGCCTCTAATCTCGTGTTTGTGAAATGACGTAGTTTAATGATTTCGGCCTAAATGTTAAGCTTTTGTGTAACGAAAGCGTGAGCTTGTGTGTTAAGGGGTTAACGTGTTTAGTTAGAATGTAGGTCATGTCATGACACGTTTCCCTGTTAGTCGAATAGGGCTATGAAATCAGTGGATAAGTAGGGGTTTGATTTCCTCATTTCCTCCTCAGCCCTCTAAGAAATATTTCGTATAGCACTGTAATAAGTAAAAAATACTCTACCTATGCGTAGGTACGTTTTACTGAGTACGTCATGCTGTAGGTTTTGTGTAGGATGAGAAGTACTGTAGGTACAGGTACATAGGTAAGTAAGTACTTAACAATAGTATTTGAGTTAGGGATGTTTGCGATTACCATCGCAAACATCCCTAACTCAAATACTATACCTGCATACCTGCTTAAAAAAAAAAAAAAAAAAAAATATTAGGGGACAATCTTACACAAATCGACCTAGTCCCAAACTAAGCAAAGCTTGTACTATGGGTACTAGACGACGATAAACATACTTATATAGATAAATAAATACTTAATTAACAATATATGTATTACCTATATGTACGCGACCTTTTTAATTTCGAAATTGTATGAACTTGTTAGTGTTTTGTAAATACTTTATTTTATTAGTATTTTTCGCATTGTTTAACAATTAACGAATTTTATTCATCAGCAATCTCTTAATTTTGTGTGTTACCTTACCTATTAGTGTTGTATGTATTTTAGGTCAGGTACCTACTAGTTTTCTTCACATCAATGATTTATTTACACAATTATTTTCGAAGCATAAAAAGCCTGTAAAAGCGCACGTTACCTAAGTATTGTTATTTTTACAAATCTCGGAAATTGCCTGTGTAAACGTTGGTGCGAACGACTAAATTAAAGTAGGTAGGTACAGTCAAGTGTAAAATATGGGTGCACACAACTTGCTCATAAATATGTCCCATAGCTCTTATGTCGTCGAATTAAGGTATAGGTATTTAACGATGGGAGGATTAAATCGATACTTATTTTTGCACTTGACCGTACATTAGCCACACACATTATTTTGTTCGCGTCTCTCCTGTGGACATGGCAAAAGTTTAGGGGGTTATTCCCAATATTTATGACTCCAGTCAAACTCAGCGTGTGGGGATGGCCCATAAATCTGGAGTTTGCCGACTCGGAGTCGCTAATTTTATGTCCACAGGAGAGACAACTTTTGTTTTTTACGGTAGCCCACTTATCAATTAGTAATTTATGCAAACAAATCCTAAAAAACAACTGCACTGCGATTCGAATGTTCATGTTTCCTTTTCTTTCAGACAACGGCCTCCTTTATACCTGCGGCGAGTCGCGGCACAACAAGTTGTGTTTGGAAGACAATGATGACAATTCAAACGAGACCAATCAATACTCGCCGAAGCGGGTCACAGCCATGAATGGCTTCATCGTCGACAATGTAGCCTGCGGGGGGTGCCACACTCTACTGACAGCCACTAAAGGCTCCAACGCTGATTTCACCAACAACGACTTTAACCTAATCACCGAAGAAACCCGACAAATATCGCTAACTGAACTACCGCCGCTCAAAATACCCGTCAAAGTAGACGAACACACCATGGAGGATCTCACCAACTCCAATGTACATGTAAATGCTGACAACATCAATGGCAACGCTGACGAAACAGGATCGATCGATTCGCTAGAGGCCAACGTGAGCGGCTCGCACATTGTAAACATAAACGACCTTGAAACCGACAATGGAAGCACACACGGCGTCGAAGACTTAAAAGACGAACTAGATTCAACCACGCCTGTCCTCAAATCTGAAGTAATGGAAGTCATCGAAACTATGGACACCATGGTCGATCACGCAACTGAGAAGCTTGAAGGACACGTTAAAGAAACTACAGATGAGATCACAAAAGCTGCTGATGCTGCTTTCAAAGCTGCTACTGACACAGCTCACGAGAAAATCGAAGTTGTTGAAGATGTCATAAAGAAAACCGAAGCTAAGATAGCGCCTGGAATCGACGAGGTCAAAAAGGTACTACAAATACCCGATAAGATCGCAGAAGTGGCTAATTCGCCGCCACCAAAGTCGCCCATTCTACAAGAGTTGCTACACATCCCAGATTTGACACAAATGAGTCCGAACTTGAGTAAGCATAGCGACGATGGTCAAAAAAGCGAGAATGGTCAATCTGAGAACGAGACAATACCCTGTGGCTCTGACAAATCTAGTCCTCAAGCTGGGAAAGTGGCTAAAACTCAAGCAGTCCTACCTATCGTTAGGAGTGAGGACCACATAGACAACGAAGGACACAACGAGGAAAATGATGTCGTGGTCAATAAAATGGACGACAAAGGAAGGTTTGCACGCATATTCCAGAACATACGAGATAAAGAAAACTCTTGCATGGGGAAAGGAAAGGTTATTGAAGAACACGTTGTAGGTACGTAACGTAACAATTCCAGTATTCGTTTATAAACTAAAAATATCTTCCAAAGTGATAAGTACCTTTTTAAATAAAAAATGCAAATGCGCTTCTATACATTTTAAGCTTTTTTTTTTTCAGAAAACATTCACAAGGGCCTGGACACTGCAGAAGAGAGCGTCCACAAAGTTGAAGAAACCGTTGAAACGGAAATCAGAAACCAGACAAACTCTAGAACATGCACTATATTATAAACACGTTTTCGTCTCTTAAATGTTTAGCCGTTATAAATAAAGTTTTTATTATTACTATTTATTAAAAGGGGGATTTTGCGGCCCGTTGTGTTGCTAGCTTACAAAAATAGTCTAAACCTGATTGAAATTGACCACTCTGAAGCAAAAATTCGTTGCCACGACTGTTATGCTGGCACTACACGATGGGCCATCGCGATGGTCCATTATGATAATTTAATGATGAATGATTTAATGGCCCATCGTGTAGAGGAGCTATTAGGCTGCGCACCCACCCTAAAAAAATGTCTAGAAAGAGACGGCGCGATACGAACCTCGAATTTCGTGGTAGACCCTCGTACTTTCAACATCACGGGCCGTGAAAACTCCATTATTTTTTAGTAAGAGTGGGGCTCCCTTGGTGCGTAGCGTCCCTTTTTTACCTTAGGCACTGCTGCTTGGCACTACCAGTAGTGTCATGGAAAATTTTGTTTTCCCATGACGCTACTTCTCTGACTGGCTCATTGGACGCATACAACAAAATTTCTCGTGATCTACTTAATTACCCGTGGTATAGTATGTTCCAGTTAAAATGACGAAAAGTACTTAAAACCAACATCTATTGTTTAATTGTTATCTTCAAGTGGGGTCGTAAAACATTTATGCAGGTGTATCGGTCGGTAGGCCATACTTCGGTCAGTTTTATTACGTCTCTTTGTTATCTTTTCCTTTCATATTCAGCAACAAAAGAAGTTGTAAAATCCCTTGTTAAGTGCATTTTCGTCATTTTAACTGGATTTGAATTTAAATATTCGTGTGTGTACTTTAAAAAAATTTAATGAAAACTAAAGTGATTTATCTTCTATTAAGTATTAAGCTTACTTAAATTTTAAATAAACAATTTCATATTGATGCGTAACACGCTGAAAATCTCTACGAATTAGAACAAGCTCTAAATAGTTTGCATTGCAGTTACGAATGTTACGATATGGGTAAAGACAAGATAATACCCCGCGTGCCAAGGGAAATTAATTTTCCCGTGACACTACTAAGGCCACTGTAGTGTCACAGGAAATTATTTTTTACCCCTGGCACTACCGGTAGTGTCATGGGAAAGTAAAATTTCCCACGACACTACTGATAGTGCCAGGCAGTAGTGCCTAAGGTAAAAAAGGACGCGTTCCGTCGTCGCATGCGATGTTTCAACGGGTCGACGGACAAGAGACTAATCGGGGGGGAGTGATGCCGCTGCGCTGTCTTTAACAGTACATTTTTGTCGAACGTCAACACAGCGCAGGTGTGGGATACAATGCGTTGATACGTTGCGATAACACAAAGCAACGCACCAGTGGAGCCTCACCCTAAAGGAATCCCAATACAAAACAAAAATAGTTACTTTATACTTTATTTAAAATATGTATGCCAAAATATTACTTACAAATATCAATTTAAACAGCGCAGATTACAGGAGCTATTTCGAAGTACAACAACTCAGTGCCAGTCAACTAAAGATCTAAGCTTGTTAATCATTTAAATAAAAGTTTTAGAGTTCGGTCTCAGTACCCCAGTATACAAACATACGCTATGTGATCGTATCCACAAACATACATATAAAAAATCAGACTTGCATCTCAACAGCAAAGTGCTCATTAGCTTTTTAACCGCTAGAAGCAAAGTAAACCCAGAAGCCAAATTGTCTAACGCGCGGACGCTTGCCATCTCTTTCACCATCTCTTTCTGTCACTAACTTATAGCGTTTGACAGAAAGAAATAGAGAATGCGAAAGCAAGCTTCCGATCGCTAGACAATACGGCCTCAGGAGCCTCTGCATATTCAAGTAGGTCGTTAATTATACTTCATTTAATTTAGCATTGGAAAGCACAACAACATTATATTGCGGCTCGTGAACTGTTATCTCTTTACAATTTGTACTACAGTAACAATTGACGACACGCAAATAATGTGGCATTAAAACAATTTTATTTTGCGCCTCCCAGACTATTGTACTGTACTATTTGCTAGGTAAGAAATAGTTGACTAGATGCAATATAATGTTGTTGTGCTTTTCGATGCTAAATTAAATGAAGTATAAGTATACTGTGTGATGTGGGGCTTTGCTAAATTCGCGGTTGAATAGCTAAAACAAGGGGTTTAGATAATATACGACCCGGAATGTACCGCCCAAACAATAATCCCTTGAAAACTCCATTTCAGCCGGATCTCCACTTTGCTAACTGCCTCGCGAGGCAGCCATGTTCGGCGCGATTTTGAACCTTGTGTCGAACAGCATTATGCCTCATGCGCTAGCCTCGCGAGGCAGCTCGCTCAATGGGGACCCAGCTATTTGAAAGTGGTAAAAAATTGTATTACTACAAAACTAAAACTTAACATAATTGTTCGACTAGTTGACAAAAACCTGTCTACATATTTTGTCTTGCTACTTTCATATTTTTCGGGAAATGATAGAATAATTAAGCTAGAGCTACAATTTTATAATGCTCTACTCGTATTAGAATTTCAACACTATTTTCACCACTTTCGAGGTGTGATTTCATAAATCAACCCCCAGATAATGAGTAGATTACTTGGGCCATACATTCCGAGTTATAAGTTATACCCAAACCATGTGTAAAATGCGCTATGGTTAAATCCAGGGAAATGCGAACTACTCGCCTTCTACTATCTAGTCGGAAATTCGAAATCCGTAGCGTGCGGTATCGCTGTCGCTAATAGTATTTAATAGGAGTGAAAAGGACGACGCGAGACAGATTTCTAATTTCGAAGTAGCCCCCCTGATCAATCACGTGGATTGACATTTTGTAGCTTACTTTACACCTTAGTAGGGAGCACAAACCATCACACAGACATTTAATGCATCCACTCTGAGTGAGGCAGGCATAAATAGGTAGAATGTTTTAATGCTACGCCCGAAATCGAGTTAAATCGACTCGATTCTTTTCACTTTTCATCATAAGTGCGGCTGTATTTTTTTCATGAAATTATAAATGGACTTTGTGTGATGGTTCATAACTTTGCTAGATGGTTATAAAGCTCTGAATACGAAACAAACGATCAAACATCAACCTAAAACGCGACTTCTGTTAAATAAAATGATAAACTATTTGTACATAACATGAGATAACTCTAGATCACTCTGTTTCAGAAATGCACCAAATGCAAACAATTTACAAATATTAACAAATCAACGACACATAATCAGTCCAATCGTCACAATGATATATCAAATACCGTAGCTTAATCAATAAGTTTCACAACTGGACCGATAACTCCATAAAATAACCACCTCACACACAGTGTGAAGCAACATCGCATTTGGTTGGAGACACAACAATAGCGTATAGATGTGAAGCTACTAGTAAATTTTTCCAAGATCCTTAGAATGTTTGTGTTGCCAACCTTCCTTACCAAGAAGTATTGCATGTGACAACTCTAGTTACAACAGGTCTTGGTGCTTCTATACGTTATTATTCTCATGTCAAGAGTTATCTCATTGTAGCACAAATAATTTAGACTAAACGGTGTACAGATTCTTGGTAGCCGAGCTATGTTTGACCATGGTGTCTCTGTGGACCTGAAAACCAATCTTGCCGTGGATGCCAAGCTGATCCTTCAGTTTCCTGCCAATTTCTACGGTGGCGTGCTGCCTGGAGGCATCTGCAGTCCAAATACCTGCAATAAAAGAAGGAATTTTGTAAAGTACAGAATAATCAACCAGCAACTTTTTAGATTTACGAAACAATCCAATAAACAAATGATAATTTAAAATTAGAACACATGACTAGGAATCTCAGATAGATCTGAAATAGTAAGATGGTTGTTCAACCTATTAATATGTTGTATGGCACTATATTTAAATCAATGGTAGTTTTTTTTATATTAAAATTTTATTTTTTATGGCTGTTAATAGGCTAGTTGGACATGGTGTACCACACTCTTGAGAGACTATGACTTGACCTTTGAGGATTGACTGGACTAAACCGTCCAGATATTCCATTACTACATACAAACTTTTGGTCCTGGTGAAATTCTTTTATCAGCAAGTTACTGACACATGTGTCTTAAGTATCTGTCTTCGACATCTCCTTGGTCTACCATCTTAACATACAGTACAATATGATTTACTATTAACATTTGCTTACCGATCTTATCGATCTTAGGCCTGACGTTGACGACGGCGCCGCAAATTTCGTCAGGGTTTTCGAAATTTTCACCAATTAGTAGGAGAACCTGAAAATAGAAAAAAAATAAAATTATTTCAAACAAAACACGCTTCTTTTTTTAATGGTAAGCTACTTGAAAAGACTTACCCCCTGTTTCACCATCCATTGATCAAATTTATTTGACGGATAAATGTGATGCCGTCTCTGAATGTTTTGTTCAAATAGATGGAGACGCCATCACTTTTATCCGTCAGTTAAAATTAATCAATGGGTGGTGAAACAGCCCCTTAGTTTACTATTATGTCATGAAGGTCACCCACCCGACAAGAGAAACTGACCAGAACATTGTTTAATTAAATCAAAATGAAATTATGCTTGTTATCAAACTCCTCCTAAATGGCTCAAACAATTTTTATGAAATTTTTTTGTCCAAATTCAGTAGGTCTGAGAATAGGTTGTAGGCTATTTTTTATACCCCTATTCTTCTCGGACGGAATCGCGGGCAACAGCTAGTCTTCTAATATATAAAAATCTCGAGTCACGGTCACGGTGTTTGTTATCAAACTCCTCCGAAACGGCTTGACCGATTGATGTGAAATTTTTTCTCTTTATTTGGTAACTCTAAGAATAGGTTGTAGGCTATTTTTATACCTACCCCTATTCTTCGCGTTCGGAGTCGCGGGCAACAGCTAGTAAATCTGTGTTACCCATATGGATATCTGTATATTGTTACTGCTTTAAAAAAACTTGTATCCAAAATTAATTATGTAATCAATTATGCCTGTTTATTGATTTTGAGGTACAAGTTTTTTTTTCAAAGTTGTGACACTATTATCAATCACCTGAGCAGATTTATAATTCTGTACTAAAGCATCTGTAATTTCATAACTTGTGGCATGCTAGCGTGAATCACGATAGAGCCTATAATCAAAATGACCAGATGACAAGTTGAAAAATGACAGCCATATCAATTAATAATAATTTTTGACACAATATGTCAATTCAACTAAATGTAAATCCATAAATTGCTGCAATTTACCAACACCAAGAAAATATTCAAATAAACTTACCACGTCTAACCAAAACCGATCCAAATCAGAGTTGCGATTTTTCTTCTCAAGACTGATGAGCCACCGGCCTCCCATCTTGTTTGCATCATCTTCCCACATGGGACGGATGCCCTGCTTGAACACTGCATAGTCATGGCCTTGGCGCAGCTCAGATGGCAGTTTTATGTGGTGGTACAGTCTAAAAGAGATTATAATAACATAATTATGAAAAACTTCATGTGGCTGTTGTACAGTCAGGGAATTTAATTTCCGACCCACCAACTTAGGTAAGTTTAAATATCATACAGCAAACTGTCACCATAAGAGCTAGCTACAAAGTTGCTTTGATGTGTTGAATTTGACATTGGGACCTTATAGACTGGGGGATGGTGACACAAAATATTAGCTCATTTGAACCAGTATGGCGGTTCTTCAGGGGTCTAATTACCTAATGACAAAAAGGAAAATGATGGTCATAGCGCTGGTACCGGCAGCCCAATCGCGTGGGCGTTAATCAAACTTGTTGGATAAATAACAAGTGTTAAATGATTTGTTCCACAAAAATTCTTGTATTTTCCGATAGTTGATAAAAAAGCAGAAGGCGGTAGCGTAATGCCATACTTCTCCGGTGTGACTTACAGCCCGCCATACCGACGCCAACACATTAATTTAAAAACAACAATTCAACCATTTGTACCAAGCTAATTTTTGCACAGCTAATCATCGTCGAGTAGCCATTCCCGAAAATCACCATGCCATACTTTTCTGACGGTTCCAAATGGCCGCCATACTGCTGCAAAGGAGTATTTATTTTTTTACAAAAGTATAAGGAATTTTTCGAAATTCTCATGAGATAAAGAACTAGTCTTTTTCCTTATTTTCCACAGGTGCAAACTAAAGCTAGTAATTGTAATAAGAATCAATTTCTTAAACCAATTAATTCTTATAAAACTAAGCAATTAGAATTGAAATTCCTCAAATCTGACTCATTCCTCAAGGTTCTCAGTTATAATTACGCTAAACCGGCGCAAACCGGTTTGTTACATCGCGTTCCCCCCTTACCTCCAAAAGTCCTCGACCGTGTCAAATGTGGTGAGTTCGATCAGGTTTTCTTCCCATGTCTTGTTCCTGTCATTGTCGTAGAACCAGAGGCTCCAAGTGTTCTGGAGGGGGTGCTTGATGAGGAATTCTGGTGGGACTTCTGCTGCATTGTTGGTCTTCGCGTCTGCCGTCGCAGACCCCTTGAACACACAAGTCATTTTCCCGATAAACCTAACCTCTAATGTATCCTCAAAAACACTTACAGAAATATTTAAAATATAAATTTTAAGGCGTTCTTGACTATCTAATGCAGCTCAAGACTTTCAGGAAGTCCGGCAGCTAATACAAATTCGGCGAACATGAAACAAATGCCGTAGTGAAAGTTACTTCAGCCACATCACCAGAGCTCGTTAGAAGGGAGGGAAGTGCATTTATTTCGTCGCTAATTACGGGTAGAAGGATGAAATACCAATTGGGTTGTTCGTATCCTACCCACCTCTACTTCTTCAGTATTATTTCCGGCCATCACAAGAATCTCACGATCCTAATTTTTACCAAAAGACCCACAGATACTAAAAGACGTCTGCACTGCAAGCTTGTGTTGCAAGATATATAATATAACCCACCCTGAAAAATCCTTCCCCTATCCACTATAATACCAAACTCCTCCAAACCTATTATAGATAGCTATCACCCCCAAATAATAAACTGTCAATTACAAATAATGTCTCAAATAGTATACGTTAGAAATAATCATTTAACAATGAAACTGTATGATAATACGATTTTTTTTACATTTATTTTCTCTCGTCCACACTGTGCACTGTATGTTTAGACCACGTTTAGAACAACATATTTTTTACACGTAGCAACACTTTAAATCAAACGTCAAGTCAATTCCCTTTTCAATCAAAAATTCAAGAAGTATCACTTTAATCATCTTCCTCGTTATTCCCGGTCCCGTCCAAGTATCGCGCCATTTATTATTAGTAGAACTCCCGTTGGACCCCCAATATGTCAGTGCAAACGTTGCTGCTGGATTTCTCGATCGACCCCGCCCGTTTAGGAGACGAAAGCGGTCAAAAGGCGGTCTTCAGTCAGCTGGAGACAGTTTTGAAAGATTATGTGCCGAATCTTATTTTAGCCGCTGAAGTAGCAGTGGATGGCGGGTCCTTGAAGCTATTAACGGGTAAAAAGGGCACGACCGTGTCGGTCAGGCTCTTCGATCGTGGTCTGGTGACCGTGAACATCGAATATTATAAGGAGGAATCAGAGGAACCTTTAATAAGTTTCAAGGTAAGAAACTTTGATAATATACCTCGGCTAAGTCTTTAGCAAAGCACTTTCATATAAACTGTGCAATTTAATTCCTATGTATGGCTATTTACAATTTTTAACCATTAAATTATAGATCTAATTTGGTAAAATATACTAAGTTTTAAGTATACCTATACCTTCTAGTTGGAATATCTTGACTATGTAGAATATAAACAAAAAATTCTAATTATTATACCTAGTCCCTTGAGTACACAAAAGTTCTAAACAGCCATACAAATCTTTGTTTATTTGTAGTTATTATGTCATAATTTAAAATAATTTGGCTTTAGGCCAAACGCAGAACTTCAAATAATTGGCAAAAGTTTAGATACAAACAACCAAAAATGATCATTAGGATTAGATAAAGCCAGTTGCGGATGATAATTTGTAATTAATTAGTTATTTTTTTTTATTATAAGGTAATAAAAAAAAGATGAACTATTATAAAATAGCCAAAATAAACTTTGTCTAGCCAAGGTGCAATATTACTTTAATAGATAAAACATTTTGCACATAAACAGAAATTCAAAACAATGTATAGTATAAATCTTCCCAGGTGAATTTTTCACTTCGAGCGCTCAACACGATCTTTCAAAACAAACGGTATTGTCATAGTATTAAGGTTCAAATTTAATGTAATGGCTCAAAGCGAAAAATTCACCTGGGAAGATTTATACTATGGTTTTTTATAAATCAGTCTCTTGCCTTTTTCAGAGCAATTTGTAATGATAAACTTAGAAAAATGTGACTTTCAAAAATGTTATCTTATTTAATTCCTGCAGGCTAATTGTCTAACTCTGTCACAATCACCATCGCATTCATTTTGACTGACAGTTCTTGTATGGGCTGACAATTGGCTAAGTAAAGTTTTTTGAAGAGGTGCTAATTATATTTTTTTTCGTCAGTCGGCGTTCTGGAGATCGAGAAACTGCAGCTGTTTTATTTTTTATTGTTTACTGGAAATATTTTTTTAAGTGTTCGAGATGACATTTGTGAGATTTTATGGCTGACAAGCCGTACGTGCTCAGAACTTAGTAGAAACAGAAAAAAAAACGAAATGAGCTGTCACTTCTGTCAATGTCAAATCGATTGCGTTTCGTTTGCTTTGCATTTTGGTGTGCTCAGTGTGATTTTTGGACTATTTTTATCGACCTCCGCATAAAATCCGGACTTTCAATTTTACTGCATTTCTCCACGACCTATGCACAATAATTGGATCACGATTGAATACTTTCGATCACTATTTTGGAACTGATTCTTGGACAACGCAAAGCAAACGAAACACAAACGGTTAGATTTCATTTGACATTGACAGAAGCGACAGTTGATTTCGTTTTTTTTTCTATTTCTTATTAGTACTGAGGACGAACCGCTTGTCAGCCGTAAAATCTCACAAATGTCATGTCAAACACTTAAAAAAATATTTCCAATAAATAAAAGGAGATAAAAATAAAACAGCTCCAGTTTCTTGGTGTTGAAGTCGACCACTGTCGAAAAAAATATAATTAGCACCTCTTCAAAAAACTTTACTTAGCCAATTGGTATCGGAAACAGCCAGCTGTCACAGCCATACAAAAACTGTCATTTCAATGCAGTGCAGAGTGTCAAAAAAGTTACACACAATTATCCTGCTGGTGTTTGTTGTATTTTCTTTGTCAGTATTTTGTTGATTTTTCTGTTTAAACAAATTACTAAAATCACTAAAGAGCTTTAGCTCTTTAGAGACAAAAAAAACTTGTGCAGGTTGAAATGAGTCAGTTTTATGATTGTTTTATTATTTGTATGAGGAACACTTGCCCTAAGAACTATTCATAGAATTAAATTTAAAATAAAATGTAGGCAAAGAGATCATAATATTGCCAGAACACAACATAAGTGTATACTTTTAACACTGGTTAGCTATATATACCTGCTTAGAGCAGGTACATTTTCACAAATCCATGACTGCAGTTTTCATTAATTTTACTAAAATCCTTGATGTGGCATTTAACCTTGTACAAACCCTATTCAAGCTTCATAGGGATGTTGACGCCATTAAAAAATTTCAATTAACTGCAAAATTAGATTTTTTGTTGCTTTGAAACAAATAAATAGTTAGCTGATTGAGTATGCAAGCAAGTGACGTCATATGTTGCTATTGCCATTCAAACTCAAAAAGAAAAAAGGTAAATAAGTTGGATAATCTCCTAAGACGGTAGAGTGAATTTATCTGAATTTAAACTTAAGCAACACAATTTAGACGCACAGCCATGATTTTGTTACCAAATCATGTTTGTTTATAAATGAGACCAGTAATTTGTTTATAATGAGACCAGTAAACTGTAATAGGGTTACTTAATCATTGTTCTTTTACAACATACTTGCGCTTAAAACTACAGTTTTATAACCCATTACAGCATAGCTGTTTGTTAAGAAAACTGTGTCATGTGATTTCAGAGTAATCCTATTAACTCCGTAGAGATAAGGTTGAGCGTGTTTTGTTTCTAGCACACTAAGCTACTGGAAGTTTCTGTCAGAATGTCATTGGAGTGCGAAAGAATTAAGTTGTTGCCAACAATAAAAAGGGGCTATAGATTTGATGTGTACCTTACTAGCTCAGGTTAGATGGCTACCTAGTTTGTTATTTACCCCATTTTTTTACCTCAGAATGCTATCACCAGTATTATCTTATTTTCTAACACTTCTATTGTATTTTACAACTGGCTATTTTTTTATGCCTGCTATCTTTTTAGCATTGATATTTATTATTATACTTATTTTATATTTTTTTCAGGCTGATGGTGAATCAATGAGTTGTTTCATTGTTTTACCTGTCAGAATAGTTTTTTATTTAGGTGTCTTATATGTATGTGTAAGATATTTTTTTTTAGATTAGAACTGCACATATGTAGACCTAGCACGTAAACTTGAATCAGCATGTATGATATCTCTAAAACGTAGCCCTAGGGTGGAGTGAATCAAAGGAGCTTGAAGTATTTTTTTTTTTTTTAATCTCCCATGTATGTATTTAATTATTTATGGTTTTAAGGCACCAGCAACGCCTTTAATTACTATGGCCATGACTTGAAACCGGTAAAAAAAAATCCTGTATATCGTCGATGAAACAGCAATACGCGTAACCTACAATGGCTGATGCCACGTAACTAACAAAATGTGTCAAATTCAAGTTTGATTAAGTCTGGCATCAATTAACAAAAGATATTAAATTTTAATGCTCTCCTATAAAATAGCCACAAGTCAGTTACGCGGCATTAGCAATTGTTGGTTACGCGGTTCTGCAGTTACATTAACAATATACCACTTGGAATTCAGAGATTTCCCAACAACTCATTCCTAAAAATGACGTCGTCTTCATTAATGTTGCATGAAGCGCACCCTTGCCAGGGTTGGCCTGAACCCTGACCCTTTCCCGCCATTTTACGATCCAATGATATTAACAGATCAAATTCCAGTAAAGGGACGCTCAACCTTATTATTTTATAACGCAAAACTGCATGCTAGATAACCCGCATTAATATTTTGTTTGTTTCCTTTTCTTATTATTGTTTTTAATAGTCCGCAAGAGTGCTGGAGAGCCAAGTGAAAAAATACATCAGTGTGACAAAGTCCCAAGCTTACGCGCCGATTAAGCGCGGCCTGTTTGGCAGGTATTATCCGACTTCAGGTGAGTGGAAGACTTCAAAAAGAGAATGGTTTCTAAGGTTCACCTTTCGAAAGTTTAGCGATTCAACTCGGGTATCTACCACGCATTGAGGCCTTATTGTCTTAGGCCCTGTTTAATTATTTCAGCAAAATCATCCCAGTAGCATGACATGATATGAGGGGTTTACACGGGTCGATTTTCGCCGTGCGGCTAGTCGCGCGGCCTAAGTCGGATGCTACCCGACTTTGGGGCTTGTGGCTTTAGTCTAGCCGAATTGCCATTTAGACTGTCGTTTTAGCCGCGCGGCAAAAATCGTGCGGCTTTAGTCACCTGCGTAAACCCCGCTTTACAGAGATCAATCGAGCGTTGCACTGGAACAATGTAAACAGAACCTAATACCTTGTTTACATTATTCCAGTAAAATCATTCCAGTAGCATGCCACTGCGGTGCTCGTTTGATCTCTGTAACTCGTCAGCATCGTGGCCCCGCAATGTCATGCTAGTGGACTACTGGAGTAATGTAAACAGGGTCTAACGCACTTAGAATCAGAATCATTCTGGCTCGACAGATACGGGTCGTGGTCGTGTTTCAACAGTAAAATTAAATACAAAAAAATCAGGAAGCGAATTTTTTGAAGTTAGTGATCTAATTAGTATATTTGTAGTCCAGAAAAATTATAGTGAAAATATTTATATTCTGGGGAGTCTCAAAAAAAAAGTTGGGAAAACGTCTTGACCGGGTCTCGCAGTTGGGTCAAATATTGGCAAAAGTGTAGAGACGACCTACCCTCCCTAAACGTTGTAGATTGCGTGTTTGTAAGGCCGCGTACGTTTTAAACCTTGACGTCAAGGTGAAGGTAGTTGAACGTCTACGTCAAGGTAGTTGTATATAGGTATTGTAAGTTAACCCGTAAAACATTGCTTCTGTTTTCTGTGTCTGAAACTCTTAAGTTCCTATTTCATTTAAGTTACTTTGGGGGTAGATACTCTCCAGCTTGACGCTAAGCAACTTATAACGCAGTTTCTAACTGTCAATTTGGCATTTTTGACCGCAACTTTAGAAAGGTGAATCTCAAAAATCATATCACAGAGCAATGCCGCGAAAAAATTGCCGCTATTATTTTAAAATTTAGCTTAATTTGTAGTTAAATGTTATTAGATAATCTTGCACTAAATCTCTCCATTCAAAAGGCAATTTTTTAATGGAATTGTTCAACTGTAATACTGTAGGTATTTATCGCTGCTGCCACGTGCCACGAACGTTCTTATAGACTATATAGACTCCCTGTACATAAAACATACAATGAGGGTTTCTCTGACAGGCCCTATACTACGAAATTCGATTTTCGAACTTCGTATCGCGCCGTTCCGTTCGCGCTAATAGTATTAAACAGAAAAGCGAAAGGGACGGCGTGATACGAACTTTGAATTTTGTAATAGCCCCCCCAGGCTAGTATGCGCCAGTACCGTTAGATCAGTTTGACAACTTAGACAAACCGGAAGCGCGGGGCGCCGACGGACCGTGCCCAGCGCGGTCAATAACACTGAATCATATATATGGTGTCACACGCCGGCTTCGCGCCATAGCGTTATGATTCAGTGTTATTGAACGCGGTCGCTGGGCACGCTCCGTCGGCGCCCCGCGCTCCCGGTTTGTTGTGGCCTTTATTTGTGTCTATTGGTTTATAACTAAATGAGCCAATCACAAGCAAGACTGTAACCTCAAACGGACCGCACGATACCAACGCCATCTAGCGATATTCTACTAACCTCTCAGAATGCCCTCATTGATTGAAAGGCTGCCAGGTGGTAGCACCAACCGTCAAACTGTACATATATTTGCAATTAGAATGAGACTAGTGTTAACATACCTTTTAAATATTTATCACAAACCGTTTTTTTCTTAATCTATATGGATATCTTCAATAATATATAAGAAACAATCTAGATTCACTTACAATGCGAGAACTACCTTACGTCACAAGAAAAATCATTAGAATGGGCGCGCCCCGCCGTTAACTGTCAGTTTTAAACACACCAAAATGGCGGGACGGGCTCGACGCTGATTGGTAGGATTATTTAGTTCGAGAGGTTGGCATCTGGTGGCGCGGCCGTTCTTTGTGACGTTTCGTTTGACAGATGTCATCCCGGAAGCACCACAACGCTCGCAGATGGCGCTAGTTAGAAGATTGCCAACACTAGAGGCCTTAAGTATTGTCTAACGAAATCTGAATCAATCATTTATCACTTTTTTCTATCACACGATGTACGTTGAGAGTAGAAAAAGATGGTGAATGCGATTGCGAGTTCCCGCGCGTTAGACAATACGGTCACTGATATCAGTTTCTTGCTTATGCTCTGTTTGACCGTTTGGTTTGATCTACGCCATTGGACTGTTTAATTCTCCCAGTCCGATTTTTGTGTTCTAATTTAAAGACATGCTATCGATCGATTGTGGTTGGATTAAGTTCATACTCGTTTTTTAATACGTTTAGGTTCATTTCGTCCACATTCCCACTTTGTCCACATTCCCATTTCGTCTTTTTCCCATTTCGTCCTTTTCCCACTTCGTCCACATTCCCACTTAGTCAACATTCCCATTTCGCCGCATTCCCATTTCGTCCATATTCCCATTTCGTCCACATTCCCACTTAGTCAACATTCCTAGTCGATTTTAATGCGGTTTTCGCTATCAGTTAGCTTAATAATTCTCAGGGAAGATTTTATTTTGTGATTTAGGTAAGTATTCATGTTAAGGAAAATACTTGCTAAGCACGGTGCGGGTCAATACTATTCAGATACACTACCAATTTCGTTACTATTTTGTTACGAAATGGGAATGTGGACGAAATGCGAATGTGGACGAAATGGGAATGTGGACGAAGTGGGAATATGGACGAAATGGGAAGTGGACGAATCGGGAATTGATTGAGGACGAAATGGGATTGCTGAAGAAGTGGGGAAGTGGACAAAGTGGGAATGTGGACGAAATGAACCTAAACGTTTTAATAATATGTACTTTTAGGATGACGGAAATAATAGAATTTTGACGTTCAAATTCGATTCCAATCAAAATCATTATAGGCTAGTTGTCATAGTTCGTAATGTTCATAATTATAGGCTAATATCAGAGTAGTCATTAAAAACCTTTCCACATAATTTTCATTGATTTGTTCAGTTTTTTTTCTTAACATCGATCGCCTTATCTGTTCTGGGCATTGGTTAGTCTATGTACCGATACTCGTTGCTTGCATTATAAATTAGAACCTCTTTAACGTCATATCGGTATACTACACACAAAACTGTTGCAATGTCTCGCGACTTTAGCGTATCACTAACAAAAGTTTTATGTAGCCATAAGGGTCTAAATTCAGGAACCAACACGGTTTGCGAGCTGTAATTCGATCGTTTGCGAGAGGATAGGATGAACTGCTATTCACGAACGCCAAAAACCAGTGATTCACCAGTGATTTTTTTTTCTTTGCCTCGCGCGGCGGCTCGGTGTCTATAGTGCGCGGCTGCCCCGGAGCCAATGTTCGATGGTTTCCCGCGCGAAGTCGATACGCAGCTAAAACACGCTAAACTTACAAATTCCGTGAACGTTTACATTACTTTGGTCGACCCACAATTCTGTAACACTAACACTCCATTCACAGATGAACGCCTCCTAGAATATGACATTGACAATGTGGTGTTCGACGTGCAATCGCCGTTCCAGCGGGTGCAGATAGTGCACTCCAAGTCCCTCGGGAACATGTTGGTGCTAGACGGCTTGCAGAGTAAGTGACTTGGCTGTTGTAGGCTGTTGTGGATGCAGGGTTTTTGACCTCGTGACCTGGGTCAATGGGCCGATATCCTAAATATGCGCTGGAACTACTACATGTATGAATGGAACCTGTGCCTGTGTGCGTGTACCGCAGTGTGAATGCGACTGAAAATACACTCATTAATCGTTTGTTCAATAATACAGTAGGTAGTTTTTTGGGTCTGAACCCATGAATTCAGTTATGTTCACAACTCATCTTTATTCTTTGATCAATTATAACTGAAGATACACATTGCCGAACAAAATCCCCTTCAAAGAATGTCCGAACTTTTTTATTTGTTTGCGTAACAAATAAAATCATCACCTACACAGAAATTTGAACCTAGTCTTTACTTCATTACAGTCGAATTTCGGTAGCGGCAAAACTCCACTTGACAGCTAAACTTGACAATTTCACGCAACGTTCTGAGAAAAAAGAAGGCCACTTTTGTCAAAGTGGCGCTCATTTGGCTCGGACATTTTCGGGCGCGCGACTGTGTATCTACAGTTATAATTGATCAAAGTCTTTATTGCTTGATTTTATACAACTACGATATCGAAAACTTGCCTTCGTTAATATGTAAATGTGGGTAGGTAAGCCAAAGTCCACCAGTCCAGCCATTTTGTAACTCAGTCCAAATAGACGATACAGACAGACAAAAATCTCGGGCCTCACGGGCCACTGGTGTCCTAAATTTATAATTTTTGATCACAAATGAACTTTTTTTTTTCTTTTTGAAATGAAATTGCGCTAATTAATATAATTGGCGACAAAATATTTAAAATTGACAATGTTGAATCATCATTTATTATTTAAATGTTGTAATTACGTATAATAAAGTTGTGTGTTTAGCCCAAAGTAATGTAATAAAATAATTATTTTTTGCTTGTTACAGATATTTCGGAGGCTGATCTCGTATACACAGAAACTTTAATGCAGCGAGGCAAAGTCAATTACGAAGGGAAAGAAATTGTTATTTTAGGTAAGAGTTCTCGGGTTTCAATACAAGAAAGAAATTTTATGTATTGAATTGATTCTCTTATCGTTCGTCTGAATTTCATATGCCAAATTCGTTAAAATAAAAAAAAAGAAGTTAAAACCATCCCCTGTAAAACTATATATGTGGACCAGATAATCGGTTTTAGCGCTTTGAAGCAAATGCATAAAACACAAAATGTACATGCATACACTACACGCAAAATGTACCTAAACACAACGCATATTGTGAAACACGCCGAAAAGGTAAAAAGCAAAAAGTACATTCGCAAAATTTACAAATCAGAAAATGAATAAATATATAAATTTTCCGTTTTGTACATTTTGCATTTTATGCATTTTGCTCCGAAGCGATATTTAGGTAGCTATACTAATACTAGCTGCTGCCGGCGACTCCGTCTGTGAAGAATAGGGGTTAAAAAATAGCCTACGACCTATTTCAGGCCTGCCGAATGTAGAAAAAAAAGTTTCATAAAAATCGGTCAAGCCGTTTCGGAGGAGTACGATAACAAACACCGTGACACGAGATTTTTATATATTAGAAAAAGCTGAAGAGTTTGTTTGGTTGAACGCGCTAATAATCTCAGGACTACTGGTTCGAATTTAAAAATTCTTTTTGTGTTGAATACTTAGTCCATTAACCCTTCGTATGCCTTGTACCGGATCCGTACCCAATTTAAGGCTTTCTTTTTGTATTTTTTTTAAAATCTGTATCATTGGATTTATATGAAACTGTTAAATAAAATGCACAACTTTTTTTTTTTTTTAAATTCCGGCATACGAAAGGTTAATCGTGAAAGGCATAACACCACTCCACACTACGACCAATAGGAGCGGAGCATCAATGATTAACGCGGATGAAGTTGCGGGCTAGCGGATTTGCACTATGCCCAATGAAATGAAATTATTGGAAACGATTTGATTCGTTATGTATTTCTTGTGTACGGGCTATTTTACGTGGTGTTGCGTGCTATGCACCATTAAGCTTATCACGGATCCGTGTCAAGGCTTAGCGATATACATATTATATGTAACTTAAGTCTATGTCCGATAAATGCACAGAACTAACTAGTACCTAGCTCTGTGAGCTGTAGATTCGCGAGTTTTACGAAATGGCTGAAATATGATATACTTTACGTTGGGTGCGTCCCACAAGATATAATGAACGTTAGCTATAACAGCAAAAAGTATTATTTTTAACGTATATCGCTTAAATTATAATATAACGTTATTTTTATATAACTTCAATTTGTATAAGATTTATATGGACTAATTTCTTTTAACATAACAAACATTTGGTATAACAGTCATGATATATAATAATATGTGCAAATGTTAAATTATGTGGCGGCGAGCGAGCGAAGCGAGCGAGCAAAATTTTTTCGGGGCAGAAGCGACTTGGATAGGTTACGTTCAGAAGGCTAAGGCGGGAGCGAAGCGTAGCGTAGCTCCCGCCTTATCCTTCGATGTTAGGTTTTTTTTTGTAACAGAACGGAAAAAAATAATGGATTGCTTGATTGTTTGCTTGCATCAAAGTTTTTAATGAATTTATAAGTTTTAAATCTTAGGTGTTATGAACATTATACGCTTTGATCGTTATATCAATTGATATTATATATAAACAACGTTATACATTACAAAATTAGATATTTTATAATTATACTTTTTGTTCATTATATCCAGTGAACGTTATACTAAACGAGTTTATATAAAGTGAGCGTATAGCCGTATATATTATGAATATTAGATATTAAGTTGTTATATCTTGTATTACTTACCCTTATAAAATCGAAAATGTGTATGTATGTCTGTTTGTTACCTCTTCACGCTTAAACTGCTGAACGGATTTACCTAGATAGATAGATTAGGTATAGACATAATTTGAGTCCCGGAAAAGGGCATAGGATAGTTTTTATCCCGGAAAATTGGACAGTTCCCGCGAGATAGTGATAAACAAATTCTTCGCACACGGAGTAGTAGTAGACAGCTAGTATGAATTTGGTATTTTACATTTTCAACCCCCGTGACTCCGCCATTTTTTCCAAAAACTGAATCTTCAAAAAAAACCATAAACATGCTTACAAAATTGCGCGAGAATCGAGAATCACGAGAGTAGCTCGGAATTCCCGTGGGAATTTGGTAAAATTTATTATTAAAAATTCATTTTGATTTTATTATGAGAGGGAGGCAAACGACCAAGCAGGTCATCTGATGTAAAACGATCACAACCGCCCATAAATATCAACAACTCAAAGAGAGTCACTGAAATGTTGCCGGCCTTTAAAAAGGAGAGGGATAGGGATAGGTAATGGCTCCCGGCGCTCTCACTGGCCGTACGAAACGCAATAGGATTACTGCTGCTTCACGCCGGTGTTCTATGAGAGGGTGGTACTGCCCCGGACGAGCCGGCCCATTCGTGATGCAGCGGCTAGCTACAACATGGCTCTACCACTGTCTCGACTGCCTTATCTAATGGTATGGTTTAACCTTTTCAACGCTCTGTCAAATAAAACAGATCTCACTCATACGCCATGACATCGGAATGACAAATTCAAATTCAAATTAATTTATTTCACTTGATTTCAGGTACAATAAGATTACATGAATTAAGTACATTAAGTCTCACTAAAATCTACCAAACAAGGCATGCGAAATTTACATAAAAACGAAAACAATAAGTACCTAACTTAACTTTAATCATAGTTTAAAAATTCCTGTACACTATAAAAGCACTTATCCGCCAGCCATTTTCTTAACATTATTCTAAATTTACAGAAGGTCAAATCCTTTAATGTGTCAGGTAGTTTATTATAGATTTTAATGCACATTACATAGCTGTTTTTTGCTACAAGTGATAATTTTGATAATGGTACATATAATTTGTTGCGATTTTGAGATCTTAAAGGATTTTTGTACATTTCTTTAGCATGACAAAACAGATGTTCATATTTATATACAAATATGCTTGCGTCTAAAATGTATATACAAGGTAGTGTTAAAATATTATACTCTCTAAAGAAAGGTCTGCATGAATCTATTTGTTTGAGTTCAAATATAGCTCTAATGCATTTTTTTTTGTATTAAGAAAACATCATCGACATCAGAACGCGAAGTTGAACCCTACCCTACAGAAATGCATGTAGGTAGATATAATATCGCTCTGCGCGCCATGACTGATATATCAGTCGTTGGCGTAGAACCTGCGGTGCTGATATATGTGTCCTTGGCTTCGAAAAGGTTAAGCGCGCACCGCCGCGGGCAAAAGCCAATAAATGGTAATATCGTTTACAGGGGGCGGGGACGGTGCTTTACTCTACGAACTCCTGAAGGAGAAGCCAAAGTTCGTGTGGATGCTGGAAATAGACGAGGTGGTGATGAGCGCGTGCGACAAACATCTGCGGCCCATCTGCGGAGACGTGCTCGAGAGGAGAAAGGGGCCTAACTACGAAGTGGGTATTATTTATAGTAGCAGTTTATGAAAAAAAATTCGAATCGGCATCTCTTGCAGTGGCGGGTGTGAAAATTTTTGTGAGTAAAGCCGGAGCTAAAAAAACCTAATACCAAGGATGATATAGACTGGATTAGCAATCGCCATAGTACAGATCGTCCGCAGAAAAATAGTTCGATTATTAAATCTAGATGGCGCTGAAATATAGCCCGAGGCTTTGAAAGCAAAAAAAATAAGACTACAGATGTTTCATATTACCTACTACAAATGTATTATTTTTCAAAAATATTGCATAATAATACATTTGCAGTAATATGAAATATCTGTAGTCTTATTGTTTTGCTTTCAAACCCTCGGGCTATAATTCAGCGCCATCTAGATTTAATTAATAATCCAACTATTTTTCTGCGGACGATCTGTACTATGGCGATTGCTAATCCAGTCTATATCATCCTTGCTAATACGTACAGTTCGATTCACAAGAGCTGGCACGAATGGATGCAACGGAAGCAATGTCACTTTGACATTTTTGTAGGGAAATGACTGATGCATGCCATTTTCATATTTGTGTGAAGTGTATTCAAAAACACATAGATACTTTCATTCACTCATTCGATCCATTCGTACCAGCTCTTGTGAATCGACCTGTACCGTGTACCCCATTTATCTTCCTCTTGACAAGCAGTGCAGTAATGCAAGAGAAGCGCGCTTGCGGTTCAATTTATACTTACCCGGGGTCAACCAATTATGTTTATCGTATAATCATTAGCATTATGAGAGGAGGCGGAAGCCTGTGCCCTGCAGTGGGATGTATACAGGCTGGGATGATGAACTACGGAACTGTTTAGTAAAGGCTTGCCCCCCCCCCCCCCTCTTCTATACAAGCTTCTGCCAATTGGGAATGTCTAAAAAAAATTACCAGTGGTTTTTATATATTTTTTTGTATAGAAAAGTCAATTATAAGAAACTAATTTCATATTTTGTCATTTAGTTCACTACTTTTTTCAATATTAATTATCTATACTTCTATACTAATATTATAAAGAGGAAAGATTTGTTTGTTTGTTTGCATTGAATATGCTCCGAAACTACTGGACCGATTTCAAAAATTCTTTTGCCGTTAGAAAGCTACATTATCACTGAGTGACATAGGCTACTTTTTACCGCGGGGAAATTGATTTATCGCGGGCGAAGCTGCGGACGGAAGGCTAGTTGAAACTATTTTGGTTGATGATGTCTGTCAGATTATAATTGAGGGCTCCCACACTGCCAAATTTCTAAATCTATCTAAATGCGTACGATAAGGCAACCCCTTTAACTATTTTTTGCGTAGTGGTACACTGTAACTAGTGTCACTTTACTATCGCTGTCAAAGTGCTGGATGTCAGACAGCGGGTCCAAATCAAACTCCACGCGTAAATTGTGAAGAATTCTAACCACACAAAATAAAGTACGACTTGGACCGGTCACGCGATTTACACCTATGTCCAATGTTCCACAAAAATAGACATCCCCAATTACTCGGGTACTTCGCTACAGGTGCATGTTCTATCTTTCTTCGTAGCACAGGGTTTCCCAACCTTTTTTTCATTCAACCAAGTACGACCCGGAGCGGGGGTCGCCGTCCCTGTCCCGGCCTAATTTCCAGACTAAAGAGTTAGCCATTATTTTCAGATAATTGTAGAAGACTGTATGCTGACGGTGAACAAATTTATCAAGGAGGGCAAAAAAGTGGACTTTATATTCGGTGACCTGACTGACATTCCCATTTCGGAGTCTGCCTGCGGCGAGCTGTGGGAGTTCATGATCACGATACTCAACTCCTCGTTTAAGATCCTCAAGCCTGATGGCCAGTTTATGACACATGTAAGTTGACACATGGATCGGAAACATAGAGATATGTACTTACAAGTTCTGACTCCCTCCCTACTTACTTCCTATGAACCTTCCTATGACTCCTTACTTTGACCTATATGGCCTCTCAAGCAGAAGGATGTACGTGCAAAATTACGTTTGAAATTTATCATGAGCTTTACGGTGAAGGAAGGAAACTTGCGAAGAAACACAATGGTCTGTGTGAAGTTCCCAATCCGCACTGGACCCGCGTGGGAAATCATACAAACAAACGTACCAAGCCTTATCCAAATCGGTCCAGCATTCTAACTTGAAAGAGTACAGTTTTTGCAAGTCACGAAGGCGAGCAAGCTTTACTCGTGATTGAACGTGTATAAGCTTTGTGTTGTATGATACATTTGTTGAATTTATTTTTTATGCTAACCATACACGATTTAGCTCTCACGCACACTTTGACACGTACACAGAAACGTGTTTACCTACCACAAATAAAGCCCACTCGCCTTTCCGACTTTCAAGGACTGTAACAAACAAACGCACACACACACTCACAAACTTTAACACTTATTATAGGGAATTTTCAAAAAAATTTGAACCTTTTACTTTTTTAAATGAGGTAATTTTGGGGTGTTCTCATTAAAAATCACGAGTACATCTTTGTCACAGAGAAAAAAGGTCCTTATTTTTTTGAGTCAATTTTGTGGCGTTTTTTTTTTCATACAGCTTAGGCATATGGGACGTCACAAAACCGACACAAAAAATTGTATGTATAATTAGGGGCATTTTTTTAATGATCAAAATCAATAGCGTTCTTGATTATGTTATGAGTAAGAAAATCACATAATTTCCCCATTTATTTAAAAAAAGCAAGGGGGTACACTTTTTATCTTTGATCAATTATAACTGTAGATCCACAGTCGCGCGCCCGAAAATGTCCGAGCCAAATGAGCGCCACTTTGATAAAAGTGGCCTTCTTTTTTCTCAGTACGTTGCGTGAAATTGTCAAGTTTAGCTGTCAAGTGTCAACCGAAATTCGACTGTAATGTAGTAAAGACTAGGTTCAAATTTCTGTGTAGGTGATGATTTTAATTGTTACGCAAACAAATAAAAAAGTTCGGACATTCTTTGAAGGGGATCTTGTTCGGCAATGTGTATCTTCAGTTATAATTGATCAAAGCTTTTTATTGAAAATACCCTATAAGCCTATAATATTAGTAAGGTCAGTAGGACGATATTGTCGAATGGGAGAAAACCTTAATAATAATAATTTATTAATTTACTCCGACTTAACTTATTATCTATTTTTAGTAAAAATGTACAATTTGACAGGGATTTTCGAACCCATTGAGTATTTTGGGATCTTGACCATTTATCTTCTGTTCGTTTTTTCTATTTTTCTATCATACAATTAGGCTCTTAGGTTTTTGTGGCATATATTCTTTTGTCTTTTGTTAAAATGTGCTAGAGCTTGTCTAAGCTAAAATGACGCGCGCCCCTCTACCAAATCAGTTGATTTTTATGTGTCCGTGCAAGTATTAATTACGACACTTCATCTGCTTGGGAGCGTCAAACTATTCCGTGAACTATAATTTATTTATTTATTTATTTATTTCACTGTAAAGTCATGTACATTTTTATGAGATCTTAAGAACGTTTTATAAGTCGGTCCATGACGCCCTGCAAGGGCACACAATAATACTTAAAACTAAATATTTAATTATGTCATATTTATATTAAATTGAAATCATGCATTATTAATAGATTATTATTATTACATATTTTGATCTACAATTTTATGAACATACATTAGAATTAATAAAAATAAAAAAATAAATAATAAAAATTAAATTACAATAATCACATAAGGTACATCCAATTAATTTTGATTATTATTATATGTATTATGGAGTATCTATGTATGTCATCAAGTGCAGCGCTTGTCATTGAATATTAAAAAATTGATCTATTTACATTTATAGTGTTTTACAGTCTCATCATTAAGGAATTCATTTACAGAATAATAACATTTTTCGATTAGGAACGCTTTCAACTTATTTTTGAAATTATTATATTGTGTTTGTTGCCTAATCGATTCTGGGATTTTATTTAAGACTTGAGTACATTTATATTGGGGACCATTTTTAAACATTGCTAAATTCGACTTCGGTAAAAGTAGTTTATTTTTATATTGTGTTCTTGTCGTACTTATATCTTTATTTGCTTTGAATAGGTCAGGGTATTTGCGGGTAAAAAGTGCTGATTCTAATATGTATAGTGAGGGTAGGGTTAAGAGTTTATGGTGTAAATCAGTGTGCCACATCACGATCGTCAAATTACATGAAAAATCTTGGGCGTAAATGCGGTGGTTGGGCGCGTCATTTTAAATTAGACAAGCTATAACAAGTTATCTTTGATCAACCTTCCAGGGCATCGGTGCCACAAACCAAAAATCTCTAGAGCTGTACGAGCAAGAGCTTGCGAAACTGAAGCCAGCCGTGACGTTCACCAAAAGCCGGGCCTTCGTACCCTCCTTCTTCGAAGACTGGATCTTCTACCAAATAGCCTTCAACTCCAAAAATGGGGAAGCCTAACAAACCAAAGACACCTCCCTAAGTCACATTAATGCCATATATTTAGTTATTGTAGTTAGCACACTTAATGATAAATTGATTCAAGTATTTGGTGCAGTATTTGACGATTTTTGCATTTTCAATTGTTTAGTTTGTAAGAGTAAACGATCGCAACGCGAGAATTCATTGTTAGTATTGATTACTGCTTGTTTTAATTGTTTTGTGATTAATAAAAGTATTTTAACACGATTTTTTTTTTTTAGTTTTTTTACACCTAAATAGTACACATCGGTCGGCGATGCAGAGGTCTTTGAATATATAGGAATGTTGACGCCACTAAAAAATAATTCGTAGACACGACTCCAAGTAAAAAAACGCTTCATTTTGGCCCTGAAAACCAGATTAATTTTCGATTAACTGCAAAATTAGATTTATTGTTGCTTTGAAACAAATAAATAGTTAGTTGATTGAGTTGGCGAACAAGTGACGTCATAAGTTGCTATTGCCATTCAAACTCTATGGGAGAATTGTGTTTTGACAGCTCATAAAAAGTACGTCAGTTGATTGGTGGTGCCAACATCCCTATTAGGACACATAATATTACTTACGTAATTTGATTTAAGAATGTTGTGAAAATTAAACGCATTACAACCTCATTACAATATAATAATATAAAAGCTATATTAAAAAAAATAAAGAAACAATCATTATTAATCTTACCTTTACATTTAAAATCAGATAACTGGTAAAAACTAAAAAGTACAATTTGTTTGTAAGAATAGCATTTTGCGAATTCGCACAAATGTAAATAAAATAGTTTATAAAAAAAGTGGATACATAATATCTGCTGGCAACACATTTGATACCACCGAAAAAACGGCATTGAACATTACAATGCAGTTTTACAACAGACAATATTATGTTCGTATGTTTATAAGGGAAATGTTTTCACTTTTTTCAATCACAGAAACTGCTTAGGAAACAAAATATGTACATGCAATTCTAAGAAGCAATTTATCACAATTATCATTTGTATCAAGTTTGAATCAGCACATCAGGTGCGGGCGCAGCTCAATATTGGAGGGTGGGGCCGCTCCATACTCGCCTCCAGCGAATACGGTAAAGCGCATACATAGAACTATAATAACCGGTAGTTATACCAAAACAGCAGAGTTGAATTAGATCCGGTTTGCGAAAATTACCAATCCAACTATTGTTAATTGCCTGTCGCAAACGGAATGTTACATACTATTTTTAACTGTCCAGCTTTTTGAATTTCACCCGTATCGCAGAATTGTATAATTATGTCAGTGTCATGAAGGAACTGCATTGACCGAAACCAGAAACAAAGTGAATATTTATCATTTGGCATAATCGCTACCGGCGATATATTTGCCGTCAAACAGAAATCAAAGCCGGTTAACATTTACGGTCCAAAATCGAATGTCTTGACAGGGTTGTCAAATGTTTTAAGGGTTAAAGTAACAAAGCTACATCAGCCAATTTTTACTAAAACAGTTTGTTTAATTAAATGATACATTTCATGTACAATAAACTTTTTACAGGACTTACAGTAAAATTCTTAACTAAAGTTTGGATAGCAACCCTGATATATTATATGTATCAGGGAAAGACTCGGCTTAGCAAGCTAGTTTTGTGACAGATATAATTTATTAGCGGCCTTACCACAATAAGTTCAGACATGCCCAAAATTACAGTTTCATATAAACAGGCACAGGTAAAACACAAGTTCAAGGGTTGTTTAAGTTTTTATAGTAATGCTGTAGTATAGCCCTTTTGCAGTTTGAGACTAATTTATGGATGTGAATGAACTGTGCTATTTTATTACAATTGTATGTATTCAAGTACATAATAGTGCATCATCCTGAGTTCTTCTACGATCCTGACACCCTAGCCTGGAGAGAACTACATACAATAAAGAGGAGTGCCCTAACATATACCATTAGTTTTTTGGCGAAGGAAAACCTCGCGAGGAACCTAGCACATATTGAAAATAGTTAAAATGGTATGTGAAATTCTTAACCTGCACTTAGCCTGCGTAACTAAAACTCAAGTCATTTAATTCTCAGCCCAGTAGCGGGACGTAAGTGGGCTTAATATTAATTAATTACTATTATTAAGAAATCTAAACTATTTCGGCAATTTTCATTCGTTTTTGATAAAAATAATTAGTACCTTGCCATAGCCTGAACACTTTACTGCCCAGTACTTTTTGTTAATTAAACTTATTTTTCACTTCTCATGCTCTTAAAATGTTACTTTAGTCTCTGCATATCGGGACTAAAGCTCTTTTTTGATCTCAAGGGATTAAAGTAAAAATTTTTTAATTGACTATGGAAACCCCTAAACTGCCAATCACGGTGTTTGTGAATGGAGGATTATCGCCATTTTCAGTAACTGGGTATAGACAATTTTAAAGCTTTCCACAGACCGAAGCGCGCTGCGGACGCACTGTAGCGCCCTGCGCTTCGGTCTGTGGAAGCCTTTAGGGCGTGGAAATAACCTCAAAATGACAACTGTATAAAAAATATTTAAAAAATAATAATTTCGTGAAACACATTGAATAATTACGAATATTAATCTATTTAATTATAAAATATTAAAGATGAATTCATTTTATTTTGCACGTAAAGAAAGATTTCCTTTAGCTTAGGTGTTTTTAATTTGTTTTTTTTAAAAACGCTGTCGGCAAAGCAGTTCCCTGCTCTGTCGATAAAATAGCAATCCGCACTGTCGGCAAAGCAGTACTGGAGTGTACGGTAGATAGAGCAGTAACGTTTGAATGTTAATCTTGAATGTTAATATGGCGTGACTTCAAAATAATGCAATGTCAGTTGCATTTAATAGTAAATAGAAAGTATAATTAGATATAATTTAACAAAGAATTGGCATATAGAAAATAAACTTAAAAAGTCGTTTCTTTATTCACGGGTAAGTGTTTCAGTTAACAATATATTTTGTGTGTGAACTTAGATCAATTAGGTTAATTTATTTGCCGATTCTAATGAATGAACAATTATCATTCTTACATGCATAGTCCAATTAGTTTTAACATAGTCTTTAAGTTAGAATCTGTTGGCTAATTATACAAGCATTTAAAGCGTCACTTTACAAAAAAATATAAAAGAAAAGAAAAGACAGCGGTATTTTTTTTGCTATTTGAATTTTGAACAGATGTCCATTGCTCGTAATGAGCATACGTTGTAAAAAAGTAATTTTGTACGTCGTTTTTTTCCTCGCATACAAAGTGAAAAGTAGAGTGTTTAACGCGGGACTAAACTACCATAATGACAACTCGAATTATAGCCTCCCTCGCTATCGCTTGGGTGGCTAAATATCTCGTGTCATTATGGCTTGTTTTAGTCCCTTGTTGAACAATCTACTATTGTTCATTTGTCAAGTGTTTACATTATTGTCAGTTACTGTACTTACTGTAATAAAATACTTTTCATCTAATTTATGCACTAACAATTAGAGCATAAATTAGGTGAACAAGTTAGAGTCTAACTTAATATGGTTAGTGTAACAGACTCTGCTATATTATATCTGCGACAAAAACTAGCTAGCTCAAGGGTCATCTACCTCAACACTGTTACTCGGCTTGCCGAAGTCGTGCTAATCTCTGCGTAAGCTCGTCTTGTTCCTGGGAAACCACCGTCGCAGCCCCGACTGATGTGCTCGGGACTCCAGAAGGCAGCTCCATGTTTAGTTCCAACCTGGGAAAAAAAATGTGTTATCAATACAGTCGCCCAAAAATACGGTCTACCACTCTACGGTTGAAGTTCATTTGCACGTCATGGTCGATTTTCCCTTGCAATAATATGATGACAGTGACTAAAGACTTAACTCAGAAAATTCAACCTTAGCGGTATTTAGATCTTGAAGAAACTTTTGTCAAAACTGGTAGACCACTTTCTTGGCCGACCATGCTTGTAAAAAATAATAAAACACTTTATTCTTTAAAGTTCTAGTGTTTGTCAATGTTCCCTATTTCAGTGTGACAATTAACAATGACGTATGTGGAATGACAATTGTCGAGTGACAGGAGACAATTTCGAAAATTGTTTTTTATAGAAATGGTTATAAAAATTACAGGAAATTTGTTACAATTGTTTTTATCTAAATTTAATGACAATTACATTGTGAAACAAGAAATAATTTTTCCTAGTTGATATTATTGTTGTCAGTAGATCTTGGCATGAGATTAAAGCTGTGTCAGGAAGTTGTCAGGCTTGCGTTATAATAGGGATTTTGACACCACCAATCAACTGACATACTTTTTATGAGCTATCTATCAAAACGCAATTCTCCCATAGAGTTTGAATGGCAATAGCAACTTATACAGGGTTATTTTTAAATCACTGACATCCTCTTAACCCTGAATTCCTATCACTCAAACAAATGTTTTTTGTTTTACGACTTTTTAAAATGAAGCACTTTTTTTCCCATACAAATACACAGAGTATCGTAAAAATAAGAGGAAATCTCAAATTTTTAAAACGTTATTACACCAAAAATATTAAGTTATGACAAAAGCCGTAAAACAAAAAACATTTGTTTAAGTGGTAGGAGTTAAGGGTTAAAAGGATGCCAGTGAATTACAAATAACCCTGTATATGAAGTCACTTGTTCGCCAACTCAATCAACTAATTATTTATTTGTTTTAAAGCAACAAAAGACCTAATTTTGCAGTTAATCGAGAATTAATCTGGTATTCAGGGCTTTTTTTTACTGGAGTTGTCTTCGAATTATTTTTAATGGCGTCAACATCCCTATTGTAGTATTTCGTGGTTAATAAAAGTTTGAAGAATTCAAAGTAAATCAATGGCGTAGCGTGCCTTGGAGGGGCCCTGTATCAAAATTAGTTGGGGGGGCTTTCCCGGGAAGCACGAGATTAAGTGACATTGTGGATAACATTTTACTAATTTTTGCTTACACACGTTAGGAGCCTCTGTAGGCCGGGGGCCCCGTAGGGCAGTAGCTACGCCCCTGGAGTAAATACAAACTTTAAGTATGAAAAGTAAACTTGAAATTTTTTTTAAAACATACCCGGCTTCATCAGCAACTTGTTGCAACAGATTGTCAACATCGCCCTGCGGCACCGTAGTTGTGGTAGTTTGTGACATCGCATTCTCCATGTATGAAGACTGAACATCCAGGTCCTCGAATTGGCTCTCAAACTTGTCCATGAGGGTGGATATCTTCTCCAGATTCATGGATTTCATGGCAGCGTCCATTGCTTTCACTACACCTGCCATGGAATTTGTGACCTGAAACAAATAGCAGGTAGGTATACAATGAAAGTCCTGACTTTTCAAGGCCTAGTGTAAATCTTAGAACTCAGATTACAATACAATAACAATACAATGGCTCTTTATTGTCCACCACAAAGAAAACAATGCAGAAAAACAAGTACATGGAAAAAATATATAAGGTAAGCAATAGGCAGCCGCTTTGAAGTGATCTCTTCCAGTCAACCTTTTAACAATAGAATGACAGCAAGGAATATATTACACCTATCATATATTACCCTAGAGATCAGATTTTTTTATAGAGATTTCCTTATAACATAACTAACATAGAATTTATATACAGAATGGACCAAAGACAGCGAACGAAAAAAGCATAGAATCACAACTAGCATCGCAAAACGACACCACCTAAACTGTGTCAAAGAAGGTGGGGCATCAAAACTGTGTCAAACGGCTGTTTAGTTTGCACATGGCGGCGCAGCGTAACAGTTGTATGAAGTGGTCAGAAAAATAAAAAAATATGCCTTATTGTGCAGTGAAATGGTGTGTTCATCACTCTGGAAAACAAAAAAGTATGGAATCACTTTTCATATGTAAATAAAGCTGTAAACATACATGTTTAATTTTTTTATTCGTAACAGATTTTGTATAGGGATGATGTTATGCAACCTTTACGAGTTTGGTATGAAGTATCTTTTTGTATTTATTTTTTCAACTTCATTTTTTATTACTTTTACGGTCATCCCGTGAAACCATATTTTTCATACTAAATACAAACTGAAATATAGATGCACAGAAAAAACCCCAGAAAAAAGACCAATGCTGGGAATCGAACCCAGGTCCTCAGCATTCCGTGCTGCGTGCTAAACCCCTACACCACCACTGGTCTAGAGATTAGACACGAATCTTTTCTTCTAGGGTGTAACATAGATGTGCGTTTATCACTGCATAAGGTGATTATCTAGCAGACTGAAATGTACGATATGTAGAAAAGATTCGTGTCTTAATCTCTAGACCAGTGGTGGTGTAGGGGTTTAGCACGCAGCACGGAATGCTGAGGACCTGGGTTCGATTCCCAGCATTGGTCTTTTTTCTGGGGTTTTTTCTGTGCATCTATATTTCAGTTTGTATTTAGTATGAAAAAAAAAAAAAAAGTTATGCAACCTTACATCATCAAAATGTTTATAGGTGAATGAAAGGGTACCTAAGATACCTATTAAACATTTAAATCTTTATTTGTTGAGATATATGGTTTCATGCACGCACATAACAATTTGTATATATTGTTCGAAAAAGGTAGCGCAATTTCATAAGTTTTCATACAGTTTAGGAATATAGTGCTAACAATGTTTTTTCTATTTATTTCAATTGATCTGGGTCATCCTAACTAGACTATTGATTCTAATTAGACAAATTAACTATACGAGAAAAGTCAGAAATAAATTTATTTTGAACAAAAACAATAAAAGGGACAAAAACTGCACTAAAAAGTAAGAAAATAACTTAGATTATTTATACACTAGATAGTGTCAGTAGCAAACATTGCGATACAAAACGTCCACAAATTTCTTTTGACAGCTTCATATTACGATCGCGTTACGTCATTCAAACTGAAGGGAGGCAAATGACATATAAGCCAATAGTTGGCTTATATTTTTCGGGATGTTTTCATGCCGCCGAAGCTCTATCTAGTGTATAAATAATCTAAGGAAAATAACTGTGAAATTTAGCTATCCAAATAATATTACAGTGCAACAACTTTTTGATAAAAGATAAATTGTAAGTAAATTAAAGAAATAAAATTACGCAGTTTTCTTTTTATTGTTTAAGTGCAATTTTTTGGAGTAGGTTTTATACGCATAGTGTTTAAAGGTATTAACACCTAATTAAGTTAGTTATCTTATGATATTTTAAATCAAAATAAAGCTTAAAATCAAATGTAATTAATTACGTTGATTTAGCCTACAAAAATGACTCTTTGTTGCATGCAACCATCCATCAGTTAAGCGTTCTCACTGTCACCACCATTTTAGACACATAAAATGTCAGAGCTAGGATACAATCCCAGCCATTCATTTTGAAATTGACCAATCACGTTTATTTGTTTTGGGCAATAGAAAATCGGCTGATATTTTAGCTATTTCTTATTGGTACTACAAGACGCATGCATAGTTGGAATAATTGCCCCGTTTAAACTGGAATTTTGCAGGAAGCTCGCGTTCTATGCTTTTTTCGTTCGCTGACCAAAGATGTTTTTTTTTAAGATTATCTACGAAATATGGAGTTTTGCGATGGTCACCACTCTGCAAATTTGTTACCAGACGTAAGAAAAATTTAATAGAATAAATGAATATTCATGACCATTGCCCAGCAGTGGGACGTCCAATAGGCTATACATAAAAAAGTGAATATTAATGAAATTTTATAGATGCAAATTAGTGTACAAAAATTAAAAGTAGAAAACGGATGTATGAGGAACTAGTCATCTTCAATCAATCAATCAATTGAATTGGTCAATTGGTGTGAATTGTCCCGTGATATTTATTTTATTTTATCTTCATACAAGATATTGTTGCCTTAATCAACCATTTTATGTCAAAAATGTAACAAATACATACATGTGAACTGCGCATAGGAACTCAATATTTTTTTTACAATATACGGATATTTTATCCTATACCATAATAAAAGATAAAAGAGCATTGTGACTAACTGACTGACTGACAGACAAAGCACAGCCAAAACCAGTGGATCTAGAGAGCTGTGCCACATTTCTTCAATGATCATAGAGATACACTAAAAGGTTTTCAGCTAGCCAATTTACTTAAAGTAAGTCTTAAAAAGTTAAGTTATACCTTTCTTGTGGTAAGTGCAGTCTGCACTCTACTAGACACCGCATCAACCCGCGCCGACATCCTGAGATAGTTCAAAGCTTGATTTTTCTGCCGTATGGCATTCTCTGCGTGTATCCGGGCCCCCTCCATATTTCCCTTCTGGATTGCTTTCTTTGCCTTCTCTTTTTCTAACTTTTCTTCCTTTTCGCATTTCTTTGAATTTCTTTCTAACTCTTTTACAGCAAATTTAAGATTAAATAGGTGTTCTGAGATAATGCATTAAGGTTTAAAATTGAATAAGATCATACTTATTACACAATTTTCGTACAGCTAGGATGGATAAAGAAATAAGAAAAGCAATGTTGAAATATGGAACCAGTTTATTAGTATGTAATTGAATGTGTTTGAATTAGTCATATCATTACTAACATAAAATATGAACCTACAAAGATTACAGTCTTTTAGACACCTAATTGTACTAAAAAGATATTTTTTAGATGCAAAAGAAACTGTCTTGCTTAAAAAATAAAAGTACAATGTAAGAAGTGGCTGGGCAAAGAAGTAAATCAGATTATGGTCAGTGATTAAATGGCAAAAGGAAACTATTATTGCCAAATCAAATACCAAGTTGCTTCACCTTTGTTTCCTACGTGCCTACACTTATGCTTACCTATTTAACAGCTACAAATACGCAAAGAGCATAAAGTTAGATCAAAAAGATAATTTTAAAATAAATAAACAAGAAAAATATACAACCTTAGACGAAAACACTTTTTTAAAAAGGATACTTTCCATTGCTGATGAAGACATTTCGTTACCCATTATAAAACTGTTATCCCAAAAAATCGTATGATGAAGGCGATTTGTGCCTTATGTTGTCTCTCAACTAGTAAGTATTAGCTCAATGACGAAGTTTTTAAGATGATTTCCTTAGAAAAAGGATTACGGATGACTCACACAAGGAGAAGTCACAACAATTTAGAGAAGTGTCAAGTGAGTGTCTGTCACATTTATTTTTTTTTTTTGGATTTTAATGGCCTGGTTCTGTCACATTTATATGTCAAAGCAGTGTTGCCAACTCTGTTTCAGGTTTTCGGGCTAAATCGAATTTAATTAGCGTATTAAATTAACATATTAAAATTAATTGGAATAAAAATTCTATGATTGAGAATTTGAGACCTTGTGTGATTGCGTATAGTTTTTGCTAAGCTTTCGTTTAAAAAATTGTTTTGCTGATATGGTTTCGTGGGTACGTGATTTTAGGCTTAATTTGGGGCTAGGAGCTAAATCATTCAAGTTCGGGGCTAAACAAGCAAAAAAAGGGCTAGATCTAGCTCCGAAAGGGCTAAATTGGCAACACTGTGTCAAAGATGTCTGACGTCACTGAACATACTATTATTTTTGCGATCGAATACTCACAATGAGAAGAAACATTCTATTGTAATTTTACTGTTTTCTATATTAAATCATAGTTAAAATTTTCAAATAAGAAGTAAGATTTGTTATTACTTATTATCTTCATATTTTCAAGTAATTGCTTCGGTCCGTGCTTCACTCTCAAAAAAGACGTGCATCTGTACTTCGACTATTAAGAACCTTTCTCTATGCCATAGACGGTATAGTCTATGGTTATTTGTGCCAAACAGTTGGTACTTCTGGAAATTTTAATAACAAAATTGAAGAAGTATTGCTGCCAGATTTTCGGATTCGGAATTGCAAGTGAGACGAACCGACTGAACTGAGCTGAACGCTTCGCATAATCCTAAATATTCGTAAAAATCCTTTAAGATTATTTATTAGAAGTAACTAAATTTAAATCATAGTGTTAGTTTACGTTGAGTTTTTATTATATTTTGTTTTTTGATCGCTTTGTGATTATTGGTTGAAATCCTAAACCAGTTGTATTGTGTAGAGGACATTCGTTGGGCGTAAAAAGAAAATGGCGTGTGCTACCCTGAAAAGAAATTTGGATTGGGAGTCCATGGCTCAACTGCCAGCAAAAAGAAGAAGATGTGCTCCGTTTGCCACAAGTTCCAGCTCAAGTCCTGGAATTAGAGTGTCTGAAAACAAACTCTCCGCATTTGGTGAATCTGTCAGTGCACCTGCAAAATTGACCCCAGGTTTGTTCCGCATCACAAAAAGATTAGTTTCGTCTCGATTCTTGTAATGAATCAACAATTTCGGGTTTAATATTGTGTAATTTACTGTACATGGTATGTTATGTATACTTGCGCAGCTCAATATATAATCAGCTGTATTTTTTATCGCCATTGTTTTTGCGCTATCATGAATATTTTTATAGTGTTAGAACGAGATAGAGGACGCGTTAAAACCGTTGGGTGGATTACATCCTTTTGTTTTTTCGTGGCCAAAGTGAATCTCTCGACTACTATTACAAATGATGACTATTCTACGTGTGGGCTTTATTTCCACAGTGAATACATAGCTATTTAAAAGTAGTTTTAGTTTTCGTTTTGTGGCAATGGCTGGGTTATCTCGAATCAAATTGCACGCTCTCTCTCGAAAAATAGTATTACAAAAAATGTCTTTGTTGCCTATACCTGCTTGATTTGTAAACCGAACCTTTCGCGTCGGTTTTTTTTTACTATTAAGTTTTTATTAGAATGGAGTTTTAATTGATCGTATAATGCGCCAAACTAGACCAATTTCGTTATTCTGGATTCCTTGAATGGAAATTTTTGATAGAAGTCGATAATATCACTTGTTATTATCATTAAACAATTAACGTTTGTTTCAACAAAGGTTGCAACTGGCATGAGTGGCATGGCATGATACCAATGCTAATTAGTACAATTAAGTGTGATATACTCGTGATGGTAACCTCACATTACTCATCAAATCATTATAAATAGCTTTTTTTTGTTTATATGGACTTTATGGGCTAGTAAAAGTTATAAAGTCAAACCTTAACAGCTTCATTCTTCCGGGTGTTGTGGTGTGTTTATTAGGTATCATTTTTGTTTTAAAACAAAAATATAATACCTACATAAGGTAGAGCAGTATGTTTGTGTACCTAACACATGAAAAAGCTGTAACTAAAATTCTTACATACTCTTTCCAAATTTAAATCATTCTTGTTGCCAGCTTTAATGATTTTATTAGATATTAATGTTACACTCAATTATGAATTGTTGAGCTTGTTAATAAAGGAAATGTCATTATATTAATTACTGCCTATTATCATGAAAATAATGTTAAGTAATTGAGATTGTGGCATTTAATAGACATACTTGATAAATAGTATTGTTTCTATACATATAATCAAAAACTAGCATCTCTCCATATCTTAAGTAGATAATGGCATTTTTTAATTGCTTTAGTAGGATGATAAGGAGGCTTGGGCTTCATTTAGTGCCACAAATAAATAGTTAAATAGGGTACTAGCCATTACCTGTGATTCCGTTGGTGAATAATCTGTATCCTATGCTGGGGGAACTGCAATTTTCTGGGATAAAAACTGTTCTATACTCATATGTCCTTCCCAGGGTCTCAAACTATCTCCATACCAAATTAACCCTTATTATGTATTGGTGCTGTTCAACACTGCTCCTGTTGTGTGCCACTGGCACAGGGCCAGAGCACTAATCATTGCTAAAACCAATAAAGCTACATCTCATTGAATTTTGATTTATTTCACTAATTTAATTTGATATATTAAGTAATTTGACTTGATTTGACTGATCACTGCTAAGTCATATGAAGAATTAAATTAGTTCAGTGGTTTAAGGGTGAATAGATGAAAAAAAAATGAAATAATAAAATGAAAAAATATTTATTTCACTAAAAAATAACATTGTTACAAAAATTAAGGGTTGGAGCTTCCTATTAAGTAAGCAATATACTTGTATCAGGAAGCCCCGCTCCTCCATAACACAAGTTGTAGTTATAAGAAAAAAAAAAAACAAAAAACAAAAAAATACAAGGAAGTTTTAAGCTATTATACATATGTGTATAAGTGTGTGTGTGTGTGTGTGTATATATGAGTGTGTGTGCGTGTGTGTGTGAGAAAGTGTACATGTGTGTCCGTGTACGTGTTTGAATGTGTGTGTGTATACATGTGATTAGATGACAGACACAAGTTACTTTTTTATTTATAATATTAGTATGGAATTGGACTGCTTTAGGGAGTTATGCCTGAGCTAGTCACTCTGTAAATGCTGTTTTTTTTTAGGGGATATTGCATGGTTATTTATAAAATTAAGAGTTTGATTATAGCTACTGAGGCGCACTTTATAGGATGGTGCCTTGAGGATCACCTCTATGGGGGGATCAGTACATTTTTATCAGGTCCAGACGCCATATGGTTCCTAAGTACAACAATTAAGAAGTTAGCAACACAGTTTTTTTTTCTACTTTCTCACACAACTGATAGAAAATTTTACCTAGAGCTCTGAAGTCTGGCACTATTCAAATTAATTTATTAAATCAGGCAAAACTATGCGGAGGTCCATATCAATGAACTGAAACAATTGCTTTTCTCACCTGAAAATAATTAAAAAACAAAAGCAAAGTAATTGTTTCAGTTAATTTACCTATTCAAGTACCTATCTGATAAATTTATTGGTGTTCTTTGCCATTTGCTTCATAATTTATGGTAACTGTTGTAGTGATACCTCCACCAAAGTCAACACTAAAGTCTGTAATGGTTGTCTGCTTCCCCATTAGCCACATCGACTCTGAGCAGCCTCACTGAGACATGTTGCCACTAAATCCAAAATCAAACAGGAAATAGCTCATAACTTCCGTAAGCCCAATGAGGATTGGCCAACCAGGTGAACTAGGCTATTGGTTGGATCTGATTGAAAATATGTTTTAACCAGAACTGAAAAATACTGATTATACAGGGTGTTACAAAATAACCCCTAAAGCCTGAAACCCCATGAACAGTAAATAAAACTGTAATTTTGCGCGCTGTTCTTTTTTTTCTAGCTATAATGGTTATGGAAAAAACCGATATCGAAACTTTTTGAAAATATCGACATGTTTTTTAGAAGATTCCCAACACTAGCGATCAGCTGTTCAGGTCATTGGCTTTTAAATCATAGACTAACTATTTTTCAGAATGTTAATTTGTCAGCAATTTTACCTAAGTGCGACGTTTCAGTTTTGTGACGTAATTAATAACTATTTTTCTTAAAATAACCCTTAGCGGTCACCCATAAATAGCCGCGTACTGACTGGCGAGGAAGCCTCGGGCGTTTGCCTCGAGCGAATGCTCGGGCAGTCAGGACGTGCCTCGCCCGAGACTGAGCATGCGTTCGCCCCGGGCGAGCGTGCCTCGGCCCGAGCCGAGCGAGCCGCGTACTGACTGGCGAGGCAGCCTCGGTGAGGCAGCCTTGGGCGTTTGCTCGCCCGTTTGCCTCGGTGAGGCAGCCTCGGGCAGTCAGGACGTGCCTCACCGAGGCAAACGCATGCTCGGCCCGAGCCGACCGTGTCGCGTACTGACTGGCGAGCAGCCTCGGCGAGGCAGCATAGGGTACAGCGTTGCCAGATCTACGGAAAAGTCCGTAGATAGGCCTTGTACCCAGACCTACGGAAATGCTTGGTTAATCTACGGAATTTCAGACAGACTACACTGCTCGGGTAGTAAAACACAAAAGGTCAAATATCTTGAAAACGGTGCATCCTACGGCAAAATCAATGAAATTTTCATCCCCCCATTAAAGCCCCCCCCCCATTAAAAATACCCAAGCGCTAGTACTAAGATTGTACATCCTCACTGCTCTGTACGGGACATGTACGTTACTCGCCAGTCAGTACGCGGCTAATGACGTCACACCATTTTTACCCAACCCCCCGCCCCCCGCCCCTTATCACACTTGAAAATTGGAATTATTTTGCTTCCGTGTGACAAATTGTCAGACCCCTCCCCCACCTAGATGTGTTTCGTTCTTTATGGATGACCCCCATATTAATCTGACATTGGTGGCGGTTAGTTCGACATTTCCACCATGTACCTGGTTTGAAAATGTGTCGTGAAGGGTGTAGGATACTCTCTCTTATTTTTGATTTGACATAAACAGAGAGAGTAACTAAACTGAGCTGAAAAGTTATCAGTGCAAACATCAATTTAAACTAAGTACGTACCTGCCTGACCCTAAAATTTGAAAAGACTCGTCTGTCTTAGTTTAATCTTTGTAATTGAAGCTTTCCACTAACTCTTATGACGCCTGGTCAAAATCATTCATTATCACTACAAGCTCCGCCTTCTTTGATTTTATTGGCTAGCGTAAAATTTGCTCACGCGCAGGCAGTGCTGCGTTCACAACAACTGTCGGGTGCGCTTGCGCTACAGTAACTGAAATTATGATTATGTAGTCCTAGTAGCAAAATTATTTTAACATGTGTTTTTTTAACCCCCGACGAAAAAAGAGGGGTGTTATAAGTTTGACCGCAATGTGTGTCTGCCTGTCTGCGGAAACTTAGCTCCTAAACGGGTCGACTGATTTGAATGCGGTTTTTTTTTATTTGAAAGCAAGGTTTCTAGCGATGGTTCTTAGACATGTTTTATCAAAATCGGTTCAGCCGTTTTTGAGATATTGAACTTTTAAATGTCAATTTCGGGGGTTTCCAACTTTTTGTTGGTTAGGTTATTTATGTTGTAATAACTTGTGTAGGGTCCTACCGCATCCACTTTTTTAACTAATGCTGGTACTAAGCAACAGTGCTTGTGTTTCAAAGTGGATAGTGAGAGAGCCGAGTCCCAAGCAAGACTCAACGGTGCAAGCAAGTAGCTTAGCAGCATGATAGGCGAATAAGATGGCCATCCGCTTTTTATCTAGTTAATCCAGTCGCTAAGCAGCAGTAAGTACATGTTTAGTTGTGGTCCCACGTGAAGAGTAAGAGAGATTTAATTGCAAGCACTCCTTGCTACAGCCCAACGGCGCGTAAGTGTAGCGCTAACCGTTAATTTCTGCGTATGTGACAGTCGCGCCCGCCAATCAGCACTACGGCTATGCTCTCGATAAATCTCGCACATGATTACAAAATTAAATTTATTAAAATTTAGGATTGCCACACACCACGTAGCAATTGTTTAAAGCTAGAAAAATAGTACATTACTACAGAGGCCGTGAAGTAAGGGATCGATGGACGAGTTTGGGTAGACGGCCGAGGTAATCAAGTAAATCTCATTGCTAAGGCCGTGGTCGCTTTCACCCGCCGCACGCGGCCGACAGCGGCCCGCCGCCCGCGGCGTCTGAATGGTGTGTTCGGGAATGCTCGGGAGTGGTCGTTTTCGCCCGCCGCGTTCGGGATGTCGCACGCGGCGGGCGAAAACGACCACTCCCGAGCATTCCCGAACACACCATTCAGACGCCGCGGGCGGCGGGCCGCTGTCGGCCGCGTGCGGCGGGTGAAAGCGACCACGGCCTAAGTTTGCCTCCTTCCTCAAATGAAGCGGAATACAGTCCACAACTTCCCCATCACTCTCGTCACTAGAAGTCATTTTTATTTTTGTTGAAATTACTTACAATCGAAACGAACGATTACAAAAAAAATGTTTAATTTGCCGCTTTTATTTTTTTTTAACATGCAATTGGAACAAGCTATTCGAGCACCATGTTTAACCGCACTTATTTTTTTTTTAATGTCACAAGTTACAAGATTACAAGGGAGGCTACTACGAAACTCGAAATTCAAAGTTCGTATCGCGCGGTCCCTCTCACTCTCTTAATAAATACTATTAGCTTGAGCGGGACGGCACGAAACGAAGTTCGAATTTAGCACTTTGTAGTAGCGAGCCAGAGCCTAGTAGTGGTGGTTGGCAGAATGTAATTTTTCCTTCGTCGGTTTAATGTTAGTAAGCAAATTTAAAAAGTTAGATCAGCGGACAATAATGGTTTTCTTAGGATTAGGATTAGCCATAAACAAGAAACTTCATGTCTTCATTTCGTGACATTAACGCACACATTTCCGAGCATGTTTGAGAAAAAGAGTTTTCCCAGTTTTATTGGAACTTAAAACACTCTGAAATATCATAATCATTAAAAATGTGAACACAAATTAAAAACTGCAAATAATTCCGTTCCCGCTTCCATTGACTAAATACTTAACTAAACATGACTAATCACTTGACTATTTTCCTATCTAAACGAAGCTTTACGCACCCTTACCCGGAGCGCAGTTTGTGTCATATTTTCTAGTGCCGTCTCTTTCTGACCTACCCAGTAGGAAAGAGACGAAGGAGAAGGCGGCATTTCTTTGAAAGAAAGCCGCCAAAAGCGGCAAATACTTTGTTTTTCACTAAATAAATTTAAATTTAGTAAAAAATAGCCAGTATTTCGCGGTCATCTGATTCGAACGGACATACGTGCAAAATCAAATTATTAAAATTGTTGTAAACATGCAGTTCTCGGATTCCGAATACTACGAAATGATGTTGTGTGTAGGGCGAACTGATGGTAATTTAGCTCAAGCTCGTGAGCTGTATCGCGAACGGTTCATTGATGGCAGACCAGCCGCTGAGCAGCGGCAATTGCCATCTTACCAATGTTTCCACGATATGGTAACACGGCTTCATTCCACGGGCTCCTTTCATCGTTCACGTGGCAGTGGACGACCGAGAGCTGTCGATGCCAGGCGAATGGAAGAAGTACTGGAACTTTTTGAAGAGGAACCAACCGTCAGTACCAGGCGTGCCGCGGCAAGACTCGACATGAACCACGTCGCAGTTTGGCGCATTCTTCGAGCTGACCATCAACATCCGTATCACTACCGCTGTACACAGGAGTTGATACCTACCGATTTCGTCCAAAGAAGAAACTTCTGCGAGTGGTATCTTAGGCAGCTGGAAGCCAACCCTAGCTACGCCAACCATATTCTTTGGTCAGACGAGGCAACCTTTACCAGATCTGGGATTTCCAACGTCCATAACGAGCATTTTTGGGCTCACGATAATCCACACGTTTCAAGACAAGGCAATTTCCAACACCAGTGGGGACTAAATGTCTGGGCAGCCATCTATGATGGCCATGTTATTGGCCCTATTATTTTACCTCCTCGCCTGAACGGTGAAAATTACCTAAGGTTCCTTGAGACGGAATTTGAAGACGCAATAGATGATGTTCCGATCGTAGAGGTGGAATATTTTGACCGTCAGAGGGACATGGTTTTTCAACACGACGGAGCGCCGGCGCATTTTGCTCGTATTGTACGAGCACACCTCGGCAATCGTTTCCCACGAGGATGGATTGGCCGTGGGGGACCGATTGCATGGCCGCCTCGTTCTCCAGATATTACGCCTCTGGACTTCTTTTTGTGGGGTTACGTAAAAAACAAGGTCTATTCTTCGGATTGCTCTACAAGGGATGAGATGGAGCGCCGGGTGAGGGCTGTTTTTGCGTCGGTTACGCCAACAATGGTCCGACATGCAACACAAGCCATTTCGAAAAGAGCAAGATTGTGCCTCCAAGAAGGAGGACGGCATTTCGAACCTCTCCTGTAAATACGTCCCTAGAGAAGATTCCTAGGTACCTTTTTGATTACGGGCTGGACTGTGCTTGTACCATACTAAGCAAACTATCGAAAATGTAAATGTGAGCGTGTTTTTAGTGGCGTTTGTGTATCAATCAGTTCAGGGGCACATCTGGACTGTTGCTTGTGGGTACCATACTAAGCAAGCTATTGAAAATGTGAAATCTGAGCGTGTTTTTAGTGGCGTTGTGTATCAATCAGTTCAGGAGCACATCTGGACTGTGCTTGTGGTTGCCACACTAAGCAAGCTATTGGAAATGTGAAAAGTAAGCGTGTTTTGATGGCGTGTGTACGTGTATCTGGTCAGGGGCACAATGTAAGTAGTTTTTGCTAAGCTGTTACTAAAGTTTTGAACACACGGAGAGTTTAGCCCTGCGTCGCGCAACGCGCTCCCGCGCGGCAAATTCTAAGATTTTAAAATCATACTAATTACTCTTTAATCCTCATGACTACCTAGTCATAATAATTGATCACTGCAAGTTACGTCACGCCCCGCTCATCGTCATTCATAATAATTTTGTCCCTTTCTGTCTCAGGAAAGAGAAAAATGCCCCTTTAACCTCATTGGCTCATTTAAGTCTGCCTACGCGCTTACGATACGTAGTGAGTACGTAGGAGGTAGTAAGTTATTGCTCCTGGTAAGGTCATGAACTTAAATAGTGATGTGCGTAATCTCAGTCGATATTTTAATTTACTATTAAAAACACTTATTTTTCCGACATTGAAAACATACCTATGAAATAAAAAAAAAATATACTAATTTAATTCTTTACTGGAGTACTTCAATACCCTTCAGTTATTACGGGTAATTTTGTAACACCCTGTATAACTGGTAACTGGTAGAGTCTAGTCCAGAGAACCCCAATTATTCATACTTTTTTGGCAGAACCCTAGCAGGCTAGCCTTCTATTCCACAAATGTTTCACATGTGGATCACATTTTAGAGAGTGCTGATGATTTTTGATATGATGAAATTACCTTAAACTATTAATTATGTGGGTCAATCGACTTTTTTTTTGTCACTTGTTGCTATTGTCGCGAGATAGACATTATTGTTATGATTATGGGAAGCTGGTTTTTTTGGAGATTTAACTCTTGTCTATTTCGCGTCTTTCTTGTCTATTAAACTGTCTCCACAAAGATGAATGGTAAAAACAAGAGTATGCAAACAAATATTGATACAGCGAGGAGCACGAACGTTGGTATTGTGTACAAATCATTGAGATACTCAGTGATACTCGGCTTTCCTCTCAGGAGATTCTGAAGTTACAGCTTGAAGATTTTCAGGAACAAACTTTAAAACTAGTCTCACTTTGACGCCATTTTTGCCTCCAATGCAAAACCATAGATTCAGAGATATAACTTTTATGTTTAGTGTTGCCATCTATACTATAAAGCAAGCCACTTACCTAGAGATTCGCGCTTGCGCGACAGCTATAGTGTCTGTCTCCTGGGTCACTCTTTAGACCGTAAGTTAAAATTAGCCAAACATGCATTTTTGTGGTAGTTTTAAACCCCTTCTACAATTGGTCATCTAATAAGTATGTTATTTAATGTGACACAACATTTCTTCTAATTAAACTCTACTACTTTTGTCCCCTCGCTGACGGGACAGAATAAAAACAAGAAATAGTTGATCCACCCATGTAAGCATTGTGTCTATGGGCACATTGTTTTTGTTGATTTGACCCAAGTCCACCGTCAATCCAGTTCCAACATTTACTAATATTTGTGTGTCTGTTGACCCAGAGCGCATGGCACAGGAGATTTGCGACGAGATCAAGCGCCTCCAGCGACGCCGGCAGCTGCGCGTTTCGACCGGCGCGGCGGCCTCCTCGTCCAGCGGCTCGGAGGGCGACGCGTCCCCGCCGCGCGCCTCGCACACACACCAACAGAAAGTGCACAACCGTGCGCTGTTCACTTTCAAACAGGTAAATTATTAGCTGGCCTATTATCGTCTGGTTGAGTCTTTTTAGGGTTCCGTACCCAAAGGGTAAAAACGGAAACACTATTACTGAGGCTCTACTGTCCGTCCGACTGTCACCAGGCTGTATCTCGGGAACTGTGATAGCTAGAGAGTTGAAATTTTCGCAGATGATGTATTTTGGTTGCCGCTATAACAACAAATACTAAAAAATGGAATAAAATAAATATTTAAGGGGGCTCCCATACAACAAACGTGATTTTTATAGATAATTGTACGGAACCCTTCGTGCGCGAGTCCGACTCGCACTTGGCCGGTTTTTTTACTCTGTCCCTGGTTGTCCCAAGTGTCATTTCATACTGTTTCATAAAAAAATGTTTAGGTTGTCCAATTTGTGTAACCATAGCAACGGTTGGCACTAAAAAGTTGATTCACCCTTTACCATTTTTGTGATGGCTAGGTACATCAAAATAAAAGCAATAAAGTTGATTATTCTTTGGGGGCGGCTGGCGTAAGCGTTTGCCTTTGGAATCCAAAAGTTTAATGGTTACTTGACCTGAAATGTGTTTTTAACACAATCATTTTTAATTATTGTGACATTGGAAGACATCTCCAATATTTTTATTTTTTCCTTTTTAATTTTTTTTTTTTTTTTGACGGTGGAAGCATTCTACACTTCCACTTAACGTAGATATAGTTAAGATGTAGGTATTGTTTTAGTTTTTTTAACTAAGGGACCCAATACATCCCTGTATTGTTTTTTTATATAATTTTTTTTGTTTTTTATTTTGTACTTAATTCTATATTTGTATGATTTTTTTTTTATTTGTAATTTATTATATTTTAATTTGAAAAGATGACTTTCTGCCAAGTTTGATGGTCCTTACGAAAGCGCTGATAGTTTAAAAAAAATGACATGTAAAAGAGCCCTTTGCGGCCTACTTGCAGAATAAACGTTTTGATTTTGATTTTTGGTTATATTGACTGTATGTGAAAATGATGTGGTAAAGGAATTTCTTGGTTTACTATACAACTACTGAGCAACGCTTACAATGAAAGGGTTTGGAGTGTTTTGATACATTGTTTCTTGGCTTAAATTGGAAAATATTGAAACCTATATTAACACACTAATATTATAAAGGCAAAAGTTTGTGAGTGTGTATGTTTGTTACTTCTTCACGTCTAAATGGCTGGAGCGATTTTAATAAAATTTGGTATGGAGATAGATTGCGATCCTGGGAAGGACATAGGATAGTTTTTATCCCGGAAAATCGCATAGTTCCCGCGGGATAGCAATAAACGAATTTCTTTGCAGACGGAGTCGCGGGCAACAGCTAGTCTAAAATAAAATTCATAATTATATCTTGTAGAGATGTTTAGATTCTCGGTGTGGATTGCACAATAAGTGTTATGCATTGTATTGTCATGCATATTTAATCACTTGTTGCAAATTTAAGTAGGTTTTCACCTTGTCAGCGGATGACTTTCTATGTACATCAAAATTGCTAAATCATGATGTCATGATAAAGCATAATATTAGCAATTTAAAAAGCATAATGGTGGAAAAATTTGGATCTATTTCAAAATCCTAATTACAGGTCGACTCTGACCTGTGATCTGTCATTTTTCGTCTGGAGTTTGAGCAATATTTGACTACTACAGACGTACAGACAGACATCTTAGCCTTATATAACTCTTCTACATTCATGTTGCATGAACAAATAAAAGCATTTAAATGGGACTTTCTAACCTGATAGTTGTTATCTTACTGACCACAATCAGCAAATTGAGTGGCAGTGGGTAGCCAGAAGTGACAAATATGGGGTTGTAAACTAACCACAACCGTTTTGGTATAATACAAAGCGTTAGTAGGTCCTCAAAACTGTTAAAAGATCTAGTAAACATTGGAGAATCTTTCTTCTACAGATAGCACAAAATAAAGTGGAGATTCTTCCTTCGGGAAGGGCTACGGGGCTCTTCCATAAATTCCGTTAAGTATTTTTCCGGGGGGGCGTTAGATAACGACTCTAATTGCTGAGAAAAAAAAAGAAATTAAATAAATGAGAATGAAACTTGTAAAGACAATCACTATCACTTTAGAACATAGGTCCTCAAACTTGAGTGTTTCTGTAGGGGTCTATAGCAATATTAATGAACTGAAACAATTACTTTCCTCACCCGCGACCTTTCGCGAAGATCACGGGTGAGCAAAGTAATTGTTTCAGTTCATTAATATGGACCTCCGCAAAGTAACGCCTGATTCAATAAATTATAGCAATATTTTAATTTTTGGTAGACCCCCCCTGCTTACTTGAATGAATGAATGAATGAATCTAAGAAAAGTAGGCACAGTAAATTTATTGTTGAGGTGATTCCAAAAAGGATTTCACTCAGCATTTATCGATACATTGTTAAGTGTTGATTGATTTATCGCAAAGTAATCGACTTCAACTGGGTTTTTTTTTTTCGTTTAGGTCTTCGTCGACCCCTGGTGGTCCATAGATGATTACTTAGCGTATCACTGACTTATAAAACTAAGAACACAAACAGGTTTAGAAATGATCAAAATTGGTGTGACGTAATTTATTGATAGCTGGAATTGAGCTGATGATTATGTTTAACCACAATTTCTTTACGCAGGTGCGCATGATTTGCGAGCGCATGCTCCGCGAACAAGAGGCTGCTCTCCGCGCCGAGTACGAGACCGCGTTGAGCAGCAAACTCGCCGAGCAATATGAAGCCTTCGTGCGCTTCAACTTGGACCAGGTCAGTACTATAATGGCATGGCGCCAAACACCAAACAACTTGGGTTTTTTACATGACGTCAGTGATGGTTCTATACATTTCAGTGCGAGGTGCCCTTGGAAGAATTTTAAATTGTAATATTGAAACACTATTGGAACAAAAATTCATGTTTACAAAAATATACTTTACAAAGCGCTTAGTAATTTTTCATATATGTAAAATCGCTAAAGCGCCACATATGATACATGGCGCTTTAGCGATTTTACTCACTGTCTATACGATATGTTGAAGTATTCATATACATACTACAATTTTTGTAAAAGTTTTCGAGACTTCTTTTCCCCGTGTATGTTTTTTTTTCATTAAGATAAAATTAAAATTGATGAAAAAAATTGAAGCCTAATTTGCTGCCCTAGGGTCCAATCTAATCAGCCTAGCCTAGTGTAGCCTAGCCTAGCCTAGCCTAGCCTAGCCTAGCCTGGTATTATTAGCTAAGCGACGTTATTATTACACTGGTAAATGCGCTGCAATATCAGGAGCCCACAAAAGGTCACTTATCTGATAGCAGTTAATACAAGTATTACTTTCTTCGTTTTTTTTTCTTTTATTCACTCAGCGTCACTAGCAATTTTGTAATCAATTTCATGGTCTATGTCTTAGGCAATATTGCCTTGACATTGGCAATGCCATAGTAGACTGTGAAAAAAAAATGTTAACAGTTGTGATTCACAAAATTATTTACAGAATGCATAATTTCTTTATGAAGGAACTATAACAAAAATCAGGACGCTACTATTGTAGTCTTTATTTCAAGTGTGCTTCCAATGACTGGCCTTACACTGCAAAGTTCGTAATACTTTGTATCATGCTATCCGCTATCCCGCTCACGCTAATAGTATTTAATACAAGAGTGACCAAGACAGTAGGTACAATATGAATTTCTAATTTCATAGTATAAGAGCAGCATTGTTTATCAAAGCACTTGCATAAAGTACCTGAAGAATTTCAAGTGACTTATAGAACTTGTGGAAAGATTTGAAGTGGCTGAGTAAACAACACGAAAAAGTTGATTGACCTACATACAATACAACAATAACAAATTATTGGACGATTGACTCCAATTGACCTAGTCCCAAACTAAGCAAAACTTGTACTATAGGTACTAAACAATGGATAAACATACTAATATCTTATATATAAAATTCTCGTGTCACAATGTTCGTTCCCGTACTCCTCCGAAACGGCTTGACCGATTCTCATGAAATTTTGTGAGCATATTGAGTAGGTCTGAGAATCGGCCAAGATCTATTTTTCATACCCCTTCTCTTGACTTCGCAGACGGAGTCGCGGGCATCAGCTAGTTGATAAATAAATATTACACATCCAAGACTCTAGCACTAACACAAACAATCGTATTTTCAATAATTTATTTAATCAGTCGTTACTTTGCGGTGGTCCATATCAATGAACTGAAACAACTCGCGACCTTGTGATGGCTATGTTTATCCAAGAAATGTGTTTTCATACAGTTCCTCCACCTCCAGCACTGTACAAACACAAACCCATCTATCACCACCATCACACCAGAGCTCATCTTCAGAGCAACACAACCATCAATTTGTTTATCTCTGGTTGCTATTGTAAGGTCGCGGGTGAGCAAAATAATTGTTTCAGTTCATTCGTATTTTCCATACAAATATCCCCTGTTTTCTCGTGGTCCCATTTAGTTCAATTGGAGTTATCTTGAACCTCCTGTATAAAATGCATTATGCATATTCAGTAAATTCGGCCTAGCCAGCCATATCAGAGCCCATGATAGGCGTCTTAATTTATAGAATAGTGGGGTCGCCGTCATCGAAACCGATGACGACCGATGATATATATATATAAAATGCATACTGTACAGAATGGGACCACGAGAAATAAATAAGTCTCCCTCGTGGTCCCATTCATGGAACAAATCAATTTCACGTTGGATATATTTTGCGAACGCCTTATTTAGTTACAGCGGATTTCAAGATCGCATTATTTAAGCGTAAAAAAATCATAGGTGGATTTTCAACCGTTGCGTACGTTGTGTTCCTGTATTTAATTTCACATTGTAACACTTACTTTCCGCAGGAAAACCTGACAATATCTAGTAGTAATTTATAAATACTCTGAAAGCGATCAATTAGCACTTCAAACCTCTTTATATATTGACTGAAGAATAAATTAATGCTATGATATTATATACAGGAAGTGATATTTTATTAATGGGACTACGAGAAATAAGTCTCCCTCGTGGTCCCATTGATGGGACATATAATGGGACCACGAGAAAACAGGGCAAATATCTGCCCCAACCAAATCAAACCTGGGACCTCAAGCTTCGTTGTCTGGTTCTGTAACCAGCAGGCTATCCGGTCGTCGTTCTCGATGGTTAATTACTGATATGATCGCAGGTCCAGCGCCGACCCCCGCCGCCCACTTGCATGCCTCACGGGATGGACGCCGAGCATTACATGCATCAGGATTTAGTGCCTAGCTGTGAGTATACAACTATACTACGTAAAAATCAATCTTGATTCACCCATGTTGAATTTATCTGTGCCATAGGTTTCCCTATGGACGACCGCCACCTTAAGAGGGTACGATGGCTGAGAGACTTTTGAGAAATAGGTATTTTAATGAAATGTCGCTGTCTCGCCCGAACCCCTCCGTGTCAGTACAGCGAGAGCGGGACAGCTGCAGCTCAGACCGTTAATAGGCGCGTAAAATTGATCAAAACAGCATTTCGTAATCCCCTGTTTTCTTCTCGAAAACTGGACCAATAAAATTATTTTTTTCAAATATAATTAGAGGATAGATTTAGCTATGCCCCTATGTTTTCCTTTTTTTGTTTATATGAGGGATTCTTTTCTGATGACTGTCTGAAAATGACGTTGAAATTGGGCAATTTTTTCAGTTTTTGAAAGCTCATATTTCTTATGTTAATTGATATATGGAAAAAAACGAAACCTAGGGGCATAGCTGTGGTAGATACAGATTACACAGTAAAAAAAAATTGGCTCTAAAGCCATTATCCAGGGAGGAAACAGGGGATTACGTTTGTATGGAGAAATGGTGCGCATCGTATCCTCTTAACTGTATGTAAAAATCAATCTTGATTCACCCATGTTGAATTTATCTATGCCATAGGTTTCCCTATGGACGACCGCCACCTTTACAAGGAATAACTACCAATTTTATATGTCCCATCTATTAACCCTTTTCCAGGCATAGTACAGTCTGCTGCAGAGAAGCGTGACCCCCTGCATTCAAAGTTTGTATGCAGTGGGGGTCACGTTTCTCTGCAGCTGACTGTACATGTAGCGACCACATAAATCCACACAAAGATTTGATCTTGCTCCCTTTACAATATGGTAGAAAATCAAATTAATTAGTTTAAAATATGCTAAATCTAAATAAACAGGGATATCTACATACCTTGGAAAAGGGTTAATAATCACAAATTAAAAATTATTTGGACCCGCCATCCATGAAAAGCTCCAGCGTCCAATAGGGGACGTTACCGCCCCCATTGGGAACCTATGCTATACAAGTAGTTTTCAAAAAATTTGTATACAATTTAAGGCTGTATGAAAACTATCACGATCGCGTTCTTTGTGTAACGAAAGTTAGTCATACAAATTATATCGCTAACTTTCATCACAGAAAGGAGTCAATTAAGTTTTGTTTTAATTAAAGCCATAATTATGTAAATTTTTTTTTGAAAACGACTCCTATGCGATACACTGTTTGGTTGAGTTGAGATGATTTAAATCACTTGGTTAGAGTACAAATTTATTTTTAAAAACGATCGGTTTCTTAAATCAATACATTTATTGAAATTTTTTTTTACAGATCTGTCCTAATAACGATGGTGTCGGCCGAGCGGTGTTAGCTGCAAGATATATCAAGACAAACATATTTTGGTATATGTGAAAATTATATGCAAGATTAAGGAGTATATCCTAATTTAAACAAGACATTGTGATCGCTGGTGGAATTTTACTGCCATTGATATTGTGAAATGCATTTTGCTGGCCAACTATAGGTATACAGTATTAAGGAATATACAAAGTCGCTGCCCCACCTCCGTTTTAACTGATTGTAATTGTATATACATGTTTCACAATATTGACAGGGTTTGATTCCACGGCTTTGTTCATGCCACATACACATTAGCTTGTAATGCTTTAGGTAAGGTTCGCTGGATAATTGTGTTCATAGACTGAGGATGGAGCCGGGTGGGTCGGGGCCGCGGCCCCGGCCGCTCGCGCTCGGCGACAGCCGGCGACGGTGTTTTGTATATTTTCTAATTGTGTAACAACTTCCCGGGCCCGTGCGCGAGTCACGGCTGCTCTACGCGTGTTAGACACGTGTTTTAGCCTAATACTGGATATACTCACTCCTTTTGCTTGCTTGCAAGCCGCTGTACCAGTGCAAACACACTTCATTTCATAAAGGCTGATTTGTCAACATTTGCTGTAGTCTTTTTTTGACGGTAATTGATTATTGCGTGGTCATCTAATCTACATCTTCACTTTTCTAAATACTCAAATTTCCAAGATTTCACGAACTATAAATGGTTTTGAATTGGACATTGACAATTGACTCTGAAACAAGTTTAAACGATTTGGTGTTCGATTTGTAGCATTCGAACATGGCGGATGTAGACAGTATATAATTTTGGTATTTCTGTTTCTTTGGCTAGTTGAAGTATAATTTTGATAGTGTTTTATGCGGCGATTTACCTTAATTAACAGTGATCACAAAATTCTATAGTGCTCTCGTGTCTGACATTTTTTAATGCGCAAGTTGTCTCCATGCGGTTTCTGGAATTTTACTATCAAGTTGCAAAAACTACAATCACCGTACAACGTCGCTCCCAAAGAGAGCTTCTTTGACATTGGCGAAATTGTCCTAAAATAGGACAGAAGCCATATTTTTAAATAAATAATAATACACGATTTGGTCTAGACTTCGTGAGACAGCTGCTAGCACAGCATGCAAGCTGAAGGCGTTTACATCCAGCTAATGAAACTGAATGGGCTGAAGTGGCGTCGAGACAAGCGTGCAGGCTCCGGGCTTTAGGAACTTAGTACTAATAACACGAGTAATAAATTCACGCAGAGTGCCTGTTAAGAAAACTTTGTCCTCAGTTTTGTTAGCCATAATTTTGATTGGTATTTTTGATTGTACTTTTGTCGAATTATAGTTGTAGTTTAAATTATAATTTTGTACTTGATAAGGCGTCTCGCGCCGGTTGATTAGTGCGAAGGCCTCGTGTACCAGATTTTGGCATATATTTAATTTAGCGATCTAAACTTGTATTTATGGTGACGATATTTAGTCAAGTGTAACTATAGTACTAGTACTATTTCTCAAAATTAACTCTTCGCTGATACATGCACGGCTTATCATTGCAATGATAAATTAGCTTTATTTAAATTCATCTAAGTTATTTCTCAATAATGTAGCGAGTCTCCAATGCAGCTCCGTGATCGGAAGCACAAACGTGCAGGTAAGCATTATTGGGAATTTGTTTTATATTATTATTTAGTTAGTAACTTTTTATTGAATACAAAAAGGATATAATTTGTTACCAAGCATTATTCAATAAAAATCTAGGATAGGTCTTTTTTTAAATTGTATTATCAGCTCATTATTAGTAAGTCGGCGTTTAAGAACTGAAAATAAATTAGCTAATTACCCGTAAGTTGTCTGTTATTTGTCTCAACCCGTTTCAAACCTCTTTTTAGCCTCCTATCAGAGTGGTAAAGATGTTATAGGTAACGCCACCAGAGTTGAGGCCACGCACACAATCACATCTCATGTAATGACAGCGGGATTTTGACGTTGTGTTGTCGTTAAACGTCAACACAACGTCAAAATCCCGCTGTCTTTATATGAGATGTAGTTGTGTGCGTGGCCTCAACTCTGGTGGCGTTACCTATAAATAGTAGATTGATAACCAAGGGTGGAAAGTAACCCATTCAACCCGAGATATTTCTGGCGCTCGAACGAAGTGAGAGCGCCAATAGTTCGAGGGGAAATGGGTAATTTCACCCGATTTAGACACACTACTTTTCATTTCGACTGTGAAGAAAGCAAAATACTACAATCCATCCATCCGTCCGTCCATCCATCCATCCCTCTATCCATCCATCCATCCATCAAAAGAAGATATGTCGTTTATATAAAGAAGATATGTGTTTTATGTCGTAAGAATGCTTAGAGTTGGCTATATGTAATTTTTCCTTTGTCAGTTTAATGTTAGTAAGCAAATTTAAAAAGTTCGTACAACCTCCAGTGTTGTATATAAGCTCCATGGTCACGACGTGCATCTAGGTGGCCATGCCGAAACGTGAAAAAAAGTGTCACTGACGTAACTGAATTATCTTCCGACTCCAAGGCTGATCGTAAAAATTAAAAAAAAATTACTTTCCACCCTAGAGATGAAAACGCAATTTTCCACCCGGCTATCTACCCATGAAAATTTAACTTTCCAAACAGGAGAGATGAAAAATCAATTGCAGGTAGTACGCAGAGAAGAGTTTATGAATAAGTCTTAAGAATTAAATTTGTACCATTTAGCTAAACACAATATTCACAACAACAACATTTACATGTGAATTGCATTTAATAAACAATACAATACCCATGTATCTCTGCATCGATAATGATTTAAAACTAGTTGTTAAGTGACCGTCACTTTCAATATGTGACCGACACTTGATAAATGTCCGGACATTTTCGACATCTATTGACACATTGGACATTTATTTTTAATTGTAAAAGGTAAATTTTAAAACTGGCTATGGTCGTTTTTATGGTCGTTTATGGTCTATCAGTAAATTTATAAAATACTAGCTTTTGCCCGCGACTTCGTCCGCGCGTAATTCTAATTTGTGGTAAAGCTTCTTCATCTCTCGTCGAATAAAACAAAAATCCTGCAACTGCAAACTCCAAATATCATCATTTCATCATCATCGGTATCAGTCAGTGAATATATAACTCCTGTACTTTTATCTGTTTTTTACATGGTTGCAAACAAATAAAACCATACTTCGTCTATGCAAATAAATAAGAACATAGATAATATGACTTCAAAAAGTCTATACTTACTCTATTCCCCATAACAGCACTTGTGTCGTAATTACGATTACGATACACCTAGCTGCCACAGATTATTAAATGTAGGTTACACTCAACACTAAAGCCCAGTTTAGAACTGCTGAGTTGAGTCGCTTTGGGCTTAAAACAACTGAATTTCATAATACCTACCTTAATACCTTATTCACTAATACCCCTAATTTTCAAATGGCCATGGGCTCATAATACCTAAAAATACCTAAAATTTGAAATTTTAAGATGATTTTAGGTATTTTTAGGTATTATGAGCCCACACGGACGTAGCTATAGCTTTGACAAGGGGGGGGTCCCACATTGTAAAAAAAATAGTGCGTGCAGTTCCTCCGCGCGGAAGAAGTGAAACTTCAAAGTCAAAGACAAAAATTCTTTATTCAATTTAGGCATCAATTGATGCTCATATGAACGTCGAAGAATCTACCACCGGTTCGGAAAAACCCTGTTGAGAAGAAACCGGCAAGAAACTCAACAAGGTATATTTTTTTCAATCAGATCTACATTGTTAATATTGTTATTAAATACTGCTTCGTAATGTGGAAATGAAAAAGGCACTTATACATCAATATGAACCTTGTTGCAATAACTTAAAGAACTAAATTTACTTATGCATCTATGTGTTTAAATTACTCACTAGATGGCGCTTTTATCAAGTCTCATACATTTGCACAGACAGTATGAGTTCTGCATCGCACTATCGAAGTTTTTTAACATCCGTTAGTATACATATATACAATGCGAGATGTTGTGTACCAAGTGTACTTGCTTCGGCAGTACATATACTAATGCTTTCATACCCCCTCCATGGTAGCGTTAAACGTTTAACGCAACCTTGTTTGGAAGTCGCATTAGAAGTTTCACTTCAAAAAGTAGATTTGACTAATTCGTAATATCACGTAATTTATAATTAAGTTATAACTCGGGTTAGGTATGTATTCTAAAAAAAAATAAAAAAATAGGTGCCTTCAAATAAAAAATATAGGAGTATATGTATGGCAGTATTAATCAAACAGTATTGCAGTACTTAGTCAAATTTGAGTTGAGGCTACGTCTCGGCGTACCAGTGACTGGCGGCGGATGGATGTGAGGTGACATTATTTGGTGGCTTAAGCCAAAACTAAAATAAAAAAGCTAAATTTAAAAACTTTAAAGTTAAAGCTTTAAAGTATTAAATTTAGTCTTTTACGTTTCATGGCCAACTTATTAATTATTTCTTCGGAATCTAGTTGCACTGCCAGATCTCGATGTACGCTCATTAAAGCCAGACCAGTCAGTCTTTCATCTCCCATCTTATTTCTGAGGTAAGTCTTTAACCTCTTTAGGGTAGAGAAAGACCTTTCAGGGGTTGCAGTCGACACTGGGAGGGTGGCTAAAATGATGAGAAGCTTCTTAATTGAAGGGAAAAACTGATCATCGCAGTGATCAATAGCGTCTATCACAGTTGCAGGTTTTTGCAATACAGATTTCCAGTGATTGTGCCATATCTCATATTCACTCAGAAAGCCTTCATTTTCACCACCCAGAAATGTTTGTGCTATCTTTTTGAGATTTTCTTTTATCCTCGAGTCATTACTGGTCTTCTCAGGTAGAAGCATTTGAATTCCTTCGATCGTCGATTCATGTGGTTTAAAGCGAGAGTCGAGTTCTGTTATCACGTGATCAATGAAGGGGTAAAATACATTTCGTCGGTAGTATATTTCAGCAGTTTCTGCTGGAATATTGCTGCGCTGGGTTTGCCTTCCAGTCATTCTTGGCACAACTATGTCGCTTGAAGTCATCTGCAGTGCTTGCTTAAAAAGAATCTCGAATTTCCGAATATTTAGTAAAGTCGTTTTTACCGTTTTTGCATAACCGCAAATGTTGGTCAAATCAACATTGACTTTCTGCATTGCTTTGTTTAGGTTTATCGTATATGAAAAAACCTTTCTCAGTATAACTAAAGACACAATAAACTGGCTGTTTTCCATGGCGGTCAGCAAATGGTATGCTTGAGTAGCGACGTCGCTAGTAGCAGAATCTTGAAGTGCTACGAGTGTTTCGCGTACAACGGGAACCATTTCTGCAAATCTTTCGACAGCCACGTGTTTCTCGGTCCATCGTGTCTCACAAAGAGAGATAAGCATTGAATGAGATGAATTAGATTGGTCCGCAATTTTCTTCAAAAAGCCGTTTCGAAGTGGTGATTGTCGAAAAAAGTTTATTACGCTTTTAATAGTTCCGATGCAGTTCCGAATCATTGGTATTTCACATGAATGCGCTAGAACCAAGTTGAGTACGTGAGCAACACAGTGCACGAATTGTGCTCTCGGGTATTGCTTTGCGATTATGGTTCTCACACCTCGTAACCGGCCGCTCATTACTGCAGCGCCATCATAGCCTTGCCCAATCAATTTATCCATATCCAAATTATAGGATAAAAGATGTGTTAAAATAGTCATTGCCAATGCTTCAGCTGAAACATCTACGACGGGGATGAATTCTAGAAAATCTTCCCGAATTATCGATTTCCCAGATGAGCAGTGCACGTATCGTAAACATAACACTAATTGTTCTCGCCGAGATATGTCTTGCGTTTCATCAGCAAGTACAGTAAAAAATCCAGCTTCTTTGTTACAGCGGTGCTGTAAAAACTACATGCATTCTTGAAGAATGGGGGGGGTCCGGACCCCCAAAACCCCCCCCTTATATACGTCCGTGCGAGCCCATGGTAATTTGAAATTTAGGGGTATTAGTGAATAAGGTATTATGAAATTTAGTTGTTTTAAGCCCAAAGCGAAAAAATGCTTTGGGCTTAAAACAACTAAATTTCATAATACCTTTGTAGGTGATTGACGTCGTTCAAGGAAAAAGTTGACGTTGTCTAGAGAGACGCGACCATAAGGTCGAATGTTCTGAGAAGATTAATTATGGCACAACTAGTGCGAGGTCCGCGGATCACGTAAGAGGGCGTGGATCGATGCGCTCTCGCTCTAAAGTGAGCGAGACGGTTGCGGGCTACAGAACGCTCGGAACTCTCGCTCTCACGTCTGTATAAAATACGGCGCGGCAAAGCTTGCGATCTTTTTCATCGCGCGGCCGTCGAGGAAGGAACATGTCGTCGTAGCTCCGATGTACTTCGCTCCGATGCAGCGTGTGTCTCCGCTGCACTCCGCGATCTGAAGCACGACGACGAAGATGAAGATTCCTCGAGGCTTGAAGATGGAAAATGCTGCGATCGACGAAACAAATAAAAACTGTTCTTCTCAGAACATTCGACCTTATGGTCGCGTCTCTCTAGACAACGTCAACTTTTTCCTTGAACGACGTCAATCACCTACAGGGTTCCCCTTCAAGCGAAGCGTACCGGCAGGCGGATAGTGCGGCCTCGGCGAGAAGTTCTGCTTGTGGTTGTAGGTGTTGAGTCGTTTTGTCCTGTGTTTTGTTTCAGGTTCTTATCTTGATGTTTCAGGTCGTTTGTTGTTGGTTTTCTAGTTGGTTTGTCGATCGTTTTTGATGTAATTTGTTTATTGTTGCAGGGTGTTGTAGCGGTAGGTATAGTTATATCTTGCTCGGCGATGGTGTAGGCAGGTTTGAGACGATCTATAGAAATATTCGTTTGTCGGTTAGGCAGCTGTAGTGTAAATATCTTGCTATCTCTTTTCAGCACGCGATAGGGTCCGTCGTAAGGTGCTTGTAGCGGCTTCTTTACGGCGTCTATGCGTACGTATACATATTCGCATGTTTGTAGGTCGCGATGTACGAATATGGGTTTCGTGCTGCTGTGTGGTTGGTTCGGCATCGGTCTCAGGTTGCGTATTGTGTCTCGCAGTTGATCGACGTAGGCGGAGTCTAGTGTGACGTCATCGCGGGTTAGTGATAAGAAATCACCGGGTAAGCGTACGTTGCATCCGTAGGTGAGTTGGGCTGCGCTTACGCCGGTGTCACTTCGCATCGCGGCGCGTACTCCGAGTAGTACTGTAGGTAGCTCGTCGATCCAGCTTCTTGCGGTTTGGAGTCTTGCTTTTAACGCGGCCTTCAAAAATCGGTGCCAGCGTTCAATAATCCCGTTACATTGCGCGTGGTATGGGGTTGTGCGCGTTTTTTCGATGCCGAGTAAGTGCGAGAGAGATGCAAATACTCGGCTTTCGAACTGACGTCCTTGATCGGTTGTTATGGTCGCTGGGCAGCCGAAGCGGGAAAACCAACCTTCGTAGACGGCTTTGGCGACGTCTTCAGCTGATATTTCGCATAATGGGTATGCTTCGGGCCATCTCGTTGCACGATCGATCATTGTTACGAGGTAGCGATGACCGGTGGCCGCGGTAGGTAGCGGGCCAACGATATCGATGTGGACGTGTTCGAATCGTTCGGTTGGCGGGAAAATTGACGGTTGACTCGATGTATGGCGCTGTACTTTGGCGCGTTGGCACTGTACGCATACTTTTGCCCACTTGCCGATGTCCGCGTTCATTGAGGGCCAAAAGTAGCGTTGCGCGATGAGTTTTCGTGTAGTTTTGATACCGGGATGACTGATGTTATGGACTGCGTTAAATGCGATGCGACGGTGTTCTTCGGGTAAATATGGACGTAAATATGGAGTTGAGGTTTCGCAATGTATTTTGATGTTCGACGTTGGCAGAGTGACTTGCTTGATGGATAAATTGCTCTGTAGAGTGAGTGCTTGAATGATATCGCTGTCTCGCTCTTGAGCTTTGGCAAGTTGTTTGTAGTCGATTGGCGATGGACACGTAATAGCTTCGACACGTGACAAGGCGTCCGCTGCAGCGTTTTGCGACCCACTGACGTGACGAATGTCAGTGGTAAATTCGCTAATGAATAATAGCTGGCGGGTGCGTCTTGGCGATTCGCTACTTGCACTTGTCTTTGTATAGGCGAATGTTATCGGCTTGTGGTCGGTAAAAATGATTATTTCGCGTCCCTCGAACATCTTGCGAAAATGCTTGACGGCCATGTAGATAGCGAGTAGTTCTCGGTCGTAGGTACTGTAGCGAGTCTGAGCGTCGGTAAATTTCTTCGAAAAATATCCGAGCGGTTGCCACGAGTTGACGATGTATTGATTTAGTGCGGCACCGGCTGTTTTGTCGCTGGCGTCGCAAAATATGGCGAGTGTCGCATGATGAGACGGATGAGCGAGTAAAGCGGCGGTTTTTATGCTGTCTTTACACGCTTCATACGCTTGCGTTGCCTCAGCGGTCCATTCGATCGGAGTTTTGTCGCGCTTCTTGACATTGTGTAGGTACTTATTCAGCGGCGCTTGAATGGTGGCGGCGTCTTTGATGTTTTCCCGGTAAAAGTTGAGCATACCGAGAAAACGTCGTAGCTCTTCCACGGTTTGCGGTTTCGGAAAGTCGGTGATCGCTTGTACCTTTTCTTGAGGTGGCTGTATTCCTTCCGCCGAGACTTGATGGCCGAGGAATTTGACGGTCGGCTGGCCGAAAACACACTTTGACGGGTTGATGGTAATACCGTATTCTTCGAGTCGCTGTAGTACGATGCGTAGGTGTTTTCGGTGCTCTTCCTCGTCGTTTGATGCCACAAGTAGGTCGTCGACGAAAGGGAATACGAAATCGAGTTCGCGTAGTACTTCGTGAATAAAGCGTTGGAACGTTTGACCGGCGTTCTTGAGACCTGGGCACATGCGCGGAAACTCGAAGAGACCAAATGGGGTGATGATAGCGGTTTTTTCCACATCTTCTTCGCTTACTGGCAGTTGTTGATATGCGCGATTGAGGTCGAGAGTGGAAAAAATTTGCTTCCCGGCGAGTTGGTAGGTGAAATCGCGTATGCGTGGTATGGGATACCGATCAGGCTTAGTAATGGCGTTGAGCCTTCGGTAATCGCCACACACGCGTAGGTCACCATTTTTCTTCGGCACGACATGAAGAGGTGATGCCCAAGGGCTCTTGCTTGGTCTGCATAGGCCTTGTTCCATCATGTTCTGGAATTCTTTTTTCACGATTTCGTAACGATGCGGTGCGATGGGGCGTGGCTTACAGTGAAGGGGCGGGCCAGTAGTTTCGATGAAGTGTTCGACTGGATGTTTCGGCGACAATTTCATCGATGTGAGTCGGGTGGCTCCTGGAAATTCGGCAAGGATGTTGTGGTACGCATCTTGCACATCTATGCTGCGAACGGTAGGTATTGGCGCAGAGCATATTTGTGCGTTTGTTGTGAGATGCGTCTTGCCGTCGATGAGTCTGCGATGTTTTATGTCGACTATTAAATCGTGGAATTTCAGAAAATCTGCACCCAAAATCGGCTTTGACACATCTGCGACGATAAACTTCCATCGGAATGATCTTCGGAGGCAGAGGTCGAGATCGAGAGTCTTCTCACCGTATGTAGGTATGATCGTATTATTGGCGGCGTACAGTTCGAAAGGTAGAGGCGTTGCGGTGGAATTTTTCGTCCTTGGTATGACGGAAATATTTGCTCCCGTGTCTACCAAGAACGATAATCTGGTTTTTCTGTCGGTTACGAAGAGGCGGTGTGATGAGTCGGGAAAGCCAGTTTCCGCCGCAGACAGCGTTGTATTTTCCGACGGCGTGTGGATGGGTTTGACGCTGCACGATGGTTCGCATTTCTTGGCGTCCATACCGTAGCGATGATGGTACTTGCAGTATGGCATGGGTGAGCTTGGACGGCTTCGGTTTTGCGACGTAGTGCGTGGGCGTGCTTGGAAGTTACGGCGAGGGAGACTGCGCTGTTTCTTGTCTTGCGGTCGTGATCGCAGCTCGGCAACTTCTTGTGACAATCTTCGAATTACACTGACGAGCATCTGAGTATCGATGGCTGGAGAGTGCATTTTCTGAGATTGGATTCTTCACAGGTTGCTGTTGTTCACGGGATCACCACTTTAGGGACCTATGCTTCAGAGGGTTGCTGTTGTTCACGGGGTCACCACTTTAGGTATGTTTGGGTTGATGTGAATAAAACTCCCTAATAGATTTGTAGAAATGAAGAATAGGTGAAGAAGAAGAATGTTTATTATAAAATATTTACAGGTGTATATAAAATTAATTATGGCACAACTAGTGCGAGGTCCGCGGATCACGTAAGAGGGCGTGGATCGATGCGCTCTCGCTCTAAAGTGAGCGAGACGGTTGCGGGCTACAGAACGCTCGGAACTCTCGCTCTCACGTCTGTATAAAATACGGCGCGGCAAAGCTTGCGATCTTTTTCATCGCGCGGCCGTCGAGGAAGGAACATGTCGTCGTAGCTCCGATGTACTTCGCTCCGATGCAGCGTGTGTCTCCGCTGCACTCCGCGATCTGAAGCACGACGACGAAGATGAAGATTCCTCGAGGCTTGAAGATGGAAAATGCTGCGATCGACGAAACAAATAAAAACTGTTCTTCTCAGAACATTCGACCTTATGGTCGCGTCTCTCTAGACAACGTCAACTTTTTCCTTGAACGACGTCAATCACCTACACCTTATTCACTAATACCCCTAAATTTCAAATTACCATGGGCTCATAATACCTAAAATCATCTTAAAATTTCAAATTTTAGGTATTTTTAGGTATTATGAGCCCATGGCAATTTGAAAATTAGGGGTATTAGTGAATAAGGTATTAAGGTAGGTATTATGAAATTCAGTTGTTTTAAGCCCAAAGCATTTTTTCTGCGTCCCGGGGAATTATCTGTGTACCCTTTCTCGGGATTTAAAAGTAGCTAATCAAGGATAAGGAAGCTTTACAATAGAATACACTGTAGTCCTATAAACTACTAGATTGAATTCTAAATTTTATTGGGATGTGGTTGATTTTGATTAAATACACAACACTATTCTAGCCTTCAAACAAAACGCTTTCTATAACACAATATGCAAATTTATACTCTGTGGTTTATAACTGTCACTGTCAAACGAGTGAGGTAAATTTTGCATTCGCTCGTCAATACAGTAAATATTTTCTCAGTCAACTAAATTACCTTTGTCCATTTTTTTTCGATTGTTTAAATAATAAATCAAAGATGAGTTTTGATCCTTCCACGAACAGTAACAGCTCGAGCGACAAGTCTGATCGAAAGCTGCCAGACCGCAGCAAAGGCGACGACTTGCAGATTTCGAGGACAGATATGAACATGCTAATTATGAATTATTTAGTTACAGGTAAGCATTTTTCTATATTTTAACCCTTTAATACATTCGCGGACATGTTTCGAGGGTAGAATGCCAATTCATAACACAGTGATCTTCAAAAAAATATTGAAACTGTAGGTCAACATAAAATCGTTAAAAATATTTTACATTGACCTTACTAATTCTCATATTTCCATTTGCGTTGATAAACTGGCAACTGACCTGATTTTGTTTGTTTTAGAACATACAAGTTCTAACTAAACAATGATTTAGGGATTTTTTTTAGCAAGAATCAAGAAACAAAGAGAAATGATGGTTACAATTTTGTAGGTCTATACATATAGTATAAATAATAATATGTACAAGTACATTTCATTTAGAAAGCAACATACATTGAGAACACTTACATCCACATTTGCAGCTATAAACATTCCTTTTATTTATACAATATAGGCTTGCGTTTGACCACAATCATGCCTGATTGAAAGCAAAGATGAGGCCTATGATGGAGCACGCTAGCCTAGTAAAGGCTCATTCACCCTAGACTTGAAAATGGCCAAATTGTAGTGCAAATTGTTGCATATCAAGGTTAAGACCTACAATATCTTCAATAGTTACACCAGAACTACTGATTCAACTAATTCTATGAAAATATTTTTATACTAAATACAAACTGAAACATGGATACACAGAAAAAACCCAGAAAAAGATACCAGCGCTGGGAATCAAACCCAGGTCCTCAGCATTCTATGATGCGTGCCATACCACTACACCACCACTGGTTAGGAGTTTAGACACAAATTTTCCCCATATATCACATTTTTCAGTTTGTTTTTCTATAGTCACTTTACGCAGTGACACTAGCGACATCTATAATTCCATGAAAGCTGTAACTAATTAATTATTGCAGAGGGCTTCAAAGAAGCAGCACTAAAGTTCCAACAAGAGGCAGGGCTCCAGGAGCCCGCACTGTGCAGTTCACTAGACGAGCGCATCATGATCCGCGAAGCTGTGCAGAACGGACGCATACCTGACGCCATTGCCATGGTCAACGCACTGCATCCTGAGTTGTTGGACAACGATAGATACTTGTACTTCCATTTGCAGGTCAGTTAGTAGTAAAACTACTCTTTGAGATGTTTGTATCACTTGACCATCATCATATCAGCTAAAAGACGTCCAATGCTGGACAAAGGCCTCCCCCAACAATTGCTCCTGCCCTGTCTGCATCCAAGTGGTTTTTGTGACCTTTACATCACATGTGATCCTTCCTATGTTACGTCCTAACCTTACTGCCCCATCCGCCGTCGGTTCTATGAGCAATATGCCCTGGCCACTGCCATTTAAGTTTGGCAACTCTAAGAGCTATGTCATAAAGATAAAGATAATTTAATATTGATGTCAGTAACTTTTGTTGGTAACATATTGATAGTAGCACCACACGGCGGCCACAACATACAAAATTCTGTATGTTAGTACTATTATAATATATATTCTGTGGTAGCGCTTCAAAATTTTATCCAATTCATTGAGTGCTCAGTGGTGTGCCATGGGAGAAGCCTATATCCGGCAGTGGACGAACATAGGCTGATGATGATGATGAAAATGCAGTCAGAGGCATGGGAATCAGTGGCTGCATGGGATTTATTATCACTTTGTGCATGCCTACTTTGTAATGCATTTGATTGTTGCACTAAATATCAACTACCTAGGGTTGCAACGATATATCGGAAACCAATAATATTGATAATATTGAAGGTAAAATATCAATATTTTTATCAATATTTGCGCTATAACGATACAATAATATCAATATCATAACCTAAGAAAAAAAAATCTATAATTCACGACCTTAGATATGGTTGTATGGGCTTTGAACATTAGCCTTTTCTTATAATATTATTATTATTATAATTTCTAGTTTTCATTCGATGAAAAAGTATGTAAAAAACTGCTGATATATAATAATAATAAAGCACTTATTCAGTGAACTGCATATTTTTATTTAAATTTAAATAAATTCAATATTATCGATATTATCAACTATCAATAATTTCATTACCTCAATATAATTGTCGATATTTTTATCGATATTACAACAACCTTGCATCCCTACAACTACCACTACCATCCACTTACCACCAACCCACCCACCTTACACACTTAACATCAACTTGTTTTAAGTTTGCTTTAATTAAAGATTTCGTATTTTTTTACTTCTTTCCTTGGATTCAGTTAGCTTTTTATTGTTGTTATTAATTGAATATTTTATCTTGTTTCAATCTTTTGAGTATTTCTGCAGGTGGGTTTTTTCAACTAATCATATACAGCTGTGTTTTTGTAGTACTAGCTTGTTAACTTGGACAGGGTAGAGTCATGTGGGGTAATTGTGCGCAGCGGGTAAGTGTGCGCAACCCCTTTATTTAGGAATAGGAAGGGAGAAGTTTGTGATATGGGTAGACAAATTAAAGTTATGTTGGGTGAGAATTAGTTTATGCAAGAAAAACCCAGATGGTATCATTTGTTTACTTGAAAAAGAAAATATTCAGAATCCGGTGCTGTAAAAGTAAAATTTGCTGTTGTGGCGAAAATTGACACGAGTAAATGAATTTTATTTCTGTTAGAAATGTATTTAAATGCTTTTTATTTTGCATTACATTTGAAGCTGTGTTATGTCACAATAAAATCAGGTAAGTTTGATAAAAATCAGTCTGCTTAAAATAATGAAAAATCCACAAACTTCTCTTAACTGCGTACCCTTACCCACAGTATGGGGTAAGTGTGTGTATTTCGAGCTGGTTGAATTAAGGTGATTTTTCTTCGAAGTGACGAAATTTTATTGATTTAATCATTACCTGAATAAATGCACTGTCAGATACATATATTTTTTTTTCATGCTTATCGTTTAATTTTAAAAGAAAGAAAGAAAGAAAGAAAAACATTTATTTATAACAACAATAACACGTACCAGTGGCGAAGGGTGCTAACAACCCGATTCCTTCCGGGTTGCCTAAAATTTTGAAGTAATCAAACGCTTCTATTAATAACCCGTTGTTTGTAATACAGGCATACTCTTCCCTAATAAACTTAACTTTTTTTCAACACGATGCAGAATCAAAACGCAACGTAATACTCTCACAAAAACGATTCATTCACGATCTCTAATAGTAAATGCCGGTCGGAAATATTAGAAATTGTGCACTCAGTCATTTAAATAATTCATTGACAAACACCCACACCACTCCAGGAAACATCGTGTGTTTATGCTACTTAGATAACCCGGGATTAAGCGGCTTATTACATTTAAAAAAAGACTTTGTGTGTTGTGCGTAAGGCTCACTTTCACTTTGCCTGCCGAAGCCGCGAGCCGCGAGCCGTGAGCGGCTTCTTGGAACATTTTTGGCGCTACGATCGCCTACTTATACAAAATTACTGCAGCGAAATGGAACGTAAAATATCGATGATTTAGTGTAAAACAAAAACAATTATATTTTATCTGCTTTTATTATAAAGGTTATTATATTGAACTGGCGAAATTAATATTAGATTAGAATTTTATAAAATAACACCGTCACTTATTGGAAATAATTGTAATGGCAACTGTTAACGAAAGGGAGTGGACTGTATAGGAAAAATGGGGATAGAGGTCGAAAAGAAACGAAAGGTGCTTAGGGCCGTTAGGAAGCAAAATATTGCGTCTCTCTACGATAAGGTATACACGAAAAACTATAACGTAGTAGCAGTGACTGCTGAAAGCTCACCTGAGGGCTCCTCGTCTGCGGTGATGCAGAACCTTAGGGCGTCGGTAACAGGCACCGTTGGCTCGTAGTTATCAGCTCCTCCGGAATCACTGCTAACTCTTACCTCGGGTGTCGCACTTAGCCTTTCAGGTTTATTCGCAGGGCGGCGCACAAGGAGTCTTCAGCAGTGGCACTGACTTTATAAAACTATAGGAAAAGATTTGCAAAATTCGTTGCTGACGGTCAGCGTAACGGTTACTCCGTTTTGAAATTAAGGACCGCACATAAAAAAAGGTACAATATAACTGTCAATAGAAAAATTTGTAATGAGTGACAATAATCGCTCCCGCTCCGATCAGCTGTTTTTATAAAACGGCCGAAGTGGAGGGGAGAGGATACGCAGATGACGGTAGAACGGAAAAATCCAGTGTGGCCGCTACAAAGAAAGTTAATAGCTAGAAAATAATTGATGTCGACGAAGGAAATCTATGGCAACACTGAACAGCAACATTACGATTGATTTGTCATTGATTACAAACTTCATATTTCGTTTCTTGTTATGAAGTATTATTATTGTTTGTTATTAGTAGTACATATATTGTTTTAATTTAATAAAAAAATACATAGCCAGATTAGTGTTGATGCTCGAAACCAGTTAAATTTCGTAATATCGGATTGTGCAAACTTATAGTGTCAAGTGGTCAGTTTAATTTATATTTTATCTTCGGTCGGACTCGCTAGATAAATTATTTTGTATTTACTAGGCTTAATAAAAGTAGAAAAGGCTCCTTTAATTAAAACTGATTGTGGATGCGAATTTGTTGAGTGACGATTTTAGAAGTTATGTCCTAATTTTCAAGAAGAGAATAAATAAAAAGGATAAAGGTTAATAGTTTTCGCCAGAGGCGGCGCTGGGTAAAGGCGACGTGGGCCACCGTCCTCGGCCTCGCGGTCTGAGGGTCCTCGCGCCTCGAAAGTTTCCCGTTTTTTGCTCATTACATCCGTAATCTAATGTGTGGCGCGCCATCACAGGGCTTCACAAAATGTGTCTTGTCTTGCCCACACCAAATTTAGGTCCTGCGCCGCCACTGGTTTTCGCTACGGCTTTACCTGAAAAAAATTTCACGCTTCGCCACTGACACGTACACAGGCAAAAATAAGAATACAATAGACATAGACAGATAGATAGATAGAGCTATGTACACATTAATGCTGTCACAAAAGGGACCCGACTCAGCATGTCGCTAGTTAAAACCAGCGCTGGTCTTCCGCCGGGCCACAGTGCAGTAAACTCACGGAAGGCCACACACAAAACAACATAATACTAAAAACTAAACATGTAATTTTGATACTAGTCAAAACCGTTTATAACAACATTCAAGGGACAGCAATATTTGGTCTTTAAACACGGTTGGTCATCGTAACCAGTATTACTTTGGTATATAAGATCGTGTTGGGTTTTTTTCTTGGTCGTTACATCCAATATGTCGTCGTAGTTGGTGTCGCTATAAACGGTTTTGACTGTAGTTTGAAAAAAAAGTGCGCACACTTGCCCCACATGACTCTATATAGTATCTTATATGAAAATACAGTCGAATATAGACATGCGTATTGTTCGTGCAGCAACTGCAATTGTTGGAGCTGATCCGCGGCGGGCGCGCCGAGGAGGCGCTGTCGTTCGCGTCCGCCGCGCTGGCCGAGGCGGGCGCCGCCGACCGCACCGCGCTCACCGAGCTGGAGCGCTCGCTGGCGCTGCTGGCCTTCCCCGACCCGCACGCCTCGCCCTTCGCCGACCTGTTGCTGCCCAGCCACAGCCAGAAGGTAGGAGGCCGTACCACGCCACGCCACACCACAGCCAACGCGGCCGTGTAGCGTACCCACAGTCAGAAGGTATGAGTTAGTGTTGCCTACCGATAGTCCAATATCGATAGACTATCGATAGTATCACCACGCCACGTGTCAATACTATTGATACTATTGATAGTAATTTATAAACAGTACTATTGATAGTTTTATGTCCAATACAATCGATAGTATTGCAAAATTAGGCAATAATGACTGAAAACAATCAACACTATCAATAGTATCGATTGTATTTGGTCATTATTGCAATACTATCGATGCTATCAATTGTATTGGACATAAAACTATTGATAGTATCGATAGTATTGCCATTATCAATAGTATTGCTTATAAATCACTATCGATACTATTGACATGTGCGATACTATCGATAATAATATCGATATTCTGAATAGTTTGCGAAGTCAACGATCAATAGTCAAACTATCGATAGTTCTGCAACACTGGTATGAGTTGCTCCGTACCACAAGAGCCACGCCCGTGTAACGTCGTTGGCTACAGCCCAGCCACAGCCAGAAGGTATAAGGCACCTTTACCACAGCCAGCACGGGCCTGTAGCATCAGCCACAGTCCAGCTACACCCAGAAGGAACGGGTCGCTCCGTACTATAACCACCACGCTTGTGTAACGTCGTCGGCTACAGCCCAGCCACAGCCAGAAGGTATGATGCCGTTTTAATAAATGCTGAGATGTTTACGGTTTCAAAAAAAAATCGTGTCGGTCTTTTGACCCATTCGATGTTTAACACATTCGGTCTTTCGTACTTCGGTATTGTAATACATACCCACACCACAGCCAACGCGGCCGTGTAGCGAGGGCCACAGCCGCCCAGCCACAGCTAGAAGGTATGTGTAGTCGCTCCGTACTACAACCGCCACGCCCGTGTAACGTCGTCCGCTAAAGACCAGCCACATCCAAAAGGTATGAGGCATCCGTACCACTTTCTTGTTTTCGCAAAACCTTTTTTTGATGAAGCCAGGGGCTAAATTCAGGAACGGCCCAAAACGGTTTGCGTGCGGTAATTCAATCGTTTGGGAGAGGATAGGAATGGGTTGAGCTTGGGATGAGCCTTATTTTCCTGTTAATTCGCTTTGTAAATAAATAAATAAATAAGGCTCAGCCCAAACCTCTCGCAAACCACTGATTTTTGGCGTTCCTGAATAGCCTTTGATCAATTATAACTGTAGATCCACAGTCGCGCGCCCGAAAATGTCCGAGCCAAATGAGCGCCACTTTGATAAAAGTGGCCTTCTTTTTCTCAGTACTTTGCGTGAAATTGTCAAGTTTAGCTGTCAAGTGTCAACCGAAATTCGACTGTAATAAAGTAAAGACTAGGTTCAAATTTCTGTGTAGGTGATGATTTTAATTGTTATGCAAACAAATAAAAAAGTTCGGACATTCTTTGAAGGGGATTTTGTTCGGCAATGTGTATCTTCAGTTATAATTGATCAAAGTGAATAGCAGTTCAAACCAAACCCTACCCAAACGACTGAATTACCGCTACCAAACCCGTGAAGGCCCGTTCCTGAATTTAGCCCCTGGTGTCAGTGCACCAGTGGCGGGACATGAAAATTTGAAAATTTTTGTAAGTAAAGGCAGAGCATAAAAACCTAAAAACATACCCATTTATCCTCTTCTTGAAATGCGGTGCAGTTATAGAAAAGAAGCGTTTGGTTACTTCAAAAGTTTAGTCAACCCGGGGGCAATCGGGTTGTTAGTACCCTTCGCCACTGCAGTGCACGCCGGGACTGTCGATTATAATACTCAAGAGGTTAACCACCTCCAAGCCAAAAATTCAACAAGGTCATGTTTTCTTCCAGATCGCCAGTGAACTCAACGCAGCCATACTCAAAATGGAAAACCAAGAGTACACCAACCCGAAACTCTGCAGCCTCCTTCGAATGATCCTGTGGTCCCAAAACGAGTTAGACAAACACAACATCAAATATCCAAAGATGACCGACCTAGCTAACGCCACTATAGAACAGCCAAAGATGTAATTGAATGGTATGTTATTGTAATAAAGAAATCTATGGAAGGAGTACGGAGGAATTTTTAAGCAGAAGCCACATGAAGAGCATTTTAGTCTATTAATCTACCTTTATTGAAGCAATTGAAACTACTACTTAAGGGTGAAGCCAGACGAGTGTAATTTTGTGAGTCGTGAGCGGCAGAATTTCGGTCGCGCCATACGATATGCCCCAAGCCTTAAGGCCGCCATTAAGGGGAAAATAAATAAATAATACAATATGCAGGTCATCACGTGACACAATGTATGGCGCAACCGAAATTCTGCCGCTCACGTCTAAAAAAATTACGCTCATCTGGCTTCACCCTAATACTGATGAATGACAGACATATTTTACTAAAAAATATGTAAGCCAGTGTTGAGAAGCCATGATACACTTGATTGATGAAACCCTGTGACACTGCGAGCTATGAATTTTATACTTACCAGGGCCTCAATTTAAGACGCAGATTATACTATATGTTTTCTAAGTAAAAAATAAGGACCCAAACATCCTTTCTCCCTTTGACTATCTCAAATACTTCAATGATAATTTTCTTAGGCTTTTGTTATGGTTTTCACTTGTCAATGGCCTCATTATAAGGGGTTCTTTAACTCCCTTCCAATTTCAGGATTATTCTTGTAACACCGTGTATGTATTTAGTTTATAGCTTTTGAGGCATTCTTCTACTTGGCATTACATACAACGGAGTGACTACACCACACTGAAATATTTGATGGTAACTACATTTTGTAGTAAAATATAATTTCTGACGTACCTACTCAAAATCTTCTTGAGTTTTTATGGCGAGGGGGATACAGGCAGATCTAGGTCCCAAAAGACAATCTACTATACTATACCCATCTTCTCATGTGATAAGAAATATTGTCGCCTTACATTTTATGTCATTTGCTGCAATGCAAACATCCCAAAATATGTCAGTCATGCTTTACAAAAATGTATTTGAATTGTCTTTGATAGAAATTATCTTGAATTAATAACTGTGATTATTTAGAAAATAAACTATTTTAATTGCTAATCTACTTATTACTTGTTCACACCAATAATATGAAAAAAAAAAAATGTATGAAAAATTTTATAAAGCAACTTATTAAAAACATGGATTTAGAAACCTAAGAGTAAAGTTACTTCCAGGGATCATAGACTACAAAACTAGACATTACCAGATAATATAATTTTGGCTTCAATCTTTTTTAGTACTAAAATTAATTTTTAATATAATACATGTAGAAAAACTATAGACTCCTCTTGCTAACTTTACTCTTTTTCTTTGTTCTTGTAAAAAAACACTTTGTAGCTTTTCTGGTTCTTTAGAAGAATAAAATGAAATCTTCTCCTTGAAAATTCAACAAAAATAATCTATTTAATTAGAAATTAAGAAAATCTGTTAATAATTAATCGCCAGTTAAAATGTATTTATTGATAAGGTTTTGTATTTAATGTTTAGAAATAAAGTATAAATACTTTGAGAAATGTATTGTTTTATTTTATTTTAAACAATTGATTACGTTTTTTTACTTACAGTTAAGTTCTATTTCAACTAGCATTAGGTACAAAGTTGAAATTATTTACAAAAATAATCAGAAATTAAAAATAAAAACTTGTTTCAAAAACTATCACTAAAACTACACGAAGTTGAAATTCACATATTCAATTCATAATGAGGTTTAAATTCAATCTTCATGCTAATATTTTACATACTCCTATTTATATTCACATCAATTTATCCTGTTTTTAATAGTAAGGTCATTGACATGATTTTTATGACCTTTGAAACTGAACTGTGCTAAATTCAGATACACATTTCTTAATAATGTTTTTTACTGTACCATGATAAGACAATGATGCAAATACTCAAGTCGATTGCGTGGTATAACTAAAATGCCGTTATCCGACATCTGATTGATATTGATTTTGACTTTAGATGCTAATAACCTAACCTAAACTTTTCGACGCCAACGACATATATCAGCTCCGCAGGTTCAACGCCATCGACTGATATATCAGTCACGGCGTGCAGAGCGATATCTACCTACATGCATTTCTTTAGGGTTCAACTTCGCGTTTGACATTCCGATGTCATGGCGTATGAGTGAGAGCTGTTGTATTTGACATAGCGCTGAAAAGGTTAAGGAGAAAAAAAATATCCATCGAACTGTATGTATCATTTTTAGATACCTTGAGTAGTTCCAGAAATAATCATAAAGTGAATTTATTTCTTGTGTGAAATAAGCAAAAATTCTATTAAGTAACTTTTTGAATCTGTACAGTTGCTAAGGTACATAAGCTCAGGGCCGGATTTAGAGGTCTGGAGGCCTTGGGGCATAAATGGAGTGGAGGCACCTTGGCCACAAATTATTTTCCAAATAAAATAACCATTTTTTTTTCAGACCAGATTTCATTAAACAATTTTTCGAAGTCTTTATTGTGGGGGCCCTCTATTGTGGAGGCCCCGGGGCAGTGGCCCCGGATGCCCTGCCCTAAATTTGGCCCTGCATAAGCTCATGTTTTTGTTACAAGTTTTTCATAGTTACTTCTCTAGATTGCCGTAACCTTTTCACCGCTCTGTCAAATACAACAGCTCTCACTCATACGCCATGACATCGGAATGTCAAACGCGAAGTTGAACCCTACAGAAATGCATGTAGGTAGATATCGCTCTACACGCCGTGACTGATATATCCGTCGTTGGCGTTCGTATACTACAAGGCGATAAAAGTACTTTAACAGTTTTATTAACCCTTTCAGTGCGGCTGGCGAGATAACTCGTTCTATGGGATGAGCTCTCAGATCTAGTAGACGAGTATACTAGTCTTCATTTGTTTGTCATATCCTGGATGAGCGCAATCGGCAAACACTTCCACAGCCGGACACATTGTGTCCTCCCGTACCCTATAGTAGTCAAACTTAATGTAAATGTAATTACGTGCGTCATGTATTTTAAAAAAATCTTAAAAATCAGTGGAGCCGTTTCGAAGGAGTGCAACCACAAATATTGTGCCACAAGATTTTTATACACTGGATTTACCCTCCTTTTGACACTATTAGCTAACGTGTTATCTCGTCTATCAGCTCTGAAAAGCTATTTACCTAGCTGAGTTAAGTCGTCTTTTGGTCGTAAGAGCATCATTTCTGTTAATTAGGCTCCAGCAACGTTCCGCTAAACCCTTACGCTGTGCCAGCCGAAATGATCGTAGTGACGAATGAGTGTTGCCATAGGAGTATGAATTCTGTTGACACGCAAACATGTCATCGGCACTGAATGTGTTAACGAGTTAACTCGCCTACAGGCACGCGGCGGACACGACGTACAAATACGCGTTCTTGAATCTACATAAGCACGACGACGTCTGTACACGCGTACGCCTACATACATCGCGCGCGCACTCTTCTGGTTTCTGGCGGTTTCCGGCTATCTGCGCCTTGAGGGGTGGGGTAATTCGAATCGGTGCGGGGCGGACCGTTTCCATTCTGTACGTCAGTACTATTATATATTCTGTGCTACAGGACTGAGTAACTGAGTAGATATTTCACTGAAAATGGCATACTGGGTAGATTTGTGTACAACTTTGCCGGAACGGAAGGGTTAAAACATGGTTTTGGTAGATAACGGCATTATAGATTATATCACAGCAGGCTCTAGATAGGCGGACTGCAATTGAACTCCTATCCGACTGCCAAATTACGAGTTCAGATGCAGTTTGATTTGATTGCAGTCGTCGTGCAGTTACGACTGCACGCACACTGCCCGTCAATGCGTAGTTTGATTGCAGCCTGTGTGGAGTTGTGCAGAATGAGTGCACACTGCCCAGCAACATTGTAGTTGCAGTCAGTCTGTCTAGAGCATTGATTCCCAAAGTGGTCCACGTGGACCCCCAGGGGAGACTCGACGGGATTTAGATCCAATCTTCACATTTTTGTCGAGTTTAGGGAATATGGTACAAATGTAGCTGCAAGGGGTCCACCGGAACCAGCTAAATTTTGGAACTGATCTAGGGTATTTATTACAATACCGAAGTACGAAAGACCGAATGTATTAAAACGTTGAATGGGTCAAAAGACATACACGATTTTTTTCTGAAACAGTTATCTTTTTAAGATTGTTATAAAACAAACCTAACCTAATGTGTACGTATGATGCTGTTTTAATAAATTCTGAGAAGTTTACGGTTTTAGAAAAAAATCGTGTCGGTCTTTTGACCCATTCGATGTTTTAATACATTCGGTCTTTCGTACTTCGGTATAGTAATACATACCCAGTGGTCTATGAGAAAAAAATGTTTGGGAATGGTCTAGAGCCTTAGAAAATCCGGGGTCCGCGCGCCCTTGTTAGTTCTGCGTCCACACCTCGTATTCGACCATGAGCGAGAGCTGGTGTACTATGGCCAGGTATACCGCGTGTCACCAGCCCAGCACGTAGTCCAGGGCTTTGGAGATGAGCCCCGTGGAGCGCTGGGGCACCGGCGCGGACGGCACCGGCGTCGGGCAGAGGGAACGGGCGCCTTGGGTTTGTCTGGAGATGAGAAATAAATTGTTTAATTGCTGGGGCACTATTTTTTAAGCTAGTAAGTAGTAAGAGTTGTAAGTAGTAGCTTGGAAGCATTTGAAATATGATGTTGGTGAAGAATGGAGGGGTTGGCTAGACGGAAGAAGTTATAAATGAAGTTTTGACAAAAGCAGAAAAGGAAAGACAGTTTATGCCAATAATTGAGAAAATGATTGGCTATTTAATAGGGCATGACGATTTCATAAAGCGAGGCCCAAAGTTTAGTTCTTGAGAAATATGTGAGTTGAGAACATAGGGAGATGAGAATTAGGAGAGCTGAGAAAGTGGTGAGATGCGAATATGATGAGCTGCAAGCATGGTGAGATGATAATAACAATATGGTGAGCTGAGAACATTGTCAGATCATAATTTGGTGAATTGAGCATTTAACAAGATGAGAACGTGGTCAGCTGAGAGTGTGGTGATTGAGATTTAGGTGAACTGAAAATATGGTGAATTGGGAACATGGTCAGATTAGAATTCGGTGAATTGAGCATTTAACAAGATGAGAATGTGGTCAGCTGAGAGCGTGGTGATATGAGATTTAGATTTCCATTACCACTGGAATCGCTTGCATGTAGTGATTAATTTTAGACAACCAGATGGCCTAGTGGTTAGAGACCCTGACTTTGAAGCTTGAGGTCCCGGGTTTGATTCCCGTGTCGGGGCAGATATTTGTATGAAAAATACGAATGTTTGTTCTCGGGTCTTGGGTGTTTAATATGTATTTAAGTATGTATCTATCTATATAAGTATGTTTATCCGTTGCCTAGTACCCATAACACAAGCTTTGCTAAGCTTACTTTGGGACTAGGTCAATTGGTGTGAATTGTCCTGTGATATTTATTATTTATTTTTATTATTAATTCATAAGCTAGCTAGTATTAACATAGAAATAAGATTTTTTAACTAACAAACTATGGATTTTTAATCTGGAATAAATGACATTATTATTATTATTATTAGGTGAACTGAGAATATGGTGAATTGAGAATTTGGTGAGCTGCTCATAAGGGATATGGCTCTTAGGTGCTTCTTAAACGTAACTCTAAGCACGTCGTTTGGGCGGTGTCTCACCTGGCGGGGGTCGCGGCGGCGGGCGCGGCGCGCGGGGGCTCGCGGCACGCCGCCACGCCCACCATGACCCCGGGCAGCACCTGGCGGCCGGACAGCGCCAGCGCGCGCTCCCGCTCGGCGCGCGTCGCGTACCGCACGTGTCTCACCTGGCGGGGGTCGCGGCGGCGGGCGCGGCGCGCGGGGGCTCGCGGCACGCCGCCACGCCCACCATGACCCCGGGCAGCACCTGGCGGCCGGACAGCGCCAGCGCGCGCTCCCGCTCGGCGCGCGTCGCGTACCGCACGTGTCTCACCTGGCGGGGGTCGCGGCGGCGGGCGCGGCGCGCGGGGGCTCGCGGCACGCCGCCACGCCCACCATGACCCCGGGCAGCACCTGGCGGCCGGACAGCGCCAGCGCGCGCTCCCGCTCGGCGCGCGTCGCGTACCGCACGTGTCTCACCTGGCGGGGGTCGCGGCGGCGGGCGCGGCGCGCGGGGGCTCGCGGCACGCCGCCACGCCCACCATGACCCCGGGCAGCACCTGGCGGCCGGACAGCGCCAGCGCGCGCTCCCGCTCGGCGCGCGTCGCGTACCGCACGTGTCTCACCTGGCGGGGGTCGCGGCGGCGGGCGCGGCGCGCGGGGGCTCGCGGCACGCCGCCACGCCCACCATGACCCCGGGCAGCACCTGGCGGCCGGACAGCGCCAGCGCGCGCTCCCGCTCGGCGCGCGTCGCGTACCGCACGTGCGCCCAGTTACCTTGCGTCGGATATTGCTTGTCTGAAACAATCGTTGATGCTGTAGCGAGTACTAACGCCATCTAGTCATCACATAACAAACTCAATACTACATCCTGCATCGCACTAAGGAAGTACGATGGGCTGCAAAAGTGCATGGACATCTTGTGGCGATAATCGCGTGAGCAGTGTTTGATCGTTTGATATTATTAACATACCCGCGCGCGCGCGCGCTCACGCGATTATCGCCCCCAGATGTCCATGCACTTTTGCAGCCCACCGTACATAAATACAACTTCCAACTTTTATCCATCAGACTTCGGTCCCCAGGCATAACATCCGCCTGGCTGGAGAGAGATCTCTATTTGCAACCCCCAAAATACTATATAGGTGTCCCAAAACTCAAAGAGCTGGATGTCACTCAGTTCACCGGAATGTCTCCCAAACTCGCGGATAAGGGAGACCTCAGCTCAAACTTTGCTCAACAAACATTTACATAACCAAGATGTTACAGACAGTTCCCTGTACAGAGCATGCATGGAAGCAGAAGAAACGGCCACACACATTCTGCTGCAATGCCCTGGTGTGGCAAACTACAAGGCAGTATACCTCGGTACACCAGAGTCGCTCCAGGAAGTCGTCAGCCACGTGGAAGGTCTGCTGGGCTTCCTCCAGGAGCTAGGCTGGCACAAATAGTCATCATCATCATCATCATTTCAGCCGAAAGACGTCCACTGCTGAACATAGGCCTCCCCCAAGGCTCGCCAAACAGATCGGCCCTGCGCTATCCGCATCCAATGCGTTCCCGCTACCTTAACCAGGTCGTCGCTCCATCTTGTTGGAGGCCTACCTACACTGCGTCTTCCGGTCCGCGGACGCCACTCGAGAACCTTTCGGCCCCATCGGCCGTCAGTTCTACGGGCGATGTGCCCTGCCCACTGCCACTTAAGTCTAGCGATTCTTCGAGCTATGTCCGTGACTTTAGTTCTTGCGCGGATTTCATCATTTCTAATGCGATCCCGCAGAGAAACTCCAAGCATAGCCCTCTCCATCGCCCTCTGAGTGACCTTGAGCTTCCTTATAAGACCCATCGTTAGCGGCCACGTCTCAGTGCCATAAGTAATCACTGGCAACACACACTGGTCAAAGACTTTACAAAAAACACTTTTGGCACAAATAGTGCCTATAGCTAATTATGCAAAATAGGAGCACATGGACATTGAGTAGCGGAAAACAGCCCACTATAACCTGTAACCTGTTACTTAGTTATGGAAGAATAAAGTTGGATAACATATTACTTATATTTTTTCATATTTTCGAAAAAAAAACTACTATTGCTTACCTAAGTAAGATGGATTTTTTTCCAGAACTGTTATAATATAACCTTCTGTTTTTTATTATGAAAAGGGGGCAAACAAGCAAACCTCTCACTCTGAGAGGAGACCTGAGCCGTGCAGAGGGCTGTATATACGCAAAGATGATGATGATGAACAGATAGGTAGATGAATTTTATAATTGGATCTTATTCATATTACTTACCTAAAATTGCTCCACAGTTACTAAACCGCGCCAATACTGTATTGGCAGCATTCGGTGGAAACCCAAACACTGTAACCCAATACTCCTCTTGCTCTGGGCACCCATCCCACGCCGTCGCCACAGACTGGTTCATATTATTCACTGATCCATTCATATTCGCATAAGAGTTCTGCATCATAGAATTATTGTAGAAACTTGACTCTTGGAATAAAGACTTGTTCACTGATGGTTCGTTGCTTTTTATAGTGTCAAATAAGTCTTCGATGGGTGGGCCGGTGGCCTTACTAGTGTATGATAGGTTCGGTGATGCTGGGATGTTGGCAAACATGTTTTGCTGGTTGTAGATTGCTTGTTGGTGCATTGAGAGGTTCTGGCGATATTGCTTTTGGTCCGGGGTGGAAGTTTGCGTTGGACTTGTGGGGTGTGTGGGTGATCCTGTAAATTTATTACAAGTCTAAGTAGTCATTAGCAATATTGGATAGGACAAAACACATCTGATATATTCTAACATCTCTACCAATAGAGTTGTGTTGGATAGTTTTTATGTTTTATACTATATTTAAAAAGAAAATATAAAATCAGTAGTCATTCTCAAATTATGGCTTGACCAAGTATTAATTTTACATAATATACAACATGTCCTACTCTCTGGACAAAGACCGAAATCCTGAGTATAGTTCCTTCTTAGAAATGTTCTACTTTGTAAAATTATTAAATTAGATAAAAAAAAATCAAAATACAATTAATACCCACAAACAAATCAACAATAAGTAGGAACATATACTGTATCAGTGTTGTTCGCAATGAGTTTTGCGATTCAGAGGTTGATCAAGTTGAAATACTCTGTAATTACTATTTATCTTCATGCAAGCTGTTCCAAAGTATTATATCGTAAATCAGTCATTTTTTTGTTAATATGGTGGCGTTTGGTGCAAGGCTTTGTACATAGCTTAGAAATACCCCAATTAACACATCCTATTTGTCTATGTCCAGAGGGTAGAGACACATTGTATAGATAGAAGACAGCCTCATGTGAAATTGGTAGTAGAGGAACCGTTATAAAACCAAAATACTATTGTAATAATGAAGAGAGGCAATGCAGAGCTGAAAATATAAACGGGTGAGCCTTTTAACTGTTTAGAAGTGCCGTATCTGGTATAGCTTCAAGAAAGACTCAGCAGTATAGCGGCGCTCAATACATTTGATACCCACAAGATTCTTCTCAAGATCTATGTCCAAGGTGAACTTTATTAGAGATTACTAAGATGACTTCATCAAACGTTGAACGTAAGTTTACTGAGACACCATTTACATGAAAATTAAGATGATAGATGTATAATGCATTCCTTACCGAAAGCTAGATTACGCCCCTTCGTAGGCGACAAACTGTTGGTCCTTGGTGTTGCAGGAGGATTTATTTCTCCCAAAAGGAAAGGCGGCAAGTACCCGACATTCGGGCTCCCTGAAGGAGAATGTGTGGGACTCCCAAGCGTCATGGGCTCCATTTTATACTATTAACTAAATCACTAGACTTTGATTAGTACTAAAAATATTAAAATGAATATATCTTTATTTACTTTATATTTTTTGCTAGAAACGAGGACCGTGACAATATCGTTCAATACGATTTTGACAGATCGAAGAACAGCGGTGTCGGCGGTACGGGTTGACGTTTTAAAAAACATGTTGCCATTATTATGGTATTAATCTAAAATGGTAGTAAAATTAAACCATATCACAATGAAAAGAAGACAAATTCGTATGGGGACTATTGAGAGGTGAAGAACAAACTGAAATTCAGAACAAAATCACGGTAGTTTAAAACATTTTGAATCAAACAACAATGTGTGTGTAGGTACAATCTATCAAAACCCACTTCGTGACCCACAGGAATCTTTGCATTTTCCTGAAATAAAAAAATACCTGGGCGACCGACCCCTGCTCGGGCAGAAACTCGGTACCAAGCATTTTCCCAGAGATAAGACCAAGCTAGATCAATTTTTCATCCCCGAAAACCCCCAAATACCAAATTTCATCGAAATCGTTGGAGCCGTTTCCGAGATCCTGATTATATATGTGCAGGGGAGGGGGCAGGGGAAGGGGTTCAGGGGGGCTTCAAAGGGGGATGAAAATTTCATTGATTTTGCCGTAGGATGCACCGTTTTCAAGATATTTGACAAAAACACCGGAGGGGTGGGGGGGTGAGAGGGGGGAGGGAGCGCGGGGTATTAAAGGGGGGATGAAAATTTCATTGATTTTGCCGTAAGATGCACCGTTTTCAAGATATTTGACAAAAACACACTGTGCGCTCGGGTTGGGGGGTGAGAGGGGGGAGGGGATGTGGGGGAGGCAGCGCGGGAGTATTAAAGGGGGGATGAAAATTTCATTGATTTTGCCGTAAGATGCACCGTTTTCAAGATATTTGACAAAAACACCGGAGGGGTTGGGGGGGGTGAGTCACGTTAAACTATCGTCCGTAAACCGACTTTACAGACAACCGGCTTTTCCTGTTCTGTGCTCCCAATAGGGAACGTGCACATAGACATTTAAATCAGAAAAAAAAATTACAATAAGTACCAAATTTATTTATTCCATTCATCCACAGGATTACCAGTGTTAAAATTAATTGTGACGGATTTTATTTTCGTTAAAATGTGGGTTGCAAATCCCATATTTTTTAAATATACCGCTATTTTCCATTGCCAACTTACGCTGGCCAGACTCTTAATTAAAAAGACAAAGGTATTTTTCCGAATCTGGTAAGATTTTGATAGGCATCCCACCAACGTTTTATATCACTATCTCCGTATATAAAATATTCTTTACAATGCATTCCAATGAAGTTATAACAGGGCTTTAATAACATGTAGATATACGCAATGATCTCCAGTAAAACCTTTTTGTATTTAAGACCCAGTGGATTAATTTATAGTTATATTTTTAAACGATAGTTGCAACATTATATTAGCAGTTAAATTTCGAATCAAGGCGTTAGTTTACGAAGAGTGTTATTCAATCGTCTGTCGTGTAATTTCGCCATTGTTGCATTTCATTAAATATTATTTTATTACAGTTGAATTTGATTTCATCGATGCTGACATAATAATTATAATATTTTATTATATTCTTTTTCTTCCTTCTAGTTCTTCTTTGCTCTATTCTTAGAAAATTCTTGGCAACATTTTTTTTTGATAAATAGGAAATGTCAAATTTCAGTCAATCAAACAAACATGGATTCTTCTCCGAGTGAGAAATCAGAAAAACCTTTTTATAGTAGTGAAAATGATATGAAGAAAACATGTGTTAGTGCTTCGAGAACTATGTCAGGAAATAGTTACAATATCGTTCATAAGTTATTTCATAGGGAGGTAAGTCTAAGCAAGATTAATCCAGGGTTGTTTACACGATTGAACGCTTTATTTTTTTGCATAGCTTTTGAGATTCAATTTTACCTGTCGATGTCCTAGTGTATGAATGTATTGAAACTACCATTGGCGAATAAAGGGTGTTGTGTGCTATTCTGGCAAAGCATCGACCAGGGTATGTTTCTGTTATCATATTTTTTGATTGATTTAAGACCAGTGTGTTTATTATTATCAAGTGAATAACTCTAAGGAGTCTAAGGTGGAGGTCACACTCACGCATAATAAGTGCTCTAGGTACTGGGAACAAAATAAGCTTTCTATTTCAAAAGTGTTATTTGAAATAAACTGGCTCTTTTATTGAAATTGAAGATTGATTGTTTATATAATAGCAAATTATTTGTGTCTTAAGTCTTAATTGTATATTAATTAATTACTGTATGCTGCAGAGAAAGTAACGCACTGGATAAGGATTTGATCAGTAGTCAGGGCTGGATTTAGGTGCTACAGCCGCACAGCCTTCACAAGGGAAGAGGGCATTTTCTTTTCAGTTTACCCTTTACTTTAGAAAAAAAATAAATTCAAAATCATGAGCACTATTCATATTCATGAAGAAAACAAGTGTCCTTATTGGATTTTGTAACTTTTTGTATAGTTTATAAATTTGGATTGTCACAAAACAAACACAAAAAATTATAAGTATGGAAAATCAAGAGCTTTTTTATCATCAAAATCAGTAGTGTACTTGATTTTGAGGAAGAAAACCCCAAAAACTCCTCATTTTAAATAAAAGGTAAATTGCACACTTTAAAATGAAAATGACCAAGAGCCAGGGCTTCCTGCTCAGGGCTCCTTTGTCCCAAGGGCTACAGACCCCTTAATCTGACCCTGAGTAGGGGTCTTAAAAGCTGCCATAACCCCTCATATGTGGGTAGTGAAAAAAATTGTGCTGTTTCATTAAATCCAATTATAATAATAATAGCCTTTTATTCAGTTTTTTTTTGAATTGTACATAAACATAACATAATTAACATAACTAACTCAAAATTCGGTATCTGTTTGCCTGTTGGCAAAGGCCTCCCCCAACTGTCTCCATACAATTCTGTCGCCAGCTAACCTAGTCCAAAAACTGCCTGCCATTGCCTTGATCTCATCGGTCCAGCGTTTAACACGTTCATTGCCAAGTCAAAATGCAGAACTAACAGCATATACAGCCGCTTCACGCGACGTCGCGTGATGTGGCAATCAACGTGTTAAATGGTCTGCCTTTTTTCCTTATTTTATACTTTGGGTACCAATTAATAATTGTTTTACTCCATTTGTTTATTAGAGGAATAAATCCAATTTTACAGATTTAAAAAAAAATACAAAAATAATACCTTAAATTGGGCACGGATCCGTGTCTTAAGCAAATGAGGGGTTAAGGAAATGTAATACAGTACATCATTTTAGTTTGGTTATTTGATGGAAATGCTTTTAGCTCTGCTATGTGCGAAAATAATTATTTGCATAGCATTATGCTCCCAATCTCATATTCATTAGAGTTTTTTTATACACTAGCTGTTGCTCATGACTTCTGTGAAGAATAGGCTATCCTATGGGATCTATGCAATTTTCCAGGGTAAAGACTACTACAAAACTACTACAAGATTACTACAAAACTGGGGGGCTACTACAAAATTCGAAATTTGAACTTTGTATCATATCATCCCTTTTACTTTGCTGTTTTAATAGTAGGGGAGCCCAAGTGGGGATTTGTGAAGTTATATACGGAGGATACCTTATACCCTCTAGAGTACCCCCATTGAATATGACCACGTCATGTGGGGGGGGGGGGGGGCTTGCCTGGGGCACCCCATCAAAAAACTTTGTAAAAAATAGATTCTTTGAAATACTTGAGCGCTTCGAACAAAAGTCAACTTTAGGTATAAAAGTTTACCTACCCTAGCGACCGTGAACTGCTTGCACGCGAAATTGAAACTTATCGTGTGATACGAGCGTTCATATTCCGTTGGGCACCGCTGACCCGAAACCAAGAGCACAGGGTTCCTACTCGCTGATATTTAGGTAGGTATATAAATCAAGAAAGATAACGCAACAGTATCTTTTATACGGATCTTATAGATTGTTTAGAAGTCATTGTTTGTTGCAAAAATCACAGAAAAAAAAGATGCTTAATTAGCTAGCCGAAAGCCGAGCGACAACCTACTGCCATACGCCGGCCGAACATACCTAAACTGCGGAGTGAACTCTCTCTTTTAACCTTTTCAACGTCAACGATACATATAGCTTATTTTTGTTTATTTTTATGGTTATGTTATTTATCTTATTATATACTGTATTTTTTCTTGTGTTCTCTTGCTTTTGTTTTTTTTTTTTTTTTTGTAAATTTTATAGCGCTTTGGGTAATACTGTTATGCTGTAAAATTGTTTTTTGAAATAAATAAATAAATAAATAAATATAGGTGTCACAAAGTACATTGTCAAAGTGATCTTGACACAATGACATAAGATTCAAAGCAGGTTTACGTTTTGTCTGAGGTCGAGGTCTGAGGCCGTATTGTCTAACGCTTCTGACGCTTGCCTTCGCTTTCACCATCTCTTTCTGTCAACATTTTATACCGTTTGACAAAAAGAAATAGTGATTGCGAAGGCAAGCGTCAGAAACGTTAGACAATAAGCGGGCTGAAGTTTCAATGCAAATGTCAAGCCTTGGTTAAAGTAGCGTTGTAATGTTCCAGATCCTAGGGCGCACGTCGCGCCGCCCGGAGCGGGGGCGGCGCGTGTTCGAGCGCATCCCGCCGCGGCTGCGCTTCTGCCTCATGGACATCGTGCCGATGGCGTATTTCAGCCACCACGTGTTCATGGGCTTCTCGCAGTGCGGACAGTACCTGCTCAGCTTTACCTACAGCAACGGGTCGCAGGTGTACTTCAGAGAGAATGCCAAGTTCACGTGAGTTACATTTTATTTGTACGTAAAACCAAGGATGATATAGACTGGATTAGCAACCGCCATAGTACAGGTCGTCCGCAGAAAAATAGTTTGATTATTAAATCTAGATGGCGCTGAAATATAGCCTGATATATGAAATATTGCATAATAATACATTTGCAGTAATATGAAATATCTGTAGTCGTATTGTTTTGCCTTCAAAGCCTCTGGCTATAGGTACGGTGTGTTGACGTTTAACGACAACACAACGTCAAAATCCCGCTGTCATTACATAAGATGTGGTTGTGTGCGTGGCCTCAACTCTGGTGGCGTTACCTATATATTTCAGCGCCATCTAGATTTAATAATCGAACTACAAAAACCGCGGCCTATCCGTATTATGGCGCCTGCCAATCCAGTCTATATCATCCTTGATAAAACTGACCCATGATTGACTCCAGTGTCACTTGATGAACAGACAGACGGACACACTTTCGCATTTAAAGTATTAAATATGGATATTTGCTTTTAGAGTTTCATAGTCCTAATACGACTAGAGATGTTTAGTACAGTCACAAGCTCCTATCATATTGTATAGGAATTCAAAGAATATTTTTTCGAAATGGGACCCCAATTAAATAATGCGACCGTACGAAACAGTACTCTTAATTGGGCATGGGTATCGCGGCGACAAAATAGTAGAATACACCAGTGGTGGCGCGTGAAAATTTTTGCAAGTAAAGCCGGAGTAAAAGAAAAACCTAAAAACCCCATTTACCATTTTCTTGAAAGCGCAGTAATGGAAGAAAAGCGTTGGGTATCGTCGAAAATTTAATCAACCCGGGGAATCGAGTTGTTAGTATCCTTCGCCATTGAAATACACGTAAGGTGGTGGGAGCGGTTTCTCTGGCAGCTCGCCCGGTCCGGTAAGCTGTAAAAGCCGTTGAGGCTAACTAACATCACAACACTGTCTGAATTTTTTTTTTATCGTCTGCCGCATGATACCTATAAGGTGTCCTTTGATAGGTCTTTCAAAAAGCTGAGAATCCGCAGAGATTTGCCACTATTTTTCAATTGAGGAATTATTTGCAAAAAACTTCAAAGTGCAAATTTTGGTTCCAGACTCCACTTTCTGTCGTGGGTGCCAGGCAAGGTGGTGCGTTCGGTGCATCGAGCTCCATTGTTCGGCGGCGACGCAGTGGACAGCCGCCTCACCATCTCCATGGCGCAGTGGAAACATAACCCCGGCGTGCTCGTCGTATACGGCATACCGTAAGCTTAGCCACTTATAAAGTTAAAAGTCAAAATATCTGTATTCAATTTTAACTATAACAAGCACTTATGAAAGTCGAAGAATCTACCACCGGTTCGGAAAAGACCCGTTGAGAGGAATCCGGCAAGAAACACTTACAAGGTATATTTATTTTCAATCATCATCAACATTGTCATCATTTCAGCCGTAGGACGTCCACTCGTCGTCCATTCGTTTAGGAACTTAGTATTGTTATAGTTTCTTAACAAATGAATGTGATATAGTTTCTAAATGAACGATGACGTCACAAAATGTGCCAGAGTGTCATCCCATTGACTAACAAGGAAAATGATTCAGCTTAATGTAAAAATGTTCTATGATGGGCAAGGAGCGGAATTTCTCATAGCAAAAATCAAACATCAAAGGGATTGAACATAAGTTTTATCGACTATTTCAGTTATCGATGTTATCGAATCGACTCTTCGCTTGTAACATTATTTGTAACATTTGACCTCTTTGATAAGCGACTTGCATCTCCATATTAAAATAAATCGCGTCAACGTCACTTGAATTTTTCTAAATCATTCCCGTGTTATTAAAATGGTTAATCCTAAAAGAAAAACGATTAACAAATGGATAAAAAACATCCCTTACTTACATCAACGGAGGTAGAACACTCTTTTTCAAGCTATAAATGGATCTACAATGATAACAGGACCAATTTAAAGGGTGACAATATACGAATAGAAAAAATTATGACAATTCTCTATTACTACAGAGAAGATGAAGAAAATGCGATAAATACAGAAATAGGTTTCGATTCTTATTTTGAATGAAGGTTATATTTTAGTTTCGTTGCATTTCCGTTTAAGGTTTTATATTTTAATTGTAATTAACTTAAAAAGTGCTATTTTAAAAGTACCTACTATTTGCTGAAATGTTTATCGATAGTCGATAAAACTTATGTTCAATCCCTTTGATGTTTGATTTTTGCTATGAAAAATTCCGCTCCTTGATGATGGGTCAAGAATCAATCATTTTGTTGCAGTGACTCTTGCACCGAGAGATCTCACCTCAGCGTCATTGGCGTCCCTCGGCTAGGTTGTAGGAAATGCGCAGCTATGATGAAGGAAGAAGGTAAATATGTAGCTATAGTCGGCGCCATAATTCGAGAGACAAGCTTGACAATTAAAGGGTTACCAGGGTTAGACGAAATTAAATAGTGATGTGGCCGATATCGATAATCAGTGTCGACTGGACTATATGATTTGATATAAGACGGGTTTTTTTACTTCCTTTAATGATATCTTACATTGAAATGTAAAGTATTACATTAATTTAATCATATCACCGTAAGTAATGAATAAATACCACAGGTAGCCAAAGCCGTAATGTTTTTTTTTTATCGACACGAACAGCACTACCCTGTCTGTGGCAACATTTGAGCAAAATGAATTTTCAAAGTTGTCTCTCGAATTATGGCGCCGACTATAATTGCCTGAAATTTGTTTTTTTTTAAAATATGTCAATCAGAGGACAATTTTGCCATTTGATTGTCCAGTGTAATTTTCTGTTAATCAGTAAACATATTCTGGAAAACGAAATACCTATGAGAAGTAATGATGGAAGAACTATAACAGCGCGAATTCAGCATAGTGTTATAAAATGTTACAAAATAATGGGCTATTTGACATAGAATCTAATCTATCTATCTATCTAATACCTTTAAACGAGCAATTCTTGTATATATGTATATACAGTTGTGGCCATATAATTAAGAACGATTATTTATTGAGATGATTTTTTCAAAGTAACAAGTATAACTAATTGCCCGTATTTTTTTTATTTCTCTCGGTATTGCAAAACTTTTCCGTACATTCATTTATGCAACATTGTTGGCTAAAAAATTAATAGAGCAACTTTATACATTCGATCTGAACCTAGTATTAGTACTTACTGGCTGGTCACGTAATTAAGAACGCTGAATAGTTTATTATTTTTTCAAATTTAATTAGAGAACACTGTGTGGCTCTGTGGTTGTAGATTATTATTCGTATAATTTGGGCGCCATTTCGTGCTGTTAAAGTCTTAAAAGTGATTACTTCGTATAAAAACAATGGGGAAAAATAAAAGTTGTGATAAATCTACAAGAGAAGTAATAATAAAACTTCGCGAGAAGAATTGGTCGTATAAAAAGATAGCCGACCATCTGCAATGTTCAAAAACAATGGTTTTCCATGCCGTAAAGCATTTTTCCACATATCAAACTACTTCAAACGTTCCGCGTGGACCTAGACAGAGAAAGTCATCTCGTCGAGATGATCGAAATATCGTTCGTTTGGCAAAACAAAATCCTTTTAAAGGGTCTAATGAGTTGAGAAAAGAATATTTTGGCGAAAACAACCCTTCAGCAATCTCTGCACGCACTATTCGAAGGCGTTTGGTAGAAAATAAGTTGAACGGAAGGATAGCAAGGAAGGTGCCTATGTTGAAACGATGTCATAGGCAAGCCCGACTTGCATTTGCAAGAAGGTATGAAAACTGGACAGTCAGACAGTGGAAAAACGTTCTTTTTTCTGACGAGACAAAAATAAATAGGGTATGTTCTGATGGAAAACGATATGTACGACGCCCTCCGAATAAAGCATTCGACCCAAAGTACACAAAAGTGACATTAAAGCATGGCGGGGGAAATGTGAAAATTTGGGGGTGCTTTTCTGGACATGGCGTTGGACCTGTTAGGCTGATAGAAGGAAACATGGATCAATTCCAATACAAAAATATACTGCAAGAAACAATGTTACCATATGCCGAAGACGTGCTTCCGGTTATTTGGACATTCCAGCACGACAATGATCCAAAGCATACTGCACGCACCGTTAAGGAATTCCTCACATCACAATCAGTTTCAGTCTTAGATTGGCCAGCCAACAGCCCAGATCTTAACCCAATAGATCATCTTTGGTGCGAAGTCAAGAAAAAGATTTCAAATCGACAGTGTGGCAATTTGAGAGAGCTGTACGACGTTTTCTTAGAAGAATGGAACTCTATTTCTCTTGCGAAATGTCAAAAATTGATAGATTCAATGCCTCGCCGGTGTAAAGCCATAATTAAAAGCCGTGGACATGCTACTAACTATTAATTTTAGTTCAAATGTATTAAATTGCTTTTTTTTCTATACCAACTTCACATTAATATGATTTATTTAATCTAAGTTTCATATAAAACAACTCTCGAGCAGTTTAATAAATCGTTCTTAATTATTTGTCCAGCTTCATTACTATTTGAATTTATTAGTATAGAGAACAAATAAAATTTGTAAAAAAAAATGTTAGCAATTATACACTATTATTATTAATCCTGTTTGCTCTATCCATGTGGCTATTTTATAACATAACTTGTTACTTCTAAGAAGGAACACAACTAGACATATGACATGATTTAGATAAAAAAAAATCGGAAACTTCAAATCGTTCTTAATTGTATGACCACCACTGTATATATATATATATATAATCAGGATCTCGGAAACAGCTCCAACGATTTCGATGAAATTTGGTATGTGGGGGTTTTCGGGGATGAAAAACTGATCTAGCTATGTTTCATTTTCAGAAAATCGCTTTTACTCGTGTTTTCCGGCTCTTTTTGTTTGCATTAGAATATAAAGCTAAATTTCGCAGACTTCGAGCAGATCATAATGGCACATTAGAAATCGGGTGGTCGCGGACCCAGCCGACCTCGGTTCGATACCACGTTTTTTTTCAAGATTTTTAGTTTTTTTTTTAAGTTTATTTTTTATGAGAAAACGTCAAGTTTCTTCTTTTGTGAGAAAAAGTTACTTTTTTGTGAGAAAAAGTTATTTTTTTGCAAGAAAAAGTTACTTTTTTGTTAGAAAAAGTATTATAGGGAACGTGCAGTAACTATAGGCAGCAGCACTAATGCGACAGAAGAGACACTATGCGGACAGTAAAACAAACTTATCAAGGTAAAACATTCAAATTGATGGCACCCTTATGGCACCAGTTGGCAGCACCGTCTATGTGCACGTTCCCTATTGGGAGCACACAGAACAGGAAAAGCCGGTTGTCTGTAAAGTCGGTTTACGGACGACAGTTTAACGTGACTCACCGCTCCACCCCCTCCGGTGTTTTTGTCAAATATCTTGAAAACGGTGCATCCTACGGCAAAATCAATGAAATTTTCATCCCCCCTTTAATACCCCCGCGCTCCCTCTCCCGCATCCCCTCCCCCCCTCTCAAACCCCCCCCCCCCACCCCCACCCCTCCGGTGTATATAATCAGGATCTCGGAAACGGTTCCAACGATTTCGATGAAATTTGGTATTTGGGGGTTTTCGGGGATGAAAAATTGATCTAGCTTGGTCTTATCTCTGGGAAAACGCTTGGTACCGAGTTTCTGCCCGAGCAGAGCTCGGTCGCCCAGGTACTATAATTATGATGAGCTGCCAAAACACGACTCTTCCAAAGATTTCTTTTTGGGGTAATACCGGATAGTGACGTGTTGTTATCCAACTCAACTTCATTAGTCATTACATTTCAATGCTACTAAAAATCTAATCTTACAGTAATTTAATTGAAAATTTGGTTTTCCGTGTTAGATTTTTTTTATTAGAACCACATCTTGGAATTATAGCTTGATAGAGATATCAAATAACCCTTTTTATTTTCAGACTGTCAAAACTGGGGCCAGAGATGTCTAGAGCACAACTTCGCAATACACACAAAGTTCTTCTGCACATCCGACTCGGCAGTGTACGAGCCCGTCGTCCAACTGGCTTACTCCAACCAAATCATCATCTACACAGACTTCATACACATACTAGAAATAGACTTCGTCCAACCGGACCAAGACAAACCTACGGACATAGACGACAACAAATTCTTAGATAGGGAAGAAACAAATTCCATCTACACAAACCCTAGCACGCCCGCTTCGGACGTGTCAGCTGTTTTCCAATCACCTAAATACCAGAACAAAGTTGTGCAGAATATTCTAGAAGACTTCTCGGATTTAGAAGAGCCATATCAGATGTCCAAACCAGTGCAGCTACCCGACGTGATGGGCCAAGAATTGTGTATCCAAGCAGCTTCAATATCTTACAATTTGGTGGAGGAGTGGGAGGGCCCTTCGCCATCTATTAGGACGTTAATAAGCCCCCCTCTCAGGTCCCCCCGACGGAGGCCTGCTGAAAGCATGTCTAGATTCAACGAAACGCACAGAATCATAGCGGACAAAGCTTACGAATTCGTCGAAGAGACAGAAACCAAATGTGAAAAACTAAGTATCTTTAGGAAAAGACGTTTAGCTGATAAGAAATATGAATTCTCAGAGGACAACAACGAAAATATAGTTCCTTTTAGGGTGTTAAGGAGTAACAGGAAGTATTTTACTGGATGTACGAGCAAAGTGAAGCGGCCGAAGTCGCCGCCGGTTGAAAGTGTGGTATTGAGAGCGCATAACCAGATAAGTAGACCTCCGTCGCCGACCACGAGTGAGGATATGAAGGACCAAGGTTTGTCTTCTTTAGAATCTGATGACAAAAGCGAATCTGAGTACAGGGTGATGGAGATGTTGGACGATGGCTCTCTTAAAACGGTGGCGGTGCACGATAACACTTCAAAGACGTTGTCGGAGTGTCCGGTGAACGCCCAAGACCCATATCTGGTGCATTCGGAGAATTCACAATGCAGTAAATTCTTCACGAGGTACTTTGTGGAAAGTGATGATGAGATCACCTCTATCGCCACAGATTCTGAAGGTAAGTTTCGATTTGTTTTTTGAAATTTACATCTGGCATTTGAATTGAGATTCCGGGATTTTACTAAATTCCCATGGGACTTCCCAAAGATTTCATAGTGGTCTTCATTTGTGTTGTATGACGAACACCCGTGCAGAATATTAATTATTGCTACTGTGTTTTAATACAATGCTACTCATTACATTCACTACCCAGTTATCAATTATAATATGATTTTTGTAAACATTATAATCATAGACTGAATAATACTTAAAAAAACCGGTTGTCTGTAAAGTCGGTTTACGGACGATAGTTGAACGTGACAACGTCATAACAAAACATTCAAAAACAAAAATGAAACCAGGCGGTCACCCATCCAAGTACTGGCCGCGCCCGACGTTGCTTAACCTCGGTGATCGGACGAGAACCGGTGTTTTGTCAAATATCTTGAAAACGGTGCATCCTACGGCAAAATCAATGAAATTTTCATCCCCCCTTTAATACCCGCACCCCCTCAATCCCCCATTAAAAATTACCCGAGCGCTATTACTAAGATTGTACATCCTGGCGCGCGCTGCTCTCTTGTATAGTCGACCACAAAACTCCTTTACCACCCTAAAGTTCAATGTCAGTTGTATGACTTAAGACATCAAAGGCTATTTTCTCTTACAAGTCAATGTGACAATCAGCCTTATTGTTTTTATTCTGATTTAGGAACTGTCACAAAAAATGGTAAAGCACTTACTTGGTCGACTATACATGCTGGCTTTCACTGCTCTGTACGGGACATGTACGCACATGTACGTTACATTGCGTCATCCTTTTTCGTGCGTGCAGCCGGTGTTCATCGATTTATTAGACGTTGTCACGTCAAAAAAATACACACAAAAGCTGGGGGCGATTCTTTGATCAATTATAACTGAAGATACACATTGCCGAACAAAATCCCCTTCAAAGAATATCCGAACTTTTTTATTTGTTTGCGTAACAATTAAAATCATCACCTACAAAGAAATTTGAACCTAGTCTTTACTTCATTACAGTCGAGTTTCGGTTGACACTTGACAGCTAAACTTGACAATTTCACGCAACGTACTGAGAAAAAAGAAGGCCACTTTTATCAAAGTGGCGCTCATTTGGCTCGGACATTTTCGGGCGCGCGACTGTGGATCTACAGTTATAATTGATCAAAGGGGCGATTGCTAGTAAATGAGAAAACCATCGATAGTTGAATTTATCGATAAAACAACGGGAACCTCTCATCAAATTTTGCCTTTTTTTTCGATATCCGATCATACCAATCCATTTACAGACGACTGTATATCAGGCTACCACGTAGCCCTGCACTTGACCGCGCACGGGGCGGGCTACGCGCCCCTCCAGGGCGTGGCCGCGGGCGCCTGGGCGCGCCTGCAGGGCTCCGCGCTGCCCCCCCTCACGCTGCGCGCCCAGCAGCGCTCGCTCGACACGGAGCTGCTGTGCAACGAGGTGTGCGGCAGACTGTGCAAGCTGAACGGGAAGAAGTTTATATACTGTTTTGATTGGGGTTGCCATGTTATCGACGTGTGCCAGAGCAGCGGCTGTTTGTCCGGGGTGAGTAAGAATAATCTTCATTTTAACCTAAAATAAGAAATTAGGGTTAGGATACCTAAGAAATAGGTATCCTAACCCTGCCGTCGTTGTATATATTTGAAATAATCATGTATGTAAGAAAAAACATATGTGATTTTCCCACTAACGTCGATAAGCCAAAGGTTACTAGAAACACAGGGAAGCTTAAAGTTCCATCTTACAGACTGGCTAAAACTAAAAAGTCGTTTCTGGGAAGATGCATACGTTTTTATAATAAAATTCCGAAAACAATAACCGAACTAACTGATACAAAATTCAAATCCATTGTGAAGAAGACATTAATATCTAAGGCGTACTATAAAATTAATGACTATATCATGGACAGGGATGTTTGGAAATAATTCCGATCCGCATTTTCGATCCCTAGTCTCAAATAGCGTATCTACTGTGTTAAAAAATTTAATTGTATTAAATACTTTAGATGTATGTCATTTAATAACAATGTAGATCTGATTGAAAAAAATATACCTTGTTGAGTTTCTTGCCGGTTTCTTCTCAACAGGGTTTTTTCCGAACCGGTGGTAGATTTTTCGACGTTCATAGGAGCATCAATTTAATGCCTAAATTGAATAAAGAATTTTGACTTTGAACCTATTCTGACTATTTCTCAAAAAGTTGCCCATTTTCAAGTTGTTGCCATATTAAAAAAAGAAAAAATATTTCCTGACGCTATTTCAACACAAATTTAAGCAATATTGTGTTTAAATGTATACAAAACCTTGTGGTAAGGGTGATAAGAAGTCAGATAATCTTTGTTGTTGGATACAATAGAATGTTTTGATGTAGTTACAAAATTACGATTTATTCCTCACAAGATTTCGTGAAGTTTTCCTGACGTCAAGAAATTTTGGATGTTTTATGCAGTTTATGCTTTATGATCTGGTCCTGATAATTTTTTGACAAAACTGATTTCTTGTCAATTTCATGTCAGGACAACTTTCTGAGAAATACTCCTATAAACGTCTCGTGAGAGGAGTTGAGCTTTAGCTTCTACGCGGGCCCAGTGCTGATTGACAACTTCACACAAATCATTGATTTTCACCGTAAAGCTCTTAGTAAAGGCCGTAGCTGATTAAGGAAACAACATCTGCCCTTGAGCTATCAAAATATTAAAAGAAATAGGAAATATCCAAGTGGTTCCGTAGTAAAAAAAATATATTTTCTTCTCCTAAGGTCATAGATATTTTTGAGCGGTTTTCGGGTATATAGTTCGACTGCAGTACCTCTACCATGAGTTACACTAGTTTACAGTGACCGTACTCGCTAGCGACGGCGTAAATGATTTGTATGGAGAATTGTACTTCCGTAAGTGACCGCTAGAGGCGCTGTACACAATTCTCTATACAAATCATTTACGCCGTCGCTAGCGAGTACGGTCACTGTAAACTAGTGTAACTCATGGTAGAGGTACTGAAGATGTTTAAGTAATTAAAAAAAGGACCACCGTCCTTTGATTTTTTATGATATAAATCACACAGTCAAATTCTCATTACAAAAAAAATCAAAGGTTTATTTCTAGAGAAATTATAAGTAAACTAGTTCAAAAATATAACTAACACATTTATTACTATTTATTTAATTTTATTTATTTATTTATTAAGGAGAACCAACAGCTTATAACATAATATAGGTATTATCAATAGTAACACAGAGCCAATTACAGGATCTCACAGATAGTGACTGATTATATGTTTAAGCTTAAACTTAACGAGGTGTCGCGCACTAAAACAACTCGTGTTCGTTTATTTCCATTCTCGTATTCGTATTGAATTGAATAGAAAACCGAGATAATTCATAAACGTTTGTTTTTAATAAGCATAGTGGCAGAATGTTAATGAACCAAAAAGCAAATAATGCTTATAGTTTTTTTTTAATGGCGAACACCATGATGCCTTGTCACTTTGTGTGGCACGGAAATTAAAAAAGATGAAAATGTATGAAATTCCATTATTGACTTCTCGTCTAGCCGCACCTGCAACGTGATATTTCGCGGCCTATTATTATAATGCCTACGGCTACACACATCGCGATAACGCGAATATTCGCATTATCGCGATGTATGTAGCCGAATATTCGCGAATACTTCGGCACTTCGCCCGAAGCCGCAGACCCTTCGCCCCGCTGTCGGTAAATTTGCGCACATCAAAGGCTGCTAAAATAAACTAAACTCTGCGGCATTGCTCTCTATAGTAGTGTGGCCGTGCACATTCGCCGTAAGCCGAAGACAAAGTTTTATCGCGATAATTCTATCGCTATGTGTGTAGCCGTAGTATAAGGAACATAACATCAATATTTCATTGCATGTATGGGAAAAATAAGTTATCACAAAAGAAGCTGTAAACATTGTTATTGTTTGTGTGCAGCTGTGTGCGATGTGGCTGTGGGCCAGCGAGGACACCGGCGCGTGCGACGCCTGCCGCGCCATCAGCGCCGGCTGCCCCGCGCACCGGCTGCAGTACGCCGCAGAGGTGACTATGTGTGTGCAGCTGTGGCGATGTGGCTGTGGGCCAGCGAGGACACCGGCGCGTGCGACGCCTGCCGCGCCATCAGCGCCGGCTGCCCCGCGCACCGGCTGCAGTACGCCGCAGAGGTGACTATGTGTGTGCAGCTGTGGCGATGTGGCTGTGGGCCAGCGAGGACACCGGCGCGTGCGACGCCTGCCGCGCCATCAGCGCCGGCTGCCCCGCGCACCGGCTGCAGTACGCCGCAGAGGTGACTATGTGTGTGCAGCTGTGGCGATGTGGCTGTGGGCCAGCGAGGACACCGGCGCGTGCGACGCCTGCCGCGCCATCAGCGCCGGCTGCCCCGCGCACCGGCTGCAGTACGCCGCAGAGGTGACTATGTGTGTGCAGCTGTGGCGATGTGGCTGTGGGCCAGCGAGGACACCGGCGCGTGCGACGCCTGCCGCGCCATCAGCGCCGGCTGCCCCGCGCACCGGCTGCAGTACGCCGCAGAGGTGACTATGTGTGTGCAGCTGTGGCGATGTGGCTGTGGGCCAGCGAGGACACCGGCGCGTGCGACGCCTGCCGCGCCATCAGCGCCGGCTGCCCCGCGCACCGGCTGCAGTACGCCGCAGAGGTGACTATGTGTGTGCAGCTGTGGCGATGTGGCTGTGGGCCAGCGAGGACACCGGCGCGTGCGACGCCTGCCGCGCCATCAGCGCCGGCTGCCCCGCGCACCGGCTGCAGTACGCCGCAGAGGTGACTATGTGTGTGCAGCTGTGGCGATGTGGCTGTGGGCCAGCGAGGACACCGGCGCGTGCGACGCCTGCCGCGCCATCAGCGCCGGCTGCCCCGCGCACCGGCTGCAGTACGCCGCAGAGGTGACTATGTGTGTGCAGCTGTGGCGATGTGGCTGTGGGCCAGCGAGGACACCGGCGCGTGCGACGCCTGCCGCGCCATCAGCGCCGGCTGCCCCGCGCACCGGCTGCAGTACGCCGCAGAGGTGACTATGTGTGTGCAGCTGTGGCGATGTGGCTGTGGGCCAGCGAGGACACCGGCGCGTGCGACGCCTGCCGCGCCATCAGCGCCGGCTGCCCCGCGCACCGGCTGCAGTACGCCGCAGAGGTGACTATGTGTGTGCAGCTGTGGCGATGTGGCTGTGGGCCAGCGAGGACACCGGCGCGTGCGACGCCTGCCGCGCCATCAGCGCCGGCTGCCCCGCGCACCGGCTGCAGTACGCCGCAGAGGTGACTATGTGTGTGCAGCTGTGGCGATGTGGCTGTGGGCCAGCGAGGACACCGGCGCGTGCGACGCCTGCCGCGCCATCAGCGCCGGCTGCCCCGCGCACCGGCTGCAGTACGCCGCAGAGGTGACTATGTGTGTGCAGCTGTGGCGATGTGGCTGTGGGCCAGCGAGGACACCGGCGCGTGCGACGCCTGCCGCGCCATCAGCGCCGGCTGCCCCGCGCACCGGCTGCAGTACGCCGCAGAGGTGACTATGTGTGTGCAGCTGTGGCGATGTGGCTGTGGGCCAGCGAGGACACCGGCGCGTGCGACGCCTGCCGCGCCATCAGCGCCGGCTGCCCCGCGCACCGGCTGCAGTACGCCGCAGAGGTGACTATGTGTGTGCAGCTGTGGCGATGTGGCTGTGGGCCAGCGAGGACACCGGCGCGTGCGACGCCTGCCGCGCCATCAGCGCCGGCTGCCCCGCGCACCGGCTGCAGTACGCCGCAGAGGTGACTATGTGTGTGCAGCTGTGGCGATGTGGCTGTGGGCCAGCGAGGACACCGGCGCGTGCGACGCCTGCCGCGCCATCAGCGCCGGCTGCCCCGCGCACCGGCTGCAGTACGCCGCAGAGGTGACTATGTGTGTGCAGCTGTGGCGATGTGGCTGTGGGCCAGCGAGGACACCGGCGCGTGCGACGCCTGCCGCGCCATCAGCGCCGGCTGCCCCGCGCACCGGCTGCAGTACGCCGCAGAGGTGACTATGTGTGTGCAGCTGTGGCGATGTGGCTGTGGGCCAGCGAGGACACCGGCGCGTGCGACGCCTGCCGCGCCATCAGCGCCGGCTGCCCCGCGCACCGGCTGCAGTACGCCGCAGAGGTGACTATGTGTGTGCAGCTGTGGCGATGTGGCTGTGGGCCAGCGAGGACACCGGCGCGTGCGACGCCTGCCGCGCCATCAGCGCCGGCTGCCCCGCGCACCGGCTGCAGTACGCCGCAGAGGTGACTATGTGTGTGCAGCTGTGGCGATGTGGCTGTGGGCCAGCGAGGACACCGGCGCGTGCGACGCCTGCCGCGCCATCAGCGCCGGCTGCCCCGCGCACCGGCTGCAGTACGCCGCAGAGGTGACTATGTGTGTGCAGCTGTGGCGATGTGGCTGTGGGCCAGCGAGGACACCGGCGCGTGCGACGCCTGCCGCGCCATCAGCGCCGGCTGCCCCGCGCACCGGCTGCAGTACGCCGCAGAGGTGACTATGTGTGTGCAGCTGTGGCGATGTGGCTGTGGGCCAGCGAGGACACCGGCGCGTGCGACGCCTGCCGCGCCATCAGCGCCGGCTGCCCCGCGCACCGGCTGCAGTACGCCGCAGAGGTGACTATGTGTGTGCAGCTGTGGCGATGTGGCTGTGGGCCAGCGAGGACACCGGCGCGTGCGACGCCTGCCGCGCCATCAGCGCCGGCTGCCCCGCGCACCGGCTGCAGTACGCCGCAGAGGTGACTATGTGTGTGCAGCTGTGGCGATGTGGCTGTGGGCCAGCGAGGACACCGGCGCGTGCGACGCCTGCCGCGCCATCAGCGCCGGCTGCCCCGCGCACCGGCTGCAGTACGCCGCAGAGGTGACTATGTGTGTGCAGCTGTGGCGATGTGGCTGTGGGCCAGCGAGGACACCGGCGCGTGCGACGCCTGCCGCGCCATCAGCGCCGGCTGCCCCGCGCACCGGCTGCAGTACGCCGCAGAGGTGACTATGTGTGTGCAGCTGTGGCGATGTGGCTGTGGGCCAGCGAGGACACCGGCGCGTGCGACGCCTGCCGCGCCATCAGCGCCGGCTGCCCCGCGCACCGGCTGCAGTACGCCGCAGAGGTGACTATGTGTGTGCAGCTGTGGCGATGTGGCTGTGGGCCAGCGAGGACACCGGCGCGTGCGACGCCTGCCGCGCCATCAGCGCCGGCTGCCCCGCGCACCGGCTGCAGTACGCCGCAGAGGTGACTATGTGTGTGCAGCTGTGGCGATGTGGCTGTGGGCCAGCGAGGACACCGGCGCGTGCGACGCCTGCCGCGCCATCAGCGCCGGCTGCCCCGCGCACCGGCTGCAGTACGCCGCAGAGGTGACTATGTGTGTGCAGCTGTGGCGATGTGGCTGTGGGCCAGCGAGGACACCGGCGCGTGCGACGCCTGCCGCGCCATCAGCGCCGGCTGCCCCGCGCACCGGCTGCAGTACGCCGCAGAGGTGACTATGTGTGTGCAGCTGTGGCGATGTGGCTGTGGGCCAGCGAGGACACCGGCGCGTGCGACGCCTGCCGCGCCATCAGCGCCGGCTGCCCCGCGCACCGGCTGCAGTACGCCGCAGAGGTGACTATGTGTGTGCAGCTGTGGCGATGTGGCTGTGGGCCAGCGAGGACACCGGCGCGTGCGACGCCTGCCGCGCCATCAGCGCCGGCTGCCCCGCGCACCGGCTGCAGTACGCCGCAGAGGTGACTATGATAATGACCATCATCATCATCATACCAGCCTATACGGGGTGGCCCAGGAGTCGACTTCAAGCCGAAATCAGATGATACGCCAACTTATATTTTTGAATGAATCGCCAGAGGAGTCAAAGACGCGAAGTCTTTGCTGTTTTTTACTTTAGGGTAGGAAGGGTGACTTGTGCTCGGGAAAAATCCCTTCGGACGAACTGGGAATGGAGGGCCCAACTTATATTGGTTATTAGAGAAATATAAAAAAAATGTAAATTATGTATTACAAAAACATAAAAACAGGCGCACAGAGACTTCGAGTTGCGGAAAATAGCCCGTTACTATCTATCTATGTATTTAAAAATCATCTGATTGTAATAATCATTCGCCTCAACACACACACAGCTACATAAAATACTGATTGCAAAAAGGTAGTGAATGAATGAAATGAGTGAGTGAATGAAAATGTGAGTTATATGATCTTATGATGAAATATACTTACACGATACTATGCATTTTATAATTTTTCTTTTTTAATATAACCTATTTTTGAAATAAAACAATTTGAAACTGATAAGAAATATTCGCAACAAAAAAATCGGTAATTTATAAATAGCGAAAATTATGCTTATCTGATTTAAATAAAATATATCGAAATATTTTATTTTCCGTTTTGTTTGAACTAGATGTATTTTCCTAAATTATTCTTAACGAAATAGGTTGAAGAAACTTTTAGTCAATCTTGTAATTCTATGTCGAGTCTGTTGAACTTATAGTCCAGTCATTATTGACATTCAAAATCGAAAATTTAATTATAATTCCAAAAGTTTTCAAACTTCGGTCAAGTGAATGGTACATTGGGACGACAATAAATCTCATTTTGCAACCTTGTCCGCAGTCCGGAACATTGTTAAAATTGCAATTAAATTAATTTTTGCTGTATGGTCGTGAAAAAAATTCCAAAAGTTCTGCAAACTTGGGGAAGTTTTCGATATAATATTTCATATCACGTATTAAATTTGCAACCAATCTAAGTGTACGGAACATTTTTTGTTATTGAAAATTAATGTTTTTTTTTATTAAACTGAATGTAAACGTTCCAAAAGTTCTGCAAACTTGACACATATATCGGAAAAATATACCGAACGGTTGTATAAATTTGCAACCTTTTTCGTTGACCGGAACATGTTTATTTATAATTCTTTTCAATTCGTGGTCATTTTTTCGAGTAAGGTGGTCTCGGAATAATTACAAAAGTTTTGAAACTTGGTTGCAAACTTCGAAAACATCTATTCTGATGCATTTACAAATTTGCAACCTCATACGCGATCCGGAACTTTTGAAATTTTCTTGAAGGTGAAAAAATAAAAAAATTACATTTTTACAAATTGCATAAAGTTCCGGATCGCGTATGAGGTTGCAAATTTGTAAATGCATCAGAATAGATGTTTTCGAAGTTTGCAACCAAGTTTCAAAACTTTTGTAATTATTCCGAGACCACCTTACTCGAAAAAATGACCACGAATTAAAAAGAATTATAAATAAACATGTTCCGGTCAACGTAAAAGGTTGCAAATTTATACAATCGTTCGGTATATTTTTCCGATATATCTGTCAAATTTGCAGAACTTTTGGAACGTTTTCCTTCAGTTTAATAAAGAAAAACATTAATTCCGTACACTTAAATTGGTTGCAAATTTGACACGTGATGTAAAATAATATATTTAACACCACTCCAACTTTGCAGAACTTTTGGAATTTTGGTGTCAAGAACTGAGCAAATTTTATCATTTATTGCATTTTTAACAATGTTCCGGACCGCAGAACAGGTTGCAAAATTTTATAGTTTGTTTTAATACCATTCCCGACCTTACATCAAAATTTGAAAACTTTTGGAATTATTTATTTATTTATTTATTATTTAAGGAACAGTTACAACTTACAAACAGATAATTATTCTAATTGACATACTTATAACACAAAAATCCATGTTTGCAACTTAACTACAACTGTCCACAACAATCATAATGTGGCTAAAGGAGCATGCAAGATGGAATAAGTTTACCTATTACATTATTTTTACTAAAATAAATTAACTAAGTATTTAAAGCTATCGTCACAGTGGACTTAAATGTTTTTATTGACATTGAAAATATGTCACATTCTGAACATATCTCATTAAATGTACGACAAAGACGGGTGATTGGACAATTAGCAGATACCTTATTATTACTGAGCGGGCTAGAAAACAATTGAGGGTGCCGGACAGGCCGTGTACCACATTTAAACTTAAATTCATGGGTAATATTTGCGTCTACAATGTAATTTAAAATTTTAAATAAAAAAGTCATATCCGCAACTTTTCGTCTATGTTTTAAAGCGTATAATTTGAAAAAATCCAATCTGTCCTCATAGTTGGGAAGCGATTTACGTTTGCCCATTATCATACACGCCAACCTCAATGCACGAGCTTGGACAGACTCAATTTTCTGAATATGTACTGAATAAATAGGGTACCATATGGAAGAATTGTACTCAAGAATACTTCTAACCAGGGATTCGTAAAGTAATATTAATGTTTTACCCTGCCGAAATGGTTTACTAACTCGGGTCACAAAACCAAGCATTCTATTTGCCCGAGTTATTATATGCTCATAGTGCTGTCTGAAGGATAGCTGACTGTCATAATAAACACCTAGATCTCTGACTACATCGACACGATCTAGCGTCTGCTTGTCAATCTTATAATCGTAAGATATTTTGTTTTTGTTTTTAGTAAAAGTTATGCATTGACATTTTTTAATATTGAGGGGCATGTGATTAGTTGTACACCACGCTTGTACAGTTTCAAGATCATCCTGTAAGCGATAACAGTCTTCCAAATTCCTGATTCTACGAAAAACCTTCAAATCGTCAGCATAAGCAAGTACCTCCGAAGATGTAAGATACAATAGATCATTAACAAATATTATAAATAACAGGGGGCCCAAATTAGACCCTTGGGGCACTCCAGATGGCGGTTGAAAAGGAACAGATTCATATCCATACAAAGCTACAATCTGGCTTCGGTTTTGCAGGTATGACCGGAACCACCGCAACAAACTGCCATGGATACCCATACATTCAAGTTTGCTTATTAAAAGTTCATGATTGACACGGTCGAAAGCTTTTGAAAAATCTGTATAGACTGCATCTACTTGCACTTTGTCATTAAAAGCCTTGCAGATATAATTTGTGTAGTGCAAAAGATTTGTAGCTGTAGATCTTCTAGAAACAAATCCGTGCTGATTGTTACTTAAAATCGGGTAAACGCTATAATATATACTCTCATACACTATCGATTCCAGAACTTTACTAAAACAGGAGAGTATATTGATAGGGCGGTAGGTACAGACATCATGTTTATTGCCAGATTTATGTACAGGTACTACTCTCCCAATTTTCCATAAGTCCGGAACTACACCCTCTGAAATTGACTTTGAGAATATAATTTGTAGCGGTTTGACTAGAGCTGGCGCGCACATCTTAATAAATATTGGATGTACTCCATCCGGACCAGCACCCTTATTAATATCTAGTCCCCTTAAACGTTTTAAAATGCAATCCTCGTCAATAACAATAGTGTTAATACATAAATCACGAGTGTTATGTGCAATTTTGTATGATGGTGTTGCAGTGGAACCCGCTGCGTTTGAGTAGACAGAGGCAAAAAACTTAGAAAATAAATTTACAATATCCTGTCCGTTAGATGCTGTCTGGTCCTCAAATTTCATACAATCTGGAATATCATTTGTTACTTTTTTATCCTTTGTATATCGCCAGAATGCTTTAATATTTGTTGCAATACAATCCTCAATGAAAAGAATATAATTCTTGTAACTATTTTGAATTTGTTTTTTACATACAGATCTTAATCGAGCAAATGTATCAAAATCACGTGGGTTCCCATACTTCTTATACCTCCGATGGAATTTAAACTTTTCCTTTAAGTTTCTTATTAATTTTGATGTATACCAAGGCGGGTAATTTTGAGCTCTGTTCTTTCCTTTTGGCGTATACTTATCGATGATTTCCCATAATCGATTATAAAACATGTGAAGAAAATCGTTACAATTCAAATTCATATGTGATTCCCAGTCAATTTGATTAAGATCATAAATGCAGGACTTAAAATCAGTCTTTCGGAACAGATAACGAGTGGAAAATTTATTTTCTTTTAATAAAATAGGATTTAAAATCTTAACAGCGAGTTCTAAAGGGGGATGATGAACGTCAATTTTACTGATGGGATGCGAACCCAGCACATCTAATTCCAAATTCTCACCGGCAATTATCAAATCTAAGACTACATTGTTCGCGTTACATATTTTATTTCTTTGACACAAGTGACATGTGGCTAATAACTCAGTTATGTAAGAAGATTTAGCACTGTTCTCCGATACATGCGGTACAAGACAGCCGTTTACGCTATCCCCTGGTATCCACGCAATGCCAGGCAGATTGAAGTCCCCAATTATCAACGTTTCGCTATTACTACTGAAGAGACTCACCTCTTCACACTTACGAATAAAAGCTTCAAAGTAATTTTCAGGAATATAAGATGGAAGATAAACTAACCCTATATTTAATGTACCACATTGTAATTTTATTTGTATCCATAGATCCTCAACATCATTCTGCCATTCTGGTTTATGTATAAATTTTATCTTTTTTGATACGGCTATGAGAACGCCACCACCATGACCTTTGTTAAATCTAGATTTAAACAGCGCATCACGATCCCTTCGAAGAACTATGTACCTACTGTCAAAATACTCTTGAGATTGCAGTGAATCGTCCAGCCAAGTTTCACATAGGCAGATTATATCATAATCTGAGTTCAGAATTGAGGTGTAAATGTCGTGAGATTTTGTCCTCATACCTCTTACATTTTGATAATATATACTGAGATGGGCCATAATACAAATAGGGTATATCCACAAAAAAAAAAAAGTTACTCTAAAAAAGAACGAATAAAACATGCATTAACGTACAGAGTCTAAAGTTTCACGATTCTTAACAAATATCAGCTCAGCGTTTTCGTCCTTGCGCATGAAAATACGGCCATCCCGCACCCACACAAACTTAAAGTTCAGTTCCCTGGCCTTGTGACGAGTTGCCGCATGCAGAGCCTTGAAGTATGGTGAGAGATGTTCATTCACGTACACAGGTTTATTGACATCGCCAAAACCAAGGTGCGACGTATTCAACTTATCTTCCGGATGTGATTTATTGAACCTCGTCACCGCAGAGTAGAATTGGTCCCTACATATTGGGCTTCTTAATTTTACAACGATTGCACGTGGTCTCCTGTCATCTTTGTTTAGCTTAGCTACCCGTGTGCACTTGAGAATATCTGTTTCGAGAACGTTATGAGACACGGCGCGCGCACACTGCTGCACGATTGTAACGAGATTTTCATTTCTACTCTCGGGCACACCATTCATCTCTATGTTGCTCTCTCGCAGACTTTGATGAAGAGCGTTAAGTTCAGTATCAAGTTTTCGGACAGTTGCCGACAGATTATCACATCTAGCTAATAACTCCCTGGTTTCTGCGCTTGTCTTATTGACGTTGGTGGCGAATTCGTCGTGTTTGGCGCTCAGAAAAACAACCGTGGTCCTGAGTTCATTTATGTCATGCTTTAGCGGTCCTAACTCTCTATTTAGTATTCCCATCAGGATTCCAGGCATATCGTTCTTAAGTGCATTTTGAATCTCAGCACGCACTATCATTCTAATGGAGTCCTCTTCCATGCTTCTAGCACCAGTAGAGAGGCCTACTGTCGAGGTCACAGGAGTGTTGGCCTTATCCTTAGGCCTGGGTGACGCAACCGCACATTTAGGGCACGTCCACGCAGTTTTATCCTCCTTTGAGATCTTCTTAAAACTTGCCGCGGAGATGTTGACACATAAATTATGGTAACACAAGTCACATTGTGAACATAAGATTTTTTCATTCACTTTAATGCTCTTGTTGCATGCATAGCAAAGACTCATGTTTGTTTACTTCGCTTGTATGTACACAACACGCACACCAATCAGCGCGCTTATGCACTGCGCATTCATTAGCCGGTGCTGCGCTCACAAAAATGTTTCACTTTACACTGATAATACACGAAACCCGACGCACCAAACGAGAGACTGTTATTGTTATTATGTGTAACGCACTACGAGCTTTCTATTAATGTCACTTGTCGTAAAAACTTTCACTATTTACCAATTTTACATAGCAATAATATACGGAGCTTCCAATTTAGCTGTTGCGAGTTGTGCGGCTACCACATGATGAATATCTCTTTTTATTTTATCACTTTTTTATACCCAGGTAAAAACAGAAGTGTTTATTCACGACGCAATCGAAATGCAATTAATTGTCTTGACTGACTGGATTATTACTATCGGTACGTATAAATGTCAAAATCCCGCTGTCATTACATGACGTGTTGTTGTGTGCGTGACCTCAGCTCTGGTGGCGTTACCTATACTACGCCGAAACAGCAGCGCAAGCAAGCATTAGACGCTAGTCAGTAAGGTGGTGGTGGCGATCCGGAGGGACCCCACACAGGTTCTGCAAATAGTCCACCTCTGACGTATTCCTCGGGTTTCAAAATTTAACTCTTTTATTTTTCAGTGCCTGTTCGTTTGGGACTTGGTGAGCGGCGTTTACAGAACTGAAAAGGTCACAATGACAGAAGATTCCAGCCAGGAAGGATCGAGAGGTAAGAACAAATAGAAAAATAAAAGAATCTTTGAAGTGCAACCTTAAGACCCTATGGGTACTAGACGACGATAAACATACTTAAATAAATAAATAGATAAATACATAGAAAACATCCATAACTCAGGAAAAAATATTCGTGCTCATCACACAAATAAATGCCCTTACCGGGATTTGAACCCAGGACCTCTTGCTTCGTAGGCAGGGTCACTACCAACTAGGCTAAAGCGGTCGTTAATATAAGTTGTACTTTGTTATGCAACAGGCCCCTGATCATAAAATAAGTGCTGTAGTAAGTCTGTAGACCAGCAGGCTAATTGTCTAACTCCCTCGCAATCGCCATCGCGTTCATTTTGACAGTTCTTGTATGGGCTTAGAATTGGTATCGGAAACAGCCAGCTGTCACAGCCATACAAAAACTGTCATTTCAATCCGATGCCGAGTGTAAAAAAATTTACAGAATTACCCTGCTGAGGCCGTATTATCTAACGCCCAGACGCTTGCTATCACTTTCACTTTTTCTTTCTGTCAAACGGTGTAAGATGGTAACAGAAAGAGATGGTGAAAGCGATAGACAATGCTTCCTCGGGACTTATGACATTCACTCTTGTTATTAGGGTTCCGTACCCCAAAAGGAAAAAGACGGATCCCGAGGTATCAAGCCGAAATTTATATCAAATACTCAGGTCTACTGTCCCTTGGAGCTGTGAAAAAATCAAACTTCTAAGCCAACGCAATCAAAACCTACAGGGTACTTCCCGTGAACTCAGAATCTTGAAATTTGGTACGAAGCAAGGCCTTATAGCACAGAAAAAGGAAACATTGCGAAAAGCATAATTTTTTTGTCTGTCTGTCTATATCAGTAACCAATCTATTTGTGCCGCAAATTTTCGACACTCGCAAGGGAATCAAAACCTACAGGGTACTTCCCGTGAACTCAGAATCTTGAAATTTGGTACGAAACAAGGTCTTATAGCACAGATAAAGGAAAAATTGCGAAAAACATATTTTTTTTGTCTGTCTGTCTATATCAGTAACCAATCTACAATGATCCCACACTGCGCACATTTTGCTTCGGAGCAGGGGTCTGCTAAGACTGGATGTTCATAGATACACATAAATTTGTACGGAACCCTCGGTGCGCGAGTCCGAGTCGCCCTTGGCCGGTTTTTTCTATTAAGATGATGAGTTTGGGTTTTTTTTAGTGCCCGGCGCGGATCGTGCCCGCGAGCTGGCCAAACGACTGGGGCCCATCAACATGCCCTCTGGTTGCGAAACGCGACTGCTCAGCACTTTGACAGGTGACGCATTACCCTCAACTACTTCCCTGTCCAAGGAGTCACATATGATTCGAATAAGTGAAGGGTACCTACAGGTCAATTTACAGCAGCTGGCACGAATGGATTGAATGAGCGAATGAAAGTTTCTGTGTGTTGCCTATGTATTTGAATACACTTCAGACAAACATGCGTCTCAGTCATTTTCCTACAAAAACTACTTTTTTTTTTTATTTATTTAATCAAACGGTACATGCCTTTACAACAAATTTTGTTATCGCCAAACTGTTACCAGTTTGTTGGCGATGAAGCACTCAATACTATAATTGAATCATGCACCAGATACACAAAACAGTTAACAACTAAATAAACTAACATGCACAACTACCTACTTACACTTTTTACATACTTTTCTCTTAACCACCCCATTTCGTTAAATAGCCTCGGCACTAAATATTTATTTAACCTTTTCCCGTAATAATTGACTGCTGGAGGCTGTATTAATTTACCTTCTCGTACCCGCCTCGTGTTGTACTAATAACGTTCAATCCATTTGTGCTAAGCTAGCTCTTGTTAATCGCCTTGTACACGGGAAAACCATAAGGTTTGTAAGTTAGTCGTCACGAACAAATGCTATGGTAACAATTTATTAAAAACGTGAAAAAAAAATGTTTTCAGATTTTCATAATGTAATCCAATGGTAAGTTACATAATAGTAGTTTGCGAGGTGTACATTTTGAGATTAAAATCTAATTTTTGAAGTGTTACGATTCACGATGTTTTCCTACACCGTAAAGGTCATGGTAAATTTCAAATGTAATTAGTAATTTCATTTCACACATACATTCCGAAAAACTCAAAAGTGCGAGTCAGAATTTGAAGCCACGACCCTCTGCTTGAGAGGCCGCAGGTCAAGCCACTGGGCAACCACGGCTTTTAAAAAGTACTAAAAGTTAATAAATACTCCACTTTGCCATCAACCAGGTAACAGCTTTGCTCTTCGCTCAGTTACATACTGTATACTCAACTCGTCCAACTAATCTTCATTTTTTTAGGGCGATCTTTGAAAAGACTGACAGATGTGGACAACTGCATCGAGATAACGAAGAACCACCCGGACAGTTCGGAGTCCGAATCTGAACCCGATGACAGCGACTCGGACTGAGCGAGTGCAATAGTCTACAGTATGTTATAAGCTAACTGGCTAAAATGGTGGGTAATACCACATAACTATAGTAACTAATAATTTAAATTTAACGGCTAAGTCGCGATTCTAAGTAGTGATGTTAAAGACTATAGTCTATGAGTCTTCTTAATAGGACTCGATAGTCGTGTCACTCGACTCACAATAAAATAAATAATAATAAAATAAAAATTAAAATAAAAATTGTTTATTTCAGATAGCATAGATCCATATTATGTTAGTAACAAAGAAGTCCTTATTTTATAACTATGTTAGTATAGACATTATTTAAATGCATTTTGGCCCAGTGCGTGACAATAACACTGTCCATCCTGTCAGCCAACACGTTCAGGAGACTGTTGCCGCGGCCGCGCAGGCGCAGCAGCGACGCGGCGCAGCGCTTGCGATACAATAACTAGAACTCTATTGCTCGAACACTTGGAGCCGTTTTGAACGCCACACATCGTTTTTGTTACGAACAAAATTGATTTTTATGCGGAAGCACGTAGGTTAATTTTTCTATTACCGTATTGTCGTCTATAGCCGAGTGTGACAATAGAGCTAGTCTTTTTTCTGCGCTCGAGTCCTTTTACCGCGGCGAGTCGTGTTTGAGTATTTATATGCGGTGAGCCTTTTTTTACTCATAACGGAACGGAGAAGGTAAAAGGGGTGGTCTAAGAATAGCTTGTATATTTATTAATTTATTTGAACACTGTATTTATAATCTTGGATATCAATCTTGCATAATGCAAAGCAAAAGTGTTCAAAAATTCTGAAAGACTCGAAGGCTTAACAGACTTCATATTTTGTTAAGTTTTCGAGTCACATTTCAAACACGTGGATTTGTTTCAGACTCACGTTCAGTTCAAAGCTCAAGTCTTTTAGAAGGCTTGAGCCGTTGCTCAGAGAACTCGCGCTCGGCTCGACTCGGGACTTAAGAGCCTTTAGAGCTCACATAGCTCTGCATAATCAAGTCCAATCTATAAAATAGGTCTCAAAGAACTCTAGTCTTTAACATCACTAATTTTAAGTCGGGAACGATTCGTCTTGTTACAAATAAAACAAATACAAATAACTTTATTTCGCTTGAAATATGGTACAGAAGATGGATGTTTCCTTCTGGGTAATGATTTTTAGTTATTATAAACCATATCTCACGAGAATTTACTTATTTTCTGGTTATAGTAGTGCTTACACTAATTCCTTTGGTATAATGCTACTTGTAAATGTAAAAGTTGGTTGGGTGATTTGTGGTTCAGATATGCGTAAACGGCTGCACGGATTTGGATAAATTCTGCATATAAGTAGACCATGATCCGGGAATGGACATGGAATACTTTATATCCTAATCATTTTAAAAGTAAACAAGTTTTAAATCGTTTACTAGCAATGGTTGTTCATGAAAAAAAAATCGTAACGGTTGTGTTGACACTTTGGTCACATTTAATGCTTCGTTAGTATGTTAATAGAGGTCTCTGAGTGTCGGTTACTTCTATGTTACTACGAATTCTGTGCAGACGTAGCCGCAGGCAAAAACCAGTAAGTCTAAAATTACAAATGTTAGTATTTTAGCGAAAATTATAATGATTTCTGAACAAGAACTCGAAACAAAGTTTTAGTGAATCCTGTGAACAGGTTTCGTCTTGTCAGAAAGGTGTTTTTTGACAAATTTTGTTACAAATACGCTGTCAGATGCATTTATTTTTAATGTAAACTTTTAATGTAACTTGATGTCTAAGTATGAACGTATAAATCGCAATAAAAAGTAGATACGTGTAATTTGCAACGATTAATGTAGTAAATAATCACTCCTAAGAAGAAAACTAATATGATAAGATCGGGCGCGCTGTGGTTACCTTTTCATTTTCATTATAAATGAAACTCTTCTACATGTTTAGGATCCACAGAAGCTGGCAGGAATACTCGTACGGCCGATCGTACGTATTTTCGACAAAAATGTGCAAAAAGAATAACCTTGCCAAAAGATGTAGGGGAGACCGAGGACAGTTGGCACAGAGGAGAGTAGAAACAACGTCGATTTTTTAGAACTTATTAACTGCTAGAGAGCTCGCAATAGCGCGCGTTTTTTAGTTCAAGTCTCGAGCTATCAAACATGCGCTATTGCGAGCTCGCTAGCGGTTAATAAGTTCTAAAAAATCGACGTTGTGTCTACTCTCCTCTGTGTCAACTGTCCACGGTCTCCCTTATATACGCTCGGTTCTTATACATCTTACCGTATTTAAGTCATCGATTTCATATACATCCATGGTAACTTCCTACGTGGTAATTAGTACGAAATAAAACGACGTCTTAAAAAGCTTTCAGCGCTCGATTTTGTAATTTCTATTGTGCAATCTGAATTGTCTTTGACCCGCTTAGAACTATGTCGCATTAAGCCATTGCTGTGCTTGCCAAGGAAATCTTTGTGGCATGTATTGTATGTTTCACCACATTCGAATAGGTTACTGGTATCTCATGTATGTAATACAGATGTCGATCTAACTTGAGATTATAGACGTGCGAACTGACATAAACAGTATTTAGCTTTACTTTTGACGACCAAATGGCCTAGTGGTTTGAGAACCTGAGAATGAAGCTTGTGGTCACTGGTTCAATCCCGCGTCGGGGCAGATATTTGTATAAAAAATACGAATGTTTGTTCTCGAGTTTTGGGTGTTCAGTATGTGTTTCAATATGTACCTATCTATAGAAATATGTTTATCCGTTGCCTAGTACCTATGACACAAGCTTTGCTTACTTTTGGACTAGGTCAATTGATGTGAATTGTCCCAGGATATTTATTATTTATTTATTTCCTTAACCTCTCCTTCGTTACCTGTTATCGACTGTCGATAAAGCCTTTTTACTGTTACACACAACAACGTGGCAGTTCCATTAGGTCTAATATGTGCGAGCGAGAGGTCCGATAGAACTGATTTATGACTTCGTTCGCACATTTGTAATGGCTCTAGTTTAGTATGTAGATATCTGTCGTTTAAGGGTGAATGAAGTAACTTTTTCTTGCCACCCGTTGCTATGGTTACACAGATTTTGTCTTATGGAAAACCTAAGCATTTTTCTATGACACAGTATGAAGATGTCACTTTGACTACTGGGGACTGAGCAAACAACACGAAAAAGTTGATTCACCCTTAAAATACTTGGACGGTAGAGTGTGGTGAAGCAAGCCTTTCAACGCCGACGACACATATAGGTGTCACAATGGACAGTGTCAAAGTGATCTTGACTCAATGACATAAGATTCAAAGCAGGTTTACGTTTTGTCGAGGCGCGGCGGTGAAAGGGTTAAGCTCCAAACCAAACGCACAGACAGCGGAGGCGTGGCGGTGCGATAGCGGTGACTGTTGTAATATTCTAACTTGTATGAACGAGTTCGCGGTACGGTACTGCACAACCGTTAATACAAGTTAGAATATTTAATTTATTGATTCAGGCGTTACTTTGCGGAGGTCCATATTAATGAACTAAAACAATTACTTTGCTCACCCGCGACCTTACGATAGTTACGTTTATGCAAGAAATGTGTGTTCATGCAGTTCCTCCACCTCCACACTGTACGAACACACACAAATCACACAAACCCAACCATCACCACCACCAAGCTACACTGACGCGTTTCGAAATCAACCAGAGCTCATCTTCAGAGTTACCACAACCGTATGCTATGCTACCAAATGTTAAACTAACAAACCAAAACAAATGTTTTAACTTGTCACTGTAACTTCTCAAGTACCCACTTTATTTTTCTTTTTCTCAAACTACCCCACAAAAATTAACTTTTAAGTTAGAATATTACAACCGTCACCGCCGCCGCACCGCCACGCCTGGGTCGATTTCAGAGCGTTTTTTAAATTTCATTAGTGTCACTCGATTATTGCTGTAAAATAATGATAAATCGCGACAACTTTGGATAAAATCAGACTAAGCCTCGGTACCGCCACACATTTATATAAAAAGTTAACTCTGATCATCATCCCCCTCTGCAATATTTAAGTCGACACTAATGAAAAAAAACGCGGCGGTCAAAACGCTCTGAAATCGAACCGCCTCCGCTGTATGTGCGTTTGGAGCTTTATTGCGATAGTCTATATGCGGGTCACAATAACAATGGTTTGAGTGGTTTGTCACTCCTTATTAATAGTCCGCGCTTAAGAGAGCACTTCCATAGAAGAAGAAACGTGTGGAATCTACCAACCTAGTTGATTGAAATCCATAGAAAGAAAGAAAACATTTATTCGTGACAAAGGGTATGGATTTGTCGGATTCTGCATGTCTCCCACCGTTTCAATGGGAGCGCAATCTAAGACTGAACCCGCTCTAAATCTCATGTACTAACTTGACACAAGAGCATGTTCAGTCTTGAAATCCATGTTAATGTAAATAGGTACTGTTTGGAGGTGAATCTAAGCTCATTGTAAGGTTGTGATCGTTTGACTGTAGGTTTGTTTAAATGAAGTGCCTCCATGTATTTCGGACTTAACCCCTTACCACTCACAACTACTTGCCATTCACGGGATATGATCATAAAACTCACCAAAATGTACACTCGTCAAAAGTGTCCAGGGATTTTTTATCTTTAGACAGTTTTGAAAATTTCTATGTAGGCATATCACTATAGGGATAATGAGTATCTCAAGACTTGATGATGTATGGGGACGCCTCGCTGAGCCAGGCGGGCTGTCGACCGTTTTGCACAGTCATTCAGCCCAATCTCAAGACTTATTGATGTGTGTTTTTTTTTAATTTCATTTACCTTCGATATATTACTTGCTATGCTACCCTTACAGAACTTACAGAAGCTAGCAGGGAAATAGTTTTTTGTTTTTAACCGATTTGTTTTTTCACTTTTAATGCATAATAATTAATTATCATGTACTCAACTGATGGTCAATGTAAAAGGCACTTTATAGTTAGAAAATGTTAGTGTCAAGTATGAAGATTCTCACGTAGAGCATTATTGTTGGAGCTATATGAAATTTGCTATGGTGTGGTGTGGTTCAATCGATCTAGCTTGGTCTTATTTCTGAGAAAACGCGTGTTTTCGAGTTTTAGCCCAAACGAAGCTCGATCGCCCACGTGCTACTGTTTAATCCTTAATTAGGCCCCATTTACTGGAGCATACTACCACATAATCAAAAGCAGCAATGGAATACATACCTGACAAAGGATATTTTTAAAGCTAGTCGTATTTTCAATAATTACAATGGAAATTGTGACATATAGTGATATCAATAAGGTTGAATTTCCAACTCAATGCATGTGGTCGCTAAATCGCCTCTATTAAGGGTTAAAATGACTCGACATCCACATCCTCGGCCGCAGCTTTGTAGCTGAAACGTCGAGGTGATTTTAAACATAATTGATGCCTGATCAAACCTGTAATGGTAGTAGTTAGGAGTGAAAAACGCGAACGTTTAAAACAATATATTGTTACAGTAAAATTACCTAAAGTTTACCACTGACAGATGGTTTGCCTTCATTTCATATGAGTATGTATTACAATACCGAATGTATTAAAACATCGAATGGGTCAAAAGACCGACACGATTTTTTTCTGAAACCGTTTTAAGATTGTTATAAAACAAACCTAACCTCATCTAATGGGTTCTGTATGATGCCGTTTTAATAAATCCTGAGAAGTTTACGGTTTCAGAAAAAAATCGTGTCGGTCTTTTGACCCATTCGATGTTTTAATACATTCGGTCTTTCGTACTTCGGTATTGTAAAACGCACCCTTTCATATTCAACTTTAACGACCTACAAATAAAGCCAATTTTAGAATACTGTTACCCACGTTTGCTGATTTTGTAATGGATACTTTATTTGTATGGTGTTAAAGTTGGAAATAAAATGAAAGCAAGCCATCTGTCAGTGGTAAACTAAAAGTAAACGTATTGTAACTTTCCACCCCTACTGCCGTTTCGTCTAATATTTTCTAACTTCTTCAACAAATGCGTAGTGCAATATGATTTTTGTTAACCTCCAGTATCTGTAGTGGCAGATTTTAAAGACTTTTCGTTATGAGTCGCGTTCTTAAAGTATAAAAGAATCTGTAGGTATGATCACAGACATTAATTGTTGAGCTGTGGAACACAGTCGTATTATATTTACATTGCCAATCCCTAGCAAGGTGTCGAACGGACTGTAGCTGTTAGCCTCTGGCTTTTGTTTACCGGAGAGACTGCCAGCTACCAGACGATCCGTTCAGCAAGAGGAGTCAAAGGCAATATATCTGTTCAATGTAGGCTATACAAAGCAATTATGAATGTCGTAGAATCTACCAGTTTGCAAAAAATAATGTCGAGAAGAATCCGGCGACAAAGACAACAAAGTATTTTTTTTTTCAAAACCGATCTACTATTTAGTTTTTTTTTTTTTAATTAAATTCAAAATATTTAACTCTATTTTTTTGGAGTTAACTTAGCATGCCAAAGGGTGCTCTTATTGAGCCAACGTTGGGCTTTGGATGTTAGGGAATATTTATGAAAGCAATCGGATCTTATGCTACCAGCAGGCTTATTGTCTAACGTTTCTGACGCTTGCCTTCGCAATCACTATCTCTTTCTCTCCAACGGTGTAAAAGGATGACAGAAAGAGACGGTGAAAGCGAAGGCAAGCGACAGAAGCGTTAGACAATACGGCCTCGGTTTCGGAAACTCCAAGGTAATCCTGACTGACATGAAACTCACGTCAGATCTAGGTCTGATAGGAATCTAGCAACGTGTTTAATGTTTATGAACACTAAAAAGCCTTACCATAGAAAACTTAAAAACTTCTTAGACATTCTTAATACGACATGTCACGACATGTTCAACAGTCGTCTACTATTAGTTAATCGTTGAACACTTGTCTTGTTAGTTCATAAAAAAACTATCATATTAGGATTGACCATATAAAGCAAATTTTCTCATTTTGACAATGTTCCATGTATGCTCAACAATTAAAGTTCTTGATACTTACAACCACCGCTTATTTTATTGTCAATAATTATGAAATACAACTGTATTTACATCTCAAACCATCATTTACCTTATACCTATGATACGTAAATAGTTTATTGTATAATTAAACAATCTAATTGCTAATCGTACTCAAAACGCACAAGTGTTGTATTTATTTATTTTATTTTACAATAAAGAATAAATCAGAAACCGCGTGTTGAAACCAATATTACTCTCAAAGAGAATATTATCTAGCTGTCTGTGTTCGGTAGAATACCAGCCACAACCAATCTAGAACAGTAAAGCTAAAAACTGCCACCAGTATATGTAGATACAACACACTACATACTGTTTGGAAAAAGAACTATTTATGGGAGTTTTCAATTGTATTATAATCTGATGTTACTTTTGGATACGGAGAAAAAACCAGGGTTAGTAGGAAATTATCATTACATTAATTATTGAAAGATGTTCCGAGCGATTTTCACTTTGATTTTAGACACTTGTTACGCAGACATTGTAACGCGGGTTCTGGTTTATTCTATAGTCTATGTTTTACATGTTATAATTTTATTGAATGTTCTTGTCTTGTGTTTTAATTGATTATAATAGGGATTTACAGTTAAATTGTTAATCACTTGCTGGAAAAATCTCGATTCAGTGTTAAGCTCTGTAGTGTCAAAATGTATGGAAGAGTGCGGTTGTCAAGCTTGTATCAGATGTAGCGACAAAATCTGGATATTTTTTTTCAGCAAGTTTTATTTTTGTAATTTCCGATTGTCTAGTGTTGATTTGGCGCTAGTAATTATCCCTATTAAAATCCTATTGTATATTTTCTGTTTTCTGTACTTTTTGTAAACTGATCTCTTAAAAGGCCACATTAAATGCAGGTTTTTATAAGGTACTCTTTAAAAATGCCAGAGGGTTTAATTATTGATGATCTGGCATTTTTAATTGTACCTTTGCCAATCCTGGGTCCCAGTCTGTAAGCTTAGGTCTTAGGTGGTTAGGTTTTTGTAGACAACATGTCATAATAATGGAAGAAACGTGAGAATGGGAACAGGAAGTTTGCGCGGTAACTCCTAATACACATAGCCGGTAAAAAAAAACATTCATAGACAGGTCTGATACTACGAAATTCGATTTTCGAACTTTGTATCGTGCCGTTCTGTTCACGCTAATGTATTAAACACAAGAGTGTAAAGGACAGCACGATACGAACTTCGAATTTCCTGGAGTGGTATAAACCCCGATTTCAAACTTTTTTTCCGTGTGTGTTTTATTCTTTGCACTTTGAAAAGTGTAGACACAATACGGTTTGGAATGGGTGTGGTTAATTACGGTACTTTATACAAGTTACATAACGGCACGAATTATCTAGTGCATCATTGTCGTTAATTAAAGGCCACCACAGACCTCAGCGCGGGGCGTGCGCGCGACGCACGCAGCGGAGTGAATCATTTGTACGGTGACATTCCGGCGGCGCGGCTCAGCGTTATGATGCCGTGGTGGCCTTAAGAGTAGATACTCAGGCGTATATTAACCACACCCTGAATATTGGAGCTCTAATTTTTTTCTTAGTTTTCAATACTTTTATGTTAAGGAATCATTGCGTAAACTGACCAGTTTTTTTATGTAAATAGTCTGAAATGAAACAAGGCACTGAGTAAGCGACGGAATCGATGGTTTACTGTAATTTACTTGCCATGGAAATGTACTTTAAAAAGTATAAAAATGAAAAATAAATTAATCGAACGAAAACAGTTTTAATTGCTTATCTTAATTACATCCTTTCAATAATAATTATTTATTTATTACTAACATTTAAGAGAATGAGTCTTGAGCAGTCTTTTTAAAAGTGCTTATTTTGGTTTTCATGAAGTTTTTCAATTTGAACTGTAATTTGTAACATCTAAAGTAAAGCAAGCACTTTTAGACAGATGTCCCTTAACAGTATAAAGAAACAGGCTCTACTGACTGCGTCTCGATGAGAAATATCTTTAAAGTTAAACCAAAATGGGTGAAACATAAAATAGTGTTGCCATACTGTCGATAGTTTACTTACTAAAAACAAGCCATACTATTGACGGAGTCATACTATATTACGGCTGCAATAGTATCAAATTTCATCACTTCAACACTATCGATAGTTTTTAGTTCAGGAGAAGCAATCAATAGTATCGATAGTATTGCACTCTGTCAATAATCTAGTTTCGAGTTATTGATAAAGTATCGATCGCATTTGAGTCGAACTTCAAACTCGGATAAATCCAATTCTTAGAATTTTAAATTTTGATACAAAAAAAAGTTGATAATCTCCTAAGGGGTAGAGTAAATTTATACGAGTTAGAAGTTAAGCGACTCATTTAGTCATTGCAATAACGATTGCTGCATGTAGTGCATGCAGCCATGAAATGAAACTTGCCTGCTGCCAAAATTGAGAGCAGAGCCAGTTTTTCTTTGAGAGTTACGGGGGCGAACGTGTATGTAGTCTTACTCTTACATAGAGCTGCGTCCCTCTGACAGTTGAGCAGCATCGGAAGTGGCCTTTAGTACAGTTTGGTAACCAAGATTTCTTAACTGGCTATAGCCACAGCTGGCGTACAGGCTGGTTACGAAATTTTGGTTACCAATCGGTACTAAAGGGGAAGTTGAGCAGGCACAGCAAATTTGATGGTGAAATTTCATTTCGATTTTGGACCAAATTTGGGCCGTAATTTTAATAAACTCCATTTAGAATTACATTTTCTCTACTCTATGTATACATTTTATGTTGAGACATGCCCCCTAAGAGAAGCTGTCTATCCTTACTTGTCTTAAGCTATAAATACTTGACGACCTGATAGCCTAGTGGTGGTGGCTACGAAGCTTGAGGTCCCAGGTTCGGTCCCCCGGCGGGGCAGAGTTGTGTATGAAAAATACAAATGTTTGTGGTTGAGTCTTTATAATTTAATATGTATGTTTTAATAGTACAAGCTTTGCTTAGTTTAAACTGAGTCATTTGTTGTCATTTGTCCCATGATTTATTTATTTACTTACTTATTTCTTATGACAAGTATAAGATTGAACAGACTTTTGCCCTACAAACAAATTCCCGAATTAAAACTATTTTCCTCCCCTACCTTACACACTACGTAAATGTATGTTAAAATGCTTATTCCACTAAAATTAAAATATTTACAATCCATACAAACATTCAAGGTAAAAATATATCACAACACTATGTTACATAATTTGAAACTGCATCACAGCTTGTCACATTAATATAGAAATTGTGTTATTTTTCAACATGGCGTCAAGTTTTGAATACAAATAATAAAGTCGGCAACAGCCATATTGTTTTACCACTTCTTTTCGTCAACCAAAGTTTAGGACATGGGTTCTCAAGCTAGGGTGTACAACCCCCTTAGGGGGCGTGGAGCGTGAAACAAAAAGGACTTTAACGAATTTTGCGATGCAACCCAAATGAGCGCAAATGAATGAATGAATGCTGTTGTATCTCATGTATACAACAGCATATAGTTTTACTCTACAGACGGCGCTTTTGGATAACAAACAGGGGAGTCATATAGTATCACAGAATAAGTAATTGTACTAACGTACAGAAGGATCACTCTCGAACAAAAGTCAACTTTAGGTATAAAAACTTGGCTACTCTTACTGCTCGCACGCGAAATTGAAACTTATCGTGTGATACGAGCGTTCATATTCCGTTGGGCACCGCTGATCCGAAACAAGTACCTTTAGTAAGTAAGTAAGTTATTTATAAGATTGTTTAGAAGTCATTGTTTGTTGCAAAAATCACAGAAAAAAAGATGCTTAATTACGCGCGATGCGGCTAGCGTGCGAACTGAAGGCCGACCGACAACCTACTGCCATACTCCTCCCGGGAGGAGCGCCGGCCGAACATACATAAACTGCGGAGTGAAACCCCCCTGATAGTATGTAAGTTGGGAAACTATGCTGTAAGATGAAGACAGAAAGAGATGTGAACACCCGCGCGTTAGACAATTCGACCTGTGATAATTACATGGAGAGTGGCACAAAAAAGAAAAACGAGTGAAATTGCCAAGTCTCAACCAAATTACTAACAGAACTGATGTATTAATACACACTTAAATCTTGGCAGTAAAGTAACAAAATAGTGGCGAGTCTGTTACAGATGAAATTGCATGCCTCCTTAGAGTCCAGTGTCTGAACGGAAGTTATATAGAACACAGTCATTCCTGTTCACTGTGCACATATAGTGATGATTTGGAACTTACCGTAGATTTCATTTTGATATTTTGAGTATCAGATACTAACACAATCTTTATAAAACTTGCATGAGGTTGTTTTTTGTCAGTACAATTTTTGTCATATTTTCTCAATGAGGGATTTCTGACAGGTGGAATATCGCTAGATGGCGTTAGTATCGTAAGGTCTATTTGACGTTACACCCATACAACAAATGTCAAAGTTGTCAAACGGACCTGACGATACTAGCGCCAAATAGCCTCTCATAGAAAACCCTCATTTCAAGTATCTATCAATAATTAACATTCATTTTACAAGTGAATTTGTAATGGAGTATTTTTGTAATTTATAATCCGCTGAATTATGTAGCATCTTGAGCAAAATATTTAACATTCCATTATAAAAAAAAGTAGGAGTATGCTGTCATAGAAACAAAATGTTGCGCAAGATACAAACACAAAGATTTTGGAAACTCTTGTCTAGCTAAATCACAACTCATTTAAACGGTCTAGCTATAGTCATGTCATTCAGGGTTTTCTCATAACTTCATTATGACATGAAACTTTAACAAAACTACCATCCCAGATGTTAACATCCATACAAGGTCCATGCATGTTTTGACCTTTTATAGTTACTTACATATTTTACTCAAATACATTTCTTTTTCACATTTTTTTTCTTTTACAATTTTTATACCCTTTCCGTTCTGAGAAGAATTGTACGATTGACCCCTAATGAATGAGTATCTATTACTATATTGGATGGACTAGTTAGAAAAAGATACAACCAGACAAATTATGTAAACTCTTCCTAGCATTGGTTTTAAAAAAAAAATGTGTACTTTAAAGCCGCAAACATTACAACATTTGATTCAGAATGTAAATCAACTGACTCCGGAAGGGTCACAAACCATACATGTCCTCATTTTCAGGCTCAGTCTCTACCACCGGGCGACTTTGACCACACTCGTCCAGAAGGCAGTCCATCGATAATCGGTCAATGTCGTCCCACGAGAGCTTGTTAAACTTATCTTGAACAATTTTCAGCAGTCTGTTTGCTGCATTTGTCGCTTCTTTATCAGTCATGCCTAATTTTTTGAAGTATTTCAGAGAAGCTTCATGAAGACCATCAGGTTTTTTGACAACGAGGTTTAGTTTGGTGCCATCTTTGATTGATGGGTATGATTCAACAGTCTGCTCATCAGCGAGGGTGCGGCCAAGGAGAAGAAGCTTCTGTTCTTCCACTGGTATACTCAATTTCCCTGCTACTTCGCGTTTGATTTCAGATATGGATGTAGTTGGTAGCACCTAAAATCAGAAATGTTTTTAATTACCTTCAATCCTAGATATTGAAGTATAAATTAATAAGGATTGAGTTACGATTGGGTATAAATAACACATTCAAATGTTAGAAATTGGTGTGCTTTAACAAAACAATCAGTCAGGAAAATCTATATCTAATCTTCACTCATTACATTAAATTGCACCCGCCTATTCGAGCATTCCAAATAAGCATGATTTAGACAGACGTAATACTTGTAGAAGACAACATGAAAAAAACCCTTAAGTTAATTAAATCAGAATAAATCCTTAAAACGTGGTATCTTATGGCCCCTAACTGAAAGCTAAAATAAGCCCTGCGCAACCAAAGTCAAATAAAAAGCACCTGGATACGTATGCAACTTTACATGAGCTAATTTTCTTTTACTACTTGTCCTACCTCCACGCTACATTCACCGCCTTGTAACTTTTTCACTATTAATTTCATTGTCATGTCTGTTTTGTTTGAGAATCTAAACCGATTTTACACCATAGGTACGGAAATAAGAAACAGAATTTATTTTTATCACTGAAATTATTGATCGGAATCCCAACTGAGTGACTGTCGCGAAACAAGTGACAGTGACAGTTGTAGTGAAGTTACTGTCCGAAATGTACCGATTTGATTATTGAGTATACCATTGATTAAAATGGAAAACAGGAATTCTAAAAGAAATAATGTAAAATAAAAAAAATGCTTTTAATTCTTTGAGAAAGGAACAACACATAAACTGACTGTCATTAGCTAATATTATCTGAGGAAATCTTTTAATATTTTATTACTACTTGCTAACTACTTGGCATATTTTAAGAAAAACCAGTTTGAACATCTGTTGATTACATACTTGGCCATCTAGATGATTTTCAAAAAAGTTTAGAAGGTCCAGAAAAAATCACATCAAAATGTCATAATATCGTATTACTTACATCAAGCTTTGCCGTTGTTAATAAACAATTATTACCAAGGAGAGGATATAAACAATTACCAAGGAGATATTTGAATACTTGCCGCTACTTCTTTCGTGATGGATCAAAAAACTTTTGCAAAGTTCAAAAAAATTAATTTGAAATGCATGGATGATACGGGTGACGTCGTTTATGGAAACCAACAAGATGACTGTTCTGTATACATCTTTGAAGAAACCGATTATGAAGGTATGTCTGATTTTGTGAACTACCTGCTTTAAAAAAAATAACTACTGAAGTACCTTCAATTTTGTTAAAAGTTATATTGAATTGCCTTTGGAAATCCAACAAGCTAAAGCTACTTACATAAATATGACGCATTTCAGTAAAAATAAACCGGAGAATTGCGTGTTGAGCCACGTGCAGTGTAGGGTTCCGTACTTCCCTTAAGTACTTAAAATAAAAAACCAAATACTAAAGCATGCTTACAGTAAAATTACATAAAGTTACAGATGGTTTGCCTTCATTTCATATTCAACTTTAACGACCTACAAATAAAGCCAATTTTAGAATACTGTACCCACGTTTGCAGATTTTGCAATAGCTACTTTATTTGTATGGTGATGATATGAAGGCAAGCCATCTGTCAGTGGTAAGTAAACGTATTGTACGAGACTTTATTTTGCTAAAATATTCGAAAACATTATCAAAAGTTTTTGTTAAAATTTTCATTTTAAGAGCAAGCTTTTTAGCTGACTGTACTTTTTGTTGACTGTACTTACATTGTCATCGAACTTACATAAAGTAAGTACTTATACCGAAATTTGGTATAAGTACTTACTTTATGTAAGGACCACTGGAAGTGGGTCAAATTCAACTTCCAAGATTTGACCCGTACATACATAAATACATTGCAGGTTAAATAAAATAAAAGCTTGTGAAATTGACTTTCCTCTCTCATTCGAAAGATTTTTTAGCGGTGGAACGCCACGCTCTAGGCGCGAAATTCAAAATTTTTACAGGTTTAAATTTATTTTGGGTAAACGGTGTAACTGTTTAACTTCATATGGTACTTGCGGTTGTAAAACAGTGTTCTTTATATTATTGTGTAAAGTTTTTTAAGAATAAAACTGTTAGCTTGATGTAAAAGTTGTCAAACATAGAAATTGGGACTTTCAACGTTTTGACAACTTGTATTTCAAGCTTATAGCTTTATTCTTAAAAAACTTAACACAATAATATAAAGAACACTGTTTTACAAGCGCAAATACCATATGAAGTTAAACAACTACACCGTTTACCCACAATAAATTAAAAACTGTAAAAAGTTTGAATTTTGCGCCTAGAGCGTGCGTTTCCACCTTAAGCACGATTTTATTAATTTTAACTTTGTCAAGCTTCTTTCACAAGAAGCCACTGCAATATAAGTTGTTAAAAGAAATCGACGTCAGAGCGCAGTCTCATAATAGCCCCTTTTGTGTATGTACCTTACTGTAGGTAATGAATTCATTTTTTAAGAAGTTAGAAAATATATTCGAAAAATAAATGAAAATATTGTTGCGATGCATTTTAAAATTATGATACCTATTGGTATATAAGTTGTTAGGTACAAGAGCTTTTTTAAGAGTAGGTTATACGGCAGGTACGGTAGGTAGGTAGTAGGTATAGGTAGGTTAACGACAACACAACGTCAAAATCCCGCTGTCATTACATGAGATGTGGTTGTGTGCATGGCCTCAACTCTGGTGGCGTTACCTCTAGTTATTTATTGATACTTATGTATTTAACACATCATTTCATACATCACAACACAACTACCATTTCACATTAACATTTCTAAGTTTTCTAACATTCGGTTTGGTAGCAAGCATAGTGAACGGTTGCGGTACCTACTCTGAAGATGAGCTCTGGTTGAGTTCGAAACGCGTCAGTGTAGTTTGGCTGTGGTGATAGTTGGGTTTGTGTGATTTGATTTGTGCGTGTTCATACTGTGTTGAGGTGGAGGAACTGCATGAACACATATTTCGTACATAGACGTAACCACGACGTAACGAAGTATCTAAAGTCGCGCGGGTTTCAGTTCATTAATTAATATGGACCTCCGCAAAGTAACGCTTGATTCAATAAATCATGACATGACATACATCACGCAATAATCACTGTCGTAGAAGATAAACAAATTGATGAATTACGACAAGGTTCTATAGTGGCTTAGGAATCAAATTGGTTGACTGTACAGCCGAAGCTCGAAGATACTAGATAGAAATCTTTTCTTTACAAATGTAATGTTAACATTCCATACTTTGCCAAAGAAAATAATCTTGATATAATTGTGAAAATGGTCCACCGTGGTACTCGATTCAGTTTTATTTTACCATCTATCTATAACTATAAAATACACTGACGAGCAAAATTAAAGGGTCGGTTACAAGAAATGACGATAACTACAAAACCCGCTGTGATAGCTTCTTCGAGTAAATACTTAAAGACTTTTATTCTTAACAAGAAAAAATTTAATTGAGAATAAAACTCTTTCATCATCATCATCATCATTTCAGCCGAAAGACGTCCACTGCTGAACATAGGCCTCCCCCAAGGCTCGCCAAACAGATCGGCCCTGCGCCATCCGCATCCAAATGCGTTCCCGCTATCCTCATCAGGTCGTCGCTCCATCTTGTTGGAGGCCTATAAAACTCTTTACTAAACTCATTTTACTCGAAGAAGCTAACACAGCGGATTTTGTAGCTATCGTCATTTTTGTAACCGACCCTTTATTTTTGCTCGTCAGTGTAGTAACAGGGCTGACTGGTTGACTGACTGACAGGCAACACAGCCTAAACCACTATAGGTATAGATTTGAAATTTGGCATACGTCATAGAAGGCGTGCACTAAGAAGTAGATTTTAAGAAATTATCATGGAACAGGGCGCTAGCTCGGGTGGGCAGCATTCGAGAAGCTCAGCAATATCTTGTCATCCAATATACCGCAATGTCTCAAGTCAAAAGTCTTTGACCAGTGTGTGTTGCCAGCGATGACTTATGGCACTGAGACGTGTCCACTAACGATGGGCCTCATTAGAAAGCTAAAATTCACTCAGATGGCGATGGAGAGGGCTTATACTCGGAGTTTCTCTGCGGGATCGCATTAGAAATGATGAAATCCGCGCAAGAACTAAAGTCACCGAAATACTTAGCTCGAAGAATTGCCAGACTCAAGTGGCAGTGGGCAGGGCACATCGCTCGTAGAACTGATGGCCGATGGGGCAAAAAGCAAAAAGGTTCTCGAGTGGCGTCCACGGCACACAAGAGGTAGTGTAGGTAAGGTGGAACGACGACCTGGTTAAGGTTGCGGGATCACGTTGGAAGCGGATGGCACGGGACCGCGTGGGAACTACGGCCCAAGCCCTCTTATTCTGAGAGGAGGCCTGTGCCCTGCTGTGGGATGTATATAGGCTGGGATGATGATGATGATGAAATAAAATTGAGCAGCCACCAGTTACAAAAATAGTGAGGCAATTGGATTTCTACAGTCAACGTTTTGTGAATTATATTGTTAATAAACTAAATATTTAGTTTACTTTCAAGGAAATTTTCAAAGGGCCTCGAAGGTTTTTGCAGGGAAACAGGGAAACTGTTTGTACGCATGCGTAAGACTTGTTTTCCGGGTCTTTGTCGTCTGGGGATTTTGATCCGTAGCTATAAATATACCTGGGGAAGGGCAACATACAAAATTGATTTACTTACCTGTACCTACTTCATTGTACAGTTAGCGTCATAAATATATTGACTTTCTAGTAACTACGCCATTGCTTAATCCTCTGACATTTTTTATGGAATTATCAGAATTATTAATGATATTGGAGCATTACATTTTGTATACTTGCATAAATTTCGTTCATCTTAGAGTTTTAAGTTTTGCCAAGGTTTTGCTGTCAAGTATCAAAACTGTTTTACACTATTCACAAATTTAGACTGCATATTATTCTGATTAATGTGTGCATGTCGAAAACATCATGTACTTATATAGTCATAACTGCTCATAATCGAAAAAAAACCTAAATTATACTATAATTTCAGACAAAAATTAGACTCCGTTCGATTTGGAACCGATTTTCTGCGCCGGGATCATCTGTGCGCGCCGAGCTACGCTAGCGCCATCTTTACTTGTCATCCGAATCCGACCGACGTCACGTTTGCCTAGAGCCCGTAGCCTAGGAAACGGGTGTAGCTACAATACAACAACTTTGCCGAGTGATTTTAATACGTGTTACATAAAAAAGGTCCACATAATACCTGTGGCAATCACGCCGAGATAGTTATTATATATAAAAAATATTTTGTATAAGGATATTAAAACGAAAGACCCGACTCGAGCTATGAGGATTTTGACAGTTCAATGTATGGCTGGCAGGTGGGTAAAGTATATTTGTGTGATTATCAAGGATTATTATGAGATATTTTGTATGTTGAAAGTCTGTCCGACGTTTAAATGTGATGTTGGAACGGTATGCGTGGCGTCGGGAGGCGGGAGACGTCCGGAATGAAGTCCCCTTGTTCCCGCTCCCGTGTGCGATTACGTATCTATAACACGGCGGAGTGCGGCGGGAGGGTCGGCCGCGGCGTCGCCAGGCACGGCACGCGCCCGCCGCTTACCTGCTCTAATAATATTAATGACATCAAAATCAAGGTCCATCAACAAAAGCACAAGTCCTGCTACTTAATCAGCAACTTTGAACTTTAGACGCGAGTCCCGTATTGTTTGAAAATATGCAACATTTTACCATAATTATTATTCTAGCACAAGTATGTAACATGTCATGCACACATCTATAACACCATTAATTCATTTGAGCACAGTTATAAGTCACTTGTTAAAAGTACATTACAGTAATGCACACTTATTTGTTAAGTTGAAGTCAATATGTACATAAACAATGCACCGTTACATTATCACCAATAAATGGGGTAATATTGTCCACCCATGCATTACAGGGCAGGTGGGTTCACCCAACCGTGACCATAAGGCACCTGCACTCCCCCTCTGCTCCCCACATTATCTATTTCACACACTGTTCTAAAGCTTGCACTGAAAAACACCTAAAACACAAGAGAAGCAAGTTCTTTTATCAAGCACAACCTAGCAACGCTTGTTTGATCAATACAAGATACTTTAGCGGCCAGTGTCATGTCTTAAAAATGTGTTTGTGTTCTGTGAATGTAGTTTTCCTAATTTAAATTAGGATTTTATTTTTAAAATGACCGAGATGGGCTTCGAGCATGTGTTTTACCTGGAGAGTGAGTGTTTTGTTAGTTGTTTTCGTTAAGAGGGCTCGGAGGGACAGAGAGGTGTTGCTTGGTAACACTCTTTGGATCTCCGCCACCCGTACCCGCCAGATCAATAACATCTCTATCACCCTGAACGGTGTTATGCAATTGTTTTGTGAAACAGGCCCTTTATTTACATTCTAATTTACCTTTATTTTAGCTTTCTTGTTTAATATTTTTTTAGATCCATATACAAGCTGAACATTGTGCTAACTACTTACAAATAATAGTAAAATGCTGTTTTATATTTTCTGCTCATATTTAGCAACTTAACATTTGTGTATGTTTTGTTACACTTGATAATTTGTTATTAAGAATCTTTATCCACCTAATCAGTTACTAGATATGCAAAATTTCTTACTCATTGGATGCTCATTGCAAATTCATGTAGGTTAATAAAAATGAAATGACCTATACAACTTTGCCAAATTAGATTTTTGCATTGACATTTTAACCATAATTATGGAGTAAAGTTGTTTTTTTATAAATCTCATTTAATTTTTTAACACTAATACATGATATTCTGACCTAGGAGGATTTTATTAACTTTCTATTATATTTTTTTATTCCCATCACTTTGACAGGAATAAAAAATATTAATCATTTTAAGAGGAATGTTTTGTTCATTGCTTACTAAACTACCTGCATGCTTTTTCCCTAATCACAATATCTAATCTCTCAATGCAGGTAGCATTGAGGGGGTGATGCCCTCAGACCAATTAAATGGAAATGTTTGAAAAAGGGTATTAAGTTAAGCCCAATTACTGCTACCTATTATTAGTTCAATTATTACTGGTCCCTATTTAATATGTACATTTTTTTTTCTTATTAAGTATATCGAAATTTTTCATTCTGGTTTATCAAGTTTTTTTTAGAGAAAAAATAATTTTATTTGAAGATGTACTCATCATTGGCATACTTGCCATTTAGTTGAGTCCATTGTGTTTTTTGTTCTTAATATTCTAACGATTAAAGGGTAACTTTAAATAATAATAATACATAAAATGAACAATTTACTTCAGAACAAAAAAAACGATTTTGTTAAATCCCAGAATTTCAATTCAACTGTCAAAACTAAAGGCTAGTTATTTAATAAGTGCTTTCTATTAAGTGGTATTTGAGTTTTAACCTCTTAAAGGCCTCGTCAAATTTTGACTATCATAATTAGAAAGTTAGAAACCCTTCAGAGCAAAATATACAATACGCAAAATGTAGACTACGCGCAAAATGTAACAATCGGTAAAATGTACAATGAGCTGAATGCGCGCAACCCATAATGTTAAACAAGCGATACGTGCAAAAAGTATATTCGCTAAAAGTACAAATCGTATTGTAAGTACGTTTTGCGAGTGGTGGACATTTTTCGATTTGTACTTTTTGGGAATGCACATTATGCTTTTTGCACGTTCTGATTATTTAACCTTTTGCGTTGTGCACATTTAGCGTATTTACATTTTACCGGCTGCTACATTTTGCGTGTAGTGTAGTGTACAGTCAAGGGCAAAAATATGTATACACTTTAGTACCTTGTCTATTTTCGTCATATGAAATGAATTGAATTGAATATGAATTGTCACAGTGGTTAAAGTGACAAGGTACCAAAGTGTATACATATTTTTGCCCTTGACTGTACATTTAGTATATTTATATTTTGCTCTGAAGGAATTTGAAACGTACTGTTAATCAAGTAAAGTTGACATTTGCTTTGACATTATGTAACAAACGGTCATGGACTTTAATTGATGAACTTGCCACTGTTCGTATTTTAGCCGTGTCATGCAAATCAGGATATCCATACTAACTAATATTACAAATGCCTAAACATGTCTGTCTGTTAACTCTTCACGCTTAAAACACTGACGATTCCGATGAATTTATAGTTTTTTCCGGAAAATTGCATAGTTCCCGCGGGCGCGGATTTTTCGCAGACGGAGTCGCGGGCAACAACTAACATTACAAGCTTTGTTAAAATCATAACATACATTGTAATGAATCACTTTGACTTTGGCTGTACCTAGTAGTTTGTTAACTATAACCGGCTAAACCCGATGTACATTACACGGCTAAAATACGAACAAGCAAGTACGTGGCTTATCTATTAAAGTCCGTGACCGTACGCTGGGCCTTACGAGGTTTAACGTCGAGGGATGCGTGTTTCAGACTTTGAGAACTGCGGCGACGAGGTGCTAGTCGAGTCGTCGCCGCCCGCCTCGCCTGTCATGGCGGCGCGGCTCGCCCAACCCGCTCAGGTACGTACAATACGTTTACTTTTAGTTTACCACTGACAGATGGCTTGCCTTCATTTCATTTCCAACTTTAACACCATACAAATAAAGTAGCTATTACAAAATCGGCAAACGTGGGTAAGTATTCAAAAATTGGCTTTATTTGTAGGTTGTTAAAGTTGAATATGAAACGAAGGCAAACCATCTGTCAGTGCTTTGATCAATTACAACTGTAGATACACATTGCCGAACAAAATCCCCTTCAAATAATGTCCGAACTTTTTTATTTGGTTGCGTAACAAATAAAATCATCACCTACACAGAAATTTGAACCTAGTCTTTACTTCATTACAGTCGAATTTCGGTAGCGGCAAAACTCCACTTGACAGCTAAACTTGACAATTTCACGCAACGTTCTGAGAAAAAAGAAGGCCACTTTTATCAAAGTGGCGCTCATTTGGCTCGGACATTTTCGGGCGCGCGACTGTGGATCTACAGTTATAATTGATCAAAGTGTCAGTGGTAAACTTTATGTAATTTTACTGTACACTCTAGATTAGAGCAGCTTTTCAGTTGTTTCCTCTCAGTCGGGACTACCGTACCTAGTCTTTCTGAAACGATGTAGCATAAAAAATCCGATTGCTTGCATAACTCTACTTAGCGTCCAAAGTCCGAGGTCGATTCAATAGGAGCACCCTTTGGCATGCTAAGATAAGTTTTAACTTTGAGCGGCCCGTCTAGCAGCTTGCCCTCTCTCCGGTAAGCTGTAAAAGCCATCAGAGGCTAACAGCAACAGTCCATTCGAAAAAAAGCAGCGATTCTCAGCCTGTTTTCAAGAATGGACCCCCTGGCGTATCCTTGCCATCTTTGGACTCCTAAGGGCCACTTGCACAGTCCAGGGTTGAAGGTCGAAAGTGACTATCTGTTTGTTACCACTTCACGCTTTAACCGCTGACTATTTCTTTCTGTCAAACGGTATGAGATGGTGACAGAAAGAGATGGTGAAAGTGAAGCAAGCGCCCGTGCGTCAGACAATTCGGCCTCTGGTCAATTGGTGTCAATCGTTATTATTCGTTATTATTATTTCTATTAAGAGTGTACCGAGTTTTTCGCGCTAATCGATTTTGGGTGGGTGATTTCGGGGCTGGGGTCGCTTGGGGGAGGCACGATGGCTCAAGATAGGTTAGATAGGTTGGTTGGACTGCGCGTGTTTTTTGGTATTTTCATCATATTACTAAAACAAATACATATTTTAAAAATGTAGCCAGACTACGCCCTAGAAAACATTTTGTTTTATTAACATTCAAAAAGTCATGACCTTCCGTGCAGTATTAGCGTCGTACTACGAGTTTAATATATATTTTACTAGTTGTTGCCCGCGACTCCGTCTGCAAAGAATCCGTTTATCGCTATCCCGCGAGAACTATGCAATTTTCCGGGATAAAAACTATCCTATGTCCTTCCCAGGGTCTCAATCTATCTCCATACCAAATTTCATCTAAATCGGTTCAGCGGTTCAAACCGTGAAGAGGTAACAGACTGACACACTTTCGCATTTATAATATTAGTATGGATTTTACTCTAAAGTCGTCTCTACGACTTTGGATTTTTTTCAATCGAGCGATCTACAAGTACGTAATCGTGTTTCAAAAAAAACTGGTCGCTAGAGTGAATCCTCAAATATCTTACATATGAATTTCAGGACTATAGCACCTAATACCTAATGATACAGCACGAGTTTAAATGAATGCAATAAATGCGCCAATAACACGGTACCCCCTTAAGTACACATTTTGGGACAGTGGGTTTTACGGGGGTCTTTGAGGAGTGAGACCGCTTACGACCGCTTTAGCCTAGTTGGTAGTGACCCTGCCTACGAAGCAAGACGTTCTGGGTTCGAATCCCGGTAAAGACATTTATTTCTGTGATGAGCACGAATATTTGTTCCTGAGTTATGGATGTTTTCTATGTATTTAAGTATTTATATTCGTCTAGTACCCATAGTACAAGCATTGCTTAGTTTGGGACTAGGTCGATTTGTGTGAGATTGTCCCCCCCTAATATTATTTATTTATTTTTAAGAACAAGTTTAGTTTGATGGGCAACTTGATGGTTGATAGTTACTGGTGTCGCAGGGAGCGGGCGCGGGCGGCGGCGCGTCGCCGGCCGCCGTGCGGGAGCTGATCGTGATCCCGGAGATTGCCAACACCATCAGCTTGCAGCATGCGATACATCAGGTAAGCCGCCTTCCCATTGTGGTGCGGCCACACTGATCGCGGCTTGATGACTTCGTCCACAGCCCCCTTTTCGTCACCTTCTTAAATCGACGACATGTCGTCCGCCTACAATTTCGAAAGCCGTGTACAGACTTACGAAATGTAACATGCAATTTATTGAATCAGGCGTTACTTTGAGGAGTTCATTGTAACATGCAATGTAACAGAATTCCCATAGTGTGGACGCCTTGCGCGCACGAACCGCGCACACTACGCGCACGAATAGAGCATTTCAACTCGTGCGATCCGCGATCTACCATTTGTCGGTTTTATCGCCAAACACAAAGGAGCGCGCAGTGTGCTCGGAGCGCCATTGTGGTCCATGCGTCCACTCTTATGAAATACTCCTTTCATGTTACATTGCTTAAGTCTGTATCCGGCTTTAATCGTCACCGTATCTTCTGCACTTTCTGACATCGGTAATATCCCATTTAGTTTCTTTTATCGATCACATACTTATTCACCAGTGCCAATTCGTCCATATTACCAGTGATCGGAACTCTGGGTGCAAAACTTTAACAAAACTTGTAAAGCTGACATTAAGGAGAATTTACAACCAAGAAAAATAAGAATAATATTGGCAGATTAGTGTTCAATTTAACTCTATATCAAAATCTCAGATTTTCAGTAGTTTATTAATATTTTCATGTCTGTAAGCACTGTTTCATGCCCGCTTGGCAAGTTTTGTTAAAGTTTTGCACCCAGAGTTCCGATCACTGCATATTACTTTATCGACCACAGTGCTGCTTGGTATAAATAGGAATAGGGCATCGAGCCCGGGTTTACCCGGTCCGGAAAAAACCGGGTTTTCCCGGTTCCGAGGATTACAAAAAAACCCGGGTTTGATTTTTAGAACTCGGGTTTTTCGGGTACTTTTAATACTTTTCTTTTTGTTATTTATTAAGTATAAACCACTTCGAATGCAATAATAAATGGAATAATAACACGCTCTGATAAATTATTACGTAAAAAGAAGCTTAGTTACTACGTTCTTACTAGGTTCCTAGACTGTCACAAGTAAACGTATTCGATGCGGCGGCGCGGGCGGTGTGAGTAAACGTGAGGAGTGTTGTTTGTAGTGTTCGGTGACGCTCTTTCTAGGTGAGTATCTCTCAATTAATTTTGTTATTCACTGTGAGGGTAGAAATGTGGCGGTACGCGACAGCGCGGCAGCGAGGGCGTTACCTATCGCTGGTATATGAACATTTAAAAACCATTCCACCTACTAGTGTCGAGCCGGAGCGTATATTTTCTTCGGCTGGAATAGGCTAGTTTCCTAAAAAAATCTAATTAGTTCGTCATTTAAATTATCAAAAAATATTGGACACGTATTTTTTCTTTTGTCAATTGAACAAAAAATGACGGAGATATTGTATGTTGAAGTTCCGCGTGACGTCACGATTCGCTACACTTTTTAGCGAACCGTGACGTCACGAGCCCCCACTCCCGAACTTTGTCGCGCTTTATCTTTGTCGTTTTTTGTTCAATTGACAAAATAAAAAAAACGTATTCAATATTTTTTGATATTTTAAATGTCGGACTAATTGTAATAGTGTTTTTTTTACCCAGGACACTACCCTATTGTCGGCAATAGATTGCGCTCGTCTTTGAGTGACAAAACTTTGGATGCCCTAATTTTTTTACGTTCATATTACTTAAGTAACCTAGTTTTGACGACCAGATGGCCTAGTGGTTAGAGACCCTGACTATGAAGCTTGAGGTCCCGGGTTCGATTCCCGTGTCGGGGCAGATATTTGTATGAAAAATACGAATGTTTGTTCTCGGGTCTTGGGTGTTTAATATGTATTTAAGTATGTATCTATCTATATAAGTATGTTTATCCGTTGCCTAGTACCCATAACACAAGCTTTGCTAAGCTTACTTTGGAACTAGGTCAATTGGTGTGAATTGTCCCGTGATATTTATTTTTTTATTTTTTTTATTTTTATTTAAGTAAAAAGAGAAACTAATAATTCAGTTCAGATTTCTGTCATTTTTTTGTTTCGTTACGTACGATATATTATTATTATCCAAAACGGATATTAGTTATTATAAAGAAGAGTTTTATTAATGTTTACAGTAATTGGTGATTATTGTGATACTAAAAAAATCTATCATCATCATCATCATCATCATCAGCCTACGTTCGTCCACTGCTGGACATAGATCTCTCCCATGGCACGCCATTGAGCACGATCCTCGGCCACTCTCATCCAGCTCTTGCCAGCCGCCTTGCGAAAATCATCGCTCCACCGAGACTGAGGTCGTCCCACGCTACGTTTGCCGATCCGTGGTCTCCACTCAAGAACTCGTCTACCCCAGCGGTTATCGGTTCTTCGGGTTATATGGCCTGCCCATTGCCACTTCAGCGTGCTAATGCGGTGGGCTATGTCGATAAGTTTGGTTCTCTGTCGGATCACTTCGTTACGAATTCGATCTTTCAGAGAAACTCCGAGCATAGAGCCCTTTCCATAGCACGTTGAGCAACTTTAAATTTGTGGACCAGCCCTACAGTGAGTGTCCACGTTTCGGCACCGTATGTGATGACGGGTAGGACGCACTGATTGAAGACTTTCGTCTTTAGACTCTGTGGAATTGGCGACGTGAAGACTTGACGCAGTTTCCCATACGCTGCCCATCCCAGCTGTATTCTTCTGTTGGCCTCTTTCTCGAAGTTGTTTTTACCCAATTGCATAGTTTGCCCGAGGTAAACATACTCTTTAACAACCTCGAGAATATTGCCTTGAACTGCAATTGGTTCCGGACTTACATGTTCATTGAACATAACCTTGGTTTTATCCAGGTTCATCCGAAGGCCAACGCGTTGAGAAGAATCAGCTAGGCCATTCAACATATGTTGCAAATTTTGCAGCGTTTCCGCCACGATGGCGATATCATCTGCAAATCGCAAGTGTGAGAGGTACTCGCCATTTATGTTAATGCCACGCCCCTTCCAGTCCAGCGTCTTGAACACATCCTCCAATGCATTTGTGAACAATTTGGGGGATATAACGTCCCCTTGTCTCACACCACGATGCAAGGGGATAGGTTCAGACTGCCGATTCTGGACTTGGACGGCCATAGTAGCGGCGTTGTACAGACCTCTCAACACTTGGATGTATCGCCAATCGACTTGGCATCGCTGCAAAGATTCCAGAACAGACCAGATCTCGATCGAGTCAAAGGCCTTTTCATAGTCCACAAACGCTAAGCACAAGCAGCCGATTATACTCTTCGGTCTTCTGTATAATCTGCCGCACTGTATGGATGTGGTCTATGGTGCCGTATCCCGATCGAAACCCGGCCTGTTCGGGGGGCTGGAACTCGTTGAGCCTTCGCGCAAGACGGTTCGTGATGACTCTCGAAAACAGCTAGACGTGGCTTTAGAGTGAAATGGGTCGGTGGTTCTTCAAAAGAGTTTTATCACACTTTTTGAAAAACAACACGACAACACTCTTACCCCATGCCTCTGGAGTTCTTCCATCAAAAAGAACAGTATTAAAAATATTCTGGAGCTCCTTCCTTATAGGTTTACCACCAGATTTCAGGAGCTCAGTCGTAATACCGTCTTCTCCAGGGGCTTTTCCATTTTTAAGCTGTCTGAGAGCCATCGCGATTTCGTCCAGGCTGATTTCTGGCAAGTCTTCCGTAAAGTGGCTTGTTAATGCAGCTCTGGACTCCTCATTTTCGGGATCAAGTTGAGATGCATGCGTAGCGTATAACTGGCTGTAGAAGTTTTCAATTTCCGAAAGAATCCCAGACCTGGAAGAAACAACTACTCCATCCGTAGAGGTCAGCTTCGTCAGATGACTTCTTCCAAGAGATTTGACAAAAACCTTTGATCCCCGATTTTGCTCGATCGCTCGTTCTATTGAACGGGTGTTGGAGCATCGGAGATCGTATCTTACAAGTTTGCCAATTCTCCTGTTTAGAGCATGTCGTTCTGACGAAGTAACTGGTGGGTGTTCACGTCGTTCCTCCATGAGCCTTAGTGTTTCTTCCGAAAGCTTCGACTTCCTGCCTTTACGCCGCAATTCGCAAAATCTCACACCTTCCTCCCTGAGGATTCCAACTACATTCTCGAGGGCCCGGTCAATGTCATCGCTATTTGTGGTTTCCAAAGCAGCGCATCGGTTCTCCAGATTAGACTGGAACTTTTCAGATCCGATTATAGTTTGGAGCAGGGATGGTCGGAGCCTGGATTTCATCAAACAGACACGTTCAAGCTTAAAATCGATATTCAGACTAAAAAAATCTATACGACTTTTAAAATATTAGAACTGATTTTGTAATTTGGAAAGTACTGTCTCATTTATTTTAAACCTTCCTCATCCTTTACATTTTGTACTTATTGTAGAAAATCGATATAAGAACACAGTTTCTTGTATTTTTAAAAATTATAACAAAAAGATCGAAAAGCTCGAAAAAACCGGTCTACCCGGGTTTTGATTACTCTTAGACCCGAAAACCCGGGTTTTCAAAATTGGACCGAGTTTCGATGCCCTAAATAGGAATGTTGACGAGTTAGCACTGTAGTCGAAATAAGACTGTTAAATAGTTGGTACTGTGGTTGAAATAAAAATGTTAACGAGTTGGTTGGTACCTACTGTAGCCCACGAGGGAAAGCGGACAAGTTAGGAAAGTGACGATATAGGAATGTTGGCGAATCAGAACAGTAGACCATATGACAATGAGGACGATTTTTAAGAAGGTGGCGAAATGGGACTGGGCTAAGTCATCCTGAGCCCTCGTCGCGATGACGCGCTTTTTTGCGGATACATACATGGCAATAAGCGCGTCATAATATCGTGAATACCTACTTCGGCACTTCGAGGAAAGCCGCGGACACTTCGTTCCACGATGTTGGTAAACTGGCGCACCGTATGAACTTCACTTGTGCGGCTACACTTCACTCGGCAGATAGACGTCGTGCGTACCGGATATTTGCGAATTTAACGCAACTGCAACATTTTCGGTATTTAATATGGATGAAACGATATTATCGAACCCGAAAGAAGTTGGCCGCAAGAGAAAGGATCTTATCCCGTCGAGCGTACCGCTTTTTTTTTGTAGGAACAATTCTAAACTGTTGTGCGCACACGTGTGCGCACAGGACGCTCGACGGGTTATTCACGATATACAATTATGTGACGTTACTCTGTATGAATTCCACCACCGAGGTGACTCTTGTTTTTCTTAATTATACGGCGAATTAACAAAAGCAACAGCAGCTGACATTCAGCTGTCAGCAGTGAGCTGTTCGACCCACAAGGGCGGCGCGCCGTTGGCTCGGCGCACGAGCATGCTTGCGAGTTGCGAGCAGCTTCGTAATGCGTCGTGACGTGAGACTGCCTCAAGCTGAAATCCGTACGCAGGATTGTCCGTCTGTGACGTGCCGCGCTGCTATCGCCTTAACGTAAAAGTGGGCTTTATCTTTTTTATGCAACGACTTCTGTACGCCGATTCGACAACCTTTTTTAATTCGCTTCGGTCGCGGCATTTTTGAAAATAATGATATTGATTTGTGACCTACCAAAAACCAACTAATTCGCTCAAGATTTGAGACCTATATATTTTTTTTATTATCAGAGGACATACGAGGACGTACATAGGACTACATCAGAATATACCTAAACAATAAGGCTGATTGTCACATTGGCTTGTAAGTGAAAATAACCTTTAACGTTTTAAGCCGTACAACTGACAATGAACCTTAGGGCGGTAAAGGGATTTCTTGGTCGATTATACTTTTCCAGAATACTCAAACACACCTCAAACTGAACTCGGGACTTTATCTCACTGAATAGACTAGTTGATAGTCAGTGACGTTTTTTCTTAACCAATCCTCAGGTATCGAGCAGTGTGGTGGAAGTGAACGGGGACAGTTCCGGGCACTCCAGCCCGACAACTGAGGGTCAACACACCTATATCACTGTGGCGAGTGAGTATGGTATAACTTCTATGAAAAGCTAGCTAGAGTTAATGGCCGCGCTTTAGGTTTTAAGAGAAGAGAAAGGCAAGGGCACTTGACCTTTAAGTCTAGGTGGTCTAGGTTTAAGTTATTCGTATGAGCCACCATTCAGGTGACTTTGTGCGATTGGCTGCGCGGTGAACGGTTTCTCTGTTCATTGCTTTGTCGACACGTTCACCGCGTAACAATTAGTTGGCCGCACAGGCAATACAGCAATATATGGTGGCAGTGGTAATATACCTACAGTCAACCAATTTGATTCCTAGGCCACCATAGAACCGTATCGTATTAAATAATTTTATTTGACTATAACAATGCTTATTGAATGACGTAAATCTTCACAATGACGAGGTTCTATGGTAGCCCAGGAATCAAATTGGTTGTACTTGAGGCAGATTTACAGCTTGAGTGTTCAGAAGCATCTGGAAACTATCGACCTTAGGCGCGTTGTCTGTAGTTGGGATATGTTTTTCAAATGTCAGGCTTTCTAGACGTGCTAAGAACAGTTATATGGTTGTTATATTGAATGTGATCCACATTACGATTATTTACATATTTTTATTTTCAAATATGTGTATTTTTTAGAGATGCAACGGATAGATGGTATTGTAGGCTATCTAACATAGAAAGTCAGTCTACTACAAAGAAAATATTATACTAGTTTGTCCTCTTATGAATTATACGGACTATCTATAGCTAAACTGTTTACATGAGTCCTCGCCCGGGCGGTACAGGGGCTGGGGGGTATGACGACAAAGGGGATCGGGAGAGGTGCGGGTGGCGAGCGCACTTCGTGTGCCTGCCGCCCGCACCTCTCCCGGTCTCCTTTGTCGCCGTACCCCCCAGCCCCTATAGCTATAGGTATGTGTATTAGTAAACTGATATTAATTATTGACAAATATGTAAATAAATACCCGTTTTTAATGATAACTACCTTATAACTTATTTCACTGTCTGGTATCCGGCTGGATAGTAAAATTGTGGCCGGATAGGGTGGATACCGAATACTGCCCAGATATCCGTTGCGTCTCTAGTATTTTTATGTTGACAACACTTATTTATTTTTTATCCAGCCTGCATGCGTTTTTGCACTTTATTTATTTTCGTGTTCGACGCAGTGCCGGACGAATGGCGGACCGAGGGTTTGCCCGTGAAAGCTGAGATCCAGAGTGACGAAAGCAAGTTGCTGTTTTGTTTTTGGTGTATGGCCTGTGCTTGGATGATAAGGCCCGTCGTTCTTGAGAATCTCGTGCCCATGTTATCGAGCTTTATTTGAGAGGGTAAAACTATAAACTATATGGGAAGATGGGAACTATAGCTAGACCGTTTAAATGAGTCCAGAGTGAGTGGGTGAGTTCCAGACCCCGGCTATTTAGATATGCTGCAACAAAATGAATCATTGTGTTATATTGTTTACCTATGCAGGATTAATTTAAAAGCAATGCATATTTTAAACAAATCGATTGATTTTCTACTGTATTATAAAGTGGATAAGGTCGAATCTTTGTGTAGATTTTTGTGGTCGCTATATGCACTATGCCTGGAAAAGGGTTAACAGATGTATGGAATGGAATGTCACCATGACTTTTGCAGACTGTTTTCTGATTGGTGGTTTGAGATCAAGAACGAACGACGGGCTTTAGCTTGAGACGTCATTAACAGAGGCTTTTAAGGGTTTATTTTGGTCATAACGCTTCCTCATTAATGCCATTGGCTAACCTATGCTCATTGGGTCACTTATGTTCGGGTACCATTGCCTGCTCGGCCATCTGGGTTGAAAACTCATAAATTTTATGTTATTGTAATTTATGTCTCACAACTGGTGTCAATTCGTTTCCCATAATTTCATTTGTCATAATTTCACTTGCCAAGTTAACGTTTGCCATATAATATACAGAACCGTACTGTTTTCAGGTTTTTTTTTTAATGTCATCTTATAGAATGCAATAGGTTAGGTTAGTTTAATAATAATTCTGTAGAAAGTACTGTTTCAGATAGAAATTAATTTGACAAATGAAAATTATGAGAAATGGTATAATATCGTCACTACTTTGAAAAATCTCGTATCTCAAATCAATATGTAAACCAAACTGAACTTTATTGCACACTCAGTAAAGTTCAATTAGCCAGATTATCGATTTTGAGATACGAGCTTTTTTCGAAGTAGTGACGATATGCCATATAAGGCATATGAAATTTGGGCAAACGATAGAGAACCCTTATAAGTTAAGGTCATCTCGCAGTAAAAAAAATCTATTCTTAGTTCCAAGTTCGGTTTAGTGTTAAAAATGTCCTTTAAGACAGTTTGGTAACCAAAATTTCGTAACTGGGTACGGAATGGGGACTGTCGAAGCTGGTTACGAAATTTTGGTTACCAATGGCAAAAGTTATGGAACTGACAAACTTAAACCAGGTTCAAGTTTAAGGTTTTCAATTACTTTTAATTGTTTGCTGTAAGTGGTTCATAAAAACGTCGTCGTTAATTCGATATTACTAATTTTATCATCCAGCAAGACGTTAATTTTTAATTTTGTTGTATGAAGGTATCTATGGTTAATACATTATACAACTTTGTTGCACTTTCCATACAATAAAATTGAGGCAATAAAACATTGCTCACAGTCACAATTTTATTGTATGGAATGTGCAAGAAAGTTATATAATACAAGATACAACTGGCACTTAAATTTCCATAATTGGTAGGTAGGTACCCAGTTTTTGTTACATTTTCACTCATGCTTGTTGAATAATAAGATAACTGTTAATTGATAATGTTGGAGTGGAGTAGTATTAACAATACGATACCTATCGTAACCTATTTAACCTAACCTAGACTCTGCGACTAATTTACTAAAACATTTGACAACTGCATGGTGCCGCAATCAAGAGCTGTAGTGGAATTTGTATCGAAATCTAACTAAATTAGATTTTACTTGATTTTACTAACATTTACGATATAGGTATCGGACGATCCAATGCAAATGACATAAGGAACAGGACTGATTGATGGAGTTGACATCTGTGTTCATTTTTTTACGACGTCTACAAATATTGATGTCGTCGTAAGTAATATTTCTGCATAATTATTTTATCGTTATCAATGAAGTACATTTCGTCTATAAAAAGTTGGTTAAGAGTGTTAAGACTAGAAATAACTATAAATTAAAAAAAAAATAAAAACCTCCAACGCAATTCGTTCACACCTATGTTTGAAAATAAAGTAAATGCCCATTATGCGTCTAAGATCCCTTCCGCAGCTAACAAAAGAGCTGGTAACTTTGAAACGGCTGAACCAATTTTGATGAAACATATCTAGGAACCATCGCCAAGAAACCCGCTTTCAAATCATCCAAATCGGCTCACCTGTTTAAGAGCTATGGTGCCACAGACAGACACACACGCATAGCGGTCAAACTTATAACACCCTTATTTTTGTGTCGGGGGTTAAAAATCACTAATAGTTGGGCATAGACCTCAAGGTTCGTCAAACAGATCGGTCCGAAGAAAAGTTTATACCCACTTTTTTACAGACGAATCTTCATTGATAACGATAAAGTAATTATGTAGAAGTTTTATCTCCGACGTCATTGACAAATTTGTCACGTCAGATGACGCCTCCAATTAATAAAAGATTTTAAATAACTACTACTACTGAATGATTTTAAGTATGCACCTTGTTAAGCTGCAGTATCTTCTATTGTCGATCTTTTTCTTTCCTTTACTGGCACGGATTTGCAATAAATAATCCAGAACACATTCTACTTCTCAGGAAGCCTTTGATGCACTGACCTAACAGATCTCAATCTGATTATATCAACCTGTCAAACAGATGCCATATTCAATGCAACCGTTTCAGAATAATCACCCGAAAACTACTTTACGTAAAGTTCAAAGTACTCAGCAGGGATTATTAGGGGTGTATTAAAAGAAGTAATAATGGTAGATAATTGTCGAATGCCCCTTCGGATTATCTACCTGGGCGATGATCGTGAATGCGTTTAGCGAGGGGTCCATCCTGTTGTCATGCGATACACCTGCTGGTTACCTTTGGTGTGACGCGTGCCTCTTCACAAAGCAAGGCGCTTATAGAACATTTGATGTCGTATTTTATTTTTGCGATGTAGTGAGTAGTGTGTTATTGGTTGTTTTGAAATTATTATAGGGTGTATTTTTGTCCACGTACGGGTCTTTCGTATTATTTTATTATTATTACGGATTTAAAGTAATATAAAGCAAACCGTGAAACAACGCCAGTTGGTTTTTATGTCACGGACTTCTAAAATAGTTTTTTTTTTTTAATAATTAATCCACTACATTTAGGTACTTTACCTTTTCTGTAGGATCTTGCCAGAGAAGAAACTGGTTTGACAATAAGTTTCATATTTCTTCTGTTTGTTGATATTCCAAAATATAAGCTAAGACTGTAAGGCAAGCGTCTTATACTTACATGTATACGGCGTATATTTCTATTTAGATTTCCTCTTAATCCAAGACGGTATTTAGCATTGTCAAGTACAATTCCACTTCGTGTTTCACAAACCAACCTGAAATTTCCCAAGTAAAAATTTAAATGGCTTCTAGTCATTTAAAAGTTCAGATTGCAAAATCGCACGTGCCACCATCAGATCAACCTGTAACCATACGCCTCCGCGAAAGGGGGAAGTTTCGCAATTATATAGCCGAAACAGGTGGGGTGAGGCGCCTCCACGGTCGTCTCTGAGCGCGCTAGAGCGAGATGGCGCGACCTAGAGCGAGACACAAGGTCGGATATTGTTCTGGGAAGACGGGTTCGGGCCGAGTTGCCCTGGAGACCTCTCGCGGTATGGAGGTGCCTCGATACCGGTCCTACTACCCTTGTGAGTGCCACCCGACTGCGGTTTACGGTTTCAGTGTTATTTGGACCGGTCCGCGGCTCGGTTCCATTTTCAAATCGCATTTTGAATGGTCGCGGGTTTGTTGGCTGCCAGGGTTAACTTTTTTTTTGTGACGGCGGGATTGAATCGTGCCAGTTCTTTGTCTAAATATTTTAGTCTCGCACACCTGTGTATCAAAAAGGCCAGGCTAGGAGTAATTAAAAAAAAAAACAAAAGAAAATTTGCATCGCCCTGATTGTCGTGAAACCCGTGAAGACCCCTTTTGGCTTTATGTAACATGCTACTAAACCACTGGAAAACAGATTGGAGCTATATTTAATTTCTAATTTCGCTGTCACAATAACAACTGCTTTGCATTAACACGTCTAATTATTAAACAAACGCATCAAGGGGTTATCATTTATCTGATAGATGGTTAAAACTCGCAGCGAATGCTTGTTGATCTGTGTAGTTACCTCTCTCCTATACTTTACCTACTAGTTAGAGCAAGAGGGAACGATATCGACAGTAACTAATATGACTATTTCCGTAAGTTGTTCGTCTCAACAAACGTCTCAGAACAGCTTAAAGTCTATACGCGCCGCTAGAGGCGCTGCCAATTTGCCCATAGTAGGTAATTGATATGATACGCCAACGCGTCCGAGATGTTTTTTGTGTCAAAAAGCTTATACTATATATACCTTATTCAGGTTAACTAGTTAGTACTAAGAGGAAACGTGATTGGTTTGAAATACGTTGCCTAAGGCGCGTAAACTAATCAGCAGCTTCAGCTGTGTATCTCGAACCAATCACGTGCCGCTGCGTTCCCTTAGTACAAGCTCGTTAACTTGAATTGAGTATACAGACTCTGGCCATTCGTAAACTTTATTGAAAACGCGAGAAAGGACTCTAATGGTCAAGACGCCTATTAACGCTACTTCTATCCCACTTACTTAGACAAAACGAGAAATATCATGCGAGTTGCATTACATTGCTGTAAAAGATTGATCACTTATAAATCCATAGCCGCGCGGCCCAGCAATGTAACGAAACCCACACGATATTTCCCGCATCATCTAAACGAGGGTTTGGGGGCATCTTCTTGGGCACGGTGAAGTGTTAGTATAAAAGTAAACAATAGGGGTTTTTTTACTCAGAATCAATAGCGCCGTTGATTTTCATGATGAAAAAATGTTCCTAATTTTCCTTGCAATTTATTTGTGGCAGTTCTGTGATGACCCATATAAACTGTATGAAAAAAAAGTCTAAAAACTGACTCATAAAATAGGGATATTTTTATTTCTTTATGGATTTTGAAAAGAAAACCCCAAAATTTTTGTAATAAAAAAGTAAAGTACACTTTTTGTTGAAAATGCCCTGCTAACTCACGCACTCGCCGCAAGCTCTAATATTTTTCTATTTTTTTTCCACAGGCGAGGGCAGCAATGGCGTCAACTATCACGTGCAATATGTGGAGCCGCAAGAGATCTATACCCAAGGCCATGAGAATCATATGTAAGTGCTTTTGCATTTACTAGATTCATCAATCATCATCATCTCACTATATACGTCCCACTGTAGGGCACAGGAAGAATGATTGTCACATGATTGACGCTTTTTTGAATCAATACCGTCTTGGTTCATACATTCGCAATGTTTTTAGGGTTCCGTACCCAATGTCCGTCCGTCTGTCACCAGGCTGTATCTCATGAACCGTGATAGCTAGACAGTTGAAATTTTCATAGATGATTTGTTTCTGTTGCCGATATAACATCAAATACTAAAAAACAGAATAAATAAATATTTAAGGTGCCTCCCATAAAACAAACGTGATTTTTTTTGCTCGATATTGATAACGGCAACAGGTGACGCTTGAAATATTCACAGAATATTCAATTATATATTCACTTTAAAAATAAATAGTTAAATTAAAATAAAACAAATATTTAAGGGGGGCTCCCATACAACAAACGTGATTTTTTTCCGCTTTTATAGCTATAAATGGTAGTGAACCCTTCGTGCGCGAGTCCGACTCGCAGTTGGCCGGTTTTTAGTGACTAGTTTGCTCCGTTGTGACGTATCGCCCCGCCCTCCCCCCTCTATCCTGACTACGCAGTCCGGGATCGCTTGTAATAACACAACAGAGAAATATGAACGCTATAACGCTATATACGCTAAATATGAACGCTAACATATAACTACATACCTATGACTGCGGGGAGGTGATCGCTGACGTGTTAAGGGCCTTTTCTACCACTTTTTTTAAAGTCAGGATTAGCTAAAACATATACGTAACACGTAACCTTATCTGACAGATGGAGTTAAAAATTCTGTTTGACAAGTCTTGAATAGCGCTATTTGTCTGTGTTCCATAATTTAGCGACTGGACCAGATGGCTTTTAGCATTTTTATCCGTCACATAACTTATTAGAAATCAGTTTTTTTTTTATTTATTTTTGTGGCCACCACGGTTGCAGAGTCAGAGATAAATATATCAGAGTGAAGTTAAAATTGAAACAAATAAACGCATGCTAAATTACAGACAACAATTTAAACAGCATTCAACATTTGAAACAATATTAATTGGTGCATTTTGCTGTGGAAAAACAAAAATTTTGAATTTCGTTATTTTTCGTTCGTTCATAGTAGCTTTTACTTTTTTTTTTATATTGACGCTTGCGTTTGACCACAATCACGCCTGATGGTAAGCGAAGATGAGGCCTACGATGGAAGCACGCTTGCCTAGAAAATGCTCATTCACCCTAGACTTCAATTTAAAATCCTTAAGACACTTCCTGTTCGACTAAAACATAAATACCTAGTAGCCATAAATAATCATAGCAACCTGGAGCATAGTTTAGTATTGATCAACCATAGTCACAGTACTAGGCCGGTGTCCTCAGGTAAATATGAAGTCCCCCGAGTGACCAACTACTTCGGCGATAGAACACTTAGTAAAAGACTACCGTATTTGTTTAACAGTTTGCCTGATAACATCCGCCTAGAAACCGTCAAAAATAAATTTAAAATGATCCTTAAAAAATATTTATTAGAATCTCTTCCTTAAGACAGTAAGATAATGTAGCAATATAAACATTTTTGTAATTATAAGTTACATATTATTATATAATTTTATATTTTTATAGAGACTGTATCCTGCAGACAAACTGTGTAAACAGTTTTGCAGGGCTATGTGCTAAAAAATCTATGTACTATCGCCCCAAGCGCCAGATAACCACCTTAAAGGCCCAGTTTGCGTGCAGTGGCTAGACATCTGTCCATAACAATCCATAGCAATAAACATCAACGGCTGCAAGCAAATTTGTTTTGAAAATGGGTATCTGACGTCTGGGGCGATGGTACCTAAAAGTATGTCAAATAAATGAATTTTCATTTTCATTTCAAAAAAAATTTAGAGGAATAAGTAGGAAGAAGGCAGTTGAGCGCGGTGTTGCGCGTGCCCCCAAGCAGTGCAAACCGTAAAACAAATACGGGGCACTGTCACCGGTACGCGCGCGCTAGGGTTGCCATCTCTAAAAATCAAAAAGCCGAACTTACCCGTCAAAAAAGCCGGACTTTTGAGTCCCAAAGCCGGACATTAAGAAAAATTAGGAATTTTTGACAAAAATATCGAATTAAACCTTTGATCAACTATAACTGTAGATTCACAGTCGCGCGCCCGAAAATATCCGAGCCAAATGAGCGCCACTTTGATAAAAGTGGCCTTCTTTTTTCTCAATACGTTGCGTGAAATTGTCAAGTTTAGCTGTCAAGTGTCAACCGAAATTCGACTGTAATGAAGTAAAGACTAGGTTCAAATTTCTGTGCAGGTGATGATTTTATTTGTTACGCAAACAAATAAAAAAGTTCGGACATTCTTTGAAGGGGATTTTGTTCGGCAATGTGTATCTTCAGTTATAATTGATCAAAGAATAAAACACACATTTAAAAGTCGGACTTTTGAATTCCAAAGCCGGATGCTAAAAAAAGGGTTTTTTGAGTGTGTGTATGTGTCCGTGCCGTGCGGGCGGGGGCGCCGTGGCACACGCAGCGCGATAGTAATAAAAAGCCTAACGAAAGCCGGACGGGCCGGACGCAGTCAAATTTAGCCGGACAAGAGATCAAAAAGCCTAACACTGTCCGGCTTTATCCGGACGGATGGCAACCCTACGCGCGCTGCACAACTGCTCGGACCCTACTTCCAGAATGGCTTCTATGGGCAACAGGCCGGAACACGACGAGAGTCGCTTGGCGGCCTGGCTCAACCTATAGAGTGGTGACCAGCCACGGCCGAATCCTACCACCGGACTTGTATTGCTCTTTAAGAAGCACCTAGGGGTCACGTGTATTTCAACCCCCAAAAACTATTTTAATAATAGATTTTCCGAACATTGACCGCTTCACGACACACTAATGACAAATACTGAGCCCGTGCAAACCTAGCATTACATTACGCGCAAGTGAGGTAACGCGCGGCAGTATCTGGATGGGATGTATGTATGTAGCTCCAGTATCTCGGGAACCCATGAGGTTGATATGATCACCTGGAGTGTACAAAGCCTCGACAAAAATAAGAAAAAAAAACTCCGGAACGCGCGAGTGGACTTGCGCGCAGAACGCCTCATCTGGACAGGCTCTAAGGGTCACTTGCACAGTTCAGGATTAAAAAATTAAATCGGTAACCCTGGGTTAAGAATGACAGTTCCTTACATTTTGACACTTTTTAACTCTGGGTTAGCAGTTATCTCGGAGTTAAGTAGCTAACTCAGGTCCGTGCAAGCCGGTCTAAGGGCTACATCTCACCGGGACACCACGGCGGCGCAACCAGTCTCTGCAACCAACAAAACGTATACAGCTCTATGGAGGGTATCTCACCTGGCGTCCACTTGGTTGCGCAACGGATTTGGCGGCGCAACCAGCATAGACGCGTGCATGCAACATTACTGGCCGCGCTACCACGTTGGTTGCGCCACCATTAATTAGTATGGCGCTGTATGCTATCTCACTCAGTCGGCTGCCAGTCGCGCCACCAGCGACGCTCCCTCAGCATCAGCATAACTATCTCATCGGCGTCCATTTTGAGACTGCGGTGAATCTGGTGTCTCTATTGGTGGCTCGGTTTGGAAGCTAGTTTGGTAGCAAGACACCACGGCTGCGCGACTGGTTGCGCCGCCGCGGTGTCCCGGTGAGATATAGCCCTAACTGTACTTTTGTATAGGGAAACCCTCCGCTCGTACCCCGTGTACGGCGTGGCGACGGTCAACGCGGGCGAGCCGCCGGCCGAGTCGTGGAGCGCGGACGAGTTCTCGTACAACGTGGTGGTCGGCGCCGACGAGACGCCCGCCTCCCCCGCGCCCGCGCCCGCCACGCCCCCGCAGCCGCGCATGCCGCCCGCCACCGTGCAGTGGCTGCTGGACCACTACGAGACGGCCGACGGTGAGTGACGTCACGCTGCAGCCAGACGCCCGCCACGCCCCCGCAGCCGCGCATGCCGCCCGCCACCGTGCAGTGGCTGCTGGACCACTACGAGACGGCCGACGGTGAGTGACGTCACGCTGCAGCCCAGACCCCTAGCAGCCGGACTCCATAGACCAGGGGTTCCCAACCTTTTCTTGGTCAGGGACCACTTTTATATTATTTTTGTTAGCAGTGACCACTATGTAGCTGTATACTTAATAAAAATAGTAAACTGTAATAATCAAACTGAAACTTTAATAAAAATTCAATAGGACATTTAAAAATCATTTAACCCTTTATAAGGCCCCATTTATTGGAGCATACTACCACAGAATCAAAAGCAGCTATCGAATGCGTACCTGACAAAGGATATTTTTAAAGCTAGTCTTATTTTCAATAATTACAATGGAAATTGTGACGTATTGTGAAAACAATAAAGTTGAAATTCCAACTCAATGCATGTGGTCGCTAAATCGCCTCTGCTTATAAAGGGTTAATTTTAAATCATTCGCGGACCATATTTTTTTTTACTTAATGACAGTGGATTTTTTTTCTTATTTTTTCGAGAACTGTTACAAATTGACCTCTCACCCAGTACCAGGGAATCGTTGAATTTTGGGATACACATATCGATACCGGAAATCTCAAATGGCGTAAAGGACAAAAATGCGAAAATGAGTCTTAAATGCCATCGTATACAGCTTTTTTTTCCCTATCGCATTTTTGTCCTTTACGCCATTTGAGATTTCCGGTATCGATATTTGTAAGTTTACAGCAGTCGCCCTAACCACTAAACCATTATCCTCCGCAGGCGTCTCGCTCCCGCGTTCAACTCTGTACGCGCACTACCTCCGCCACTGCGCCGCGCACCGCCTGGACCCAGTGAACGCCGCGTCGTTCGGCAAACTGATTCGCTCGGTGTTCGTGGGCCTGCGCACGCGCCGGCTTGGCACGCGAGGCAACTCCAAGTACCACTACTACGGGATACGCGCCAAGGCCACCCAAGCGGACCCCGACAATGAGCATATGGATGAGAAGGCTGATGTGCAGCATGATGATATGCAGGTCAGTAAACTCGGGTTAGGGTCTTAGAGACTAGTTTGAAGAATGACTATATTTAAGAAAAAGGTCTAATTTGCATCAAAAATCCAAGCATATAAAATGCCGTAATAATAAAATGACCTTAAATTATTTATACACTAGATAGAGCATCGGCGGCATGAAAACGTCCCGAAAAATATAAGCCAACAGTTGGCTTATATGTCATTTGCCTCCCTTCAGTTTGAATGACGTAACGCGATCCTAATATGAAGCTGTCAAAAGAAATTTGTGGACGTTTTGTATCGCAATGTTTGCTACTGACACTATCTAGTGTATGTAATCTAAGAAAATGACTTTACAAATTTGGATTTATACGACGTCTTTGTTTGCAAAACGGCTGAATGAGCAAAATGTCCTACTAGCAAATCTACTAAGTAGAAGAACGTAAAGAGACGCCATTCAAAAATTTGTAGAATATGGAAAAACCTTTCCAATGATAAATATATTGTCGTTATTGGTCCTTAGGCCAGAGTCTATGCAAATCTGCCCATCCTCCTTTATACCTACACACAGTCTAAATGAAGTGAACTCACACTGGCTGCGTTACCACGTTGGATAGCGATGGAATTTGTATAAATAAAAAACCTTTTTAAAACAGGAGCCGCGGGACCGTGAGTCGGAGCCGACGACGCCGGCGGGCGGCGTGCCCGGCCTCGCTCACAGGCAGTATCTGGGCACAGGTATACAAAAGAAAATGAACCATCTGTGATGACTGACTGATGAACCATTTGCAGACCCCCTGTTGTCACACTTATATTATACTAGCTGCTGCCTGCGACTCCGTCTGCGGAGAATAGGGGTATAAAAAAATAGCCTACGACCTATTCTCAGACCTACCAAATATAGAGAAAAAAAAAATCATAAAAATCGGTCATGCTGTTTCGGAGGATTTCGACAGCAAACACCGTGACACGGGATTTTGTATATTAGAAAGAAGATTACTAAAAAAATTTCAATTATTTTGATCTTGTGTCACAAATCGGCACAAAATGGCGGCAGTAGTTTACCGTTGGTAACCGCGGAGTGTTGTCAGGGTCTGCGCCCGCGCCGCCCGCGCTGCCGCCCGCCGCCGCCCACGACTTGCCGCCCGCCGCGCTCACCGCGCTGCAGGATCACCACAGGTCAGTCAAAGTGTCTCTCAGGCCGGGGCCGCACTGGTAAGGCGACCGGCGATTAAATCAGACATAGTTCGAGTTGTGTGAGCGGCCGGCGGCCGCTGCGACCGCTCACATAACTCGAACTATGTTTGATTTAATCGCCGGTCGCCTTACCAGTGCGGCCCCGGCCTCAAAGCAGAGGTCGGAATCTTCACAGCAATACAAAAGACCGACGACCGTTAACGACCGCTTTAGCCTAGTTGGTAGTGACCCTGCCTACGAAGCAAAAGGTCCTGGGTTCAAATCCCGGTAAGCGCATTTATTTGTATGATGAGCACGAATATTTGTTCCTGAGTTATGGATGTTTTCTGTGTATTTAAGTATTTATTTATCTATATAAGTATGTCTATCGTCGTCTAGTACCCATAGTACAAGCTTTGCTTAGTTTGGGACTAGGTCGATTTGTGTGAGATTGTCCCCTAATATTATTATATTATTATTATTACTGTCGCCATCAGACCAGTCTAAGAAACATTTTTTATTGATGTCGATAGTTGTGTAATAGAAGAAAAAAACGGATCACCAAATAAAAAAAACATATTTTATACAAAATTTTACGTAAGGTTTGTATAAAAAAATATATCTAACATAGAGATATATGCAGTTTCTTTTTAGAAATCCACGCCAGTACACACAGCAGCACATGGCATTTTGTGTGGTTGGTGATAACGGTAGAAGTATATAGTAAGATGGTATTAATTAAGTAAAAAAAAATGAAGTTGAAAAAAAATAAAATACAAAAAGATACTTCAAACCAAACTTGTTAAAAGTATGGCCTTGTAGCGACATCTCTTGCCCGGGTGAGCGGTTAGTTCCAAAGGAGTGTTGTTGTTTCTCGATGAGAACTGAACATAGATGGCACTGTATCACTGCATAAGTGATGATGGCAGGCTAGAATGTGTGATGCATAGGAAAAATTTGCGTGTAAACTCCTGACCAGTGGTGGTATAGGGGTAAGCACGCGGCACGGAATGCCGAGGCCCTGGGTTCGATTCCCAGCATTGGACTTTTTTCTGGGGTTTTTCTGTGCATCTATGTTTCAGTTTGTATTTAGTATGAAATACAACAAATTATCAGGTATTTCCGCGTCGAGAGATGCGGAGAGACTTATTTTACGACTTTCTCCGGATAGATCCCACGGCGTAGAGTTCCTCGAAGCCGTAGCGGCGTTGGACATCGGCGCGGTGGAGCGGGCCCGCCGCAACTTCTGGCGCCGGCCGCCGCCCGCGCTCTGCCGCCGCGTGCTGGCGCGGCTGGCGGCCCGGAAGGACGTCGCCGCGTGGCTGAGGCGGGCCGACCTGGAGCTGTACCAGAGGGCTGTGGAGTTGCTGCTGCCTGACGTGCTGAGGCCCATCCCACCACAACTTACGCAGGTATAGACTCTACGGTCGCTCTGGCTTGCTGTCTAAATGGATGTGACAAATTTCTTCAACGGGCACACTTGGAATTGTATCAGAGAGTCTTTCATCACAATTTAGGCAGGTATTGTCTCATTGTTTGTGCATTGTCGATGTGGTATGCTGTTTGGATGTGAGTGGCTGGCTATTCTACGACAACTTTCTCGTGTCGCCCGCGCTCTGCCGTTGGGATTTAGCCCATCTGGCGGTCAGGAAAGACGTTATCGCTTGGCAATGCCTTTCTTGTGCTAGACTTCTAAAACAAAATCCGCACAAACCGTTTTCGGTCTTACTTCATTAACCGTAGGTACAGCTAAGGAGTGCATCTGTGTTCCATGAACACTACAATCTGGGCTGTTTTCAAGTGAATGAGCGTTTACTAGGCAAGCGTGCTCCATCGTAGACCTCATCTTCGCTTTCCTTCAGGCGTGATTGTCGTCATATAAAAAAAAATACTCGCTGGAAATCTTTGCTGTAGGTTGGGTTCAAGTACGATTTAGTAGCCTGGCTGCGTCAAGATTTTGATAAAATTAACGACTAAAGCTCTCTATCACTCGTTTTGTTCGCCAGGCGATCCGCAACTTCGCCAAAAGCCTGGAGTCAGCGTTGGCGTCGGGGTCGGGCTGCGCGCCGGCGGCGGCGGCGCGCGCGCAGGCCTCGGCCGCCGCCGCGCTGGCGGCCGCGCTGCGCCGCTACACCAGCCTCAACCACCTGGCGCAGGCCGCGCGCGCCGTGCTCGCCAACCAGCACCAGATACAGCAGGTACGGTCATCATCATCATTCAGCCGAAAGACGTCCACTGCTGACCATAGGCCTCCCCCAAGGCTCGCCAAACAGACCGGCTCTGCGCCATCCGCATCCAATGCGTTCCCGCTACCTTCACCAGCTCGTCGCTCCATCTTGTTGGAGGCCTACCTACACTGCGTCTTCCGGTCCGCGGACGCCACTCGAGAACCTTTCGGCCCCTTCGGCCGTCAGTTCTACGGGCGATGTGCCCTGCCCACTGCCACTTCTTCGAGCTATGTCCGTGACTTTAGTTCTTGCGCAGATTTCATCATTTCTGAAGCGATCCCGCAGAGAAACTCCAAGCATAGCCCTCTCCATCGCCCTCTGAGTGACCTTGAACTTCCTTAAAAGACCCATCGTTAGCGGCCACGTCTCAGTACCATAAGTACAGTGTCTCAGGTACAGTAAAATTACATAAAGTTTACCACTGACAGATGGTTTGCCTTCATTTCATATTCAACTTTATCGACCTACAAATAAAGCCAATTTTAGAATACTGTTACCCACTTTTGCAGATTTTGTAATAGCTACTTTATTTGTATGGTGTTAAAGTTGGAAATGAAATGAAGGCAAGCCATCTGTCAGTGGTAAACTAAAAGTAAACGTATTGTTTGTCTGTGTAAACGAAGGGCTCGTGCCCCCTACTCTTCAGCGAGCTGATAGCTTGGTTCGTTGCAGATGCTGTCGGACCTGAACCGCGTGGACTTCCGCGTGGTGCGCGAGCAGGCCGCCTGGGCGTGCTCGTGCGGCAGCGCCGCCACCGCGCACCGCCTCGAGGCCGACTTCAAGGTACACCCAGTGGGTCTTACATACCGTAACAAATATAAGTTTATGTTGTGTCGTTTTATTACATAGTTCTATGATACTTTTTGAATGCAAATGTTCGACTTGTCACCGAAAATACTAAAATCGCTATACATTTCTCTTGAATTTTTGAGGAGTTTCGTCAATTCTCCAAATCGGTTCATAAATGACGGAGTTCTGAGGTAACACACGTTAAAAAAAAAAAAGAACATACAACCGAATTGTAAACCTCCTCCTTTTTTTGAACTCGGTTAAAAAGTAGTTTCCCCTGTCCACAATTAGCGACCCGGAGTCAGCAAGCTTACAATTTATTTCTTCTTCTTCTTAGTCGTTCACTCTTGACAGAGTGGACGTGGACATGAGGGGTCGCTCTCCGCTACGGTCGCTACCTTCGCGATCCTTCTCCACCGGTCTCTATTGGTTGCTTGGCAAGCGCATTCCAAACGCAGCAGACTTACAATTTATTTAAATGGGCCGAAAGTTGGCCTGGTGCGACTGGTCCCGTTAGCAAATTGTTACGTTGTGTACAAATTCGAGTTACGTTTCCGGGACGATTTGCCGAACGGGACTATATGCGAGAAAAGGCTCTTGGTCAGCGACGCTTGTAACGTATGCGTGTGTTCAGGCGACGCTGGGGCGCGGCGCGTCGCTGGAGCAGTGGGCGGCGTGGCTGGAGGGCTGCGTGCGCGGCGCGCTGGCGGCGCACGAACGTCGCGCCGACTACACGGCGCGCGCGCGCCGCCTGCTGCTGGACTGGTCCTTCTACTCCTCGCTCGTGATACGCGAGCTGACGCTACGGTGAGTGTGCGCGTGTGCGAGTGTGTGGCGGCGCGCTGGCGGTGTGTGTGTGTGGCAGTGTTTCTGCCGGCAGTCCCATCAGCAGGACTCGAGCTTTTAGTGCGGATGACGTCAAAATTACGTCATTTTGTACACCTAAATAAAAATACGGCTAAAAGAAGATTGTTTTACTTGGCAGGTCGGCGGCGTCGTTCGGGTCGTTCCACCTGATCCGCCTGTTGTACGACGAGTACGTGTCGTATCTGATCGAGCGTCGTGTCGCCGCGCATCACCGCGCGCCGCCCATCGCTGTCATGCAACGACCTCCGGTAACAATCGAGATGTCTTAAAAAATTAGGGAGATTTTTTTATAGTCATTAAAATCAATAGCGCTCTTGATTATGAGTAAGAAAACGCCAAAATTTCATAATTAAAAAAAGTAGTACACTTTACTTTTTATTGAAAATGCCCTATTAGTCATCGGCAAATGAATTCATCATAAACGTTTTAAGGCCAGCGCAGGCCAGACGCGTGTTGTCATTAATGAAACTGTAAGAAAGATGGCACACCATGTTCACGCATCTACTGTGCCATCTTTCTTACAGTTTCATTTATTACAACTAGTTCGTGTGTGTGACGTGAAACGCACGCATCTGGTCTGCGGCGGGCTTTACGGTCGATCAGGAATCAAACGATTTGATAGTACCTAACGTATCGAGTCAACTTGCAGGAGGAAGAAGACGACGCCCCCGAGGAGCCGCCGCGTGACGACGAGGACGAGCCCGACTGGGACTGGGGCGACGACGACGACGACGAGGAAGAGCCGCCCTGCAAGAAGCCTAAGGACGAATAGCACCAGACGCCCCGCCCGGCCGCGAGTGAGTCGCTTCCACAGATCAGCCAACACGGTGGAAAAGTTAGCGGCGATTAATGCACTCTAAGGGCCACTTGCACAGTTCAGGGTTAAAAAATTAAATCGGTAACCCTGGGTTAAATTCAAATTCAAAAATATTTATTTATCAAACATAGGTAAAAAAAGGTATGGACATATATATAACAGGTTAAGAATGACAGTTCCATACATTTTGACACTTGTTAACCCTGGGTTAGCAGTCATTTCGGAGTTAAGTAGCTAACCCAGGTGCGCGCAAGCCGGCCTAATTGGACTAGTCGTACGCTTTAAATGAAACAGACTTAAATCCGAAATAACCTCATTTCAAAAATAAACTTTGTGTAAAATAAATTAGGTTTGGTTTTGAAATGAGAATATTTCGGATTGAGTCAGTTTCATTTTAAGCGTGAGTAGTGTTGTGAGAAGACTTTCGAACCTAATAGACTTGCAAACCGTCAAGGGTTAAGTTTTCAAGACTCGAGCGTTGAAGTTTTGGGCCCAAACAGGGCTTAGAGGTTTAAAGACTCGAGCTCTTTTTGAGTTCTTAAGAGCAAGCCTTTATGACTCGAGCTGTATGAGCTCAAGCTTTAAGAACTCGGACTTTTAGAAAGCTCAAACGTAAAGAGTCGAGTGTCTCAGTATTCGTATTACACAGTTATCAATTGATAGTGAAGTTTTTCATAAATTGATGAAGATCTTTATTTAAAAAACATGGTTAAAGATTAACTTAGGTGTCTTTAGATTTATTTTGAATATGCCAGTTAATTGGAGTAAATATACCGTGTTTTTTTTATTTCCGTTAACTTTAAGGGAAGATTATTCAGGTCAAATAGTTAATTTCTCGAAAAATCTAGTGTCTTAACTCTTACTATTTTTGAGATATTCAATAGTTAAATTTAATGGCGGGTTCAGTTGTAAAAGGTCCATCATTACGTCTCATTATTATTTATCCTTTAAATTTCGTCAAATATAAAGAGCTTTTCATAGCTATTCGCTACAAGGAGGTTATTGAAGCGAGTTCATTCGACATTACATACTTTTATTATGTGTCACAACAATGTCATACATAATCATAATCGTAAACATTGGTATCGTATCAATAATCGTGTTTATTTCAACGAAAAATGCCGATATTTAATTTTTTTTTCCCGTTTTTAACAGAAATAAATATTCCAGGTAGTTTCAGTTAATGTAATTATAACAGAAATGAAAAAAAACACGGTATATACTATGTTAATTAAGTAAGTTTGTAAAAAACGTTGTGCCCTCTCTAGTCGTCCAGTCGTTGTACATAATATAATAGCGTACAGACTTGATGTTTTAATGTTACTATGTACTTATGTAGTATTCAACTGTGTGTGTCTGTGGTTAAAATTAACATTAAAATCGTTAAATATTTTACCGAATCAGGCGTTACTTTGCGGAGGGCCATATCAATGAACTGACACAATTACTTTGCTCACCCGCGACCTTACGATAGTTACGTTTATGCAAGAAATGTGTGTTCATGCAGTTCCTCCACCTCCACACTGTACGAACACACACAACTCTGGGTTCTGGCTCTATGTAGCCTCTGGCCTTATCCTAGATAAGACAGCTGTTTTAAAAAATTGCAAAATTAGCACCGGTTGCAATTTTTAATTAAAACCCAATTTTGAATATGACGTGACGAAATAGCAGACTTACATGAGTTTCCATCAGAATTAAATATGCTTTACTTAGGTAGAGCACTGAAAACTTAATTAAAAATAATTTAAACAATCTGAATACGTATAAGTGCATATGCACCAAAGGTTGTGGCAGTAGTTTAAAAAAATGCTTGCATTCATCAAATTATTATAGGGTTAAATTGAATAACTCACAGAGGATAAACTGGTTTGTTCTCGCTGCCCAAGAAAAAAAGGGTTATGCGTTCGTCTAGTGAGTAGACAATTTCAAGGAGCTCTGTCGCTGCGGTCTTAATGAGTTTCATTGCTTCCATGTGGAGTCAATGACACCTTCGTAAAATCTATGATTCCTATTATTTAATGCTGACTATATGTCGTTCCCTTACAGGTAACGCCACCAGAGTTGAGGCCACGCACACAACCACATCTCATGTAATGACAGCGGGATTTTGACGTTGTGTTATCGTTAAACGTCAACACAACGTCAAAATCCCGCTGTCATTACATGAGTTGTGGTTGTGTGCGTGGCCTCAACTCTGATGGCGTTACCTATACTAGGGATTTGGTCAGGTGCTGCAAACGCTCATGTGCGTTCAAATACCTGTATATTTATGCGGCACTGGGCGAAAGTCACGAAAACGCATATACGCGTTGCCGGCACGGAATATGTTAATATACTTACCTAGAATATCAAGCATAAATTAGAGGTCCAACATTGAGAACTAATGTTTGACCAAATTGTACAAATTTCATTAGCAGAACTTGCCAGAGCAAAGTCTGCTTTATTGTATATAGTGAAGATTTAATTTTGTACATACATAAGTGCTTAGTGTTTAACTATTTAGTACGCACGAGGTGAAATAGAATTTATTTTTATTACCAAAGAGTTATTTTCCATCGTGCCCCTTGCTCATTACTCTTAAATCTAAATAATATATGTTTTTAGTGTTGTTAGTGGCATCAGGATAGCAGAGAGGGATGCAGTTATACATTGAGATAAATGGACGCCATTTGTTGTGAAAAATTATATTGTTTTGGGCCGCTTGCACAATCTAGGATTAAATAATTAAATCGTTAACCCTAGGTTATGGTATGGATGACAATTGACAACATTTCATATTTCCAAGACTATAATTTGATTCGTTCTCTGTATTTTGTTTGGAAAGAGAAAGACGCTGATCGTTTTAAATTTTCACTAGGATTATTAATTAATTCATTACAAATTTTTTAAGATGTGCTTATTCTAAAAGGACATAACTCCAAAACTACCACACAATAGATCCATTACTTTAGTCTAGTCTCTATTAAAAAAAAAGTGATTACGTAAATCTGACGTTGACGTTGTGTGTGGTTTGCTTGGGCGGTTTGGTTCTTTCTTGCTTTTCGATCACGACTGCGGACTCCTTTAAAATCTTATTTAAATCAATAACATGTCGTTCGTGCATTAACATTAATTATTATTATTATTTTCCCTTAATGGCATTAACATTAATAAAAATAGATCATTTATGTATCTGTCAAGTCTCAATGTTAATGTCAAATTTAAAATTATGGCAGCTCTTCTTTTCTGGTGAAAAAGGCAAAGGAAACATATCTATTCTGTGGTAGTATTTGTAAATTCGGATACATTTTTTTAATTTCTTGTATTTTTTTAAATATGCAGAAATAAATTATAATAAATATTTTTCCGTGTGCAGGAGGCAAAACTCTTTCGATTCCTGTAGTAATTTTCAGGTGTCAAAAAAATGGTTGTCAATTCCATAGGTTATTATTTTGACACTACTTAACCCTGAGTTAAGAGATAACTAGGAGTTATTTCTGTAAACCCAGGTCCGTGCAAGACCGACTATAGAATGTTCTGTAGGCTCAATTAAACTACAGGGAAATCAGGTAGTCTTTAGTCAAGAGGCGCTGCACTCTACTAGGATTACATAAAAGTCTCTTCATGCTTAAACCGCTGAACCGATTTAGATGAATTTTGGTATGGATATAGTTTGAGACACTGGGAGGGACGTTGGATAGGTTTTATCTCAGAAAATTGTATAGTTCTCGCGGGATAGCGATAAACGATTCATTCGCAGACGGACGCGGGCATGGCGGGCAACACCATGTATACTGCATTTCTATCTGTTAGTGCCACTGGTTGGCTCGGAACCGCCCTATACTTCGTTTTATTAGCATTACAAAGAAGGTAAGCGATCTTGACGTGTATTTTTATTGAAAAACACTTTTGAAAAATAAATCGCAGCGAATACGTAACAATTAGAAAGGACATATGGTCATTTACATTCTTTTGGTTTCATAAGTTAGTATTTTTTTAAAAGCGTTTTTCGATAAAAGGACTCATCAAGATTGTTTACCCTATTTGTAATGCTAAAAAAACGAAGTATAGTCTCATTTGCACCATTGACTAGCACCATTACCATACCATACATAGCAGTACCGTAATGGTGCTATTGCTAGACCGTTTAAATAAGTCCTCGCCCGCTCGGTACAGGGGCTGGGGATAAGACGACAAAGGGGGCCGGGAGGGGTGCGGGCGGCGAGCGCGCCTCGTGTGCAGTGGCGTAGCTACCGTATGGCAAGCCGGGGCAGTGCACCGGGGCGGGGCCCCCAAGCTCAGGGGGCCCCTCGGACTCTGACTTACAAACTATAAGCGCGGACCTATGAGAAACGCAGCGCTCTTCAACAGTGTGACTATAAAACGCTACTAGTGAATTTACAATCGCGCGAGTCTAGTGAATTTAATGTGCATTCATCCTTACTTGTCTTATCATTTAAACAAACATGGGTTGTGGTCCTAGTTTACTTTTTGCCCCAGGGCCTCTGGTTACCTAGCTACGCCACTGCTCGTGTGCCTGCCGCCCGCACCTCTCTCGCCCCTTCGCGGGCGAGGACTCAATGGTGCAAATGAGACTAGACGAGCCTTTTTAGTCGCTTTCATGGGATCATTTGCAATTTGTATGTAGGTGTTTTTATTGTTTGACTTTAGCTAATGTTGTGTCGAGCAACTTGATTGACTTGTTGGCAACCGAATTTAAACTCGACAGTAGATTAAATTGACAATGTGTTTAATACTGCTGCTATGCTCTACAGCTTGCTGGATACAAAATAATGTTCATACACATTTTATCACTAACCCATCGAACTAAATGAGGTTTCAAATGAATTATGTATAGTTTTATATTTGGAATTAGTTTAATGTAAAATGCGGTTACTCATACATATCTCTTGTCCCAATAAGCAAATTCATATGTATTATAAGATTAATCGGTTATTCTTGGACATAATCTGGGACATTCATATTTGCTGGTAGTGGGAAAGCTTTTCGGAAATCGCTGTGCGATCAAAATTATAGTTGTTTGTTAAGTGTATAATAGTCAAGGAGCGGAATTTCTCATAGCAAAAATCAAACATCAAAGGGATTGAACATAAGTAGTGGTTTTGTAGTGGTAGAGCCATGTTGTAGCTAGCCGCTGCATCACGAATGGGCCGGCTCGTCCGGGGCAGTACCACCCTCTCACAGAACACCGGCGTGAAGCAGCAGTAATCCTGCTTGCGTTTCGTACGGTCAGTGAGAGTGCCGGGGGCCCAATACCTCACCCCTTCCCTCTCCCCCTTCCCCTATTCCCTCTCCTTTAGGGCCGACAACGCACTGGCATCGTGTAAAGCGCTGCGGGTGTCTATGGACAGTGGTGTTCATTTAACATCAGGTGACCCACTAGTTCGTTTGTCTGGCCTATCCATCATAAAAAAAAAAAAAGTTTTATCGACTATTTCAGTTATCGATGTTATCGAATCGACTCTTCGCTTGTAACATTATTTGTAACATTTGACCTCTTTGATAAGCGACTTGCATCTCCATATTAAAATAAATCGCGTCAACGTCACATATGACATTTATGTCGCTTGAATTTTTCTAAATCATTCCCGTGTTATTAAAATGGTTAATCCTAAAAGAAAAACGATTAACAAATGGATAATAAACATCCCTTACTTACATCAACGGAGGTAGAACACTCTTTTTCAAGCTATAAATGGATCTACAATGATAACAGGACCAATTTAAAGGGTGACAATATACGAATAGAAAAAATTATGACAATTCTCTATTACTACAGAGAAGATGAAGAAAGTGCGATAAATACAGAAATAGGTTTCGATTCTTATTTTGAATGAAGGTTATATTTTAGTTTTGTTGCATTTCCGTTTAAAGTTTTATATTTTAATTGTAATTAACTTAAAAAGTGCTATTTTAAAAGTACCTACTATTTGCTGAAATATTTATCGATAGTCGATAAAACTTATGTTCAATCCCTTTGATGTTTGATTTTTGCTATGAAAAATTCCGCTCCTTGATAATAGTTCTGGGAAATTAATGGGAATTATTATTGTACTCTTTTAAAAGCAAAATTGGTGAAGTGCTAGATTAAATTGATGTTACCTTTTGGTCAGTTCTAGAAATGTGTACAGTCGAACCACTTGGTTTCTGTCCAACCTTGTAACGTTCTCTTAAGCGGTGCGATGTCACTGATATTTTCTGTGACAAGTTTCTACAATGGATCACGATTCGGTTGGTTCGATAGTACACACATGATTGTTATTATGTAAGTAGTTTATGTACTAAAAAGTCAATGCCAAAGGACGTTACAATTTATAAATATAAAATAATGCAGCTTCCATTTTGACTTAATGTACACAACACTGCTAAAAATTGCCGTGGATAGATTATGTGTATGACAGTTTACGAGCAACGCGGCCTATTAAAAAAAACTCGAAAATTATAGTTATGATTTAATTTTTGCAAATAAATATATTTATGATATCCGGGTCTTGGGAACTTGCGTAGGCAGCATTTGTACCAATCAATAATACTTAAACGGGGTGGCCCAGACATGTTTTCACCCGACTCGACCCGTTTTTATTTATGTATGTATCATTCTTTGGCACGCCATGCAGCCTAAACGGCTAAATAGATTTTGAAGTGTGAGGTGTCATTAGATTCGTCTCAGTTCTGAGAGTGACATAGTTTATATAATTTCCCGGAATTCCCATGGGACTGGGAATTATACAGGCGGTTTTTTCATCTAGTATTGAAATTATAGTTATTCCATGTCAGTCCCGCATACGTATACTACATCTACAGATGTTGTCGATAAATGAGAAGCCTCTATTACAGCTTCAAAAGTGTCACAAGAATTCCGGCTTCTACTTATGACTATGTATAAATGCTGCCTAAGCTAGTGTACAGTCAAGGGCAAAAATATGTATACCTTGTCTATTTTCGTCATATTTGAACTGCCATATATGAACTGTCACAGTGGTTAAAGTGACAAGGTACTAAAGTGTATACATATTTTTGCCCTTGACTGTACAATAGAAAAGTTAGCCCCGAACGGTATCTTATTATCTCGCCTCATTCGTTTTTCGTTTAATTCTTATTTCGTCTCATTCTGTATTCGTCACTCATTCTTTATTCATCTTGTTCGCTATCCGTCATTATCTTTTTTTGTCAAATTCTGTAACTTGTCTCTCTCTTACCAAGTCTTATTCGTTTTTCGTCACGGTCTTCCTTAGACTTATTCGTCGTGCTTCCCTTTCCTTTTTTGTCTCATTTACTTAAGAAAATTTATTTACCAGCATTTGGCGAATAAGTAAATGAGACAAATAACGAAAGGGAAGAACGACCAATGAGTCCAAGGAAGGTGACGAAAAACGAATACGTATTAAGAGATAGACAAGTTGCAGAATTTGACCAAAAAAGATAGTGACGGATAGTGAATGAGACGAAATAAGAATTAAACGAAAAACGAATGAGGCGAGATAATAGGATACCCCCGGAACGCAATTGGATCTCGCATATTTTTATAATTCTGGTACGATGATATGGCGTGGTCGCCTTCGCAGATGCCTTATACACGGTACCTCAGACTGGCACGTTTCCGCCATAGGTTGTGCGTTGAATGAAAGCATATAATTATCCGAGAGTTGTGAATTATTTCCATTGTTAAACAATAGTTCGAGCCATTGAATAAAAGTACAAGTTGAGCGACTTTTTAACTGTCTTATTGTTGTGACGATAGTCTTATTATTGTATTAAACTATCGCGATTTTCACACATAATAAGGTATTATTAAACGCGATAATTCCTGAAATTATCTCGACGTTTCCACCACATTGCAGCGGCCGTGGTCACGAATAGTCTTTAATGATAGATTCGTGATGACTCGTTGAGGTGATTTTAACAATAAAGTCTAAAGCCCTATATATATTAAAGAAAATGCAGTTAGCTTGTACTTTTTGCAAGGATCATTCTAATATTGTCCATTTGTATGTTAAATTAGTAATATAATAACATATAGTTGAAAGCTATATTAACGATTATTGACAATAGCTATGCGCGCTCTGGGATCGAAAATATCTCCTAGAGTGGGCATGCCAGTGCCTAGAAATTAAAGATATTCTTAAAACAATCGCGAAAGCCTTTACTTATTAGATAATGCACTAAATGTATGTTTATTTAATAATATAAACATATTTTTCATGTACATAAATTCACCAGCTAGCATAAAGTGTATAGGGGGTAATATATGTCATATTTATACATATTTAAATAATCTTGAATGTTCTGTAATCTGAGACTTCAATGTTTTTCATATTCTTGAGACCATTGGTAATATAAGTTAATTCTAAGATAGCTTATAAGATATTGTATTGGTGTCTTATTCTTTTAGACGGACTGTAGCTAAACTTATTATAATTTCATATTTCATTGTCATAATCCATTTTGCCTTTCGAGCAGGACGCAGCTCTTGATCGGGGCAACGCTCTTCTAACTCTTAACATAACGCTTCTTCGACCGGCGAGATGGTCTGAGTGAAACTTGACAGCAGTTATTTTGTGTTTGAATTTTTGATTGGCCATTTGCCTGTCCCTAACTCAGACCTTTGTATTTCATATGCCCTGTGAAAGCTTCGTAATTTGAATGATCTGGCAGTAAACCAGACGTTCGCAGTAAACCATTGGTGGCGCGGGAGCTCACGATCCCATTCACTATCTTTTTCTACCTTCATTCTATACCGTAAGACAGAAAGAAGTGGTGTAAACGATTGTGACTGCGAGTGCGCTAGACATAACCTCCGAATTTGTGAAGGAGTTGCTGATCTATTGTTTTGTGTGGGCGGAGTTAAAAAGTTGGACATTTAACTGCAGTAGTCAAAAAAAGTACGAAACATTCCGCTGTGCGGCAGAGAATTAATCACATAGTCGTCATAATTTTCCTGTTACATCGGATTTTAATCCAGTCAGTCGTTTTGTATTGTTACTACCGATTAACCTGGTTCAGATTTTTAAAATTCCATCTGTATTGTGTAGTCATTTAGATACCGCAAAATAAATTGCTGTCACTAGCCACCAGGAATTATCAGACCGCAATTAGGCTTGAAATTTAACCGACAGTTATTTCATAAATACTGACGTTATTTTTTTTGAAATGACAGACCTTTCGTTTAATATTAACGGTTTGGTAAGGTCTACGTCAAAGGGAAAAAGCGAACAAGCCATTCTGCCTCTAGACATTCTGCTCTATGGATATACAAGTTCGTTATTTATTAGTGTTCCTCGCTCGATTTAGCTACAGCACTAGGTCTGATACATGAGCTTAACTTTTGTACCAAGTAGATAAGTGTATTTATTTGTTCCAATATCAGATGTTTAATTGAGCAACGAATTGGACTGCATTCCTGTATATTTATGTGTTATAAAATCAATTTATTATAGTGTATCACGGGTTGCCTGGTCAAGCCCGATAAATCGAAATAATTAACTGTTGAAAATAGAACGCTATGTAAAACGTCTAAATTCGAAATTCCTGCAAAGCGTTAGATCGAGTTATCGGGTTTGAACAGGCAACCCTTTTATTTATCAATTTTGACATAAGACAACGCTGGTCAGAGAACATTAATTCCTAATTTTCCACATAAAATACCTCTGGGCTGGTGTGAATTATTTATTACTTTGCTTGTGGTATTGACCCTTCGCAGGGAGGTATGAATAAGTTGCTTTATTCTCTGGTTGTTTTCAGGATAATATTATATAATTCATGAGCCACCATGGAACCTTTTCAAAGGAAAAGTCATTACGATTTTCCTTGTTAATTAATGCGATGTCACTATGACGTTTACTGTGAAATGGTTCCATGGTGGCCCATGAATTAAAGTCCTTGACCGTACCTGGTAAAGACGAAGCTTGTTCTTCAAGATAAAACAGGTTAGTAACTAGCGTACGAACGAAATTTCGTAAAGGTAGTGTGGATTGAGAATTTATCGCTAAGTAAGCAGATATGTCTCGTCTATCCCATATTAATTCTAGTCATTACTCACAGGAATGTAGTCCACAATCGCGATAAGCGTGTAAAATGGCGTCCAACAAGACGGAGTCAAACGTCGCTCACGTGAATGGCGTAGTTGCACTTAGAATAGTCGTTTTATCTCGTGTCGTTGGACGGTTAGGGTAAGCGATGTTTATCTGTTGTATAATGATATGAGCGAAAACTATGTTTTGTATGCAGGGAGACGATGTACTATGTCTGATAATAAAGCTAGTCATGTGTTTACGATGGCGTTTTCTTTCACCTACTCCTGATCACTGTCGTACCCTTTTGAAGGGTGCCTTTCCCTAGATGTGATGTTCTACGTTGCTATGAATGTGTTTGATATCCATGTTCATTGGTCCACATAGTATATAGCACCGGTGGAAACTGGTTCAACTAAGCTCTGTTTTTTATATGGAAAGATGCGTGCTGTCGATGCGGGCTATAGATGGTCCCTACTGTCGATAAATCGCATAGCTCGAGCGGATGGATCCCACTATTTATATGCTGGCGCCGGTCACAAAAAACCCCGCATCACCTCTTATGACGGCGGCTGTTTTGCCGCAATACAAATAATGGAAAAAACGCTTGTCCCACTTTTTCTATTTTGTATTTCTATCGAAATAGTGGGGTACACCCAAAGAGTATTGTAATATTATATGAACAAGAGTGGCAACTCTATGGTCAAATATGCATGTATGGAAGGTGCTGCCGCCCTACGGCTGGCTACTCAAGAACTAATGTGACTTATCTATAGATGTATATCTATACTAATATTATAAAGAGGAAAGATTTGATTGTTTGTTTGCATTGAATAGGCTCCGAAACTACCGGACCGATTTCAAAAATTCTTTTGCCGTTAGAAAGCTAATTACCACAGAGTGACATAGGCTACTTTTTACCGCGGAAAAATACGTTTTCCTACGGGAAAATTAATTTTATCGCGGGCGAAGCTGCGGACGGAAGGCTAGTCTATCTATATGTATATGTTGGTAGTGATGTACAGCTATAGATACGCGTAATTTTAATTGACAGGCTAATTGCCACTATTCGTATTTTAGCCGTCTAATTCAAATCAGCATATACGAAGTATAAGCGGCTAAACCCGATTTGCATTATACGGCTAAAATACGAACATTGGCAAGTGGCCTATCAATTAAAGTCCTTGACCGTACAATTTGGTACGCCATGGCCATGGCCGATGAATGATAACTGACAAGTTTGTCAAGTCAACCAAGATGGCCGCTAATTTAGTTCTGCAAAAAACACCAGAGATCGCTGTAGTCGCATGAAAAGTGATGATATAATATCACGCGGCGGACACGACGTACAAATACGCGTTCTTGAATCTACATAAGCACGACGACGTCTGTACACGCGTACGCCTACATACATCGCGCGCGCACTCTTCTGGTTTCTGGCGGTTTCCGGCTATCTGCGCCTTGAGGGGTGGGGTAATTCGAATCGGTGCGGGGCGGACCGTTTCCATTCTGTACGTCAGTACTATTATATATTCTGTGATAATATGTAAGTGTGCCCGGCCTGGGTACACCCGCTCGAGCTGCACATCTTGCACGGCTACATAGCTTAGCATTAGTGGAAACGATCACGTAGTTTCAGTGTAGTTTTCACATCCTCGCATAGCACATCTCTGGAGGAAAGGCATCCTTCGGCATAGCGCGTATGTCGATCATCCACGCAGATTCAAATTTATTCCCATCACAAGAATGTATAAAATCAGAGGGTATTCTGACAGGAATATCGCTAGATGGCATTAGTATCGTGAGATCCGTTTGACGTTAGTCTTGCTTGCGATTGGCGCATTTAATTATAAACCAATCACAAACGTGACACCAATGTCGAAGTAGTCAAACGATAACAGATAGGCCCGACGCCCACTATCGTATCGGCATCGGCAGGGAAAAGAATGGTCGTAGTAACAATAATACCGCGTCGGTATGCTTGAGGCTGCTTCGGGATACTTGGTATCCTTCGTTACGCTGCCACTCATTATCGGCATCCCTACATGCAAGCGAAGTTTCTACTTTTTTGCCATGATGTTAAAGTATATTGCTATTAGCCACCTAAAATCCTCAGCCGTGCCGGTGCTGATAATGGGCGCCGGACCTATGGACGCCTGGGCATCTCTAAGGACATTGCTGCATGCCAAGCCATAGTTACAGTGTGCGCTGCATGTAGGGATGCCGAAGGATCCTTTTCCTTGCCGATGCCGATAATGGGCGCCGGGCCTTACACTAGCCTGTTATAGTTATAGTTTCTTTATTGCAAGTCACATTACAGACAAGGATCTTAAAAATAAATTGGTATACATGTGACGCCCTGCAAGGGCACAGCAAAACAACAAAAGATGATAGATTTCATTTTGGAGTCACTATTATCAAATTATTATTCTTAGTCAAAATTTATACAATATTCATACAAACATTTTAATATTTGTTAGTATACTTAATTATTATAGTAATTATCGATGTGCAATACAGTCGGCCAAAAATATGGTTATAGTTATAGTTTCTTTATTGCAAGTCACATTACAGACAAGGATCTTAAAAATAAATTGGTATACATGTGACGCCCTGCAAGGGCACAGCAAAAACAACAAAAGATGATAGATTTCATTTTGGAGTCACTATTATCAAATTATTATTCAAAGTCAAAATTTATACAATATTCATACAAACATTTTAATATTTGTTAGTATACTTAATTATTATAGTAATGTCATAAGTTATTTACTTAATTAAATTAAAACTAAGAGACATCGAAGTGCTTCGGCAGATTTATTTATTATGACTATCATTTTCAAATTTATCATCAAAAAATTCCTTTAAATTGTAATATCCTTTTTTCAGTAGTAATTTTTTTAACTCTACCATGTAAGTAGTTAGCTTCTGTTGGTTTTTAATATAATTCGGGATATGATTGTATATTTTGATAAGCATGGATGGGGCGCACGACGAAACCAATTTCAATTGGGTAGAAGGTACCTTTAGTTTATTATGGTACCTATTGTTTCTTCTAATAGTTTTAATCGGGGAATATAGATCTGGGTGTTTTCTAACAAATTTGCATGACTCTAAGATATATATGGATGTGAGGGTTAGTATTTGTTGACTAATAAAATGTGGTTTACAGGATTCAAACTTGTTTATGTTCATTAATATTCTAACACATTTCTTTTGTAGAATGAAAGCTTTGTCAGCATAGCTAGAATTTCCCCAAAGAATTACACCGTAGGAAAAACGTGAGTATGCGTATGCGTAGTATGCCGTTAAGGATGTTTTAAAGTCCGTTACACGTTTAAGATTTTGGAGAGCATAGACGAAAGAGGACATTTTGGCCAATAGTTTTTGGATATGCTGTTTCCAGTTGAGATGTGTATCGAGCTGTATTCCCAGCAGACTAGCAGAGTCTACTGCCTCTAATTTTGTTTGTCTGTAATTGTATGATATTTTTAACGCAGTTCTTTGATGGGGTCTAAATTGGATAAGTTTTGTTTTATTTAAGTTGAGTTGTAGATTGTGTGAGTCCAGCCAATTAGTAATTTTGTTTAGAGTTGAGTTTAGTTTAAGCTTTAATTCCTCTGCGCTTGAGCAGGGGATTAGAATAGAAATATCGTCAGCGAATAATATACACTTTTCATCCAATATATTTGGCAAGTTGTTAATATAGATAAGGAACAAAAGACATCCCAAAACGCTGCCTTGAGGTATGGAACCTGTAACAGGAATTCTGTCTGACCGAGTGTATGTTATTTTACCCGTCTCAAAGTTCGTGAATTCGATTTCTACATGTTGGTAGCGATTAGTAAGGTAAGATTTAAGCCAATCATGAGCTATTCCTCTTATTCCTGTCTGATACAATTTCTCTAATAGGTATTTATGAGAGACTCTATCGTAGGCTTTACTCATATCGAGTAAGAGGCCCACGGCAAATTTTTTCTCGTTTATTGCATCTAAAATTGTTTTGATATATTTGTATACAGCCAGCGTGGTTGAGCGGCTCCTCCTAAATCCCATTTGATTATCGTGCAGAATTTTAAACTTTTCATAAAAAGTATAGAGACGATTTACCATAGCAGTCTCAAATATTTTAGATGACGTTGGTAGTAGTGCAATAGGGCGATGATTATTGGGGTCAGTTGTATCTCCTTTTTTATGAATCGGTTTAATTAATGATATTTTAAGCGCATCCGGAACAATACCCTCCGAAAAGGACTGGTTTATTAATTTTGTGTATGGATAGGTTAACAGGGCAGCACATTCCTTTATTAGGACGGGGGGAATTTCATCAATGCCAAACGATGTTTTATTTTTAAGATTTTTTATTATTTTAAATATTTCATTTTCATTCACCTGGGTTAAGAAAAACGTGTTAAGCATGGTGTCAGTTGGTAGAGTATCTCTTACATTGGTGGGGTTAGTGCGTGCACTTCCGAACGAAGCAAAAATGCTATTAAAGGTGTTCGCTAATAATTTTGGGTCACAAATATTTCCATCCGGTGTTTTAATTTGTATATTTTTATATTTCCGAGTGTATTTATTGGTTACGTTATTAATAATATACCACATAGATTTGGTTTTGTTCTGTGACTTTTGAAACTGACGTTTATAACAGATTTTTTTTAGATATGTGTATGGCTTTTTTTAGTATTTTGCAATATTTTTGATAGTGATATTTTAGGCTTTTATTTTTGGTTTTACACAATAGTAATTTCAAAAATCTTTTGTTACGGCATGATGTTTTTATTCCTAGCGTTAAATATTTCTTATTACATTGAGTTTTAATTTTTATAAGTTTTTTAGGTATACATTTATTTAAAGCTTTTTTTAAGGTATCAGTAAAATTATTGTAGTTTTTATTTATATCGAATTTAAGTAAGTCGTCCCAATCTGTATTTGAGAGTTCCATTTTGAATCTGGTAATATTTGACTCATTGTATATTCGTTTAAAGGTCAGAAAATTTTTCAAATTGTATTTAATAAGAGGTGCAGAGAACATTAAACACCTATGGTCCGAGAAACCTAATTCCTGGACAACCAATTTTGTGTCTTTTGTTTTAAAGTTTGTGAAAAGGAGGTCAATACACGTGGAGCTTGTGGGTGTGATTCTAGTGGGCTCAGTTACTATTTGGTGAAAATTAAATGTCAACATTAAATGTGACAGTTGGTCTTTTTCTTTACTATTTTTCAAAAAATCTACATTGAAATCTCCTCCCACTATAATGTTTTTTGATTTATCTTTAGTAGAGATAAGTTTGAGAAGCTTTTCTAAGTGTGTATAAAATACTTCGATCTCCCTTTTACTGTTGGGCCAATATAAATTTATAATTAATAGGTTTTCTTTAGGTAATTCAGTTCCACATACTTCAAAGACAGTTTCTACTGACATGGAAGATATATCTAAGCGTTCACGAAACTCTAGTGTATTTTTTAAAAATATGCATACTCCACCACCCTCGTGGTACTCCCGACAGAAGGACGAACACGTTACATAGTTTTCTATATTTAGCAAATCCTTCCTTTCTACATTCAACCATGACTCTGATATGCAAATCACATGTAAATTAGTTTTTTCTTGTATAAGTGCTTCTAGCAGGTGGATTTTATTACAAATACTCTGCATGTTTTGAAACATAATATTTAGATTTACATTAGTTACGAAAGGAATTATTAGCTATATTTCCATTCAATGGAACTTGCTCTTTTTTGTGCGTGCTTAGTGCTCTACTATTTTGGATTTTGGGGGAGGGTGAGCACGGGGATATAATGGACTCTAACTGAGGCCTTTGTTCCTCCAGGCTCTTCTGCTCCCGGGCGTACGCTTTTGGCTTCTCTTCATTTTGTGGAGTTTCTTTTCCATTGATGATCAATTTGTTATTTCTTATTATTGCATGATAACCTTGTTGTCTCGCTGTTTGTAGATCATTATATAATTTTCTCCTTTCCTGCAGGGCAGTTGGGTTTAAAAATTCAGTTACACTATATCCAGCATCTTTCAAATATGCAGCGTTTTTCAGTAAGTAATTTTTCATCCTTCTACTGATAAGCTCTATTTTAAGTGGTCGTCTATGGCTTCGTTTTCCTATAAATGACACTTCCTCTATATACCCTGACAAATCCACTCTCAGCAAGTCGTAGAACATATTCACGATTCTGTCCATGAGCTCTTCTTCTGATTCCCAATAATTCTCCATTAGTCCATGCAGAACCAGTGTTTTGCTGTCAGTTTCAGCCTTTAGGGGGTTGATTGGCCGTTCACTATTTGAATCTGTTTGTAAGTATTTGATTTCTCTTTGTAATTTGACATTTTCTACTTGAAGTGAAGAGCATTGTAAGTCTAGTTGCGAAATTTTAGAGTTAATTAGAATTAAATCTTGTTTGAAATGCGTTTGTTTCAAGGATATTATTTCAAAGCTTTGTTTGAAGTCTTCTATTATCTCCAACATTGCTTTTTCTATTTCCTTCCGAAAAGATGCTTGTAATGCAGATATTATATCTTCATTGTTCTTTTGTAGTATTAACGTAAACCTTTGTAAGGAAATAAGGTCCTCTTTTGCGTAGCTTTCAATTGGCTTTTTATTTTCCTTTTTCGGGGATTCAATTAGAGTATCTCCCTGAGGAGAACCCAAACTGTCGTCATATTTTTCTAATGAACTTTCATTAGTACAATATATTGTCTTTTTTCTTATAGTAACATTAGGTTCCAACACTTGGGTCTGCGCAAAAATTGAAGTCTCATTTGGGGATGGCGGCGTATCGAAGTGGTGTTGTGGACGGATAGGTGTATTCTTATTATCCGATCTTGGCTCCTTTGACCGACACAGTTGGCATTTCCATGCCAGCTTACGATCCTCAGTCATGATGTTGTAAAAACGCTTTTCCGATACATTGGCACAGTCAAGATCGTAAACTTCATTACATACCGAACATGTTAAAAATCTCCTGTCAATTATCTTCTCGCGACAGCCTGCACACAGAGCCATCTAGCTTTTTTATATTGCGTGGAGTAAGTTTCAATAGATGGTGCTATGAAGATCACTAATAATTAGTTACTCAATGATTTTCAACTTTTGAGGTTATTTATCAATAACAAACTAGCCAAGCATCAAGTATTGTAATCCTGGTGCTTAATGCCACTCGTGTTACATAATATTTAAAGTTTTCATCAGTCACTTCATAGGTACAGATTATTATGGTAGGTTTGAACTTTGAATGTATTAACGGTTTGTATCTATGTCGAAACAGTAATTTATTTCACCGCACTATACAGTAACTTTAGATGTAAATAACATTTCCACAAAAGGATTACACTTTCACTTATACATTTCTATTGTTTTTTTATTTATTTAATATGATCTAGTATTATTTATTACGAAAAGTTCTCAGAGCTATTGTTTACTTTATAATTGTCTACCCTCAATCCTGTCGTATAGCCTGATTATTACAGAGGTGAATAGGAAAAAAGGGATGGGAAGAGCTCAATAAAAATCATGTTTGGATCTGTATAAATATTATTTCACCAATCACTACCCGAATAAAATAACATTTACAAAGACGCTTTTTACTTGCACTATGCAATATTTAGTCTCACTCTGAACATCTGCAGATGCGCAGTATAAGTCGTAAATATGAATTACATTATCAACCATTAAAATATGTGTACCTTACTCCGCAACTCGATTCCCTGATCCAAAGCAATAACCGACGCAAACTTAAAATTGGGCTATGTTACACTACAAATTATAATCTAACAAATATTAATATAAAAATATAGTGTAAAATGAAAGTATAAGTAATCAACGTATACCGCTAAACAATTCAATTTCTTACGTTTATTGGCAGTAGATCTGTTTCATTATAGCACTCAAGTCGAGGAGTAAGCAATGCAACTATAATACAAAATGACAAGAAATACGAAAAAGTTTCACCTAATGTGAAATCATGTTAAAAAACATTTTTTTTAATTTCATTGAAATTTTCTAAATCTAACATAATATGATTAAGAGAAAAATATACAATCGATTTGGCGGGGGCACTCCGTGCCCACAGATAGACAATAAAATCTTAATATAATAATAAATAATATGTCAACGTGGTAGTAAAATGCTGGTATAAATGTGATATGACGATAGATTCCGAACACATATTTTATGTAGGTTCCAACGATTTACAATTTTAATATATAACTTCGAAATGAAAATTTCTTTGGTTTAATGCAGAGACTCATGCTCATTGGGTTAAAAGCTAAAATCTCCATTTATGAAAGGTAGGATAGTTTAGTGACACGTCACTTGAATGCGTTACGTATACAAATGGCCACATCCCGCTTGCCTCACTTTACTTTGTGAGCAACATCAAAGATTTTAGACGACATTCTTTTACTTTTGTGACTCTTTATCCTTATTTATACACTAGATAGAGGGTCAGTAGCAAACACTGCGATATAAAACGTCCAAGAACCCATTTGACAGCTTCAACTTACGATCGCGTCAAGTCATTCAGACTGAAGGGGGCAAATGACATATAAGCCAACAATTGGCGTATATTTTTCGGGACGTTTTCATGACCTAGTGTATAAATAATCTAAGTCTTTATCTAGTTATTTGAAACTGTCATCGGATGTTAGCAAACAATAAGCAAGTACCGAGCGGGATCGTGGGTCCTACCCCCAGGAAAGTGACCGAAACAATTTTTTTTCAGTTGGAACCAAAAAAGCAACAAATCATCCCGACTTTTAAAAGGAACTAAACGTACAGTGCATGAGAATTAGAATAGTTCTGACGACGTCAACAAGTGAGACTCCATTTTTAACCTCGAACATTCTAATTTCTCAAGTACTGTGACCCAAATTATATTACTGCCAATTACAATTTACTTACTGTAATGCTAGGTTTACACGGAGCTCATTAGCTAATGCTTAGTACTTGTCACTTACACTAGTCAGAAGTGTGTAAACATATTGTACCTACTAGTGCTTAGTATTATACAATACACGCATCTGACAAGTGTAAGTGACAAGTACTAAGCATTAGCTACTAAGCTCCGTGTAAACCTAGCATAAATTCGTAACGCAACATATTTTATTAGGTATTATTAGCAGTGCGCTTCTGCTAGGTAGAAGCACAGAAAATCTCGGAGAAGTAAGTTGTCTTTTGGGAACACCTTAACACTTGTCTTGCAAACTTTTACAGACTATCCGAATTAGCAGCTACCATTTGCTAAGTTCAAAGCTTAGATTATTTATACACTAGATAGTGTAAGTAGCAAACACTGCGATACAAAACGTCCAAAATCCCATTTGACAGCTTCATCTTACGATCGCGTCACGTCATTCAAACTGAAGGGGGCAAATGACATATAAGCCAACGGTTGGCTTATATTTTTCGGGACGTTTTCATGCCGCCTAAGCTCTGTCTAGTGTATAAATAATCTAAGGTTCAAAGAATGACTGAAAATTTGTGGACAAGTAGTTTTGGAATTTGCAAGTGGACAAAATACCACTCCCGATTTACTGTGAAAGAGCCACGCACTCACTCGCACCGCGACAAAATAGTCAAATTAACAAATACTATTAACTTTAAAACCAACACGGCCGTTTCAAAAATAAAAACAAAACTCGCTCAAGTTGCCGAGCAACGAACCGCGCGGATCAACAATTCAATCACAGCATTTTAGAATCTAAACAAATTAACCTAAAGCAATCCGACCTAAACTCAGACCTATAATTAGACCCCGTTATCTAACGCTCAGTTTGGGGGCAAGCTAAAATAGTGATGTTGCTTCACATAATTAGTTGATTCACATTTACATATAAATAGTTATTTGTCAAATTAAAATTCTTCTTTTGTGAATGCTCTTGAGATAACTCATTCATTGCATCTACATATTTGATTGGATAGGAGGGCGACAATTATTGAATAGTACAGATACGACTTACTAGGTAGGTGCCTAATTCAGTATTTAATTTATTTTTAAATTGATAAAAGTATTGTAAACAAAACCCGCATAGAGCATTATAAAAAACTGCAGTTTTTGCCAGTTACATCTGTAGAGGTCGAAAAATCATTATCATTTTTAAAATGGATTTTTACAAGGCGACGAAGTTTGACTTCATATAATTTGGAAAAAATATTGTTATTTTATTATGAAACATACTTACAAAAATAAAATAAATAATTTTTTTCTTCTTTCATTTCATAATAATTTAAAAAATCACTATAGCAGAACTCTGGTAAGTATGGATCTTTTGATAATTATGTTAGTGAGTGAGTAAATGAAGTTCATTTTTTATCGATTCAGATTATCGAAACTGCCCCATCGCTTGCCCCCAAACTGAGAGTTAGATAACGGGGTCTACCTATAATATAAAAAAAAAAATCACCATAGGTCTCCAAATCAGTTCTAAAACCCAGGGCGTGTAGATCCAACATATTTAGAACACGACAGTAAAGAGTAGAAATTAACATTTTTGACGTAAAATTCACAATATACTTGTAAAATTGTTAGAATATAGAAAAAAACCAGAAAGTGTTAAAATATCCCCGTATTGTGACAAATAGGTTCAGATTCAAAGCGAAAAATGTGCGCCAGTTACCCCCCACTTTGGTCTACTCGCGATTTCGGTCGTTGAAAATTGCAACACCACCAAAACTTGTAGGATTTGGAAAAATTGTCGTTTGAAAAATCGACTGTCAATAACGGGCTCCAATAACTTACACGTACAGCCGACAAAACTTTATAAGTTAGGTTTATTTTATAAAAATTCTGAATGGTTTCTGAGAAAAAAAAGTTATGCCAAATGATTAATTTTATTATGCATAATGACGATTTATGACAGAAAATTGTATGCAACCCGATATAATAACAATAATCATTTATTTCGAACACATGTCTATTGATGATTAATAGTAAGTACATTAAGTTAGTAAAATTTAATTTGAATAATTTGAGTAATTAAACCCGTATACGAGACTTTATTGAGTTAGCATTAAGGTGGTTTCATATTTTTGTAACGTCAGCCGTAACTTTGTAGTAGACTGTACACGGATTTCGGTTTGTTCTATATTCTAAATTAAAATTTTAGTTTCTTTACCTAATTGCTGTCGTACTCTACGACATATACAAAAATGATCGGCATCAAATTTTTTATAGTACATTTACACAAATCGTAGACTAAAGGAGATTTAATCCCAGGGGTTACAATTAAATAATTATAGAATAAAATAACTTATAAGTTATAACAGTAATCGAGTAACAAAAATTCGATCTACACGCCAATTTTTACAAGAGACAATTTTATAACGTTTGAGGGGGGGGGGGGGTGCGTAGTAACCACTAAATAGACTACGAGTCTCATAGGTCAATTTCACTATATGAGTACAAGATACACCATATTTGTGTAAGATGTTACGACGTAATTCCAGAAATCCAAGATTTTCTCAATCGAATTATAAAAGTAATGATTCGAGATGATTTTTGGCGTATCTAAAGTTCTACCAACGTCTGCCGTAAGCTGACTTTACCCAATACCTATTCTCCACTGCGAACGGACCGTCCATTTAACTCGCAACGGTCAACTTCAAAGGTGCTTCTAATGAAATTGTATAAAGTTAATCGTTGCGAATTAACCTTTTCAACGCTTTGTAAAATACAACAGCTGTCGCTCATTCGCCATGACATCGGAATTGAACCCTACAGAAATGCGTGTAGGTAGATAACGCTCTGCACGACGGGACTGTTATATCAGTCGTTGGCGTAGAACCTGCGGTGCTGATATATGTCGTTGGCGTCGAAAAGGTTAAGCAGATCCACACGGAGATCGCTCCGCTTGCAGTGGAAAGAGAGCAAGCCGTCATTGAAATCATTGGGACATTTAGGCCCTTCGTAGGCGTCTCGGCGACATGTCTGTGAACCTCTCTGAATTTTGCAATAGTCGCTTGGAGACCGAAATCTCTCGGTATCGAAAGGCTTTACTCCCTTTTATCTTTTTTTTATTTTTTTATTTTCATCATACCTATTGTGTGTCTATGCGCACGTCCGATAATAAATGTTTTATTTTTTATTTACTGCGATTGTAGGTTAGCTTACGGCGGTTTACGATAATCATCATCGTCCACGCCGCATGTTTAATCTTGGTCGTAATGCCGGGCTCTGATGTGGCTTGCCAGAACTATGCTTCTTGTAGCACCACCACTAAGTGGTGTCCCGTGGCACCCCCCCTCGCTCCGTTTAGCGGCCAGTATGGTCGGTGAATAGTTTAGAGGGCGAGCGCGGCGGAGCGCTTGTCGCGGTTCTTCCCGCGTGCGACGGTGCGCGCCTTATCTGCCGCGTTGTTGGCCAGATGCTGAAAAAAAAACGATAATAATTAAAAATCGGATGAGTAGTCTCGACGCTACGGTGGAACATCCGTAAATACAAACGTAGACTGTTAAAATCATTACACTTCCTTCTGGCTTTGCCGTAGTCGTGTAAGAATAATTAAGCCGTCGTGGCCTAGCGGTTTGACCTACGGCCTCTCAAGCAGAGGGTCGTGGGTTCAAATCGCGGCTCGCACCTTGAGTTTTTCGGAATTTATGTGCGAAATTACATTTGAAATTTACCATGAGCTTTACGGTGAAGGAAAACATCGTGAGGATACCTGCATAAACCTGCAAAGAAATTCAATGGTGTGTGTGAAGCCGTGGTCGACACACGAGGTCGCGGACGACACTTGAAAGAATATTAAATTTGATGACTCCTTGCGCTTACCCGATGCAGCATTCAGCGTCTTCCTGGGTACGAGCCCTGTGGGGGAGGCCTAGGGTCTCCACTAGGGCTCCGTACGCTGCGTGATCACCACATACCGCGCTCCACTGATTTTTAGCGACATATTATAGACGCTTCACGACCCGCTGTAGAGTATTAAACATGACAGCAACTCACCCTGTGCAACTTATTTAGTTTCTTCTTGGGCATGGGCACCTAGGGCACGTCTAGGAGCCTCAGGGTCGCTTCCAGGAGGCCCAGGGTGGCCGCTAGAGCGCCATAGACGGCGCGCGACCACTAAACTTACTCAGTGCCGACGCGTACCCGGATTTATGGCAGCATGTACTCACCCTATGCAGCTTATTCAGCTTCTTCTTGGGTATGAGCACTGCGGGCGAGTCGGGCAGCCCCAGGGTCGCCGTTAGGGCTCCGTAGGCGGCGCGGGACCACCATGTACTGATTCATAGTGACTTATAGAGACTAAATAAGACCCACTACCCGCTTTAGAGTATTAAACATGACAGCAACAGCAGCAGGGTGACCTGTGCAACATCTTTAGCTTCTTTGTGGGCATGAACACGGACGGCACGTCTAGGAGCCCCAGGGCCGCTGCCAGGCGACTACATGGTGCTTACTTGCCTAGTGCGAGTGATGGTAATTTGTACTCACCCTGTGCAGCTTATTTAGCTTCTTCTTGGGCATGGGCACGGCGGGCGAGTCAGGGAGCCCTAGGGCGGCGCGCAGGGCGGCGCAGTGCGGCGCCAGCGCCTGCAGGCCGGCGCCCAGGGTGGCTGCCAGGGCGGCGTACGCGGCGCGCGACCACCACATGTTGCACTCCACCGACTCCGTGCCGACGCGCACGCGGAGAGACGGGACTATGTCTTCCTAAAAATCAAAATAAAATAAATATGAAGGGAGAATTCACACCGATTGACCTAGTCCCAACCAATTTGATTCCTAGGCCACTACAGAACCATGTCAAAATGAATCAATTCAAAACGAACAAATTATTACCTTACGGTTTTTAAAGAAAATAAAAGTCTTATCACGAATAATTATTGCAGTAGACACATTAACTTATATATTACAGCAATTCGTATTAACCACATTTTTAATTTCATTTAATTTTTATGGAATAATCGAGAAAAACTAACAAAAATGCAACGTTGCCAGCTCAGCAGGTATAAACGCTCTTAATGACTTGAGGGGCAGCGACTAACCTCGAAGTATCTGAGTATGTCCCGGAAGGTGGCCCGCTGGACCTTCCTCTCCTTCTTGGCGCGGAACTTGTTGGAGTCCCGCGTGAGCTCCTCCAGCCGCGGCAGCAGCTCCTCGACGAACGCGGACTCGTCGCCGTCCGTCTCCGATATGCTCTCGAACGCGATCGCCAGCGCCGTGCCGGTCGCCAGTCGCACCTGGAAAAGCATTTCAATGTAAACTGTGCGAGGCGGACTAGCGCTCGAAGGGTTCCGTATCAATGTAAAAAAAAAAAAATCTTGCGATGCCTCTCCACTACTGGAGGTTGGCTGTCAGCTCCGCATATCTCTCATTATCTCTCGCCAGAGAAAACAGTTCCTCCACACTGGCGATACCGGTCCACTCTCTGATGTTTCGGAGCCACGATTTCTTCCTTCTTCCGACGCGTCTTTTCCCCTGATTTTGCCCATCATTATTGTCTGGAGTAGATGATAACGCTCATGCCTTAATACATGCGCTAGATAAATATTAAGGGACAATTCACACCAATTGACCTAGTCCCAAAGTAAGCTAAGGAAAGCTTGTGTTATGGGTACAAGGCAACGGATAAACATAATTATACAGATAGATACATACTTAAATACATATTCTGCCCCCACGCGGGAATCGAACCCAGGACCTCAAGCGTCAGGTTCTCTAACAACTAGGCTATCCGGCCGTCAAGTATTTTATATTCTGTTTTTTAGTATTTGTTTTTATAGCGGCAACTGAAATACTGTCTAGCTATCACGGGTACACTATGAGATACAGCCTGGTGACAGACGGACGGGACAGCAGAGTCTCAGTAGTTCCCGTTTTTACCCTTTGGGTACGGAACCCTAATAAAAACGTCTCTCTATTGCAACCTAATCCCACAGCTAATTGTCTTTAGTCTGTCACAGCGACCCTCGGTTACGCCGGGCCAAGACATTATGCGACCGGCGGCAGCGGCGAGCGTTTATCAGTTCATTGCGTGTGCCGCCAGATAATCACTGTGCGGCGAGCGTCTCGGCCGCGTAATGAACGGGGAAAACGCTCGCCGCTGCCGCCGGTCGCGCGATGTCGTGGCCGATCCATTAGTGTCTCTACGTCCTAGTATCCTCATCCCTTAATGTTTCTCTCTGCGCCTTAGTATCCCCTTCCCTTAGTATCCCTACGCACTAGTGTCCCTACCTGTAGTATTCTTACCCGTAGTATCTCTACGCCCTAGTCTCCTATCCATCCCCCTAGTATCCTCTACCTTCGTCCCCCCCACCTCTAGCATCCTTACCCGTAGTGTCTTTACGCTTTAGTGTCTCTACGCCCTAGTATCCTCATCACTTTATCTCTCTCTGCGCCTTAGTATCCCTACGCACTAGTGTCCCTACCTGTAGTAATCTTACCCTTAGTGTCTCTATGCCCTAGTCTCCCTATCCCTTAGTATCCCTACGACCTAGTGTACCTACCTGTAGTAATCTTACCCTTAGTGTCTCTACGCCCTAGTCTCCCTATCCCTTAGTATCCCTACGACCTAGTGTCCCTACCTGTAGTATTCTTACCCTTAGTGTCTCTTCGCCCTAGTCTCCTATAAATCCCTCCCACCCTTAGTATCCTCTACCTTCCTCCCCTCAACTTCTAGCATCCTTACCCCTAGTGTATTTACGCTGTAGTGTCTCTACGCCCTAGTCTCCCTACCTCTAGCCTCCTTACCCCTAGTGTCTCCACGCCCTAGTCTCCTATTCCCTAGTGTCCCTACCTCTAGCCTCCTTACCTCTAGTGTCTCCACGCCCCAGTCTCCTATTCCCTAGTATCCTTCCTTACGCCCTAGTGTCCCTAGCCTCCTTACCCCTAGTATCTCTACGCCCTAGCCTCCACACTTCTAGCGGTCTTACCTCCAGGCTGCAGGAACACAGCAGGTCAGAAAGCCGCTGTACGCTGGGCGGTTGCGAGCGCAACAGTTGAGCCGCGTGTTCTCCCGCCAATAGCGATAAAAGTAGCGACCAGCCGTCCAGTGCCGCCGCGTGTAAGATGCCTTCCTCCACCGCCACTCCCGACACCTTCACTGTACCGTCGCCCTGGAAGCAAAACTAATTAGAACAAGCCCCTGATCACTATATAAAGTGAGTTAAAGCATATGATTCGGCGAATTTGAATGCCTTCTCATACATGAGTAGGTATTATAGCTTAATATGTAGCTTTTTATTTTTATTTTATTTCTCATTCTTTCTTTTTGTAAAGGATTTAGATTAAGAGCAGAGTGTCAGAGAGCGAAATTTTTCTGCCAACAAACTGTCATGCCATTTGGCAGATAATTAATCAAAAAAATTATTAGAGAAATAAATAAAGTAACGGCTGTTTACGCTTACACTCGGACATTACCGGCAACCCTCGGAGATCGTCGCCCGCGCAAATAAGGCGGACTCGGCTAAAAGCAACTGTAGGAACCACACGTCATCAAAATATATGAATATCAAGTTTTTCATTATAATCGTGCATGTAAAATTTATCTGCTGAAAATTACACCTAATAAAAATCAAGATTAAAGTGAGTGAATCAACTTTATTGTGTTGTTTACTCCGTCTCCGGTAATCCAAGTGACACTTCCTTAGATTATTTATAAATACACCAGATAGAAGAGTGTCATTCAGTAGCAAACACTGCGATAAAAAACGTCCAAAAACCCATTCGACAGCTTCATCTTACGATCGCGTTACGTCATTCAAACTGAAGGGGGCAAATGACATATAAGCCAACGGTTGGCTTATATTTTTCGGGACGTTTTCATGCCGCCTAAGCTCTATCTGGTGTATAAATAATCTAAGGACACTTCAAACTGTTTCACAGAAAAATGCTTAGGTTGTCCGAGGGGCAAAATTTGTGTAACCTTAGCAACGGGTGGCACTAATAAGTTGATTCACTCAAGTACAGTCGACACCAGGCGGGTACACGGCCATTGCATTTGTCATGATCGTCAAGAGACATCCTGCTGGGCATAGGCGTCACTCAAAAAATGTCACATCGGCCGTATTGTCAAACGCACTCTGAATCACAAGCGGTTTGTGACACGAGAACAAAATAATTGCGATTTTCATAGTAATACGAGTAAGTGTGACAAGGGTCTAAAAATTATTGAAGTATGGTGTGTCGTAATTTACGGGTGATCCCATAATATCCTGCTGCGAAGTACAAATGCTTAAACGCGTAGGACAAACGGTAAGACGAACGGTAAAATTCCTGGCTGACGAGTTAATTTTTATTTTAATGTTATGGGTACTAAGCAACGGATAAACATACTTGATAGATGGATACAGATATATTTAAAAGCCGTGGTGGCCTAGTGGTTTGACATATGGCCTCTCAAGCAGAGGGTTGTGGGCTCAAATCCCGGCTCACACCTCTGAGTTTTTCGGAATTTATGTGCGAAATTACATTTGTAATTTACCATGAGCTTTACGGTGAAGGAAACATCGTGAGGAAACCGGCATACACCTGCGAAGAAATTAATTGGTGTGTGTGAAGTTCCCAATCCGCACTGGGCCCGCGTGGGAACTACGGCCCAAGCCCTCTCATTCGGATAGGAGGCCTGTGCCCTGCAGTGGGACGTATATGTATACGCTGGGATGATGATGATAATAGATAGATACATACTTCAATACATATTAAACACCAAAGACCCGAGAGCAAACTTTCGTATTTTTCATATAAATATCTGCCCCAACACAGGAATCGAACCCGGGACCACAAGCTTCGTAGTCAGGTTCTCTAACCACTAGGCCATCTGGTCGTATTTATTTATTTATCTCTGCTGGCAATGCATCTACAATCCTCTGATGCTGCTGATGTCCTTAGGTGATAACAAATGACTCACTTTTTTCTCACCTCACCTCATAAAAATAAAGCTGGATATAGTCTCTTCCCCGGTACGACTAGGAACTTGGTTTACGGCATCTAAAATGCTTAGATTTTTGAGCATACCTTCAGATAGGCCCCACTGAAGATGGTTTCGTACATCTTCATGATTTCCAGGATTTCGGAGAGATCATCCTCCAACAGGTAGCATATGACGGATAGCGACAGGCAACACTGAAACAATGTTTAAACTTGGTTTAAATTGGGCAGTTAACCAAATAATTCCAAGAGATTGTAGTAAAAAAAAGTTAGTCCCGAAAACCAGATTAAGGGCCTAAGCACACGGCGTATTTTTAACGCGCCGTCGACGCGCGTTTTCATCGATACAAACGCTTGTAGACGGCGCGTTATTTAAAAAACGCCTTATGCTAGGGGCCTTAAGGCTGCTCTAATGGAATGAAAAACGCGCTGTAAACGCGCGTTGCTAAAACGCGCGTCGACGGCGCGTTCAAAAAACGCCGTGTGCTTAGGCCCTAACCCCCTGTTTCACCATCCATTGATCAAATTTATTTGACGGATAAATGTGATGCCGTCTCTGTTTTGTTTTGTTCGGATAGACGGTGACGGCATCACATTTATTCATCAGTTAAAATTAATCAATGGGTGGTGAAACAGCCCCTAACTCTAAAATAATCTAGCAAAGTTTAGACCAGCAAGAAAAATTGTGCAATTTCCATTACATCGCGGGGTTGTAATGCGAACGAGTTTAAATTCGTCAGTCGGACGCCGAAATGTAATGAAATTTGCACGATTTTTCTTGCAGGTGTAAACTGGGTTTTAAAAGTAAGGAAATATGGAAAGCATTTACCTCTGTACGTGTCTCGAGCGATGCGGTTTTATCGACGCAGGCGGCGGCGAGCGCGGGGCGAACTTCGCGGACGAATTCTTCTGTGCCCTCCTCGCCGATCTGCAAAGATTTAACAACATGTTAAGTAATCTTCCACAGGATAGTCAACTTGTGTGTACATTTTGGGTACAATTTATTCATATGACAGGAAAATTATGAAAAAGGGCACCAATTCTGCAATTGTGCCAGGAACCAATTCTGCAGCGTCGCTCGTCAAGACATGATTTTATGATATTTAAGAGAATGTTTTGTTCTTTACTGGTCATCATTCCCAAGATTTCTTCAAGAAATTATACTATTCAATGTTTTTTTATTTCTATCTTTACCTGCTAAATGTATTTTTTTTCCTGTGTATCGAATATGTGTATTTCTTTTCTTTTATTTAATTGCAAATCACACTTATAAATAGTACGTGTTACAATACGCCGAATAATAAATATCTGTCTCTCTTTCTCTCTCAAGAATACATAAAAGACAGACTAATCGTAGTGAAATTCCTGATGTCAAAGACAAAATATCTTTATTCAGTTTAGACTATAACAAGCTCTTAATCTACCACCGCTTCGAAAAAATACTGCTGAGAAGAATCCAAAGAAAAGTTTAGACACTAAGCAAATGGGTGAATTAGCTTTTTCTTGTCACCGGTTGTTATGGTTACACAAATTTTGTCCCTTGGACAATCTAAGCATTTTCTATGAAACAGTATGAAGATGTCACTTGGACAACTGGGGACAGAGGAAACAACACGAAGTTGATACACCCAAATACTGACCAGTATATCCGGACAAGTCGTAACAGACTTTACAACACTTTCCTTCTTTAATACCATAGAGCCACACACATGTAGAGCGAGCAAAGGAGCCAACGGCCTCGCCTGACCGCCCTAAAGACGTAGTCCGGCCGAACGGTTTAGGGAAACCGTCGATCGTGTCCATCACTTTCCTCCTCTAATACCATAGTGCCACCAACCTGTAGCGCGAGCAAAGGTGCCAACATGGCGGCGGCTCTCCTCTCAGTGTCGCGACCTGACCTGAGCGCCTTAGCGACGTAGTCGGCCAGAGTCCATCCGTCTCCATCACTTTCTTCCTCTAATAACATAGTGCCACAAACCTGTAGCGCGAGTAAAGGTGCCAACGCGGCGGCGGCTTTCTTCTCCGCATCGCGGCCTCGCCTGAGCGCCTTAGTGACGTGGTCGGCCAGGGTCGCGCGGTGGTTGGCCAGCAGGGGCGCCAAGTACCGCCTCTGGAGCGCCGCGCGGAGAGACACGAGGGCGGCGGCGCGGGCCGCGTTAGCCCGGGCTCCTAAAGCGTCGATCGTCTCCATAACTTTCTCTTCGAACTTCTCTTGGATTTCGGCGTCTGTGGATAAGAAGGTTAGGTTAAGTAGTGTTGTATAACTATGGATAGTTTGACTATAGATTATCGATAGGGCTCCTCTCAGAAAGAGAGGGATTGGGTCGTAATTCCTAAGCGGGTCCAGTGTGAATGTGCTTTACGGGTCTATTTCTACATTTACTTTTAAAAAACAATAACTACATATTGATTAGTTATAGATAGATAACCTAATTTAGTCTCATTCATTAGCATACCAAGTAATAATATTAAGAACACTTGGAACTAGCGTATTTATCTTAAATACATAGAACATTAATGTTAAACGATCTGTTTAGCGTCATTTACAACTTAAATGCTCTAAACACTTATGTAAGCAACAGACTTGGGTATATCACGAGTCAATCGTGAAGAATGCTCTTTGATTCCAGTTCTTTGTCAATTCGGTACAGTCAAGTGTAAAAATATGGGTGCACACAACTTGCTCATAAATAATAATATGTCCCATAGCTCTTTTGTCGTCGAATTAAGGTATAAGTATATAACGATGGGAGGATTAAAGCGATACTTATTTTTGCACTTGACCGTACCTACTGGCAAATTGCATTTTGTGTTAGTTTAGATAATTAATTGGAAGAATATCAAATGTATGACATCTATACGTAAATGGTGCTTTGAAGCGTTTCAATCGCCCGTATTCCGTGTCTTACGAAAATCAACTATTAATGTCATCATCATCATCATCATCATCCCAGAATAAAAGGGCTTGGGTCCTAGTTTCCAGGCAGGCATAGCGCGGATTCGGAAGTTCACAGACGCCATTGAATCACCGCAGGTGCTTGCAGGTCAAGATGTGCTCCATCACCGTAAAGCTCATGGTAAATTTCGAATGTAACTTCGAACATAAATTCAGAAATAACTCACGAGGTGCGAACCCACGACCATCGGCTTGAGAGCCCATTGGTCAAACAACCCATCTTTATCACAAACACCAACGCGAAAGTGTGTCTCTCTGTTACCTCTTCACTCTTAAACCGCTGGACCGATTTAAATGAAACTTGGTATGGAGATAGTTTTAGACCCTGTGAAGGACATAGGATAGTTTTCATCCCGGAAAATTGCTTAGTTCCCGCGGGATAGCGATAGCCGAATTCATCGTAGACGGAGTAGTATTTTAAGTGCAAAAAGTGTACAGACGTAATGTAAAGTGATTTTCCTTCGTACTTTATCGGAAAAGTTCGTAATTATCGTGCTCTCTCAATTATCTTCAGTACCCATCTTATTCTATACTTTGACATTTGACACTAAAAATTTAGGTTCCATATTAGTGGATATGAAAACGTCACTCATTTAATACAATCATTGATTGACAGTTCGGGTGCCATCGTATTCCAATTGAGATCCGAGTTTTCCCGATGGAATAGTACATTACTGCAGAGGCCGGGAAGTAAGGGGTTGCCGGCCGAGTAAGTTTGACGGCCGAGTGGTGGTGGTGGCCGAGGCTTGTATAGTGCTTTTCTCAAACATGCAGTGAAATAAATAACAAAATTTCAAGAAATTAAAATTGCAAGGAAAACAACTATTGCTTATCTTTTTTTAGGGCTGAATGCCATGATGCCATAGACCTATAAACGTCATGGTGCTGTGTCACATGAAACAATAGACGATCGCTTTCCCGGCCTAGCCTAGACCTGCAATTCTGTATGCAAATCCATTACATAGCACTCGACTAACCGCGCCCGCAACGTGATACGTCGCGGCCTATTATTTGGAACGTAAAGTTAACATTTCATTGTATCTTTGAGATAAATCAATTTGCACTACATCTGTAATAGTTTACAAGGCCGAGCCAACCTTAACCTTATGAATCAACTTATCATTTTATTAACCTTGCGCTGACGCAGCTTATCTAGCCGCTATCTTCCTGATAGGTATTCGCTCATGAATTATGAGAAGATTATAAACTTGGTCATACATAAACATAATAGTGCGATGACTATAAAGTAGGTGGAGATATAATCAACAATTTTATCACCTATGCCGAAGTAATAGAATTTAAATTAGGATGAGTCAAAAGCGTTACCTAGTGTTTTTATTGCTTTTGCACCTATTTTTTTTTTAACTATCTGTTACCTGCGTCTTCGCCCGTCTTGTATTTTTCAAGATTGTCAGTAATACGAACCTTGCCCTGACAATTACGAACACAACAAAAACCGGCCAAGTGCGAGTCGAACAAGCGCACGAAGGGTTCCGTACCATTATCTATAAAAACGGCAAAAAAAACACGTTTGTTGTATGGGAGCCCCCCTTAAATATTTGTTTAATTTTAATTTCATTATTTATTTTTAAAGTGGATATATAACTAAATACTCTGTGAATATTTCAAGCATCTACCTGTTCCCGTTATTAATATCGAGCAAAAAAAATCACGTTTTTTGTATGGGAGCCCCCTTAAATATTTATTTTATTCCGTATTTGTTGTTATAGCGGCACCCGAAATACATCATCTGTGAAAATTTCAACTGTCTAGCTATAACGGTTCGCGAGATACAGCCTGCTGACAGACGGACGGACGGACGGACAGCGAAGTCTCAGTAATAGGGTCCCGTTTTTACCCTCTGAGTACGGAACACTAAAAAAGAATCATCCAAATCGGTAAAGTTGTTTTCATTCAAGTAATATCGTGACCAAGTAAACAGGAATTATTTTTTATATGCCTATCCTTTTTAATAAAATAATTTAAGGTCTCTAGACAGTAGTCTGTAGAGTTGTCTGTCAGTCAGTCAGTCAATCAAGTTACTCGTCTACAGGTATATAGGTAGTCTATCCACTTATAAAGTATGTCCATATACATATCAAACGTGTTTTTGACTCCCACAAAACGTTGTGATTCTACTTCCTCAATTACGTTTTTTACTAGGGTTAATGATACCAGCTAATTTTGTTTGTTCCATTGTTATACCCGCTGCTATTTACAAACCATATCTTTACTTAATCATTGTTTTATAATAAATATGCTTGCATTTAAATCGAATGGCAACAAAAATGTACCAATTTTGAGTTAGTTTTATAAAAAAAAACCGATTTCACTAGTACAATCCAACATAAAATCACTACATACATAGTATAAAATAAAGTCGTTTCCCGCTGTTTGTCTGTCCCTATGTATGCTTAGATCTTTAAAACTACGCAACGGATTTTGATGCGGTTTTTTTAGTAGATAGAGTGATTCAAGAGGAAGGTTTATATGTATAATACATGCATAATTGCACCCGTGCGAAGCCGGGGCGGGTCGCTAGTCCAACATAAAAAGCCGTGGTAACCTATGACACACGGCGGACACGACGCACAAAATACGCGTTCTTGAATCTACATAAGCACGACGACGTCTGTACACGCGTACGCCTACATACATCGCGCGCGCACCATACTGGTGAACAGCGGCGACAAGCAATGGCGCCTTGGGGGGAGGGGTAACTCGAATCGGTGCGGGGCGGAGCGTGGCCATTCTGTACGTTAGTACTATTATATATTCTGTGCCTATGACCTCTAAAACAGAGGATCGTGGGTTCAAATCCGCGCTCGCACCTTCAGAGTTTTTCGAAATTCAAGTGCGAAATTAAATTTGAAATTTACCATGAGCTTCATGGTGAAAAAAATATCGTGAGGAGCTGAAGAAATTCCATTATGTTTGTGAAGTTCCCAATCCGCACTGATCCCGCGAGGGAACTACGGCCCAAGCCCTCTCATTCTGAAAGGGCTGTGCCCCACAGTGGGATGTATATAGGCTGCGATGATGAAGAATCTAACATAATGTCAAGGTTTATACAATCAACAAAGGATGTGCGATACTAAAACTTGACGGAAAATTTTAATTGTCTGATCAAGACGTTACGGGTTTAATGACACGGTGAAGTCATGACTTAACATTCATTAAATTGCAGCAGAATAGGAACAGCTGAACCAATATATATATTATGTTGTTTTATTTGCTTTCATGTTAATTTTTCTTGCTCAGTTACAGGTTTGGTAATGGAATTTTAATTTTTTGCTCTGCGATCTTTCGATGCTTTGCGATCTTTTGCTCTGAGACCGGTCATAATTTATTTATGATAAGTATACCCCGTTATCTAACGCTCAGTTTGGGGGCAAGCTAAAATAGTGATGTAGCTTCACATAATTATTTGGTTCACATTTACTTATAAATAGTTATTTGTCAAAATGAAATTATTCTTTTGTGAATGTTCTTAAGATAACTCATTCATTGCATCTATTTGATCGGATAGGAGGGCGACAATTATTGAATTAACAAACGTATTAAATAAAAATCCGGCTATTGCCTTTATTAGGGAAGTGGGACGTCGCATCAGGGAAAGGGGATCCGACGCCCGTGCGGGTTCGTACCTGGTGCAAAGGTTGTCCATCGCCATTCAACGTGGTAACGCGGCCAGTGTGATGGGTACCTTTGCGCCAGGGACAACTCGTGGGGGACTTTTTGACTGAACTTAGGCTAGTCTTAAGTTATAAATTTATTTTTTGTATTTTTGACTTACGATAAATAAATGATATCTGCAAATACCGATAACTACATAAATATTGGACAAAATATTTAGAATGTTTACATCAATATTTGTAATGAAGCACATGCGCATCATGCGCGCACAAGAACCTGCAATCCCATGAAGCACATGGGCATCATGCGCGCTGAAATGGTTAATGATTTCAAGGTACAGTCACGAGCTTTAACTTGGGACCCACTTAAGGTTGACAGACCTGTCATATTGTATAGGAATTCAAAGGATATTTTTTCGAAATGGGTCCCAAATTAAAGCACGCGACCGTACATAACTAACGAACGCCTAGGATCTGGAAATACAGACGATGGAAGCGAATTCCATTCTTTAGCAGTTCGTATTAGGAAAGATGAGGCGAACTTCTATATGTGGCCCATTGGAATACTAATCACATAAGGGTGAACTCACACTCGCCCCGCCTGAATGTCCGTTGATATAATCAGTCACTATCTGTGAGATCCTGTAATTGGCTCTGTGTTACTATTGTTAATACCTATATTATGTTATAAGCTGTTGGTTCTCCTTAATAAATAAATAAATAAATAAAAAGAAACAAAGGAATTAACAATTAAATTACTATTCTTTACTTAAATATGTTGCGAGATATTGCCAAATGTCATAATTTCATGTATGTAATGTTTTAACTTTTGCGATTCTCATTCATAACCAATAATTTGATATTTTTTGGATTTTTAGTCCATGTATACGGTTACATGTACGGTCGGCCAAGAAAGTAGTCTACCAGTTTTGACAAAAGTTTCCGTGTCATCTAAATATCGTTAAGGTTCACTTTTCAAACTGAGTGAAGTCTTTAGTCACTGTCACCCAATTATTTCAAGGGAAAATCAACCTCGTTGTATTATGACGTGCAAATGAACTTCAACCGTAGGGTGGTCGACCATATTATTGGCCGATGGTACACAGTTTTTGTATGACAAATATTTTTTTAAATGCATCTTTTGATCGCTTGAACTAAATAGTTTGAATGTCTCACCTGCTTCATCAGGGATGCTTTTGAGGTCCGACAGTCCTGAAGTCTCAGACATATTATCGATGGTCATGTCGATTCCGGCGTCCTCGTCTGAGGAGTAGCCCGCCTCTGTCCTCTTGTGCTCTGGAAACAAAATGGCGGCTTGTTAATTCTTCTTTTAAGATTGGTATAGCTCAATGTTCAGTAAGAACTTTTGTTAATGGAAAGATACAGCATTTGATTAAAGTCCATGAGTATGTTCATGGCATGTGGGATCAGAGTAGCTTATGGGTGTTGTTGGTTGAGAAATTAGAAAAAAAAATCTCTAAATTTCTATGATTCCCAAAAGATTGCTTTAAGCCAAACTTTGAACTAGAAAGCGATTTCTTGTTTTGGAATCATTATCATATTAAACTGATCATCAGTAATTCAATTTGAGAAAAAATGTTCTGTTTAAATTTATCACTCATAAAATCACAGGAAAACAATATCAACTAGCCAAGAATTAAAGTCGAGGGCAGAAAAATCAATACAAAATGACCTTGCTGAAGTTGGCTCTGCTACATTGCAGTAATAGCTCTCCATTATTGCTGCATAATCTTAGTAATCTATTTTATATTACAGACATGGGTGGAGTCCAAGAAATTGCAACATGTTAAATAATAGTTAAGTATACAAGGTCCCAAACTGAGCAAAGCTAATTGCAATGAAATCACAATAATAATAATAATAATCGTCCTGGCCGATTTTGGCTACGGTGACTGCTTCATCTCCGCTCGTGCGCCACATATGGCTTGCATAGCCAACTTTTTTCAAGAACGTATGTGCACACAACGGGCGCGTGATGACACCATTCTCAAAATTATATGCATTTCCTGCTGACGGTCGGGCTTATATGAAAATTAAATCACAAACTCAATAATTTCCATACTAAACGGGACTTATCACGCTAATAATATTTACGTCGACGTTTCAGCCACATTGCAGCAGCCGTGGCCCACGAGTTTACTGAAGTGTAGGGTGTCAAGTTTGTTGGATGTTGTGAGTGTTGTGTGTCGGTGTGATGTTCGAGATACAGGTGCTGATTCTGGGTGCTGATTCTAATCGGAATCAAGTTAGGGTAGTTTGAAAGACTCCAGTGGCTAAACGAACTTGATACCCTATACTTCAGTGCGGATTTCATCGCAATCAATTAAAAACAAACATATTCCAAGTTTTTAACCTTAACAATGTTATCAATATGAAAATTGATGAACTTTGCGTAATAGTTAAAACATGTCACAATAAATTTTTTACTGAAATCAAAACTATGTAATTTAATGAATATTGATATTTTTTATATTATTATTAGAATCCTTTGCTTTACTCTGGATTCAATGTACCGCCCGCACCATAAATACATCATTTTGCACCCTTGTGACACAAATAACTATTTCCTCCTTTTGTTACCAACATCATAGAAATAACCATACCTCTGGGTTTGTTTTCTGTGCAAGAATTATTTGAGGAAAAGTAGAGTAGAGATAAACAAGGTTAGTCTGAGAAATATTGTATTATGCCTAATAAGTTGCTACCTCTCTGCAAATTGTCTACACACTATATACTTAATATTATTTTAACTCATGATGATAATAAAAATAACGTTAATTAATTACCTACAGTAAATTTAGTACTTTACACAATTTTCAGACTAAACCATGTATATTTTGGCTCAGGCTTGAAATGTCCGTTTTCCTAAAATGTATCATTCCTAAAATGTCTGCTTTTCCATAATATGTCACGTCTTTTGTATAGTAAGACGTGACATATTATGGAAAAGCAGACATTTTGGGAATGATACATTTTAGGAAAATGGACATTTCAGGCCTGAGCCCATATTTTTTCTATATTTGGAACAGTTAAGCTGTAGCATCTTGCTGTAAATACCCGTTATTCTTAATAAATGATTAGATTACATAAGGCAAAGACACAGTATTTCAATTAATGTGAAATATCAATCTTGATGTCCAATAAGGTTGATAATGACTGACCTATTATATTGTTATTATTTTCAATTAATTATTCATTAGGTAGAAACCAATACCTACTCTTTGGCTAATGTCAAACATTCCCACACAGAAAACCCCGAGGTATGGAGATAACTGTTATAGATACTTAATTCCTTTCCTTTCCAGCACTATTTCACAAAACTTCTTTGATTTTTCTTTGTCTCGGTTATTTCACTTTTTGTTTTAGTCCGCGCAGAGTTGTATACTTGGCAAGTGAGTTATAGTAATTTATTATTAAATATTTTTGTTGAAATTATTTGCTTTTATGATCTACAAATTATCCATTTACGCATGTAGTTTATGTAGTTTATCGCTTATATTTATAAGTGTACAGTTTATCTATCTGTGTGGCGTTCCGGGTATTACCGACGGTGCTGGCTGAAAATCAGCGCTGGGGTGTTATAAACGCCTCAGCATTAAGCTGAGCCAGTGTCCAATTTACAACCGCAATGACACACTCTTTTTTTTAGCCTTTGTATTGTCCTTTTTGTATATATTTGTGTCTTGTGTTGTTGTAAATAAATGTATTTTCTTTCTTTCTATACATAGTCTGGAATCATGTCTAGACACCATTTTGGCCCTTTTGTTCGATTCCAGGGTAACAAAAGAACAACTGTCTTGCTTTCTAAGCAGGAACAATAACATCAGACATTTTGTTATCAAAAGCATACAGGCACCTTTTTTGGGTAGAATGTTAATTATTATTATTTATGTTTATTTACCAAACCCAAAATAATTTAAGTGTTGCCCGGATAATAATATGTTATGGCCATTAAAGGCCAATTAAAAGAATGTGTTGTGACAGACATGTTGTAATATTACTCAATGCTTCTAGGTTAATGTTTCTGATACTGGCATGGAGCTTATCTCAGTTCCAAGAACATAAACTGTGATTTGCCACGGGAAAGTTCGTTGCGTGTTACCAGCACTCGTCAAATTACATAATTTATGTTTTTAGATCACAAGGTCAAACATTCGATGAAAAGCGAAACTAGACAAATGCATTTTATTTTCTCGCGAGTGTAAGTATGTAGTATTGTTTGATCACAATGAATTTGCAACAAAAACAGTGGAAGATTGGCTCATGTTATGAAATCGTGAAAGTAGTTCTAGCGCCAAGTTCGGCTAGTTGGCTTGTGAAATAATTGACTCTTGCTGGCACCAAGCCCCATACAGCCCGACATATGTTACCTGGGCTTGCGGAAAGCCCGAGGTGTTCGTTTACGGCGAGGTGAAGTACGTGGACGTAAATGTCGCGCGGAAACTACGCGCCCACAAGGTCACCGCGTGATCTCATTCTTGAGGAAATTTCTTCATATTACACTTTCTGAAGCCAAAAGCTTCGCCACACGAGAAACATAAAGCCAAAAACTTACCGTATTTTCCTTTCTTCTTTCCTTTCGGCATGGTGTGGTAGTTACACAAAGCTGTTGTCAGATTTAAAATAATACTAAATAATATTCACTAAATAATTTACTAACTATCCCACTTAATCAAGACGGAGAAAAGTTCAATATATCAGTTCTTATAGAGAGATTGGGGCACCGAATGCAACATAAAACTAAAATTTCAGAAAAACTTTTTAACATGTTTAACCGTGTATCATGCACACTCAACTCCACTGCTATGCGCAATGCGCTGTCTGGCTGGCTGGTTGGCTAGCTGTCAATTTAAAGCCACCATTTTGAAATGCAGTGTTGCCATTGTATCAAGCGTTTTTACCCAACGTGTGATTTAAATATGAAATTGAGTTATTATTTCTATTCAATAGACGGTATTTTTGATACATAGCTTCAAGTAATAAATATTTTTTTTGTTTCCACTGAATTTTGTTCTCCTTACCAAATAAAATGGGAAAAATAAATCACGGGCTATTAACAAAAAGTCCCATATGATGGATATTTCACAGTTGCTGGCCACATTTTCTTCGAAATTTGACGTCAGCCAGTGACGCGCTTTGCTGAAATCGGAATCGACTAATCAAGCTATACATACTATTCGATTTCAACAGTTTTATTAACGTGGTGAAATAGAAACGGGTTAAAAAAAAATATTTTTCAATTATCGGAAAACATTGTGCTTATGGATATGGTCCAAGATTACAGCGGACGTTATTTATTTTTATTTTCTCATGAGTGAAATAGGTATACGGGATAAAATAGTATTAGTACCTATGTACGGTCAAGTGCAAAAATAAGTATCGATTTAATCCTCCCATCGTTATATACCTATACCTTAATTCGACGACATAATAGCTATGGGACATATTTATGAGCAAGTTGTGTGCACCCATATTTTTACACTTGACTGTACTTTAAGGGTAGACACACCTTGGGCCGACGGCCAATCTACAGATACCAAGTCTAAAGGTACAAACAAGTAACTGAATTACGTACCAGGCCCTATACTACGAAGCGCGAAATTCGAACTTCGTTTCATGCCGTTCCGCTCACGCTAATGGTATTTATTACGAGAGTGAGAGGGACCGCACGATCCGAACTTCGAACTTCGAATTTCGTAGTAACCCCCCAGAGTAGAACCTTTTCACAATCAATTTCAAGATAAATTCTTTGGCAGATGTATAAAATGTCAACATAACATTTCTAACGAGAAGGTTCCACCCTGATACGCGATTCAGTTTCTTCGACCTTACGTGAAAACTTTTTTCACTTTTCTTAAATTCTAAGAGTGAAATACGTTAGCGGTATTTATTGCGAAACATGTTACAAAAGTGATGAAAAAAAGTAAAAAAAAGAATGAATTATTATTAATATTTTAATTCTGATTACTTAAGTCTTTTTAAAATAATACAATTCAGAAAATTTTAATACAACTCTTGTTTACCATATGAGTCACTCGGACGATTGATGATTGTTGTGTAAACTGACTTTGGGAATCCCGGAAAGGATGAGTATACCTATAGAGCTGGTAAATTTTGTTTTACTGTGATAGTGTTTTTGTTTTTATCGTGTAATTTACTTTGTTTTGTTAAGAAAATAACGATGACATACATATAATGGAATATAATTTTCAATATCGAAAAATTTGACAAACGCAGTGGAATAGGTATTCATAGATATCTGTTGAAATAATCCCACCGTCTATTATTTTTAGATACGCGGGCTTGCGCGGAATGGGTTAGCTACTTAACTCCGAGTTAACTGCTAACACAGGGTTAACAAGTGTCAAAATGTATGGAACTGTCATTCTTAGCCCAGGGTTACCGATTTAATTTTTTAACCCTGTACTGTGCAAGTGGCCCTTATATACCTAATATAAGGCTCTCCAAGACTATAGAGTGAATAGTTGAGACCTATGATCTCATCTGCACTTTTTAACACGTGTGATAGGGGTCTATTATGGGTCAGTTTTATTTAAAACAAATGCATACATAAAAACTAGCTGACCCGGAAAATTGTGGCCTATTCTAATGGTGAATTAAGAGCTAAATGCTAAGGTGGCCTAAGATCTATCATAAAACAGGTACCGTATCCTTTTTGATGCTCCATTGACGAACATAATTTAGTAAATTAGAAGGAATTTGACATTTTTTTATTATTTAACGACGTTGAAGCCGCGGGCATAAGGTAGTCTTACAAATATAAATTTGAATGTTCGTGAGTGTGTGTGTATGTTTACTGTTTCACCCTAACAGTTTGGACGATTTGGATGAAAGGCAAAGAGTATTGTAATATTATATGAACAAGAGTGGCAACTCTATGGTCAAATATGCATGTATGGAAGGTGCTGCCGCTCTACGGCTGCTCAAGAACTAATGTGACGTTTCTATAGATGTATACCTATCTATATCTATATGTTGGTAGTGATGTACAGCTATAGATACGCGTACCTATAGCAATGTATAGTCAAGGATTTTAATTGATAGGCTAATTGCCACTATTCGTATTTTAGCCGTCTAATTCAAATCAGCATATACGAAGTATAAGCGGCTAAACCCGATTTGCATTATACGGCTAAAATACGAACATTGGCAAGTGGCCTATCAATTAAAGTCCTTGACCGTAAAATTTGGTACGCCATGGCCATGGCCGATGAATGACAACTGACAAGTTTGACAAGTCAACCAAGATGGCCGCTAATTTAGTTCTTCGGCAAACACCAGAGATCGCTGTAGTCGCATGAAAAGTGATGATATATGTAAGTGTGCCCCCCCTGATGAAAGGTATGCAGATACATTGTTTAATCTCTAAAATAAAACATAGCCTTGATATTCTCACGAGACCTGAAATGATAATATAATATACTTAAGATCAAAGATATGAGATTTTTGAGAATTTCAATCCCAATGGAATTTTTGCGAGATTTCATTTCAAATACCTTATCTAATATTAATGCGAACGAAACCGCGGGTAAATGCTAGTTATTTGTAAACTAACATTTATTAGACAACTATTATAGCGAAACGAAAATCGCTGCCTTAATAACATTAGATATTATAAAGATTGCGCAATGATATCAGAAGATGTAGGGTTGTTATCCTTAGTTGACTAAGTTTGTGCATTCCCCGCCATAATGTATATTGCACAATGCTATTGATTTAAAACTTCAGTATATAATCCTATGCACCGCCTCCCTGTAAAATTTTCTGTCATATTCAACCTTACTAATATTACAAATTCAAAAATAATTTTGTCTGTCGGTCTGTTCCCTCTTCACGCTTAAACTGCTGAACCGATTTAGACGAAATTTGGAGTGGAGATACTTGAGACCCTGGGAAGGACATTATGTAAGATAGTTTTATCCTAAAAAAATGCATAGTTCAGTGTGATAGCGATAAACTAATTCTTCGCAGATGGAGTCACGAACAATAGCTAGTGGGTTATAATTTATGTTATAATTTACGTTCATCCATGACTTAATGGTTAGGTACTGAGTGTAACTCGTTGAAAATAATAGGAAGATACTTCAGGGACAGTGGCTCGCTTTACCATAAACATACAGGTAAACACGTACAATGAATGAAAAAAATGAATGAATGGAATGAAATTGATTTACGTATTATGATGTATGTGATGTGATGATGTAATTATGTTGTTGATTTGTGAATTTGGTCGCAAGCGCCATCTGTGTGAATATTGTAGTACGCGAAGTAGTCACAATCCTCTTGAGTACTCGCTCAGGTGCCAAAAGAAGGAAAGATGGCGCTGTTACGTTGAATATCGGAAATTTATTTCATTTGCGATTTTCATGAAATTTTAAGGGAAATTGTAATTAAAATTTTAAAATCTTTACTATAACAATAACCCTCCTTCGACAGTCAGGTGAAAACGCATAGAAAACAGCAAATATAGCTATACATAATAATAATAATAATAATAATAGGCCTTAACATCTGTGACAGATGATTTAAGTAGCACCCTGGCGACACTTGCGCTCGTGGCTAAAAAGACCGATACGGGATAGGATCCCTCTGCCGCACTCGCGACAAGTGTACGCAGCCCCAGATGGTCTAGGGTTGATGGTCCGGTTGTGGCGCTTTATGCGTTTTTCCACAGATTACTTAATAGTTACTTCGTAACAGATACTGCATCCCGTACAAAATCTTGGTACTTACCGCGATTGTAGCCACAGATTATACTACTCCGTCTCCTTAAGAATGTGTGCGTGCCGACAGTGACAAGGGCTGGCAGTTTGGATTAAATTTTTTTTTTCTACATGTTGTTTTACCATTTTGTCGGGATAATTGCTATATATTATATCCATGCAAACTTTCTAGCACTAATATTCTTTAAGCTAAGCCACGGACGGACAAAGAGACAGACGGTCATGGCGAAACTATAAGGGTTCCGTTTTTGCCATTTTAGCTCTGGAATCCTAACAAAAAAGGATATTTATTGTAATGCGTAGAACACATTGCCATGCTCATAGTACCCTAGCGTTATACTAAATACGAAGGTTAACTTTCGAACTTCGCATCGTGCCATCCCGCTCACGCTTATAGCTTTTTATAGAAGAGTAAGAGGGACAGCACGATACGAACTTCCAAATTGTTATATTAGCTATTAATTCTAGCATAGTCATATTAAAATTTGCCCCCTGTTTCACCATTCACTTATAAAAGTTCAGGCGGCATATTTTTTCCGTGGAACACGAATGAACGTGCGTCGGCGCGCGCTTGTGACAACCTACTGGAATTTCGATCGCAGGCGATCGTCCCCGCGGTAGGTAAATATCGCGCGTAAGTACATGGCATGCATGAGGCCTGGTTTTTCCCTCAGCAACTCAAACCAGGCATAGTCGTGCTTTGATTGGCCTTTGTGAACAAGTTGTCGCCACTTGCCACGATTTTCGGCTAGCTCTTCCCATTGGTTGCTAGGGATATTAAAAGCAATCATGTCACGCTTGACGCAGTACATACATACATACTTCTATAACAATACATGTCATTATTGTAGTAGATAATAAATCTTTTATTATTATTCGTGATTGTTTTTTTTAATTTTACAGTGCATTGGTATTGTAATGCAATGATTTTTTATTGAAAAATCTAATATATAAAAATCTCGTGTCACGGTATTTGTTATCGAACTCCTCCGCTGTAGTGAGGTGAAAGTTTTGTATTATACACGGGTGAAAAGTTATTTTACGTCTCGTGTGTTGAAACACTCACTATCGAAAGGACTCTATTTTTGAACCACTCGCTTCGCTCGTGGTCAATCATAGAATCCTTTCGATAGCTCTTGTTTCAAATGAACACTCGCTGGTAAAATACAACTTTCCCCCCTTGTATAACAAATAACTATTCACAGATTGGAAGCTACACTATATCTGCTCTGACTAACTTACTTTTATCCCGGGAAAGCGCAAATGTTTGATGGGACGTCACACCAGTGAGTGAAGTAGCGTGCAACAGCTGGTTTTGTCTGGGGGCTGAGAAACGAACCCAGTCCATCAATATAAAGGTTGATTCTCTTAATCCGTAATTGGGGTGTATGTACGGTCTGTGAAAACGATAGGCTATAAGCCTAAGCCCTCTTTGTTATAAGAGGACTATTTAAGCAACAACAGTAAAATGTAAAAAGGCTGGAATGGATAAAAATTTCTCCCCGATTTCTAGCCCGAGAGCCCGATTTCTAGATTGAGCAATTTTAGGTATGTAACTGGATAATACCGGACTAACGGAGTGCACGGGGATAGAGTTGTTATACTTTATTCATTTATATTTTGTGAAAGGAGGCCTATGCCCTAGAGTGGGACGTATAAAGTGGGATGATGATGATGATTTATTCAGAATCTGGAGAAGTCTGGCAATTTAGAAATCAAGGATTAGTGGATATTTACTAGACTAGATCAACATACTTATTCCGTCCAAGACAGTACGTTACGTCTTAAGTCAACTGCAAGACATCTGATTAAAATAATCCGTAAGCGATTGCTGGTAAGTTCAAGTTCCTAAGTGTTATCATTAAGCCCTGGTTGACTTCTTCTATCAACTTTATGATATTGGATTTGGTAAAAGCTCACACCCACATGAAACTTGACTGAAACCTGCCTGAGCTTGAATTTTCCCAATACAAGTAAGCCCCATTATTACGAAATAAAATGCAACCAAAATTTATAAATTTTTGCCAGAAAAAGTAATATGTCATTGCAAAGAGTATGTGATTTAAATTATTTTGTAAGTATTAATAAAATGAAAAAAAAATATATTAGCTTCCATGTGATCTATTTGTAATATGCGATCCAGTGCCTGCGAATGGTCAATGCAATTTAGATAACAGACACCAGACTCTGAATATGAACTGATGCTTGCATAATTTTATGTATACGTACCTAAGTTTACTTAAAATTAAATAAAGATTTAAAATAATAGTAAATTAATATTTTTTTCACATTTAATTATAATACAAGGAAGTAAGGAACATTCTTTGGCATAAATAAAATTTGGTGCTCTTCGTAAAACTACAAGAAACAATACTAAATCGAATTTAAAATTATAGAAAGGAATGACACTAGTATTGTACACTCTAAGTTAGTAGATCTGTTGGTCGGATGATCCTCTATGTTATGAGCAACTGACTCTCTCCATCGGGCTTTAACTTCCTTAGAGCCTAGGAGTCGCCCGTATCGGAATTCTGCACATTGCACTGTCACAGTCGGTGGCACTCCAGAAAATATCATCCTAGAACTTTTCTCCTTCAAGTTAGGGGATCCTCTCATATCTTCCATTTCACGTCCGTTGAAGTACCATCGAATCTCTGAATCCGGTAGCCCTCGGCAGTAGGCTTGGATTTCGGCACCTTCCCCGAATTCATCAGCCAAGCCTTCCAGCAAGGGCTTTCTGTGTTTATGACCGTGAACTTCCATGTACGTAGACCGGGTATCAAACATGTACGGCGGCGAGCTTCTTTCAATATCACATCTGTATAATCCTGACGCATCTTCGGTCAGAGCGCCTAGTCGGAGACTGCAGGCGGTAGGGCCACAAGAGATCATATCCACTTTTCCGACTCCAAGAATTGGGAATGATTTGGTGCTAGGCGTCGTGCCGGGTTTGTATCGGAAGAATTCGGAGGGGCCTTTGAACCAGTTGAGGAGCGTAAAATTGGCGTCGTATCGGCATTCGATAACCACTTCATCTTGTCCTGGAGGGACTTCATGAGGGACTATGAAGTGCGTGATGTTGAAATGGTGGTGGGTTCGCGCGACAGCGAGGCCGAGGAACGCGAGTACGGCCAGCGCGAGTGACAGCATGGTGCCTGGACGCGCGCGAACATCACACTGCGCCCTCGCCAGTCCAAACGCTCTCTTAATTAAACCGCTGATTAAGCTAACACTTAACTGCGCTATCCCTCTGGAACGACAGGATATTTTTTGTCGTCCACAATAGATAGACAAATTTTTAATTGGTTACTTATTTGAAATAGCTGGGGTGGTTATTAATAAGTGGCATGTGGCGATAATTTATGTTATTTGTCTATTAAACTAATGTTTTGGGGTACAAATTTAATGTTGAAATTCTGAAATTTGGTAAAATAATAAAACTAGTAATCCTGATATTTATATAACACTAGCTGTTGCTCTCAACTCCGTCTGCATAGAATTCTTTTCGTCGTGCAATGCAATAATCGGGGTTTAAAAACTAAATATCCTATGTCCTTTGTCTCAAACTATCTCCGTACCAAATTTCATTCAAAAATGTTCAGCTGTTGAAGCGTGACAAGGTATTTAACAGGCAGACAGATACATTTTTGCGTTTAGAGTTTTTGTTAGATATTGTATTTGAAAATAAAGTGAGAATAGATATTTTAGAAGAGAATAGAGCACGATGATAAAATTAAAGACTTTGCGAGGGCTTATAGCATCTCAGCATTAACGGGTTAAAGGTAGGTACAGATCGTCCGGCTAACGCCAATGTGTCATCCAACTAAGACGGCTTATTGCCAGCTACACCTACTCCATTCAAGCAGTTGAAACTTTTAAAACTGAAGATCCCTCATTTAATGACCAATTAGTGCGTACGGCAACACAGATTTATTACTTTTCGGTATTAAGACTGTTGCAAGTGCATTTTACTGGCAGTCGTCTACAGAAGACCTCTTAGACCTCATTGAATAACATGAAATTCAATAAAGAATTTGAAGTGATAATTGTAGAGTACAAAAACCGGCTATTTTTAATGTACTTATTGTTTATACACTGACGAGCAAAAATAAAGGGTCGGTTACAAAAATGACAATAACTACAAAACCCGCTGTTATAGCTTCTTCGAGTAAAATGAGTTTAGTAAAGAGTTTTATTCTTAACAAGAAAAAGTTTAATTGAGAAAAAAACTCTTTACTAAACTCATTTTACCCGAAGAAGCTATTACAGCGGATTTTGTAGTTATCGTCATTTTTGTAACCGACCCTTTATTTTTGCTCGTTAGTGTATGTTATATTACTGATACAGCACCAACTTTGACGTCGTTGTTTGATCCAAAAAACGGGGCGGTGTTTATTTATTTGTAGGCCGCGTACAGATTACCTACTCAGTAAACTAAGAATCATTTGCAACGATTTTGCCCATTTAATACGAAATATTTAAATAATCTGTTAATTTCAGCAGAGGATTGAATTGTTTGATTAAACACATTTGTGAAGGATTTGCACAGTATTTTTCTTTTTAAAATTTATTCACGACGCCTTTGTCGCGATACAGATACCAGTGCCAATTTATGTAAACATTTATCAACCACAATCCTAAAATCCTGAAAAATAAACTTCAGGGGTCTTCATTCAACAACCCAACACCTGCTAAAATATTTTTGCAAATCAGAGCTATCAAGCTGAATAAGGGTCCGTGTCCTACACGAAATTTCAACAATTCCTAGAAACCCTGAACAACTTATGCCGTTGGTAAAACCTAGTACCTTGGTACATCGTAGATTTATAGCAAAAATAATTGTGTTGTGATCGGAGTCCTTATTGTCTAGCACACCCGGCATTACGATCGTTTTCACCATTTCATTCTATTTTATCGTATACACTTATATATACTTATATACACTCATCCTATAGAAAGAGATTGAGAATGCGATTGTGAACGCTCGTGCATTATACAAGACAGCCTCAGATGTCCTATGACACCGCTCGTCTCTTATTTTAGTCTTATAATAATCAATAATATTTGGCTTTTATTACGACAATTTTTATGGACAATAGTTGGTCTAAATATTTTTTTTTACAAAATCAATGTTAGAGCACCCACAAATTGATAGAGTTAGAAATCTGTTTACTAAAGATAAATACTTGGTAATGATTGAGTTTGAGCAAAAACAATACATCAGAGAAGATTGACCTCAGATTAGGAGTCATACCGGTCATTTCTCGAGTGGCCCACGCGTCTCGGAAACCAGGCATTACAATATTAAAGTAATCTTCTTAAGTGCTATCAGCCTAATTGAATAATGCATCGGCGTAGTAACAGGGGTTAGTTGTATATAGTGCACGTTATCTCACTGATAATGAATTTACAGTATTGTTTAAAGACATTTTTTTTTCACCGTGATATCCTTTGTCATTTTTTACCTTTCACAAGCTACCTTTGGCAAACTGTGGGCCGCGAGCCTCATGCGGCTCTTTCAGTGTAAAATTGCGGCTCTCAAGTTACATTCGCAAAAATTATGAATTAAATTATTTTACTATCAATATTACCAGAAGCATGGAACAGAAGTGTAGTGGTGCTGTTCTTCAAAAAAGGTGATAATACCTTATTGAAGAATTATAGACCCATTTTACTTCTGAGCCATGTTTACAAGCTGTTTTCGAGAGTCATCACGAATCGTCTCGCGCGCAGGTTAGACGACTTCCAGCCTCCCGAACAAGCCGGGTTTCGAAAAGGCTTTAGCACCGTGGACCACATACATGCGTTGCGGCAGGTTATACGAGAAGGCCTTCGATTCGATCGAGACTTGGGCTGTACTGCAGTCTCTCCAACGGTGCCAAGTAGACTACCGGTACATCGAAGTGTTGAAGTGTCTGTATAATAACGCCACAATGTCCGTCCAACTTCAGGATCAGATGTCGAAGCCCATTCTATTACAGCGGGGAGTCAGACAAGGAGATGTTATCTCTCCGAAACTGTTCACCGCTGCACTAGAGGATGCGTTCAAGACTCTGAACTGGGAAGAGCGTGGCATCAATGTAAATGGCGAATACTTCACTCACCTTCGATTTGCCGACGACGTGGTGCTTATGGCTGAGACCTTGGAGGACCTCAGTGCGATGCTCGCTGACCTCGGAAGAGTCTCCGAGAGAGTTGGTCTTAAACTGAACATGGACAAGACGAAGGTCATGTCGAACGCCCATGTTGTACCAACTCCCGTCGTAATCGGAGATACTTTGCTCGAAGTTGTTGACGACTATATCTATCTGGGACATACAATCCAATTGGGTAGGTGCAACTTCGAGAAAGAGGTCAATCGACGAATTAGACTCGGCTGGGCAGCGTTTGGGAAGCTCCGCAATATCTTGTCATCCGATATACCGCAGTGTCTCAAGTCAAAAGTCTTTGACCAGTGTGTGTTGCCAGTGATGAGTTATGGCACTGAGACGTGGCCGCTAACGATGGGTCTTATAAGGAAGCTCAAGGTCACTCAGAGGGCGATGGAGAGGGCTATGCTTGGAGTTTCTCTGCGGGATCGCATTAGAAATGATGAAATCCGCGCGAGAACTAAAGTCACGGACATAGCTCGAAGAATCGCTAGACTTAAGTGGCAGTGGGCAGGGCACATCGCCCGTAGAACTGACGGCCGATGGGGCCGAAAGGTTCTCGAGTGGCGTCCGCGGACCGGAAGACGCAGTGTAGGTAGGCCTCCAACAAGATGGAGCGACGACCTGGTGAAGGTAGCGGGAACGCATTGGATGCGGATGGCGCAGGGCCGATCTGTTTGGCGAGCCTTGGGGGAGGCCTATGTTCAGCAGTGGACGTCTTTCGGCTGAAATGACTATCAATATTTACAAAAATCTTGCAATCGATCCATGAGTGAGAAACATGTCTGTTTTCAGCCATTTATTTTCAGCAAAAAAGTCGAGTTTATGTGAGCAAATAAATGTGAATGAACACTTAAACTTTTTTTTTGGCCTTTTTAAGGCCGGGAAATTGTATATAATGAAAATGTAACTTTTGGCTCTTTCATAAGAAACCCTCTCTCTTTCAAACCTCTCAAGTCTTTTCGACTCTTTCTTTCAAAGGTTGCCGACCCCTGAGCCAGTGCAAAACAATAATGCCATTAATATTTTGCTGGTTCTAATACTTCTGCAGGTACTTATTCGACTACCTAATAATAGCATGGCGTTTATTTTTTGAAATTTTATTTTAGGGTTTGTATACTGCATATACGAAAGAATTTCATCGTCAATTACAGAAGAACATATTACTTATTTTACAGCAATTGCACTAAAACGATAAGAAAAAAAATTAAGTTATTTACTAAAGTGTCACGTAAAATATACCTAGGTACGTAATGTACGTAATCTGTAGTGAGAATATTTACTAACAGTGTGTACGAACACTTTGTCTTAATAAAGAGATCACTATTATTCCGAGCCTTAACCATTCGATTGAATAACTCCTCGAATCAAGATGAGTAACTCTTTAAACAAATTGGTTATGATTGCTTACAATAAAATTGTATTATTACTTTACAGAATCGATTTATCTGGCCACTTATGAATAGTACGAATACGATTACGATTAGAAAACGATTTTTTTTAAATTTTGGATTTCGATTGTCACTGTCAATCGAAAAGTTTTCACAACACTATTAGATTTATTTTTTGCGTGGTTTTTGTTTTACTGCATGGACTTTATACCTAACCAGAGGCCGTATTGTCTAACGCTTCTGGCGCTTGCCTTCGCTTTCACTATCTCTTTCTGTCAACGTTTTATACCGTTTGACAGAAAGAGATAGCGATTGCGAAGGCAAGCGTCAAAAACGTTAGACAATAAGCCTACAGGACTGAGTACTGCGACAAAAAAGAGAGGCCGTAAAAAAAATAACCAGAGAAATGCATCCCGTTCTAACTAGGGTGATCAAGTACTGGTGCGAGTGGAACACAATTCTCTAGTTTCTCTAGTTTGTATGTAACCTCTTGGAACGCTGTCTCTAGTTAATACAGTTTACTGTATGGCTTGGCAATATGGGTCACTTTTGATTGACTAGTAAAAGTTACTACTCAGTCCTGCAGGCTTATTGTCTAACGTTTCTGACGCTTGCCTTCGCAATCACTATCTCTTTCTCTCCAACGGTATAAAAGGATGACAGAAAGAGACGGTGAAAGCGAAGGCAAGCGACAGAAGCGTTAAACAATACGGCCTCTGGTTAGGTATTAAGTCCATGGTTTGCTGCCTTTGTTGCATTCTTTTCTTATTTCATTTCATTAATTGTGGTACTGCAACAAGATTGCAATGAAACGTAACATTGCGCTGCGGTTAGTACAACTTGGTACAACTAATTAATTCAAATCAGAATTAATTTGAATGAAAATGCTTAATTTTACGTTACAATTACCCACTCGTTTCATATTAAAAAGTTATTAACGGAAACACCTCATTTGTTTCGTTATGCGGGACACGATCATTATCTATTAGGCCATCTTAATTAAATTCATAGTGATTTGTCACGCTGCTTCCCTAAAATTGAATTAAAGTAGCCCCTCAATGGGGTACTCATAATCATGTCCTTTATGTTGGTTGTTAACAATGTCATCTATGTAAAATTCTGGGAACTAAAGCGAATTGTAGCTAGTTGTAGAGCAAAAGTTCCATACCAATGTGAGATTTAATGTAGTTACGCAAAGTTTCCACAGATGGCACTTTAATCAATTTTAATGAGAGCTGGAGATGACGGTCATCATCATCATCATTTCAGCTGAAAGACGTCCACTGCTAAACATAGGCCTCCCTCAAGGCTTGCCAAACAGATCGGTTCCGCGCCGTCCGCATCCAACGCGATCCCGCAACCTTAACCAGGTCGTCGCTCCATCTAGGAGGCCTACCTATACTGCGTCTTCCGGTCCATGGACGCCACTCCAGAGAGATGACTAAGTAACTATCGCCGCATCGCTCATTTATGCTTGTTTATAAAAAAAACTAATATTATAAAGAGGAAAGATTTGATTGTTTGTTTGTATGTTTGTTTGTTTGTTTGCATTGAATAGGCTCCGAAACTACCAGACCGATTTCAAAAATTCTTTTGTTGTTAGAAAGCTACATTACCACAGAGTGACATAGGCTACTTTTTACCGCGGGAAAAAACCTTTTCCTACGGGAAAATTAATTTTATCGCAGGCGAAGCTGCGGACGGAAGGCTAGTAAAAAAATAATTATATGATAAATGTATATATTATAGGTTAGGGTGTGTACTTGAGTTGGTGCACCACTGGTAATTTTCCCTGATTCGCCATTTTCGTTAATTCGTCAGTTGGCGAACTTATCCCTTAAATGGATCTTCCAGTTAACCTTTGAGAGATTGATGAAATAATAACTTGTGTTAGCGTTAGATAATTAATATTGATCATTAGATCATTGCATCTCTGTTGCTCATTTGACAGAAATGAGAGTTGAATGATGTTTGATGATAACCGACAAAAACTAAGGATTACATTTAAGCTTCGGACTCAAACTCAATCGAAGAAACATTATAAGTAGTATGCGTGCAAAAACAAAAAGAAAACCTGTTAACGTCTAATAAAATGGATCACCCTTTTTTCCTAAGTTGTTCTCGCTTCACAACTTCATAATGGCACATTGGCACATCCTGAAGAATCTGTATCACCTTGCGTGCGGCACGCGAGCCCCACGCCATGCCGCATGAAAAATGGGAGCGTGATGGTATCGGAGCTGTCTTCGGGTTAGATGGGGATCTGGGGGAATGCGGGGATTAGTGATTTTAGCTGGTCAAGCGTTGATGTTTAGTTTTAGAGATAACAATTAAATGTTTCCTTTTAGGCGTTGAAACTAGGGTGTTCGAGTCATTATTCGAGCGTTTCAACCACCTCACTAGTGTGGTCAGAAATCCTATGAATTGGTCAGATTACGTTTTCGGTTATTTATTAGAGGACGTGTACGTACATCTACCAGATAACTGGAACTGTAGCAAAATCTTCTGCCATTTCTACAAAAATGTGTCCACGAAAATGATTCCGAACAAACGCTCAAATGATGACTAATGAATGATAATGAATGACCATGTTGTACCATGGCATACTTTCTTGATGCAACTTGTTCAGACACGCTGGCGCCTTCCCGTCTTCATGGAATCAACAACAGAGCTGGTGCAGCTTCTGAAACGGCTGGAAAAGCGAAAGCAAACAAATACAGGGGTCTAGGCTCCGTACTTATACTACTTTGTCCCATTCGGTGTCGAGACCCTTGGTCCATGGGGTCCTAGCGCTATGAGGCTATTTAAGGAAATAGCAAAGGGTTAGTCGACGTCATAGGAGACCGAAGAGCTGGCTAGCTCGGACAAAGAATTAGTTCAGCTATTCAAAGAGGAAACGCTGCCAGTATCTTCGGAACCTTGCCTAAATTTTTTACGATTTTCTTACGATTATCATACAAATAGCTAATTCATTCATTCATTCATTTATTTATTCAAGAACAATATACATTGTGTTTGAAATCATAATGGGTATTTGACCAAATTACACAACATTACAGCAGAATACATACAATAAATTTTAAATACAAGACAATTAAACAAACCAATAATAAAAACAATTCAAGCCAATTAAACAAAAAAACAAACATCATGTCAATAGTTAAGTTATGTCACGTATATATTGTAGCGACAGGCAGCCAGCCATTGTAGACCTGCGGTTCAGTCCGTCAAGAAGCGAGCCGGAGGTTTACCTCGGTTTGCCCTAGGAGGGAGCCTGGCAGAAACCGTGTCGTCCCTGTCAAACGCTATAATATAAAAATTCAATTACTCAAATTATGTCAGTAAACAACAAATGTTCAAAAACAAAAGCGAAGGAAATCAATATTTCTTTCTTTTTTTTGTAGTGGTAGAGCCATGTTGTAGCTAGCCGCTGCATCACGAATGGGCCGGCTCGTCCGGGGCAGTACCACCCTCTCACAGAACACCGGCGTGAAGCAGCAGTAATCCTGCTTGCGTTTCGTACGGTCAGTGAGAGTGCCGGGGGCCCAATACCTCACCCCTTCCCTCTCCCCCTCCTTCTCCCCCTTCCCCCATTACCTCACCTTTAGGGCCGACAACGCACTGGCATCGTGTAAAGCGCTGCAGGTGTCTATGGACAGTGGTGTTCATTTAACATCAAGTGACCCACTAGTTCGTTTGTCTGGCCAATCTGACATAAAAAAAAAAAAAAAAAGGTAGCAGAAACAAACAGTCAAGTCAAACAGTTCCATTTGCAGTAATCTTCAACAGAGTAAAAACACTTTTCCAACAAAAATTTCCTAAGCCTATTCCTAAACATGTGTCCATCCACGATTGACTTCATCTCAATTGGCAACCTGTTAAAAAGAACAACCGCCTGGTAGCCTGAAGTGTGCTTAACTACTTTAAGTTTACTGGTTATAGATCTTGTAATAACTAACTCAGGGCATTTACATAGTGATGAAGTGGTTACCATGCATGTAACCTGCATGTAACCGAGACCTCAAAGCACACAGCGCCGTGAACCCACCACCTCATAATTCATATGCTTCCGTCACGATGACCAGCGTCTCTTTCTAACGTTCCACACGCCCTTGTGAGGGATAGAGCACGATGCTGTTTTAATAACCGCGTTGAACGGACGTTTGATAAGCCTTTGATTTATGTGGCTTGCTTTGCTTCAGACTGTTGAGTGGAATAATAGTCTTTGAGTTAGATTAATAGACTGAAGGCTTTCGTAGCCATTGATAGTCCAAGAGAATTAAACTTAAGACGCCGTCCTAATTGACTATCGTTCACTCGTATACTTTAATTCGCTCGTGCCTGAAATACCACGTTCCCAAAATACCAGATTTTTCAAAATACTACATTACCTATTTACCAGATTTCTAGCTTATCAGATTCTCATTGCACTAAGTACATTACAAAACGAAGATTACTCTAGGAAGTGATTTTTTTTTTGTTGGAACGTTTCATTTCGGATATCTGGTATAATGGTAATGTAATAAAAATGTTAAGTAGTATGTATTTAAAAAATCTGGTATTTTGGGAATGTGGTATTTTAGGCATGAGCGCTTTATTTTGATTCTTTTTGAAATGATTATTGAAGAGCAGATGACGCAGTTTAGGTAGGCCTCCAACAAGATGAATCCTCGACCGGTTAAGGTTGCTGAAATGCTTTGGATGCGATGCGAATGGCTGCAGGACGTAGCCATTTAGCGAACTTGGGGGAGGCCTATGTTCTGCTGATATGTACGTCTTTCAGCTGAAACGGTGATGATGATTGAAGAGCAGCTACAGAATTTTAAGCCTTTGTTCTACGCCTGTCTAAAACGCATTATGCCTATGTTCCTACTTAAACCTAAAACGCGTTTAGTATAAAACGCGACGTTCCTAATTATCACTATGCTTAAATCTCTGTTGTACTAAAACGCATTATGACTAAATCTGCTTGGGCTACGTCGTAATAAGACTTAAACGCAATAGGACTACAGCAGAGTCAAATGACGAATTAGGTATAGTACCTACATAGAAATGAAGTTTAGGCAAAACGCGAAATAGGCATAATGGCGAATTAGGTATATTCCTAAAATAGACGTTATACTCAATAGATCAACAGCGAAATAGACGAATTAACCTATAGCCTAAAAATGCTACCAAAGAATGAAGTTTAGGCAAAACGCGACACAGGCATAATGCGTTTTAGGCAGGCGTAGAACAAAGGATTTTAAGCATATAAGGCTTTTACTTATACAAAACCCTCATAAAACTCAGCCTCCATTTTAAACAACAACAAATCGGTACAGGCTAAGCTCGACAGAGAAATTGTTTGAAAAACTGCAACCCCTGTTTGCAGAGCATTCCGCCTCAGTAAGCTATGCACATAATTCTCTATGTAAATTGTATAAAGTTCTCAATCCTTTGCCAACTATTTAGAGGCTAAGTTGTTGGAGATCGCAAGTTTTCCCATATAAATGGTAATGTGGTGGAATTTCGTTTTTATCGCGTGTTTTTTTCAATCTGCCCGCTTGATTGTGGAAAAGTTTGCTCGTTAAGATAAGTTCTAGTTGGAAATGCATTGGCCTTTTCCTGTGGTAGTAGTGCATGTTTCGATAGTGTTGTATGTTGACGACATTGTTTTTATTAGGGTTCCGTAGTCAACTAGGAACCCTTATAGTTTCGCCATGTCTGTCCGTCTGTCTGTCTGTCTGTCCGTCCGCGGCTATGCTCCGAGACTGTTATTACTAGAAAGCTGTAATTTGGCGTGAAAATATATATATCAGTCACGCCGACAAAGTGATTACCTATATAAACAAAACTAAAAAAAATTTTTTTAAGGTACCTCCCATAGAAGTAGACTAGTTACCCAATTCGCCGACAGATGGCGCTGTACCGCCGACGTTGAAATTCTGCGCGCGGTGGGAGTTGGGACCAAAACAACCACATTAATAAAGTACCTATGCCAGGGGTTCCCAAAGTGTGCGCCGCGGCGCCCTGGTGCGCCGTAGAAAGTATGAGGGGCGCCGCCGTGAGTCGATTTTCTATCATTATCATTTCATTTCCCTTCAGCTAACTAGGGTAGGGCGCCGTGACAAGATTCTAAAATTGTGAGTGCGCCGTGGACTGAAAAAGATTGGGAACCCCTGACCTATGCAAAGATTTTTTCGTACCTGCTACGGAACCCTATCTTGGGCGTGTCCTACACGCTCTTGGCCGGTTTTTAAGTATAATGCGGTCTGCTAAGGAATGGAATTGGCTTCCCTCGTCTTTTTTAGAAGTTCAATGTAGGGCTTTTCAAGGCAATTAATAGGCTGATATTGAACTAATGAGCTGCATCTTCGGACACATCATCAACTTACTTACCATCGAGTGAAATAGAGTTCAATCGCTGATCGATTAAAAAAGTAACATGCGGCCGGATAGGTAATTTGGTTAGTTTTTGATCTGCGACTTTTAAGGTGCGACATTGGGTGCCTAATTAAAAAAATTTGTCTGTCACCTCTTCACTTCAGAAGTTTGCGGGGGTTGGTGCGAACCGCCTTGATGCCGTTTCTGTCTCTTGTCAGCAAGTGCCTTGAACCAGGCCTCATCGCAATACTTGCGACCGTCCAATACACAGTTGCGCCAATCAGCGCGCTTTTCAGCTAGCTTTTCCCAGTCGTAGTGGTCAATTTTAAAAGGTGCCCATATCTCACGTAGCACCGTTCTTAAAACAGAGCAACGGTGTCCCGACATTCCTTCTTGCATTTTGCCACTGCACTGCAGTTACTAAGGAAGCAAACATGATCATCATCCTCATCCTCCCAGCCTGTTTACGTCTCACTGCAGGGCATAGGCCTCCTCTCAGAATGAGAGGGGTTGGGCCGTAGTTCCCACGCAGGCCCAGTGCTCGTGTATAAGCTCGTGATAAGTTTCAAATTAAATTTTGCACATTAATTCAAAAAAACTCAGAGGTGCGAGCCGGGATTTGAACTTCACGTTCCTCTGCTTGAGAGGTCACGGTCATACCACTAGGCCACTAGGGCATGATATCGAGAACCTTTTTTTGAAGTCGGTTAAGAAAAGGCTAGTAGCTTGTAAGTAAAGTAAAAGTAAAGTAAAAAAATCTTTATTACCAAAACCTAACACAATACAAAGAAAAATAAAAAAAAGAACAAATAGGATAAGTAAAACTAAAAACATTACAAAAATTACTATGCTAAACTTACTGCTAGGCAAGGCAATGGTTCCCAATCTCAGCATATGCTAGACACGACGCCCAGCGCTGGTTTTCAGACTGGTCCCTAGAAGAGGGGCGGTCGCTACTCGCGATTATTTGGTTAAATATGTACCCTTTCATTGCTTGTTCTATAGATAAACAAATACCAGTACCAATAACCACAACGAAAAGCAATGGAAATATAAAAAAATATATATACAGGGTTATTTTTAATTCACTGACATCCTCTTAACCCTGAATTCCTATCACTCAAACAAATGTTTTTTGTTTTACGACTTTTTAAAATGAAGCACTTTTTTCCCATACAAATACACAGAGTATCGTAAAAATAAGAGGAAATTTCAAATTTTCAAAACGTTATTACACCAAAAATATTAAGTTATGACAAAAGCCGTAAAACAAAAAACATTTGTTTAAGTGGTAGGAGTTTAGGGTTAAAAGGATGCTAGTGAATTACAAATAACCCTGTATATTATTATTATTACGTAAAGTATCATAAAATATAAAAAAGTGCAATGAGTGAGTGCTATGAATGTGTCTGAGTGTATGCATCTGAGTGGGTATGTGTGTATGTGTGATATCTGTGTCTTGAGTTTGTCGTTATGAGGGAGAGTGAAACCCGCATTGGCTATTCATTAAATGTGTCCTAACTAACCTCTTGTATGCTAGCAGTGACAGTTGTATATCCTTATCCACTTCAGGATGCTCTCAGCACCCCCGAGAGCCTAACTCCTCATGCAAAGCGGACCGGACCGTATGTCAGTTTATCACGGCGCGCGGGCCGGACGTCCGGCGTGTCCCCTCCACGGCGCATCCGGCGTTTCCGCCGGTGACATCACAATTAATCTTGCGCACATCTTCCGGCGGCGGTTTTTTAGTTTCAATTTTAACTATTGTTATTGGCTTGGAAATTTTTGTAAACTAAATTTGTGTTATTCAGAAGGGCGGCTTAAAATTATGTCAACTTTCATACAGTCATTCTTCTTTCACTTCTTTCTATTTGTATGTTAAACTATACCAAAAAAATTAAAACCTAATCCTTCCTATTCTTACTATTACGTATATTATTTAAATGCGGAAGTTACTCCGTCTGTAACCTCTTCACTCTCAAACCACTAATCATCATCATCATCATTTCAGCCGAAAGACGTCCACTGCAGAGCATAGGCCTCCCCCAAGGCTCGCCAAACACATCGGTCCCATGCCATCCGCATCCAACGCGATACCGCAACCTTAACCAGGTCGTCGCTCCATCTTGTTGCAGGCCTACCTGCACTACGTCTTCCGGTCTGTGGACGCCACTCGAGCACCTTTTTGCCCCATCGGCCATCAGTTCTACGAGCGATGTGCCCTGCCCACTGCCACTTGAGCCTGGCGATTCTTCGAGCTTGTCGGTGACTTTAGTTCTTGCGCGGATTTCATCATTTCTAATGCGATCCCGCAGAGAAACTCCGAGCATAGCCCTCTCCATTGGCCTCTAAGTGACTTTGAGCTTTTTTATGAGGTCCACTAATAATAATAATAATAATAAAAGCGTTTATTTCCCATTGACCTAGAATCGGGAAATCTTGCTGGAAGCAAGGTCTTCCGCCGCGTGCAAAGACAAAGATCAGTAATCGTAGTTATTTTTTCTGAGTGTTTTGAGATTTACGTCTGAAATTTAGTTACCATGAGCTTTACAACGAAGAAAATCATCGCGAGGAAACCTGGACACACCTGCGAAGAATTCAATAGTGTGTGTGAAGTTCCCAATCCGCACTGGGCCCGCGTGGGAACTATGGCCTAATCCTTCTCATTCTGAGAGGAGGCCTGTTCGTGAGACGTATATAAGTAGGCTGGGATGATGATGAAGAGTCCGACTCTTACTTAACTTTTTTTTAATTCATCGCGATGCCTCGTTGTGGACTTGTATGACTGCAACTCTACTTTAGAACTACCCCCACAAACAGTCGGCAAAGTTTTACAAAACTCATCCCTGTACTGCGTGTGTGTCGAAGATGTAGAAATGTTGCTTGAAGAGACATATCGTCACTACTTTGAAAAAAGCTCGTATCTCAAATTCGATAATCTGGCTAATTGAACTTTATTGAGTGTGCAATAAAGTTCAGTTTGGTTTACATATTAATTTGAGATACGAAATTTTTTCAAAGTAGTGACGATATGAATCTATCCTCGTTTCTACAAGGTGGAATTTAAAACCTGATGGGTTATATGCGTAAGAAACAAAAGTTGTCTTCCCTGTGGTCAGAAAATTAGCAAAAATGAACTTCATCATCATCATCATTTCAGCCGAAAGACGTCCACTGCAGAACATAGGCCTCCCCCAAGGCTCGCCAAACAGATCGGCCCTGCGCCATCCGCATCCAATGCGTTCCCGCTACCTTCACTAGGTCGTCGCTCCATCTTACACTGCCTACCTACACTGCGTCTTTCGGTCGGCGGATGCCGTAAAATTAACTTACAATATCGAAATCTGTTCTTCATAAAAGTTGTAAGGCATCTAATCTTGCATAGATGAAGTTATTAATAGTTACCTACTTCATGGTATCGATCATACTCAGCATAAGGAACAAAAGTTTTCTCCCCAGTGGACAGAAAGTTAGCGATTCCGAGTCAGCACACTTATGATTTATTAAAATTGGCCAGAGGCCGTATTGTCTAACGCTTCTGTCGCTTGCCTTCGCTTTCACCGTCTCTTTCTGTCATCCTTTTATACCGTTGGAGAGAAAGAGATAGTGATTGCGAAGGCAAGCGTCAAAAACGTTAGACAATAAGCCTACAGGTGTCCCACACGCCGCCGCCGATGTAGACGTGACTAAAAATATTGGTTATAGAGCCTAAAAAAAAAGGTTGTCTGTAAAGTCGGTTTACGGACGATAGTTTAACGTGACAACGTCATAACAAAACATTCGAACCCCCTCCCCCCCGCACCCCGCAATGATCCTGGCGTTCGCCGCTCTCTTGCAACTGGCCCTCGCCGATCTCTTGCAACTGGCCTGCTTCGCGCTCTGTAGAATGTAACGTTACATGTACGTTACAACGAGTCATGAATTTTCGTGTATGCAATGCAGCCGGCGTTCATCGATTTATTAGACGTCATGTCAAAAAAATATTATTATTTCATTTCATTTTATTTGCCATGTGCACTGGAGAGACGCGAGCAAAAAAATGTGTATGACCATGATACACAATTAGTGTTTCTAACCCATTTAATGCTGGTTACTTAATCAAAATATGTTCATACTTTGTTATACTTTAGGCTAAGCAAATGTACCTACTAAAAAATTATGTGCCATGGGCTATGTTGCCTGAAAATAATCAATTTTTTATCTTTAAATATAAAAATCAATGCCACTTTTCGTTGTAATTTTATAACTCAAGAACGGGCTCACCTATCCAAACCAAATGTTTAGGCTTTGTTTGGACTATTTAGTCTTTGATCAATTATAACTGAAGATACACATTGCCGAACAAAATCCCCTTCAAAGAATGTCCGAACTTTTTTATTTGGTTGCGTAACAAATAAAATCATCACCTACACAGAAATTTGAACCTAGTCTTTACTTCATTACAGTCGAATTTCGGTAGCGGCAAAACTCCACTTGACAGCTAAACTTGACAATTTCACGCAACGTTCTGAGAAAAAAGAAGGCCACTTTTATCAAAGTGGCGCTCATTTGGCTCGGACATTTTCGGGCGCGCGACTGTTGATCTACAGTTATAATTGATCAAAGTATTTAGTAGATGGTTTATGTGAAGTTTGCACAAAATCGGTAGAGCGGTTCTTCATTTATCACATTTTTTGTAACAAATGAATTCAATAAATGGCGGATCATTTTGTTAATGGGGATTTTGCTGTCAAATTGATGTTACAATGAAATTTTTTTAATATTTCACTTTATACGTAGCGAAGCAGGTACCGGGCCGCTAGTTTTTTATAAAATCACAACCTCAAAATTAAGTAAGACTAGGTTATTAAATTATAATAATTGAGTTAGAGACGAAGCCTGTTGCGGATATCAATCAGTTGCTATGACGAAGTTTGTAGCGGATAACAAATATATATTTTTTTTATTGACGAAGCCTACGCTGCGGATCTGATTTTATTGCATCCTTTTCTCTCTCTTTTTTATATTAATATTTTTTTTTATTGAGTTAGTGCATTATATTATCCTGACTGAGTTACAAACACTAATTATCACATTTTAAATTTAACTTTGTGTTAAGTACGAGACATATAGTGTGATACATTGCTGTCAATACACTAGCTTTTGTCTGGGACTTCGTTCGCTCTGAATGTAAATTTTTGGTAGAGCTTTTTTTTATCTCTTTCATTGAATAAAGTAGAAATCCCGCAAAGGAACATCCGAAAATCCATCACCATCGTCGGTATCAGTTAGTGAGTTGAGTATACAATTCAAATATTTATATTTCCTTATCCCGTGCGGATTTTGAGAAATCTTGAGTAGTTGTTTTAATTACCTACTCGCATGCTAAATTTAAAGAGTCTAATACCTAATCAAAAATATGGAGATTCGGTGCCGTTTAAATTAAAGAAAGGAAGAAAACATTTATTCGTGATAACATGAGAAAGTACCACAATACAAGAATAAAATAAAACACGCCCAAGATAGGGTTCCGTAGCCATTGCGAAAAAATCAAGTACTTAGGTAATATTTTTCTAAGGATTTCGTGTGTGTACGGAATCTTCCAAGTTTAGGTATCGTCAATACTTTGAAAAAAGCTCGTATTTCACAATCGATAATCTGGCTAAGTGAACTTTATTAGTTTTGTTTACATGCTGATTTGAGATACGAGCTTTTCAAAAGTAGTGACGGTATGTTTTATACCTTAGGCTACTATTTACTCTTAAACTACAAATAATTCCCAAGCAATCTTAGCCGCTATAATTTTCCTTGTAAATTTAATATATTTACTACCATTCTGATTTTTTTCAAATTTACCCCCCCAACTGTTTAGATTTTAGAGGGGGGGCGACGGTCGTTTTTAAAGAAAATTTTCACTTTAAAGTTGAATATTTCGCAAACAGATCACTGAATACAAAAATCACAGCTTACAGCTTTTTAGTACTAACAGTCTCTGAGCTTAGCCGCGGACGGACAGACAGACAGACAGACATGGCGAAACTATAAGGGTTCCTAGTTGACTACGGAACCCTAAAAAATGCGCGTATCACGAAATGGTCCCAAATCAGCACACAGTGGGTCTTGCGAACGTAAATCCTGTTTTTTCCTTATCCCGTGGGAATTTCCAAAAGCCTGAACTACCTGTACTGTCATAAATTCATATTATCTACTTGCAGGCCAGAAGAGTCTAGTAATAGTAGTCATCACAGCAACAAAGCTATATTTAAGCACCAACTTTGTAATAAAATTAATATAAAAGCAATTTGGGATTCGAACCCCCATTAGCGGCTCGCCGCAATCTCTTCTGAGCCACTGAGCTAACGTCCAATGTTAATTAAGGAAGCCCCAACTGTTATCACCCTGTGCTTATCAGCTCACCCCTTGACAACTGGTTTCGATTGATGACTTGTTTGTCTATCCTAGTTCAGGAGATTATCAATTTTAGATATGTCGTAAGCCTAAAATAATTAAAATTACGTAAGTATATACACCGTGGGGCAAAAAGGTTCTCGAGTGGCGTCCACGGACTGGAAAACGCAGTGTAGGTAGGCCTCCAACAAGATGGAGCGACGACCTGGTTAAAGTTGCGGGATCGCGTTGGATGCGGGTGGCACGGGACCGATCTGTTTGGCGAGCCTTGGAGGAGACCTATATTCAGCAGTGGACGTCTTTCGGCTAAAATGATGATGATGATGATAAGTATATACCGTTTTACACCAAAAGTAGGTACATGTTACATTTACCTACCTCTTATATACTGTATATAGTATACAAGAATCAATTTTTTATAAATACAATACATAAAGTCATAGAAAGAAACCCATACAAGAAATAAGCAGTGTTTCAAATATTTTAAAGAGATGGTGTGAGCACATTAAAATAGGGTGTAGATCGCGAAAGATTACCTTTAATGAAATAGACCTGCAAATAGACTTAGTAAAATGCCACTTCCATCTACATACATCCACGTGCCAGCATTTTGTAGTTCTCACATAAAGTTGGGTGATTTAGATATGTGCAGAGCGCGCGTTATATCACGTGTATTAGAGCAATGAGTGTGTTGAATTTAAGGTTTTCCTGAAATGGATATTCGCGGTAGTTCCTTTGGCTATTCCTTCGAGGGAACTATTGCGTTTATTTATTCGTACTAATTCTTACATGATGTGAAGGAATAACTGCGTTTACTTTTTCGCCTTTGTTCGTTTTGCTAGATTTGAAGTTGGTATAGGTCTGCCGTCATCCCAAATATCCATATTCCAATATCAATTATCCATAATATCAAACTCCATCCAATACCAAATAACCATATGTATATTGACAAGTAAACATTTCATTTCATTTGTTTTACTCAAAACTAAACCCTTAGGGTCTCACTAGCTCTACCCTGACAGTGGCCTGCCAGTGGTTATATAACAGGGCACTTGATAACCCCCTGTTTCACCATCAATTGATCAAATTTATTTGACGGGTAAATGTGATGCCGTCTCTGTTTGTTTTGTTCGAATAGACGGAGACGGCATCACATTTATCCGTCAGTTAAAATTAATCAATGGGTGGTGAAACAGCCCCTTAGCCAATAATTCTAAGACACAACTGTAATAAGAAAGCCGCTTTATTTAAGCCCTGAAAACCAGATTGTACTTACAAATGATACCTGTCGTCCTACTGTACATTCCCTTGTGTCAAATAAGTCTCAGGTTATTTATTAGTTTCCCCTCGATAACTTTAGATTACATTCGCTAAGTTAGCCGGTACACTGCGCTAACTTTGTAATCTATGAGTTATGGAACCATTATCACATTCGCCAACTTTGTCCACATATACTGAGGTGCACTCGTGAGCTCAAATGCGATGCAATGTATTTTAAATGCGAAAACAACTCTGTCTGTCTGTTACCTCTTCACGCTTAAGGCCTTACCGAGCTTTTGGCGCTAATCGATTTTAGGTATTCTATGCACTCGTTTATGTGTGTTTGAGAGCGGCTAAAACCAAAATGTTGATATAGTTTATGTTTCCGAAAATACATTCGACGGTTAAAAGGCAAAACGCAACAAGCGACATTTTTTGAACTTTACAGGAAACCCGGCTCAGACGACGGAGAAAAATTCGCTGATTTCAAAAATATGTATACAGGGTTATTTGTAATTCACTAGCATCCTTTCAACCCTGAACTCCTACCACTTAAACAAACGTTTTTTGTTTTACGGCTTTTGTCATAACTTAATATTTTTGGTGTAATAACGTTTTGAAAATTTGAGATTTCCTCTTATTTTTACGATACTCTGTGTATTTGTATGGGAAAAAAGTGCTTCATTTTAAAAAGTCGTAGAACAAAAAACATTTGTTTGAGTGATAGGAATTCAGGGTTAAGAGGATGTCAGTGAATTACAAATAACCCTGTATAACTCATTTTGACAAAAAGTGTCGCATCATGCGTTTTGCCTTTTAACCGTCGAATGTAGAAGGATTAACTTCGGATTAACTCCGTAAAACCACAAGAAACATACCTTTTCAGAAACATACTTTTTAAAATTCCATCATACAAAAGCCGTGCAACGAGCAAACCTACTTCATACATTCTTGATATATACCTACCTAACCAATTACCCAATGCAAAATTTCCTTCCGAACAAAGGAAAGTTCTAATTTTGTATACGCTCGAACCCAAAAAAAGCGTTCACCCATTCCTCCCTTGCCCACTGAATTTAGTATCAATATTACCCGAGCCTCCCCGTCCGAGACTGATCACTTGCCCTTATCTCCCCGATTTCCCATCATTAATTTTTTGCCCGGCTTCCCCTCGGGAATTGATTGTGACCAATCAGTGCCGACAGCTTTCATTTATATGCTGTTCCAAATAATAGTTTTTGCTGCCATGATTTACCTTTCTCCCTAATTTTCTATTAGTATTGGGATCGATATTGATCACTAAATAACTATCACGGGACAATTTACACCAATTGACCCAGTTTCAAAGAAAACAAAGCTTATTTTATGGGTGTATGTTAGACCCTGCTTAGGGTGTAGATTCACTATATTTTCAGATAAACTCGAGGATTAGTATTTTAAGCAGCGAACGATTTTAAGACGTTTATTGACTTGCAGCTAAATCACATCTCCTAGAATTTCCAAACATTCGACCCGTTCTTATTTTAAATTCAAATATAGTACAGACCTACTAGAGTGCCAGCATCAAACAAACGTCTGTAGAGTTTACAGCACCTACCTGTCTTATAGTCGAACGCACGGGCGCTTGCTATTATTCACTATCTCTTTCTGTCAAACGGTATAAGATGGTGACAGAAACAATCGGTGAAAGCGATAGCAAGCGCACGTTCGTTAGACAATATGTGTTTATTCAAATAAATACATAGCTGTTTTTCTTCAAAGAAACGTAAGAATTCGAATATCGCTATCCCGCGGGAACTATGCATTTTCCCGGGATAACAATAATCCAGGTTATAAACTAGATCTGTCTGCAAAGTTTCACCAGAACCGCCGGCACTGGTCCCACCGCCGACGATGAGCGAGAAGTGATTAGAGCTAGTAACTAGAAACGAGTTGGCTGTTAGCGAGAAGCGAGTGTGCAGTTCCGATACTTTTGTCGCTCGGCAAAAGCGAGTATTCGAGTGCGACGGGCGATTACTTGCACCACTCGCTTGGCTCGGGCGGGGCTCTGTACAGTAGAATGATCGCTGGTTGATCTCTCAGCGTGAGTTCTGACCGCCAAGCGAGCATCGCTAAGCGAGTACCGCTGAGCGAGTTTTATCGTCGATGGCTTTTATCGCTGCGTTCAACTAGTGAAGAGAGTCCTCGCCGGCAGTGTGAACAGCCAGCGATCAACTATAAAAATGGGCCAATCAACTTTTAAACCGACTATAATCTGTCCGCGACATTTTTCAAACAATTGCAGATTTTTGTAAGTAAACATGTTTTTTCTGTAATTTAATAGATGAATAGCATGAATACATGCCATCCTACGTAAGTTTAAACTATTAAACCGTGAAATATCTTGTTGGAAGTACGATTTTTTGGTAACGCCAGAGACAATTTTGGTAACGCAGGAGACGCCAAAAACGTCGGTTTAAAAGTTGATTGGCCCAAATATGTCTTTCTCTTTTACCGATACGGGCGTGACGCCGACGGAGCGGGCCCAGCGCGTTGCATAACACTGAATCATGTACGCGTGCCGCGCTGCCGGTGTGTGTCACCGTATATATGATTCAGTGTTATAGAACGCGCTGGGCACGCCCCGCGCTGCTGTATGTGGTGGCCTTTAAACCGTTTTACCGTGAAAGAGTAACAAGCATCCATATGATCATAGTCCATACAAATTTTCGTTTCGTTTATGTTATGTAGGTTTTGTAGGGCTTTTGTAACCGACATTGTTCACCAATTTCACTCACAATTCCGTTCGCACAAGATGTCCCTCGACCGCGTTTTCGCTTACGCACTTGCTGATCCGATCGCGACTCGTCGCCAGTTTGTTATGTAGGTCTTTAAGAGGATATAAAGCAAAGACGTTGCGTTTTCTATCACGTGTAATGTCGAACTGACGATGCACGCACACATACATGAAAATGATATATGAACACAAATTTAAAACCACCCGCTATCCTATACATGACAGTTTATTATTAGTGAGATAGTGCAGTTTTTTCAAACTTGCCAAGGACTTTGGTCCTGCCAAGCGATTTTGAACTTAAAATTATCTTCTCTCACAAAAACAATTTTTCCTCACCAAAGTTCCTTTTTTCTAAAACACTGTTTTGACGCCCGACAGAAACTAACCGTAGCCGGCAGGTGGGGGCTTGAAATATGTAACAAAGTGCACCGCGTGCTGTGAGCGGCGCGCTTGTCAAACTGTCCAACCAATCAGGGGACACGCTGCCGGTAACACCGTCGAGCGACTACCCAAAGTTATGATGAGTGAGATGTCGTTTAGGTTCACTTCGTCCACATTCCCATTTTGTCAACTTCCTAGATCGTCAACAATCCCATTTCGTCCACAATCAATTCGCAAATCATCCACTTTCTATTTTGTCAACATTCCTATCTCGTCTTTTTTCCACTTCGTCCACATTCCCACTTAGTTAACATTCCCATTTCGTCCGTAGTAAAATAAAAAAATTAAAATAAAACGAAATGAAAATTAATTTTTATTATCTCATATTGTTACGAGCCGTAGGGTTCGTTAGATAGATAATACGCCTTTAACGTAAAACTAATTTAATTGAACAAAAAGGAATCTTTTTCAACACTAAACTTATTCACTTAAATCGCTTAGTAATCACTTTGATCTCTCTTTGATGTTTATCTCTCGGTATCTCTTCCAAAAACTCTGTCGGCACCTTGTCTGCCTTTATATAGGTCCAGTGAATCGGTCCACAAAGTTCGAGAACATTCCAGCTAGAACTCTCTTGCACATACGTCTAGAATATTCCGGAAACAGGATCATCTGTCTGTCTAATTCACGAGTACGCTATGCTATCCCGCTCGCACACTTTCTAGAATGTTCCGGAACAAGATCGTCTGTCTCTTTCACACATATAGGCTATTCTTGTCACACACCTTCTAGAATGTTCCGGAATCAAGATCGTCTGTCTCTCTCACACATATAGGCTATCCTTGTCACACACCTTCTAGAATGTTCCAGAGACAGGTGGACTGTAACTTGGCCTGAAACGGCCTGAAAACGGGTTTTCAGGAAATGGTGCCATGTGACAGTTAGTGTCCTGAAACGGCCTGAAAACATGTTTCAGCCTGCTGAAAATAATGCTAACTTTGGGTAATTTCTGATTTACCGTTATGTGTTAGGACTTCTTCCAGAACGGCCTGAAATCAGATTTCAGCCTGCTGAAAACGACTGCAAGTGCTACTAATTTCATAAAAATGTTTTTGCGGGTTTCTCGTTGACGCATCTCCGTAACAATATTTCTATTGGTGACCTCGATTGACCTCGTTTCAATTTCGCGTGCAAGCAGTTTCTAACACGGATGAAGCCGGGGGATAAAGTTATTATTTGAATTACTAATCATAGTAGCTACGTATTACCAACAAAATGTAACCCTTTTTGAATCATATAACTTCTGCGATAGATAACCCATTTGTTGAACAATTAACTTCGTTCCACATTGAGCTGATAAAGTTAAATAAATGGCTTTTTAGTTATTACAGCTAGTTTTTGAGAAACTTAGTTTACTCTAAATATTCAAATGTTTGTCATTCGGTGCAGCCGTAACGCCGGAACACGTACTGGACGTGACTCCGCCCGCTGCAGCCGATATTTTTCTAACCCCCCTGACGCCGGTACACTTCAAACTGATGGAATTTTTGTGGTCTATTTGCTGTCTGAAGCATTTGAGGTGTTGCGGTTAGAATCAAAATTAATCATTGAAGTACTTAGCACAGGTAAGTGCAGAGGCAAATAACAAATTTTAGGCGTAGGACCTAAAATTTGTGCGGGAAAGATATATTATTCGAGACCATAATTATGTATGATGCCCATACTTTCATCATCATCATTTCAGCCGAACATAGGCCTACTCCAAGGTTGGTCAAACAGACCGGTCCTGCGGCATCCGCATCCAACGTATTCCTGGAACCTTAACCAGGTCGTCCCTCCATCTTGTTGGAGGGCTACCCACACTGCATCCGATGCCTGGACGCCTTTCGACAACCTTATCGCCCCATCGGCCATCAGTTCTAGTGCCATCAGCTCAGTCAGATACCAGAAAGTAGTGCAAAACGATTTGCAAAATGTGAAACCACAATTTACTGGAATGTACAGTCGAAGAAAATGAATGAAATGAAATGAAATGAAATGAAATGAAATGAAATGAAATGAAATGAAATGAAATGAAATGAAAATGAAATGAAATTGAAATGAAATGAAAATTTATTGCGTATGAATTAAGGTTTTAGATTGCAGTTACATATGCATAAATGTAAGTTTCACTTAACTCTACCTTTACAGACGTACACGCAGTTAAAAATTAAAAATTTAAAATAAGAATAGTCACATAATCATATCATTGTAAGATGAAAAATAGAATGAGAAATAGATGAGAATTACGTACCAGGGACCTGTTTGTTGCAAATGTCATGTTGACATTCCCTACGCCTGCCAAAGAAATCATCAGGAAATTGACTGTGAAGAGGTTCCACCCTGGTACGCGATTCAATTTCAAAAACAGAAAGTCTAAGTTCCTTCGTCACCATCTCGATGAATGGTAGACACCACTGCACGTTTTCTTCGGCAGTTCCTGCCTCGTACGGTGAAACTGTGGAACCAGCTTCCGGCAGCAGTGTTTCCAGACAACTATGACATCGGGGCTTTCAAGAAAAGGGTTTATACTTACTTTAAAGGCCAGCAACAGATTGGTGAGTTGCTGATATTTATGGGCGGTGGTGATCATTTTCCATCAGATGACCCGCTTGCTCGTTTGCCTTTCTCTCATAATAAAAAAAAATCCTTGACTGTACATATAAACACACACCAACGTTGCAAGTTAAAAAGAAGCTTGTAAAAATACTAGCACTACTGGCTCTGAAAAGCTCTGATTCAAAAACTGAAAATAGCAACTAGCAAGATTTTCAACCGTGAAATGCTTTCCACCTCCTGAATTTTTAAAAAACCTCAAAATCTAAGCCATATATCGCACGTCAATCCGATCTTATACCGTCACATTAAGATTCATTCTTCCCTACAACTTAAAGCCTTAAAGATATCAGTTCGGTATAACCAACTTCGTGCTGCCTTTAGTTTGGTCGTACTCCTCTCGAGTTACAGTTCAGTACTGTGTGTCGCTGAGTGCTACTGTCGCAGTAACAGGGACAAGTGCCAAGCACGTAGATCCAGTTTCACGGCGTTTGCGGTCACGTGGTTTCGTCGTAAGAATTTATTTTCTATCCTGGATTGGGTGTGCTGCTCTCTTTGGCCGAAAATAGGAAAGGGCTTAGAGCCGTTCGTAGTACTTTACGGCAGAGATCCCCAAATTTGTGTCTCGTAGATCCGTGGTTTTTTTCGCATACGTACTAATACATAGATCGCGGAGTGGTTCGTGAGCCATAGATCTTCGTCGACCCCTGGGGATCGAGACCACTTTAGGTATAACTGGTTTACGGGAACTTGTACAGTCGCCATCATAAACATTGGAACAAGACCGGAAGACGCAGTGTAGGTAACCTTCCATCAAGATGGCGCCACGACCTGGTTAAGGTTGCGGGAATGGCGCAGGGCCGGTCTGTTTGGCGAACCTTTGGGGAGACCTATGTTCAGCAGTGGACGTCTTTCGGCTGAAATGATGATGATGTAACTTTATGTAAAATACGGTCCAAATATCACTATCAATATAAAGATTGATAAGGGTGCGCCAAAGTTGAACTAATTTTTCAATGTCGATTATCGGAAGTCCGAAAATGTTGTTCCTAAAAATTTACATCATAATAATCACTACTCATAACTACTCTGTTCCTAACGTTCTGAATTCCTAATCATTCAACTTCATAATGTCCGTTGCAATAAACATCTATCATACTACTATTTGTTTTCCTATATTTTCTCAACATAACCATCTTTTACACTATTATTCATCATCATATCTTTTTTATGTAGATTTGTTTTTATTCATAAAATTGAACATTATTATACATTAAACTTCATAATGTCCGTTGCAATAAACCGAGTTGCTTCCGCCCTGATAGGTCTTGCTCGCTCGCTCGCTGACTCCAATGATAGCGATTGAAGCCAGCGAGCGAGCGAAGCGAGCGAGCAAGACCTTGCGGAGCGAAGCGACTTGGTATGGTTAGGTTCAAAGGCTAATGCGGGAGCGTAGCGCAGCGCAGCTCCCGCATTAGCCTTTGGTGTTAGTTATTTTTTTTATGACCACCCGGATAATCTAATTTGTTTGATAAATTTCAACAGTGAAGTTATTACTTAAAATTTTCGGAAAACTGAGTGTTATGGACTAAGTTAATAGTAAAATAAATTGTAGGAACGAAAACTTTAGGAAACAAAATTTTAGGAACAGTGATAATTAGGAGTACAAATCAATAGGAAAATCAATTTTCGGAAAACTGAGTGTTATAGACTACGTTAATAGTAAAATAAATTGTAGGAACGAAAACTTTAGGAAACAAAATTTTAGGAACAGTGATCATTAGGAGTACAAATCGTTAGGAAAATCAATTTCGGGTGATGAAATTTAGCGAACCCAATATGGACCCGATTGATAACACCTTCAATGGTATCACGGGTTTGTTATCAAAAATTGGCCCCTTAGCCGAATATCCCGGTGCATTTTCGTCTATAACCCGAACAGCTCTGGAGCTCGGCAACCAATGATTTGCTTCGGAGCCGGCAGCCGGAAATGCTCGCATTTATCTATTACACTTCCGGCTGCAGGAAAACATCCGGGAGCTGCTTTATACGGACGGGGCACGCGACGCATACGGAGCTTCGGAAGAATAGGATTCTATATTATGAAGGTTTAAACTGCGCTATTGTTGCAATCAGATACTCGTAATCATGTAAGGTAGAAGATTCAGAGACAATTGGGCCAATCAACTTTTTCGTGTCACAGAACATTCGTAAACTTAAGAAAAATTCAAAATTATCGCTAATAATGGCTATACATATTGCCCAGCCACACATATATGTTTAAATTATTGTGTGTGTACCTATTAATGGTTGCCCAATGGACCAAGGTTGCTCCTCGATTTATACCTGCGGCAAATAGTGGTTTGTCTCCTGGACCACAGTATTTTATGTCTCAACGTTATTCCGATTCGGATGATTTAAATTGCACTTGAAACAACTATCGAGTAATAATCCTTTATACCTGGCTTGTTTAACAGTGCCATAGAAATAAATTCTTGCATGAACAAGAAAAAGTTGATTGACCTAATTGCATTATTTCAAAGGCGATTTCATATTTTTCAAACTTCCCATGTTATAACGTAGGTATTCAAAACCATTAAGGACTAAGATTATGTATGCATTTGTAGCCACACTATGTCATTTTCCGCAATTTATAGCCATAAATATAGTATAAAGAAGTGGTAGGACTACACGCGATGCGTAGCTGCGGGCGCGCGCTATGCCCATAAATATGAGGAGTGCGAGCTGTCAACAAGTAGCTAACGAGGCACGCGAGCCCCGGGCTGCGAGGTGCCACCATGTTCTATAGTTTCTATACCACCTAGTGCAAAGAGGCAATATGTACCTATAGTATTGTATTTGTTTTAATAAAATCTTTGTGCCAAGTTTCTTGCGGCGAATTCTTCTTGGCGATTATGGTCATGTAAAAGAGGCCTTTTGATTCAACGTGAAGAGAGGAAGTCTAACCGTTCCCGAATTAATATACTTTTCTCAAACATGCTATGAAATATTGATGTTATGTTCCTTATAATAGGCCGCGAAGTGTCTATTAGTTATTTCTTGCATTTTTTTTTTAATTAATTTCGTTTCATGTTTGAGAAAAGCACCATACATAACCTCGCTCGGCGGGAAATGGAGTTGCCAGCCTCATAAACTATCAAACAAAAATGGTTACATACTTTCTTAAGTTACGCACACTTGCGCACTACACTAGGTGCTGTCGGAAAGGAGCCAAGTCTTGCACCATTACTTGTATTATTGTCCAGTGGTTCCGTAGCACCCATGCCGCTGATGAATACTACTTTAAGCTCCGAACGCACAGACTAAGAGGCGTGGCAGTGCAGTCGCGGTGACGGTTGTAATATTTTAACTTGTATGAACGAGTTCGTGGTACGGTACAGCAGAACCGACACCAACAATCAACACTCACCAACCAACAATAACCAAACATCAACGAAATGGATGGATATAACCCAGTATTCACATGGAATCGAAAAGTATTAAGAATAAAAGTGTTTAAGTTTCCGAAATCTCAACAGCTAAGTTTAGATTTGAACAAGAAACGGTTTACGAGATAGTTTGTGGAAGTGTAACAAAAACATAACGAAGTTAACGCACGTTAAAACAATGTAAAATAGAAAAAAAAACTAGAATGCAGTAGGTACCAAAAAAAACGCTGCTACAATATCAATTTGCCTAATTAAATGTTTTGAACTGAAGTACCTAACGCCAACAAAAAGTGTGCATGGTTACCACAGGAGGACGTATCGTACCTCACGACCCCTTCTAACTTCTGAGCACCTGTGTGAGCAAACAAACAAATAACAAGCGACGAACGTTCAGCTATTTGTTTTGTTTAGGATATGCCCTTTGCAGGGACTAAATGTTGGAGCCATTCGATGTGTACAGACAACGTAAAATTTATCGGAGCGATTAAGGTGCTGAAAAGTCGATAGCCGTCGTGGCCTAGTGGTTTGACCAATGGTGTTGTGTCTTAGAATTATTGACTAAGGGGCTGTTTCACCACCCATTGATTAATTCAATGGCGTGTGTGAAGTTGCCAATATCCACTGGGACCGCGTGGGAGCTACGGCCCAAGCCCTCTCATTCTGAGAGGAGGTTTGTGCCCTGTAGTGGGACGTATATAGGCTGGGAAAAACGTTCTGAATAGTGCCAGAATATTCTCAAATACATAGACCATTTCACATTGACATTACATTGTTTTAAGGTGTCACTGAAGCACGTCTTTATAACGCAGATGTTTATTCCCTATTCCGTGGGAATTTAGAAAATTCCATCTTAGCGGGTGCCTACCTACGTCAGAGAGATATAGCATAGCCCCTCTGGCCACGTAGTCCTACTTTGTCCTACCGATCGGCCCTCTATCTGTGTGCCAAAGAGCTGTTTGTTGATAAATCAGTCAGTCAGTAATGGTTGCCTTTTACATACAGATTCACGTATTTTCCTACTAAAATTGTGTGAGCGTTAAGGGCCTACCGAGCTTTTCGCGCTAGTCGATTTTGGGTGGGCGATTTCGGGCGTGGGGGAGGCACGATGGCTCAAGATAGGTTGTTTGCACTGCACGTGTTTTTGGGTATTATCATCTTAATACTAAAACAAATACATATTTTAAAAATGTAGCAACGTAGGCGTAGTCCTAGAAAACATCTTGTTTTATTAACATTCAAAAAGTCATGACCTGCCGTGCAGTATTAGCGTCGTACTACGAATTTATTTTGTTTTTTAGAGACGACTTTGGATATTTTTTCTATCGAGCAAACTATAAGTAATCGTGTTTCGATAAAAACTTGTTATTAGAGTGAATCCTCAAATATCTTACACATTAATTTCAAGACTACAGCTTTACTTGTAATGATACAGCACGAGATTAAATGAATGCGCCAAAAACACGGCAGGCCCTTAACATATCCTACGCAGCCTGCCTCGATGTCATCCTCCGAAAGTTGTTGAAAGAATCCTGAAGTTTTCGGGCGGGTATAAATAAACAATGAAATTTTACGAGTTATTCGTACGGTATGATGTGCTATGAATAAGGTATTTGACATTGCGAATTCATTGATCGTTTGAGATTATTGCCAATCTGTTTTTGGAAGACAAAACTTGGAATACGGTTGGGGAGAGTCATTTACAGGTAGTGCAATTGTTCATGTTTACTCTTTTAATGTCCAGGCTATTCGGCTAGGCAAAGGGGGCGGTTATACTCCTCGGTTTTCTGTATAACCTGCCGCAACGCATGTATAATGGTTTACGGTGTTAAAGCCTTTTCGGAATCCGGCTTTTTCGGGAGGCTGGAAGTCGTCTAACCTGCGCGCGAGACGATTTGTTTTATTTTAATTTAATTATTTATTTTTAAAGTGAATATATAACTAAATATTCTGTAAATATTTCAAGCGTCTACCTGTTTTCGCTATCACGGTTCATGAGATACAGCCTGTGACAGACGGACAGCGAAGTCTCAGTAATAGGGTCCCTTTGGGTACGGAACCCTAAAAATAGCCTACAATTTATTCTCAGATCTACTGAATAAGAACAAAAAATTTCACAAAAATCGGTCAAGCCGTTTCGGAGGAGTTCGATAGCAAACACTGTGACACGAGATGGTCAAACGAACTTTTTGAAGCGAAATTCGATCAATATTATAACAGACATTTCCATTCCAAGATATTATTATAAGTAGGAAGTAGGATATTGCCTAGATTGTGGTTGGCAAATACCACTCGCAACAACATTACCCTCCTTTCTACTCCGCCGTAATAAAATCGACGTTAAAATAAACGATTGGGAAGATTTATTGCTTCCTTAAAAGTTGGGAACTCGCGGTAAACAGCCAAGTGAGAGTCCCCACAACATTAAACTTCTGCCAACTCTCAAACTGTGTAGACCTACAACGAAATTCGAAGTTCATATCGGGTTGTCCCTTTCAATCTTCTGTTCAATGCTATTAGCGTAAATGAAACGGTAGGAATGATACGATGTTCGTAAATCGTATTTCGTAGTCCTAAGACAGGGCGCAGGGACGCCGCGGTAAAAGACTCTTAAAATAAGCGAAAAGGTCTCTTTGGGTAACTCTTGAGATCTCTAACCAGCTTAATAAACCCGCCAAGTGCAAGTCGGAGCCACGCCCTGAGTGTAAAAATCAAATATGTACAGTTGACTAATAAATATAAATTAAAAAATTTAAATTCGCAACTCAATTGGGAATGTCTAAAAAAAATTACCAGTGGTTTTTATATTTTTTTTGTATAGAAAAGTCAATTATAAGGAACTAATTTCAATATTTTGTCATTTAGTTCTCTACTTTTTTCAAAATTAATTATTGAAACTATTTTAGTTGATGACGTCAGATTATAATTGAGGGCTCCCACAATGCCAAATTTCTAAATCTATCTAAATGCGTACGATAAGGCAACCCCTTTAATTATTTTTTGCGTAGTGGTACACTATACACTGTGTCACTTTACTGGCACTGTCAAAGTGCTAGATGTCAGACAGCGGGTCCAAATCAAACTCCGTAGATAATCCACGCGTAAATTGTAAAGAATTCTAACCACATAGAATAAAGTACGACTTGAACCGGTCACGCAATTTACACCAATGTCAAATGAAGGTCATTGCTTATTTGTTATATAATAAATTCATTACATAATATTAAAATTAAATAACTACAGAAAACGAGTTAAAAAGCATTTATCTCGAAATGATTTTCGATTTACTATACATTGCAAAAAAATAGACATCCCCAATTAGGTCACATATACGTAGCATATACGTTTAAAAATAAAGCGTTTATGTATGCGTGTAGATCCTTTCCGCAGCTCACAAAAGACCTGAAAAATTTGAAACGGGTAAACCAAGTTTGATGAAACATGTCTGTCTAAGGTAAGGACCATCGCTAAGAACCTGCTTTCAAATAAAAAAACCGCATCAAAATCGGTTCATCCGTTTAAGAGCTCTGATGCCACAGACAGACACACAGACAGACAGATAAACACACACACACACATAGCGGTCAAACTTATAACACCCCTCTTTTTGTGCCGGGGGTTAAAATCTAATTAGGTAGTCCTGAGTGTCCTGAGCCACGCGCAGTGACGCCGTGGTAAAAGACTCTTGAAATAAGCGAAAGGGTGTGCCATTCTGTAGGCCGGGGCAGCACTGGTAAGGCGACCGGCGACTAAATCAAACATAGTTCGAGCACGCGGCGGACACGACGTACAAAAACGCGTTCTTGAATCTACATAAGCACGACGACGTCTGTATAGGTAACGCCACCAGAGTTGAGGCCACGCACACAACCACATCTCATGTAATGACAGCGGGATTTTGACGTTGTGTTAACGTTTAACGACAACACAACGTCAAAATCCCGCTGTCATTACATGAGATGTGGTTGTGTGCGTGGCCTCAACTCTGGTGGCGTTACCTATACACGCGTACGCCTACATACATCGCGCGCGCACTCTTCTGGATTCCGGCGGGGTCCGGCAATCTGCGCCTTGAGGGGTGCGGTAACTCTAATCGGTGCGGGGTGGAGCGTGTCCATTCTGTACATTAGTACTATTATATATTCTGTGGTTCGAGTTATGTTTGATTTAGTCGCCGTCGCGTCGCGTCGCCGGTCGCCTTACCAGTGCGGCCCCGGCCAGTGTTGTCCATTTCATTCTACTGTCTCTTGTCATGTGTCCTACCCTTCATCATTACTATCTATTTATTTAGATTTACATATATCTTGTCTAGCTACAAGCAAGCGACAAAATTAAATGTTCAAAAGTAGGGATGCGTGAATCGCGGTACATCTCGTTTCGTAAACAATACTGGGTCCCCTGTTTGCACAGCTAATTGAATTCGTTGTAACTGCTTAAATGATGTTTAAAGTGCCCATTGTCAATCTTTTTAAGCTGTCCCTTGATTGGACGGGGAAATTAATTGAAAATTAAAAAGCCCGAGTATTGGAGGGACTGCTGAAATATGATTAAAAATGGGAACTGTATGCAGGTGCTTAAGTTTACTAGATTTTACAGCGTCCTTAACTGCGTGGAATTCTTTGAAATTATTAAAAGTAAAGTAGCACTCAGTCAGATACATTATTCAACATGCTACGAATGTGATAATATATTTAATGTGAAGGTGTGAATGGGATTTATTTTAAGTAACAATGCGAGTGTTGTACTGAACCATTGCATCATTATAATAATAAATAATAATAAATAGAAGTATTAATATAAGTCGTCATACTATTAGTAGTTCTAGTTGCAAAATATGGCCTAGGCGTATAGATAAAGAAGTATAAACCGTTTATGGTTTATGGAGTAATTTAAAGAATTGTCAAGAAAAAACAATCAATCCATGTTTTCTTTAAAGCAACGCAATTGAAAAAAAACATTTGAAATTTACCATGAGCCGGTGAAGGAAAACGTCGTGAGGAATCCTGCATACACCTGCGAAGAAATTCAATGGCGTATGTGAAGTTCCCAATCCGCACTGGGCCCGCTTGTGAAGTACGGCCCAACCCCTTTCATTGTAATGATGATGATGATGTATTGAAAAAAAAACCACACAGACATGCGCACGTTCGCACACACGCAAAACATAGCTTCAAACCCACGGAAAACCAGCACTTTGCTATTCCATGTTCAAACAATTTCAAGCTCAGCAGCACAAGGGACACTGACAAAACAAATTGCATTCTCCATGTCACCTTTCTGTCAAATAAACGTAAATCACAACACATCAATTAGACTGTAATATTAAAAAAAAACATTTCCCGCCCAAAAGCCTCTGAAATATGGCGACTCAAACAAAGGGAAACGTATTTTTTGGAGGGAAGCGAATTCGCGTTATAATTTTTCACGAGGGACCTTCACAGGGTTCGCTAGATTAGGGACGGGCACGCCCTCTGGTTTAGACTTTAGGAACCTCTGAGGCTCATATGATTAGACACAGATAAAGAAATGTCGCAAAGGGGTTTCCTTCCACGCATCCTTTTTCCAATTTTTCTTTTCCACTTTATTCAATCTGTTAGAGTTACAGTATTATTAACCCTCTCGTATGGTTAAGACACGGATCCGTGCCCAATTTGCCATTTTTTCCATTTTTTTTAATCTGCATAATCTACTATATAAAAATGAGTCGGGTTTTCCTTCCTGACGCTATAACTCCAGAACGCACGAACCGATTTCCACGGTTTTGCATTCGTTGGAAAGGTCTCGGGCTCCGTGAGGTTTATAGCAAAGAAAATTCATGAAAAATTTCAACAGAAAAGCGGGAAAATCTTTTTTCACATACAGCGCCATCTCTGATACATAGCATGTACTACAAACCAATACTATTCTCCGCGGACGGAGTCGCGGGCAACAGCTAGTTGGATATAAAACAGTTGAGACTAGAATGAATGATTTTTTTCACTTAAAATAAAAATAATTCTTAAAGGGGTCATTAAATATGAAAATCAGGAAATAAAATTCCCGAAGTTAGATAGTGAGTAGTCTATCTTTTTGACTAGGTAAGTAGTTAATTTATACACAAGAAAGATGAATTCAAAACTTATAAACTAGACTGCACAGAGCTTCGCCCGCCTCATATGAAGCTGCTATATAGATACGCTATATGTATAGAACTCAGTGGTGTGGGACACTAACTAGCTCAAAAAAGTATATGTAGAACGGAAAGCTTTTAAACGGTATCCTGGCTCCAGCACTAGCTTATTGGCCTAGAAATAAGTTAGCTTTGTATACACGAAGATAGACGCACTAGCTTGCTTGCTCACTAGCACTGCTTGCTATACTGGCTTGAAGAACTAGCCTTGTGTATTCTGGCCATTAACCTTTTCAACGCCAACGACACATATAGGTGTCACAAAGTACAGAGTCAAAGTGATCTTGACACAATGACATAAGATTCAAAGCAGGTTTACGTTTTGTCGAGGCGTGGCGTTGAAAAGGTTAATGATAAATTGATATAGGTAACGCCACGAGAGAGCTGAGGCGAATGATGACACACACAGCTACATAAAGTACTGATTGCAAAAAAAAGTAGTCAATGAATCAGTGGCGAAGCGTGAAATTTTTTTCAGGTAAAGCCGTAGCGAAAACCAGTGGCGGCGCAGGACCTAAATTTGGTGTGGGCAAGACAAGACACATTTTGTGAGGCCCTGTGATGGCGCGTCACACATTAGATTACGGATGTAATGAGCAAAAAACGGGAAACTTTCGAGGCGCGAGGACCCTCAGACCGCGAGGCCGAGGACGGTGGCCCACGTCGCCTTTACCCAGCGCCGCCTCTGGCGAAAACTATTAACCTTTATCTTACCCTTTTTATTTATTCTCTTCTTGAAAATTAGGACATAACTTCTAAAATCGTCACTCAACAAATTCGCATCCACAATCAGTTTTAATTAAAGGAGCCTTTTCTACTTTTATTAAGCCTAGTAAATACAAAATAATTTATCTAGCGAGTCCGACCGAAGATAAAATATAAATTAAACTACGAAATTTCACTGGTTTCGAGCATCAACACTAATCTGACTATGTATTTTTTTATTAAATTAAAACAATATATGTACTACTAATAACAAACAATAATAATACTTCACAACAAGAAACGAAATATGAAGTTTTTTTTTTTTATGTTAGAAAGGCCAGACAAACGAACTAGTGGGTCACCTGATGTTAAATGATCACCACTGTCCATAGACACCTGCAGCGCTTTACGCGATGCCAGTGCGTTGTCGGCCCTTAAGGAGAGGGAATTGGGGAAGGGGGAAAGGGAGGGGGAGAGGGAAGGGGTGAGGTATTGGGCCCCCGGCACTCTCACTGACCGTACGAAACGCAAGCAGGATTACTGCTGCTTCACGCCGGTGTTCTGTGAGAGGGTGGTACTGCCCCGGACGAGCCGGCCCATTCGTGATGCAGCGGCTAGCTACAACATGGCTCTACCACTACTAAAAAAAAAGTTTGTAATCAATGACAAATCAATCGTAATGTTGCCATTACAATTATTTCCAATAAGTGACGGTGTTATTTTATAAAATTCTAATCTAATATCAGGCCTCATGCATGCCATGTACTTACGCGCGATATTTACCTACCGCGGGGACGATCGCCTGCGATCGAAATTCCAGTAGGTTGTCACAAGCGCGCGCCGACGCACGTTCATTCGTGTTCCACGGAAAAAATATGCCGCCTGAACTTTTATAAGTGAATGGTGAAACAGGGGGCAAATTTTAATATGACTATGCTAGAATTAATAGCTAATATAACAATTTGGAAGTTCGTATCGTGCTGTCCCTCTTACTCTTCTATAAAAAGCTATAAGCGTGAGCGGGATGGCACGATGCGAAGTTCGAAAGTTAACCTTCGTATTTAGTATAACGCTAGGGTACTATGAGCATGGCAATGTGTTCTACGCATTACAATAAATATCCTTTTTTGTTAGGATTCCAGAGCTAAAATGGCAAAAACGGAACCCTTATAGTTTCGCCATGACCGTCTGTCTCTTTGTCCGTCCGTGGCTTAGCTTAAAGAATATTAGTGCTAGAAAGTTTGCATGGATATAATATATAGCAATTATCCCGACAAAATGGTAAAACAACATGTAGAAAAAAAATTTTTAATCCAAACTGCCAGCCCTTGTCACTGTCGGCACGCACACATTCTTAAGGAGACGGAGTAGTATAATCTGTGGCTACAATCGCGGTAAGTACCAAGATTTTGTACGGGATGCAGTATCTGTTACGAAGTAACTATTAAGTAATCTGTGCTAATATTAATTTCGCCAGTTTAGAAACCTTAATAATAAAAGCAGATAAAATATAATTGTTTTTCTTTTACACTAAATCATCGATATTTTACGTTCCATTTCGCTGCAGTAATTTTGTATAAGTAGGCGATCGTAGCGCCAAAAATGTTCCAAGAAGCCGCTCACGGCTCGCGGCTCGCGGCTTCGGCAGGCAAAGTGAAAGTGAGCCTTACGCACAACACACAAAGTCTTTTTTTAAATGTAATAAGCCGCTTAATCCCGGGTTATCTAAGTAGCATAAACACACGATGTTTCCTGGAGTGGTGTGGGTGTTTGTCAATGAATTATTTAAATGTCTGAGTGCACAATTTCTAATATTTCCGACCGGCATTTACTATTAGAGATCGTGAATGAATCGTTTTTGTGAGAGTATTACGTTGCGTTTTGATTCTGCATCGTGTTGAAAAAAAGTTAAGTTTATTAGGGAAGAGTATGCCTGTATTACAAACAACGGGTTATTAATAGAAGCGTTTGATTACTTCAAAATTTTAGGCAACCCGGAAGGAATCGGGTTGTTAGCACCCTTCGCCACTGCAATGAATGAAATGAGTGAGTGAATGAAAATGTGAATTATATGATCTTATGGTGAAATACGACGCAATACTATGCATATTATAATTTTTCTTTTATCATTGTACGGATGTAGCTACCTTTTAAAAGCGCTGCCACTAGGTATGAGTAAGCAGTGCTATATAAGATGCAAGGTAGCGTTAATGAAGTTTATTATAGATGTAGATGATAATGTGAGATCTAAGCTGGGATGCCTCGTGTGCAAGTGAAGTAGCCGGCTGTCTTACTCTCCGCACCGGAACACAGCAGTGAGATGAAGTGAAGCACTGCCGCTTTGCGGCGGGATTGGCGAGTAAGATGGTAGTAGCAATCCGGGCGGACCCGGCACAAGGTCCTACCACCTGCGATAAGATGATGAAATGTGAAAAGATGAAGGATGTACCAGCTTAATGGTTATAAAAGATGATCGATGTAAAATGAAGGTAGGTAGAAAGAATGAAAGAAGGGCTCAGGTTCCACACGCGTAAACAGGGTTATTTGCAATTCACTAGCATCCTTTTAACCCTAAACTCCTACCACTTAAAAACAAATCTTTTTTGTTTTGCGACTTTTGTCATAACTTTATATTTTTGGTGTAATAACGTTTTGAAAATTTGAGATTACCTGTATTTTTACGATACTCTGTGCCGTGTATGGAAAAAAATGTACTCCATTTTAAAAAGTCGTATAACAAAAAACATTTGTTTAAGTGGTAGGAGTTTAGGGTTAAAAGGATGCTAGTGAATTACAAATAACCCTGTATAAGAAGTGCTATCGCCCTTATATGCTCAAACTATGGGGGAAAAAGAAAGGAATTGATAGGTAAGCTCACGGCACCCCCGCGGTCGCCTAATGACGTAGCTTGCGCGGCGCGGGCGCCGACAATCATTTTGAAACTGATTAGAAATATTCGCAACAAAAAATTGGTATCTTATAAATAGCGAAAAATATGCTTATCTGACAGTGGCGAAGGGTGCTAACAACCCGATTCCTTCCGGGTTGCCTAAAATTTTGAAGTAATCAAACGCTTCTATTAATAACCCGTTGTTTGTAATACAGGCATACTCTTCCCTAATAAACTTAACTTTTTTTCAACACGATGCAGAATCAAAACGCAACGTAATACTCTCACAAAAACGATTCATTCACGATCTCTAATAGTAAATGCCGGTCGGAAATATTAGAAATTGTGCACTCAGACGTTTAAATAATTCATTGACAAACACCCACACCACTCCAGGAAACATCGTGTGTTTATGCTACTTAGATAACCCGGGATTAAGCGGCTTATTACATTTAAAAAAAGACTTTGTGTGTTGTGCGTAAGGCTCACTTTCACTTTGCCTGCCGAAGCCGCGAGCCGCGAGCCGTGAGCGGCTTCTTGGAACATTTTTGGCGCTACGATCGCCTACTTATACAAAATTACTGCAGCGAAATGGAACGTAAAATATCGATGATTTAGTGTAAAACAAAAACAATTATATTTTATCTGCTTTTATTATTAAGGTTTATAAACTGGCGAAATTAATATTAGATTAGAATTTTATAAAATAACACCGTCACTTATTGGAAATAATTGTAATGGCAACATTACGATTGATTTGTCATTGATTACAAACTTCATATTTCGTTTCTTGTTGTGAAGTATTATTATTGTTTGTTATTAGTAGTACATATATTGTTTTAATTTAATAAAAAAATACATAGTCAGATTAGTGTTGATGCTCGAAACCAGTGAAATTTCGTAATATCGGATTGTGCAAACTTATAGTGTCAAGTGGTCAGTTTAATTTATATTTTATCTTCGGTCGGACTCGCTAGATAAATTATTTTGTATTTACTAGGCTTAATAAAAGTAGAAAAGGCTCCTTTAATTAAAACTGATTGTGGATGCGAATTTGTTGAGTGACGATTTTAGAAGTTATGTCCTAATTTTCAAGAAGAGAATAAATAAAAAGGGTAAGATAAAGGTTAATAGTTTTCGCCAGAGGCGGCGCTGGGTAAAGGCGACGTGGGCCACCGTCCTCGGCCTCGCGGTCTGAGGGTCCTCGCGCCTCGAAAGTTTCCCGTTTTTTGCTCATTACATCCGTAATCTAATGTGTGACGCGCCATCACAGGGCCTCACAAAATGTGTCTTGTCTTGCCCACACCAAATTTAGGTCCTGCGCCGCCACTGGTTTTCGCTACGGCTTTACCTGAAAAAAATTTCACGCTTCGCCACTGTTATCTGATTTAAATAAAATAGATAAAAATATTTTATTCTCTGTTTTGTTTGAACTAGATGTATTTTCCTAAATAATTCTTAACGAAATAGGTCGAAGAAATTTTTAGTCAATCTTTTAATTCACTGTTGAGTCTGTTGAACTTGCTATCGGTACGAATAAATGTCAAAATCCCGCTGTCATTACATGACGTGTTGTTGTGTGCGTGACCACAACTCAGGTGGCGTTGCCTATATTAAAAGATGTCAAAAAAATAAAATAAGAAAAAATTACAAGACGATTATTGCACACATGTTTGTTACGATCAGTTGTCGTTTTTTTTACCGACAAGTACTTACTTAAGACACATAAATAACACTGTCCCAGTGATTTGTGTGAAAATCCGAAAACTCATAACAATGTTCCTCCGAATGTATTGTTACAATTCATAACTCAAAACTTTTACGATTAACGTATCTCGCCCGAACAGTCCCACGAGACGAGAGCCCAAGTTCGTTTCTTTAATAGTCATTAAGTCTCCGATCGGTGTCTTGGGCATTCGAATGGTCGCTATGTCGGGAAAAGTAGATTTCTTTACGTCCGTTGTAATAATAAAATTGTTTATTTTAGGGATTCGAGTTAAATCGGAAATGAGCTGGACTCGTTCTGTCTGGTAAGACATTGCGGATGTTTTCGTGAAGCTTTTGAGAACTTAATTAAAATGCAACATAAATGATTTCGCGTGTCTTTCACTATTTAAAATCTATGTATATTTTTTCTGTAACTTCTATTGCTAACAAAATTACCGTAAGCTCCCGAGTTTTTGTTATCAATCACCACTTCAATACTTTCTGACGGTGCCCCAGCATGCCCCAAGCAAGATGTCTCTTCCGATATGTCGGGGCCTAAGCCAGACAATACTTATGTATAATACTGTATCCGTTTTCAAACTTTTAAACGTTAATTTTTTAACTGCAACTTTTTAAAAGTAGAACAATACATAACCAGCGTGAGCGAAAACGTGAATGGCTTTGTACTTTATATTGACGTAGATGGACGTATGAATGAATGAACACGTTCGTTCATTCACTCATTCAATTGTTCTAGCTAGGGCTTCTCGGCTTCAATTCCAATTACCGACGGTGTTGTTTAGATGTATTCTAGCTTGCCAATTTAAACTATGTAGATGGAAGCGTTTGAGACGAAATGTGATCCCACTTTTATTCGAAGAGTATTTTCGTTTTGAATTTTTTTAATAAGCTAAGCGTATGTAAAGTTAACGTACCAATGCTCGACATCTCAACGCCAAGTAGATGGCACTCGTCTTTCACCTCTCTTACTATGACATAAGATTGAAGGTGAACCAATCAATGGTCAGTGTCGAACACAGGGGCATTTACCATAAGTGTCGAGTTTTTTACGCTACTATAGAGCACGCATTAATCATCATCATTTCTGCTTTTTTCGCAGCTGTAGAAATTAGCTCATTTCTGCTAGCGGTTGAAAACCTTGTCATCATCATCATTTCAGCCGAAAGACGTCCATTGCTGAACATAGGCCTCTCCCAAGGCTCGCCAAATACATCGGTCCCGCGGGTATGTATTACAATACCGAAGTACGAAATACCGAATGTATTAAAACATCGAATGGGTCAAAAGACCGACACGATTTTTTTCTGAAACCGTTAACTTTTTCAGATTGTTATAAAACAAACCTAACCTAACCTAAGGGTTCTGTATGATGCCGTTTTAATAAATTCTGAAAAGTTTACGGTTTCAGAAAAATATCGTGTCGGTCTTTTGACCCATTCGATGTTTTAATACATTCGGTTTTTCGTACTTCGGTATTGTAATACATACCCGGTCCCGCGCCCTCCGCATCCATCGCGATCCCGCAACCTTAACCAGGTCGTCGGTCTTGTTGGAGGCCTACCTACACTGCGTCTTCCGGTCCGTGGACGGCACTCGAGAACCTTTTTGCCCCATCGGCCATCAGTTCTACGAGCGATGTGCCCTGCCCACTGCCACTTGAGCCTGGCGATTCTTCGAGCTATGTCGGTGACTTTAGTTCTTGCGCGGATTTCATCATTTCTAATGCATCCTGCAGAGAAACTCCGAGCATAGCCCTCTCCATTGTTTGTCCTCTGAGTGACTTTGAGCTTCCTTATGAGGCCCATCGTTAGCGGCCACGTCTCAGTACCATAAGTCATCACTGGCAACACACACACTGGTCAAAGACTTTTAACTTGAGACATTGCGGTTTATTGGATGACAGGATATTGCGGAGCTTCCCGAACGCTGCCCAGTCGAGCCGGAAACCTTGTAGATTTACCCAAATAAGAAACCGTTCTACTTTATTTATTTCTCAAACTATTTGCGTTGATTACCGACCGTATAAAATTACGATTAGATTAGGGTTGCCAACTCTCATCTGCATCATTGATGCCGGTTTTCCGGAAAGAGGAGCGTCTTGCCAACCTTACAGTTTGAACTGAAGGCTAGATGTGGCAACACAAAATTAATTCGGATTGTTTTATCAGATAATTGGGATTATAACATATAGTCAGTAATCGGAATCACGACGCTTTATTATCACACTGAAAATCGAAATACCGAAAGAACGTAATGGCAAGCCGATATACCTACCCAAACTTGAAATTAATATTTTCCAATGACCTAAAGTTCATAATATATTTTTCACTTCTCATGTTCTTAAAATGTTACTTTAGTCTCTGCATATCGGGACTAAAGCTCTTTTTTGATCTCTAGATCTCTAGGGATTAAAGTAATTTTTTTTTAATTTACTTTGGAAACCCCTAAACTGCCAATCACGGTGTTTGTGGATGGAGGATTATTGCCATTTTCAGTGAATTTTAAAGCTTTCCACAGACCGCAGCGCGCTGCGGACGCTCCGAAGCGCTCCGTAGCGCTCTGTAGCGCCCTGCGCTTCGGTCTGTGGAAGCCTTTAGTGCGTGGAAATACCTAACCTCAAAATGACAACTGTATAAAAATATTTTAAAAAATAATAATTTCGTGAAACACCATGAATAATTACGAATATTAATCTATTTAATTATATTAAAGATGAATTCATTTTACTATGCATACTTAGTCCAATTAGCTATGAAATAATTTTCAAGTTTGAATCTGTTGGCTAAATATGCAAACATTTAAAGCATCGCTCAACAAAAAAAAAACCGCGGAACAAATTTAAATTGCTATTTGAATTCTGAACAGACGTCCATTGCTCGTATTGAGCGTACGTTTTATAAAAGTAATATTGTAGATTAGTATACCTAAAACATCGTTTTTTTCCTCGCATTCAAAGTGAAAAGTAGAGTGTTTAACGCGAGACTAAACTGCCATAATGACACGCGAATTATAGCCACCCTCGCTCTGCTCGGGTGGCTAAATATCTTGTGTCATTATGGCTTGTTTTAGTCCCTTGTTGAACAATCTACTATTAGTTATTGTGTTTGTAGTTCCCAATCCACGCTAGGCCCGCGTGGGAACTACGGCCCAATCCCTCTAATTCTAGAGGCCTGTGCCCTGCAGTGGGATGTTTAAGTATAGGCTGGAATGATGATAATGATGAAGCTTCGATATTCTAGATGTATACTTACTATTCATTTAAGGCGAGGTACCTCTAAGAAACGTAATTTTTAATTTCATTTTATTTAGAAACGGTAATGATTAAACACGTGAAAAAAATATATGTTGCTTTTGAGACCTTTCTGTAAGTACGTCGGGCACTCGTTACATAATTGGACAAACTTCGCTCGATAGAAAAAAAATCCAAACATACCCCTATTTTGTACCTTTAAACTCATTTCATTTCAATATTATACTACTTGATGTATTGAAAATCACATCAAAATAAACGTCTGTAATGATGTAATGTCCGTCGGGTTTAATTTTGTTAATTTTGTAAAATATATAATTTTTAAGCCAATATTACAGCACGATTAAGCACGATTTACTGGCGCCCCGCTGCCAGCCCGCCGCTCAGTCCCGAGCGGAACGTGTTGGAGGTCGGACGCTTGCCAATTTTTGAAGCGCTCCACATTAAGGTGGAACGGCACGCTCTAGGCGCGAAATTCAAATTTTTTACAGGTTTTAATTTATTTTGGGTAAACGGTGTAACTGTTTAACTTCGTATGGTACTTGCGGTTGTAAAATAGTGTTCTTTATATTATTGTGTAAAGCTTTTTAAGAATAAAACTGTTAGCTTGATATAAAAGTTGTCAAACATAGAAATTCGGGCTTTCAACGTTTTGACAACTTGTATTTCAAGCTAATAGCTTTATTCTTAAAAAACTTTACACAATAATATAAAGAACACTGTTTTACAGGCGCAATTACTATATGAAGTTAAACAGTTACACCGTTTGCCCACAATAAATTAAAAACATTAAAAAGTTTGAATTTCGCGCCTAGAGCGTGCGCTTCCACCTTAAGACTAAATAGGTATCCTTGATGTGGGTAGTAGTATCATCATTTATTTCTGTTATTTACCACTACTCGTATTCAATGTAACCGCCACACACAAAAAGAAACACCCATCCACGCAACTATACACAGTACACAGTGTACAAAGAAAAACAGTACGGGCACAGAGTAAAAATGTAACCGGTTATTCAACTTCATACTAGAGCGCCCGAATCGACGCACGCACACAGCCAAGTGTATTACACGGCCGCTAAGTAATCTTCGGAATACAAAACAATGCTGCAGTCCCACGCGGTGCACCGTCTATGACGCTTGGCTGTGTGCGTGCGTCGATTCGGGCTCTATAGTATGAAGTTGAATAACTGGTTACATTTTTGCTCTGTGGTACAGGTCTATCAAATTTTTTACAAGTGCCTGTAATATAAATTCGCAATTATTGACAAAATTGCCACAGTACAAAGTTTACTAATGTTACCGCTGCAATCGCCGAAATGATAATTCTTATTATTTCAGCATGAAGGTGACAAAGATGACTGTTTCACACATCTAAATATACACGATGATTTTTAATCGGTGATCAGGAGTTGAAAAATCGTGATCCCTAGACAAAATGGAATTTAATAGATGAGATCTTAAAGCAATGAGGTCTCTGGTTAATTAATAAATAAAAAAAAATGTTAAAAAAATTAAAATAAAAATAAAAAACCATTTATTGCCCACAAAAAAAGAAGAATAAGAAAAAATACACAAAATTGTGGCAAAAGGCTCAGGCTCAGCATGTGCGGTGAGGATTACTCATCACCGCGCTGGTTTTCAGCCTGCGCCCTTATAGCGTGCTGACATTGCAAAAACAACAGGCGGGTAGGACTATAAAAAAAAAAAAAAAACGTACAGCGGTATAGTCAACCAAGAAATCCCTTCACCATCCAAGGTTCAATGACAGTTGCATGGCTCAAAACATCAAAAGCTATTTCACTCACACACAAGTCAGTGCGACAACCAGGTCCTATACTACGAAGCGCGAAACCCGAAACCCCGTTTCATGCCGTTCCGCTCACGCTCATGGTATTTATTACGAGAGTGAGAGGGACCGCACGATCCGAACCTCGAACTTCGAATTTCGCAGTAACCCCCCAGTCCTATTGCTTTCATTCTGATGTAGGAACTGTCATTAAAAACGGTAAAACAAGTACCCGGTCGACCACACCTAATAAGACAAAAGAAAAAACAAGAATAGGTAAACATTTTCAATACAAGCTTACAACTTATCCACTTACATTATTCCAATTTAGATTAAGTAAATTAAATTAAATTACATAAATGCAATAACAATTATGTAAGGCGTCATGGACACTAGACATCAAAAATGCAACAAACAACTGTCAATGACAAAGTGACGTTCCATTCCTGTCATCACTTTTAACCCCTGACACAACAGCCTGTCTGTCTGTGTGTCCGTCTGTGTCATCATAGCTCTTAAACGGGTGGACCGACTTGGATGCGGTTTTTAAAAATAGAAAGCCGGTTTCTTGGCGATGGTTCTTAGACATGTTTCATCAAAATCGGTCAAGCCGTTCCAAATTTATCAGCTCTTTTGTTAGCTGCGGAAGGGATCTCAGACGCATAACAGGCATTAACTTAATGTTCAAACATACGAGTGACACAATTGCGTTGGGGGCTTTTAAAAATTTCAATTTATAGTTATAACCTCATTTAACCTTACACTCTAATTACGGTCCCGCAGGGATGGCCGGACGAATTGTGTTGCTAAGCATAAAGTGCACCTTCTACAATTTGTTTTTTTAAAATAACTCTTCGCAATCTATCTCTGAAGGTTGGTACTGACATGTCAGAATGAAGAGGAGGCGGCAGGTCATTCCAGATCTTGGATGCACTAAAACGGAAACTGCCCCGAAATCCCTTGGACTTATGTTTTGGAAGAATCACTTTCCTGACATGCATGCTTCTTACGCCGCGATCACGGTCTGCCCCTCCCTTGGGCCACATAAACTTCTCAAACAGATAACTCGGTCTTTGTGACTGCATTATTTTGTGTACCTGGACGGCTAAATGCAGCTCTCTCCGCGCCGCCATCTTTAGCGTTTCCTTTCCATTCAAATAAGGGGTAATGTGCGCTCGCCTGGGTATGTTATAGCAAAACCTGGCACATGCATTTTGCACACGTTGTATCGCCTTCGCGGTTTTCGAAAAAATCCTAGGTCCATAAACAGTGTCGCAGTAATTAAAATGCGAGAGGACCAAAGTCTCAACAAGCAGCTGACGCACTTTTTCGGATAAGAATTCCCGTATGCCATAAAGTGTTTTAAGTCTATAAAATGCATTTCTAATTTTTCCACTTATATGTTCAGTAAACCGTAGCTCACTATCCATAATAAGACCCAAGTTCCTTGCACTATCCACCTGTTGAATAACTTCTTTGTTTAATTTTATAACCGGTTTCTTTTCTTTTATCTTTCTGCATTGCCCTGCTGTCCCCAACACAACGAACTTTGTTTTAGATGGATTCAGAACCAAACCATAAAACTTCTTCCATCCACCGAATGCATGGTCATCGTACATTTGTTTTCGTTAAGTAGTTCCGTCAAGTGTCATCGCTTTGGCGGGAAATTTGACAGGTCTCACGTCAAAGTTTGTTAAAGAAACTGACTTGTCAAAGAGGTTTCAGGCTCATAGACTAAACCATGCGTAGGGTGACAATGATTTTAGTTAAAAAGTGATTTTCCAAATAATTATTGTTTAAAAAAATTGATGGATTTTTTCGTGTAACTGCGACTTAAACGTGGTCGCCATCGAATACTGATCTAGAAAAATTGGTTCCTGATCACCGATTAAAAATCATCGTGTATAAAAGAAGAAACTGACTGACTGACTGACAGTGGCGATCCTTACATAGAAGCCCAAAAGCCGGGCTTGCCTTATAAATCTCAAATCAAGATTAAAAATAAAAGCCAAACCTCGTCCAAACGAAAAAAGTTCTAATAAAATCACTTTCATAATAACGCGCTTTATTTTACGTAAAATACCAAGAATTGCATAACAAATCCGCTGCGCGGCCCAGCGGCGCTGTACGGCGGCCGACGCGGCGATAGGCGATAGTAGCGACGTTATAAATAGCATGACATCTCGCTCGCTCTTATGGGGTTTTACGGGGCTTCGAAACGCTCTCTTCATACTTAGGAAAACGTTAGTTTTGCAAATATCTATGTATAGCTGCATATATAGCGCTTTCTTTGCAATTATGAATCTGGCTTACGGTGTGAAGTTTGCTGGGTTTGGTTTAGAACGCGAGTGCGCGGGCGAGATGAATAACTTCACGATTGTTTATATCGAATCGTGGGCCATGCAAGGCGTTGTAAAAGGCGTTAATTTATGTAATTACAAAATAAATAGGTATTCTTGTTTTAGTGTGTTGCTGCGTGTGAGAATGAGTCTGTAAAATTTAAAATTCTGTCTAGTAATAGAATGAAGTGTGCTTTGGTAAGCTTGCCCAAACTGAGTAAAGCGGCAACAAGATGGATTTACCTACATTAAATTATAAAAAAATACTAAACATATCTCTCGGCTTGCCATAGCCTGATACCCTAGGCACGCCACTGCTGACTGACTGACTGAAATATCAACGCACAGCCCAAACGGCTGGGTCTAGAGATTCCAAATTGCCAAAAGGTTCCTTATAAGGTCTAGAGGTGCACTAAGAAAGGATTTTTCAAAATTCACAACTTAAGGGGGTGAGACGGGGGTCCGAAGTTTATATGGGGAAACAAGATTAGTTAGACTTTTTTATTCGAAATTTTTCAGGAGTACTAACGATAAATGAGTAAACACGTGTTTCAGGTTTTTTGGGAATTCAACCCCTAAAAGAGGTCACAAGACCAACACAAGGGACAAGGTCTGGAAATCAACATGGGTATTGTTTCTATGGTTTAGGGACCTTATCGGGTCGCGCTGGTTACGAAAACAACAACAATTTTAAAATCCAACGTGGCGGACGTGAAATACCATCTCTCCCGGTGGGGTACGAGGGGTTGAAATATCTAAATATCAATATGGGTGTCGTTTTTATGTTTTTTTTGGGACGTTAATTACGAAAATGACATCGATTTTGAAATTTAATATTGTGGACTCCTGACACCTATCATTATCCTAAAGTTTATAATCTCAGTGACTTTTAGGTTATAAACAATATGGAAATGACAGGTGTCAGGATTTACTTCTTAACTGCCGACCACTATGTATATGCTCATTTTTTCATAAATCTCAAATTCGGTTTTTACAATATTGACTTAGACCGCTGACTACCGACACAGTGCCACTTTTAGCAATTGTTGTAGTGTGTGGGAGCGTGAGAAGTATGGTGTCATATGGCTTAGGAGGCTCCTGCGAGTATATACATATTTTTGACCATTTGATCCGTGAAGAATGACCGACAACTACCGTTATTTGTATTTTAGCGCCATATATAGTTTAGTTTTGTATCTAACTGAAATTCTGGAACTGTACAAGCTGCGGACAAAGAGGTATCCACTTCGAAAACATTTCATATTTTACATTTATAACACAAAAGTAATCTAAGCAATTGCACCTAAACATTTAAATTACAGCGTGATCTTGGTCTCGGTCGCAACTTACACTACTGTAAATTATATTACACTGTTGCTGGCAAGCGTGACCTCCGTCGGCGAGTTCACGGCGCGCGCGGCGATCGTAGCTTTTGCGCGGGCGGGGTGCGGGGTGTAAATTAACGTGGCGCGCTTCAAGAACCTCGCCTTAATTTAGAATTGAAAACCACAACATCATTATATTGCGGCTCGTCAACTATTTTGTTCCTAGCAAATAGTACAGTACAATAGTCTGGGAACCGCAAAATAAAATTGTTTTAATGTCACTTTATTTGCGTGTCGTCAGTTGTTACTCTAGCACAGAATATATAATAGTACTGACGTACAGAATGGAAACGGTCCGCCCCGCACCGGTTCGAATTACCCCACCTCTCAAGGCGCAGTTAGCCGGAAACCGCCAGAAACCAGAAGAGTGCGCGCGCGATGTATGTAGGCGTACGCGTGTACAGACGTCGTCGTGCTTATGTAGATTCAAGAACGCGTATTTGTACGTCGAGTCCGCCGCGTGACTCTAGTACAAATTGTAAATAGATTACAGTTCACGAGCTGCAATATAATGTTGTTGTGGTTTATAATTCTAAATTAAATGGAGTACCTATAGGTATTATGAATTTTCGATATTCTGATGCGCACCCCAAATCCATCTTCGACAAAGTCTACAAGACACCTCCGGGCGAGAAAATTCTTTAAGTTCTGGAAAATCTATTACACCCTCCGCTTGCCGGTTAGTAATGATTCTTAATAGTAGTTCCTTTCAACGAAAAGTTAGTCGCAAAACTTGTAAATTGAGATTTAGGTGCGAAGCTGCAAAGATTCTTGAGTTTCGCCATTTTATTCCTCCAATATTTTTTCGCCACATTATAAAAAGGTCAACATAGTGCTTTTCAAAAAAATAAAAAAAAAACAATAAATGAAATCGTTACAGATATAAAATATCTACTAAATACTAGCTGTTGCCCGCGACTCCGTCTGCGGAGAATTAATTTATTGCTATCCCGCGGGAACTATGCAATTTTCGCAGGGTCTCAAACTATCTCCATACCAAATTTCATCTAAATTAGTTCAGCCCTTTAATTTTGAAGAGGTAACAGACAGAATTTCGCATTATTAATATTAGACAAGGAATTAAAGATGTATACGTGATTGATCTAAAGAAAATGTTTTTTGAAAAATGGCAAATGTTTTATTTGTTAGGTAATAATAACAAGACTGTACATATTAGTGGCCGGAGGCTCCTTTTAAGCTTGAAAAAGCCTGTGTCAGGAGGCACCGCTCCTCTTCCTTCTGGACATCTACATTTAGTGACTAAGTATTTATGATGATGATGTATGGGGACGCCTTGCTGAGTCAGGCAGGCTGTCGATCATATTACTTAACTACTACATAACTACGTTATATGTATAATATGTATAGGTCTAACCACCTGAGACCCGAGTAATTTTGTTAATCAGAATTTTGAACATATTCGATACGTTAGTTCACACTCATACTAATTAGGTACGTGACTACACTTAACGTCATAGTGACATAGCATTAATTAACAAAGAAAATCATTATGACTTTTCCTTTGAAAAGGTTCCATGGTGGCTCATGAATTAAAGTCCTTGACTGTACAATCAACTGCACATACAAATTAGCATTGTATGTCCTAGTGTACAAAACTACTATTTTATTGTGCAGTTCGTTGTAATTAGTTTTAGTGTGAACTAAACTATCGATAATAAATTACAAATTTTAAGAACCCCTAACGCAATTAAATCTAAGATCACTTCCGCAGCATACTTTAGAGCTGATAATTTTGAAACGGCTGGACCAATTATTTATTTATTTATTTATTTATTAAGGAGAACCAACAGCTTATAACATAATATAGGAATTAACAATAGTAACACAGAACCAATTACAGGATCTCACAGATAGTGACTGATTATATGTTTAAGCTTAAACTTAAACGAGGTGTCGCTATGATGAAACAACGCCAAAAAACCTGCTTTCAAATAAAAAAAACCACCCGTTTAAGAGCTATGATGCCACAGACAGACAGACGGACACACGCACACACACACACACATAGCGGTCAAACTTATAACACCCCACTTTTTGAGTCGGGGGTTAAAAAGGCACTTGAAACGTGAGAAACAGAGATGCCACTTCTATATCTTCTTGGATCAGTGTTTTCATACATATTCAAGGACAAGCCCTTCCTGTACAGTGTCGTGCGTACCGACTTAATATCCCGAAATGTATATTTGATGATGTCCTTAAGTGTAGCCGTGTGAAAGGATTCTCGTAGATACACTGTCGAGCTACAAAGCTTTGTTGGAAGAAAAAGACTGCAAATGGTTGTGTTTGGTATCTCTAACCAGAGAAATGTCACGTTTGCTTTATTTACACAAGATGATAAAAAAGGTTAAATAAAAAAGGAAAAGAAAACTAAGACTAAGTTACTTAAAGGTGAAAACTTAAATAATTTACTGAATCAGGCGTTACTTTGCGGACGTCCATATTAATGAACTGTAACAATTACTTTTCTCACCTCATTGGTCGCGGGTGAGCAAAGTAATTGTTTCAGTTCATGAAAAACTTAAAGGATCTGTTGTATGTAGTAGTAATGAGTCCGTATAAACAAATTGACGTTCCAAATTAGAAAACCGGCCAAGTGCGAGTCGGACTCGCGCACGAAGGGTTCCGTACAATTATCTATAAAAATCACGTTTGTTGTATGGGAGCCCCCCTTAAATATTTATTTAATTCCATTTTTTAGTATTTGTTGTTATAGCGGCAACCGAAATACATCATCTGTGAAAATTTCAACTCTCTAGCTATCACGGTTCTCGAGATACAGCCTGGTGACAGACGGACGGACGGACAGTAGAGCCTCAGTAATAGGGTTTCCGTTTTTACCCTTTGGGTACGGAATCCTAAAAATGACTTAAACTCCGTATCGATTCTGTGCACTACTACACTTTATATTGTCTAACGCTTCTGACGCTTGCCTTTGCTTTCACCGTCTCTTTCTGTCAACATTTTATACCGTTTGACAAAAAGAAATAGTGATTGCGAAGGCAAGCGCCAAAAACGTTAGACAATAAGCCTGTACGCTTAGTATAAGTTTTACTTCACCAAAATACTTCTCGATCGCGTTTACGTAAAAAAATCAAATACTAGGGAAACATGGACAGCGCCTCCGCGGCCGCGCGTCCATGTTTCCATAGAATTGAATTTTTTACGTAAACGCGATCGAGAAGTATTTTGGTGAGGTATAACGTATACTAAGCACTCTGTACGCTTAGTATAAGTTTTACTTCACCAAAATACTTCTCGATCGCGTTTACGTAAAAAAATCAATTACTAGGGAAACATGGACAGCGCCTCCGCGCGCACGCGTCCATGTTTCCATAGAATTGAAATTTTTACGTAAACGCGATCGAGAAGTATTTTGGTGAAGTAAAACTTATACTAAGCGTACAGTACGCTTAGTATAAGTTTTCCTTCACTTCAATACTTCTCGATCGCGTTTACGTAAAAATTTCAATTCTATGGAAACATAGACGCGCGCGCGCGGAGGCGCTGTCCATGTTTCCCTAGTAATTGAATTTTTTACGTAAACGCGATCGAGAAGTATTGAAGTGAAGGAAAACTTATACTAAGCGTACTGTACGCTTAGTATAAGTTTTACTTCACCAAAATACTTCTCGATCGCGTTTACGTAAAAAAATCAATTACTAGGGAAACATGGACAGCGTCTCCGCGCGCGCGCTTCCATGTTTCCATAGAATTGATTTATTTACGTAAACGCGATCGAGAAGTATTGAAGTGAAGGAAAACTTATACTAAGCATACTGCTGGTCTTTCACTTAAGTTATTCATCTACACTTACCGCTTTTACATGCACATACCTGTTCACAAAAATTTCGCATTTATAACGACCGGTTAGCCTAGTGGTTAGAGAACCTGCCTAAGCTTGAGGTCCCGGGTTCGATCCAGTCGGGACAGATATTTGTGCGAAAAATACAAATATTTTGAGCTCGAGATTTGGATGTATTTAAGTATGTATTTATTTATCTATACGTAAGTATGTTTATCCGTTGTCGAGTACCTTTTAATACAAGCTTTGCTTAGTTTGGGACAAAGTCAAAATAGTTAAGTAGTAGGATTTACAAAAAGATTCCAAAATTATGATCTAAGACAAAAGCCTTGTTCAAAAGAACTCTCGTTTATTCCCTTATTTAGATATTCCTGCGAATCAGCGGAGACGCGCAAATTAGCCTCTTTACGGGCGCGGCCATTACGCGCCTCGATAAAACCATAACTTCCTTCATCTTCAGTCGGGTAGGCGTGAGTGGGGAGCTAGCTTTAGGTTCCGTAGAACATGGCAAAGGATAATATTTATTCGTGACATTACATACTAATAAAAACGCCGATAAAAAACCCAGTCAAGTCATACTAGTAGCTTCGCATAATATCAGCCGTCTTAGCTGGTCTTTCGTTGAAACCATGAGATTGCGTCAATTAAATTGCGTCAGTTTTAAATTAATCTAAATACGCGAATGGAAGAGAATGTAAGTATTTCAACCTTCACTGTCCAGAGACATCCGCAACGAGACACTGAAGATGCGATACCAGCCTCTCTAAGCCAAGATTGAACAACTCATTTGCTATCATTTCCACTCTGGAAACAGCTAGCTAGTAAGAATGACAGTCTCTCTCTTTTTTAACTTTTTTCCACCCAATGCTGATTACCAGTGGCGTAGCGTGTATCAAAATTAGTTGGGGGGGGCTTTCCCGGGAAGCACGAGATTAAGTGACATTGTGGATAACATTTTACTAATTTTTGCTTAGACACGTTAGGGACCTGTGTAGCCTGGGGGCCCCGTATCATTGATACGGCTGATACAGCAGTAGCTACGCCCCTGCTGAGTATACGTCTCTTCCAATTTCTTCCATCTTGTGTGGTCGTGTGCTTCCCGCATCCAGTCTTTCCGTGCCACTCGTCAGATCGTCAATCCATCTCACGGGCTGCCTTCCCACATTGTAACTAGTGACACTCTGAGACGGGACCCTTTTGTAACAACACCAATATGTACCTATGTCTATGTTTATGTTTGTACTCTTACTTTTGCCTCTGTACGTGTTATTGTTGTTATAAATAAGTGTTTTTCTTTCTTTCTTCTTTCTACTTATCACCTGTAAAAAGCAAGCAACTTAACTTTAAACAATAACCTGTTTTTCCCATCCCTGTAAAACCATGTAACTAAAACGCCACCCGCACGAAAAAGGTTTCCTTCTAACGCACGGAACCATAGACAAAAAAGTTCATTTTTAAAAATGGCGGAACTTGCAACTGGGTCAATATGCGGGCGAGTGGGAGCGTTTTACCTTATTGTGTTTCTTTGGAATTGGGGACTGGAGACTGCCGGGGATACTTTTTATATTTATTTGCTTGAGTGTGTAAGGTTTTAATGTGTCAGGCTTATCATCATCATCATCATCCCAGCATATGCACCGTGTTTTCTTTGATTGCCTTTAGTTTAAGGGAAGATTATTCAGGTCAAGAGTTAATTTCTCGAAGTAACTAGTGCCTTAACTCTTACTATTTTTGAGATATTTAATAATTAAATTTAATGGCTGAACCAGTGTAAAAGGTCCTTCATTACGTCCTAGATTTATCTTTTAAATTTCGTCAGTAAACGACCAGATGGCGGCCTAGTGGTTAGAGAAGCTTGAGGTCCCGGGTTCGATTCCCGTGTCGGGGCTAGGGTTACCATATGACAGGCGTTTGCCGCGTTTGACAGGCATTTTAAGGTTTAGACAGGCGTGCGGCCGGCATTGGTCTGAGACAGGCATTTTAAAAAAAGAAAGATCTATTTAAATAAATAATGTCCTCTGACAAATATCAGTAATAAACATCCTTCTTCAATATTATCTGTTGGCTTTTACTTATTACTTACAGCGTTTTGCTTTAGACAGGCATTTTTCTGAAAAATCAGGCATTTTAGGAACCATAGACAGGCATCCCTCTATATACATATGGTAACCCTAGTCGGGGCAGATATTAGATAGTTCTCGGGTCTTGGGTGTTTAATATGTATTTAAGTATGTATCTATCTATATAAGTATGTTTATCCGTTGCCTAGTACCCATAACAGAAGCTTTGCTTAGTTTACTTTGGGACTAGGTCAATTGGTGTGAATTGTCCCGTGATATTTATTTATTTATTTATTTTATTTAAGAGTTTTCCATTCATAGCTATTCGCACTAAGATGTGTTGGCATGTGCTGCCATGGATGAAATTTAAACTTTGTTATAATTGACACTAACTTGTAAGTAACTCTAAGGGACCTTCTGCACTGTAATATTAATTTATTATGCATGAAAAACAAAAAAAAAATGTTTAGTGCATCCCCTTTGCCACAACTAATGGAACAGTGTTAGTTTTAGTTTACTTTTTTTGTATTAATTAATTATGAACTAAAACAATTACTTTGCTCACCCGCGACTTTACAATAGTTACGTTTATGCAAAAAATGTGTGTTCATGCAGTTCCTCCACCTCCACACTGTACGAACACACACAAATAACATAAACACAACTATCACCACCACCAAGCTACACTGACGCGTTTCGAACTCAACCAGAGCTCATCTTCGGAGTTACCACAACCGTATGCATACTCCGAAGCAACTCCGAAGATGAGCTCTGGTTGAGTTCGAAACGCGTCAGTGTAGCTTGGTGGTGGTGATAGTTGTGTTTATGTGATTTGTGTGTGTTCGTACAGTGTGGAGGTGGAGGAACTGCATGAACACACATTTTTTGCATAAACGTAACTATTGTAAAGTCGCGGGTGAGCAAAGTAATTGTTTTAGTTCATTAATATGGACCTCCGCAAAGTAACGCCTGATTCAATAAATTAATTAATTATGTAAAAAGTTTTCTATATTGTACTTTATATGTTGTGGCAATAAATGAAATTCTATTCTATTCTATTTTTTTTTCGATTTTAACAAAAATCAATAGGTACCAGGTAGTTTCTGTTATGTACCGAGAAACGTGACGAATTTAACGGAAATAAAAAACATGGTGTATACGACGCGTGTGAGAGAGTTTGGGTCGTAGTTCCATCAGGCGTGATTGTGGCCAAACGCAAGCCTATATTGTATAAAAAAAAGTTCCCACGCGGGCCTAGTGCGGATTGGGTAATTCACTCACACAATAGGGATGTTTCTTAGGTAAAAAAATAATAATTCTTATTAGTCCGTATTTTACTTTATCAAAAAATATTAGACACGTAATTTTTCTTTTGACAATTAAACAAAAAATGACAAAGATATGGCGCGTTGAAGTTCCGCGTGACGAGGCGTGACGTCACTTATTCCTAAAACGCTCATACAAAGTGTAGGAACAAGTGACGTCACGCGAAACTTCAACGCGCCATATCTTCGTAATTTTTTGTTTAATTGACAAAATAAAAAATACGTGTCCAATATTTTTTGATAATCTAAAAGACTGACTAGTTAGGAAAGTAGCCAATTGAATTCCTTCGCAGGTGTAGGCACGCGTCCTCACGATGTTTTCTTTCACCGTAAAGCTCATGGTAAAATTCAAATGTCAAATAACTTTTTAGTACGTAAGTATTTAAGATCAAATAAATGCCTCATGATCAGTACTGTCGCAAAATGTCAGTATTCATTCACGAAAACCAAGATATTGACCGAACGAATAAACCAAAACGACTGTAAAAATTCGACGTAAATCTTCCATTTTTCCGCCGCAGCGCGTCCTAAATGAATTATATTCGTTTGAAATCAAATAAGGCGAAGTTAAACCGCCACAATGGGCTCATTAATGAAATTAAGCGACATAATTATTCTTTGAAGGAATAAAAGAAGTTTCACGGGAAAAACAATATTTCAAGATCTCGGACGCGCGCCGCGTGGAGAATGACTTTGGCATTTGTTTCAGGTTTTTGTTTGTTGCGGGTAGTTTGAATGTTGGTGTTTGTGACAAAAAAAAGTCGGTTTACGGACGATAGTTTAACGTGACAACGTCATAACAAAAAATTCAAAAAACAAACATGAAACCAGGCGGTCACCCATCCAAGTACTGACCGCGCCCGACGTTGCTTAACCTCGGTGATCGGACGAGAACCGGTGTTTTGACAAATATCTTGAAAACGGTGCATCCTACGGCAAAATTAATTAAATTTTCATCCCCCTTTAAATATATTCACAGTAATAGACTATGCTCGTCCACTGCTGGACATAGGCCTCTCCCATGGCACGCCACTGAGCACGATCCTCGGCCACTCTCATCCAGCTCTTGCTAGCCGCCTTGCGAAGATCATCGCTCCACCGAGTCTGAGGACGTCCTACGCTACGTTTGCCGATCCGTGTCCTCCACTCAAGAACTCGTCTATCCCAACTGTTATCGGTCCTTCGGGTTATATGGCCGGCCCATTGCCACTTCAGCGTGCTAATGCTTATGTTACGAATTCGATCTTTCAGAGAAACTCCGAGCATAGCCCTTTCCATAGCACGTTGAGCAACTTTAAATTTGTGGACCAGCCCTACAGTGAGTGTCCACGTTACGGCACCGTATGTCATGACGGGTAGGTAGGACGCACCATATGGACAATAATAATAGACAATTAGGTTCTACGATTATATAATATATTAGCTACTATCTATTTACCCAAGCTTCGTACTGACTGTCAGACGTGCTAATTTTAATTTTACATTAGAAAAGTTTAAATAGTCGTTAAGTTTTCTGAAACTTTCCAATTTTAGTAAGAACCTCCTACAAAGTACCTCAAGAAAACCTAACTGCAAAGTCGTTCTTAAATTATGGCGTGACGAAGGGAAATAGGGATTATTTTAGGGACTTTGTGGATTGACTATTAAGTAATCTGTGGTAATAGTATTAAACAAAAAACCGGCCAAGTGCGAGTCGGACTCGCGCACCGAGGGTTCCATACAAATTTATATGTATCTATGAACAACCAGTCTTAGCAGACCCCTGCTCCTAAGCAAAATGTGCGCAGTGTGGGATCATTGTAGATTGGTTACTGATATAGACAGACTGACAAAAAAATTTATGCTTTCCGCAATTTTTCCTTTATCTGTGCTGTAAGACCTAGCTTCGTACCAAATTTCAAGATTCTGAGTTCACGGGAAGTACCCTGTAGGTTTTGATTCCCTTGCGAGTTTCGAAAATATGCGGAAATTTGCGTCATAAACGGCTGTATCTTTTGATTGCGTTGGCTTACATGTTTGATTTTTTCACAGCTCCAAGGGACAGTAGACTTGAGTATTTGATATAAATTTCAGCTTGATACCTCCACGCGTTCCTGAGAAAAAGGGTCTTGACAGACAGACGGACGGACGGACACACGGACGGACGGACGGACAACAAAGTGATCCTATAAGGGTTCTGTTTTTCCTTTTGAGGTACGGAACCCTAAAAAATGAAATGGACGGCATGATACGAACTTCGAATTTCGAATTTCGTAGTAGACCCCCAGACTAGTGTCCATCAGTTTAGTTTACCGTACTGCCACAAAGGAACGTGACCAGCGAACCGGCTGTCTTTGTCGCGAACAGTTCGATTGTTATCAATATCGCAGTGTTATATACCTGACTGCCTTTATAAAGGACGTGTGGCTCAGACTGTCTTCGTGAAGGCTCAGTTAATATATCTGGGTTTCTTTGCTATTTTACGGGTTTTGGTTGACCGGATGGCTTAGTAGTGAACCTGACTATGAAGCTTGAGGTCCCGGGTTCGATTCCCGGTCGGGGCATACCTAGATATCTGTGTGAAAAATCGAATGTTTGTGCTCGAGTCTTGGATGATATGTATTTAAGTATGTATTTAGGGTATGTATTACAATACCGAAGTACGAAAGACCGAATGTATTAAAACATCGAATGGGTCAAAAGACCGACACAATTTTTTTCTGAAACCGTAAACTTCTCAGAATTTATTAAAACGGCATCATACAGAAGCCATTAGGTTAGGTTAGTTTTATAACAATCTTAAAAAGTTAACGGTTTCAGAAAAAAATCGTGTCGGTCTTTTGACCCATTCCATGTTTTAATACATTCGGTCTTTCGTACTTCGGTATTGTAATACATACCCATGTATTTATCTATACGTATATAAGTATGTTTATCTCTTGTCTAGATTACTCGTAAGACAACGACATTTAGGTAATTAAAATACCTATATTTACTATCGTACCTCTTAAGTAGTTTTTCATATACTAAACTGCTAAGTATAAAGATATTACATCAAACAATACCAATTATAAACGTAAGAATAGCCCGTAACAAACTTGGCCCATGAAATCGGACGTTACTAGTGCCTAACGACTAGTTCGCCATCGCCGTCTCTAATAGTAATTTCTTTTCTCCCATTTAGTGCCCTAACTTTTGATTAGAATTGGGGACTGCCCTTGTTTTGTTTTGGCAAAAAAAGGTCGAGGAAAATACTTATCAGGGTTACCACATAAAAAATTTCGTCGAAGGATTAATAACATTACTTACAATCAATTGTCAGAAATTACAATAGGTAAAACAAGGTTCAGAAAAGATAAAAATAACAATTACATAATAATGTAATAGGTATGTAACATGTAAGCTGTCTTCAAATCTTAGTTATTTCTTAGTTATATATTATATAATATAACTGAACGAAGCATACCAGTTGTTTGCGTCCTGTCGGCCTGCCATGTGTTTCACCATTGTCTTTTTAGGGTTCCGTAGTCAACTAGGAACCCTTATAGTTTCGCCATGTCTGTCCGCGGCTATTCTCAGAGACTGTTAGTACTAGAAAGCTGTAATTTGGCATGAATATATATATCAGTCACGCCGACAAAGTGCATAAATAAAAAAAGGTAAAAATTTTTTTTTTATGGTACCTCCCATAGACGTAAAGTGGGGGTGATTTTTTTTTTCTCGACTAATCCTATAGTGTGGGGTATCATTGGATAGGTATTTAAAAATAAATATAGGGGTTTTCTAAAACCATTTTTTGATAAAGTGAATATTTTCGGAGATATTCACTCCGAAAGTTCAAAATAATGTGTCCCCCCTCTAACTTTTGAACCGCACGTCTAAAAATATGAAAAAAATCACGTAAGTTAAACTTAATAAAAAATTTCTAGGAAAATTATTTTCAACTTAATCAGTTGAGCAGTTTTTAAGTTTTTTTTTTAAATATTTCTGAACTAAGATTGTAATTTAACCTTCATTGCAAGCATTTTTTTTCTTTAAGTACCTATAAGATCACGCTAACAGTATCTTCTTTCAAATAAAAAAAATATGTTACATCTGAAAAACAATCAACATACATACTAGTTCTATCTAGTAGACTGCAGTAGATTAGTTACCCAATTCGCCGATAGATGGCGCTGTACCGCCGACGTTGGGACCAAAACAAACACATTAATAAAGTTTGCAAAGATTTTTTCGTACCTGCTACGGAACCCTATCTTGGGCGTGTCCGACACGCTCTTGGCCGGTTTTTTATTGTTTATCTCGCTAAAATGTTGTTATTTATGGTTGAAACGAATGATTTGCCCTTCCCATTTTATTTATATGTTATATTTTCTTTTCTTTATTGAAAGGGCTTGGTTCGGTCGACCAACGCCAGATACCACGGTATTGTTTGTTTGTGTTTATGTCTAACTAACCTAACCCAACTAAATTAGTCTATGTTTCCATGTTTTCGTTTTGGATATATTAAATGGCAAGGGCAAAGGTATTCGGTCTGTGCAGACACCATTTTTGGTATTGTTTTCTTGTATGCTTATTATAGATGCCTTTTGTGTTTTATGTATTTTCTTTTTATTTTTTGGATTGCTTAGTGATAAAATTTTAGTTGTCGGTTTCACTGATCAGTTAACGTTTGAATTGTGGGTAAAATGGTTCCAACGGAAGACCAGCGTCAGCTGCATAGCTGACATCATGCTGAGTTGGGACCATTTTGTGATAATGTTGTATCTGTTACCGTTTTTTCACCTGTTACTTTAAGATTGTCACAAATAAATATTTTTCTTTCTTTCTTTCTTTAAAATCTTATAAGACAAAATTCATCCATTTCTAGAAATCGGATTGACTTGAAAAGTACTGATGTGTAATTTGAATGACCACGAAAGTACACTCAGCAAAAAGCACAGGTACACTTTGAACATCGATCAATATAAAAAAAATCCTGAAGGACGTTTACGGAGATGTTCAGTCAAACCGACCCAACCTGGTGAAATATTTCGGATCAATTTTGGAACGCCAGGTATTCTTCCAGGAAACGAATAATGTCTTCATTATAACGACGGACAAATTTCAAATACGCAAAGTTGTAACTGAATACGATCTCGGATCCTCAACAAAAGCGATTTATTCAACAATACGAATAAAGATATGAAAATTTCTGCGGCACTCCGTTACGGTTCGGATATGGAGACGGTGATCGGCGACGCGGCGACCGGTTTTGTAATAAGTACCTATGAATACATATTGTGGGTTGCCAATGAGGGTTTTCCCTCAAACAAAATATCGCTAGATGGCGCTATTGAAGTTGGGCCTAAACTACCACGTTCCCAAAACACCAGATTTTCAAAATACTACATTACATAATTTATTACATTCCCATTATACTTACCTGACGTCCAAAATAAGACATTCCATCAATAATCAATTACTTAAATTATTTTTGATTTTGTAACGTGGTGCAACGAGAATAATATGGTAAGCTGGAAATGTGGTAAATACCTATAGGTAATGTAGTATTTTGAAAAATGTGGTATTTTGGGAACGCGGTATTTTAGCCACGAGCCGCTTAAGAACGTCAAATGGTACGATACTGAAACGCTAACTTCCACCTTTACATTTTTTATTATTAGAGGGAGGAAAACGAGCAGTCAGGTCATGATAACCACCGCCCATGAATACCAACAACTCAAGGAGTGACTGGTCTGCAGTGACGGAGGGTACTAACAACCCGATTTCCCCTAGGTTGACAAACTTTTCAAGATACCAGTGGCGAAGAGTACTAACAACCCGATTCCCCTCGGGTTGACTAAATTTTCTTGAAATTTTCGAAGTTACCAAAAGCTTCTCTTCCATTACTGCACTTTCAAGAAGAGGATAAATAATGGGATTAAGTTTTTTTGCTCCGGCTTTACTTGCAAAAATTTTCACGCCCCGCCACTGCAAGATACCAAACGCTTCTCTTCCGTTACTGCACTTTAAGAAGAGGATAAATGGGATTCTAGGTTTCTTTTTGCTCCGGCTTTACTTGCAAACATTTTCAGGCCCCACCACTGTGGTCTGTTCAAATTTTGACATCAAAATTCATCATCATCCAGCCTATATTAGTCCCACTGCAGGTCACAACTCACAGGCCTCCTCTCAAAACGAGAGGGATTTGGCCGCGGTTCCCACGCGCGATAATAAAAGCTTGTTAAAATCGCTCGCCGCGCCTCTCTTCGTACGTGGCTACGGTTAGGGCTGTCGTCCACACCATTGTTACGTAACAGACACTTGTAAGATGGGATTTCAGTTTTAAAATTGAGGCTCAATGTACTTATTGTGCTATAACTTGGAGTTTTAATGAAACCAATAGATAAACATTGCAGATGTTGTTATAAATCTTGGTCAGGGATTGGATTTAGTTATTGAGTTGGTTGAAAATGCAGCTGAGAATAAGCGAACTTAGTTCTCCATTTATTTAATTAATATGTAATGGAACAAATAGTCAAAAACATGCAGAAGGCGGATTAATTGTCCATTCAAAGTAGATATTTATTACTAAGCATGTGTCCAGTAAGTCAATGAGCCGGTCGGCCAAAGAGTCAATTAGCCAATGAGTAAGTTGGTTAATGAATCAGTGGCTGATTGATTTAGGCGTTACTTTGCGCAACCACACCACCATGTTTTACCATTCTTCTCTGTTATCAACCGTGTACCACAGCTACTGTACGACACATATATATCTAAACGTTTCAAATTCTCTACGATCTTCGTTTTGTTTGGCAACGGACGTGTGCTCGGGTGTTTGGACCTTTGAAAATGAACTAATAGATCTTGAAACTCGTTAGCATTTTGTGTTGTGTTTGTGATAGTTGGACCTATGTTACATATAATGTATTGTTTGATATGAAAGAGGAAGATTTTCTGCACGTTAACATATGTATATGTCTTGCATAGACGTAGTTGTGGTGGACGATAGCTGAGAAGCAAGGAAGAAATTTTGTAGTTTATTAAATCAGTAAGTCGGCCATTTTTGTTTAATTTTATACGTTTGGATTGGACGCACGTGAGCTCTCTTGTATACAGTCAGCCTAACACTTGAACCATTTATCGGCGAACCAATCGGTAGCGTCGGCAAGTTAGGCAATTAGCAACTTCCTACAACAGATGTTTTGCCGCAATCAATTTCGGTTTGCGCATTAAACTGAGGAATTGCCTGTTTTTAGCTACTTTGTGCCAATAATTTGACATTGTTTGATTGCATTTGTTTTTGGAAGATTCCGGTGATCGATAAACTTTAAAAGCTACAATTTACGTGTCCATCGGTTTTTCAACGCCTTGGATCTTAGCATTTTTGGTTAACTAGGTGTTTCAAATTCGTCTGAAAATTAACCGTCCAGAAACTTAGGTAAATGACCAACATCAGGAGATGTCAATTAGAGGTCGATGGGCATACAGGGCATATTCAGGCCAATTAGATTAGCCACAGACCGGGTAAAGAAATCTAATGACTATGTTAAAAAAGACCCAATCAAAGGTTTACCACAGAGCAATGGAGCGAAAAGGGTTGACCAAAAGTTGAATAGACACGAAACGCTATAATGCGCTATACTGACTTTCCCAATCCGCGCTAGGTCCGCGTGAGAACTACGACCCAAGCAAGCCCTTTCAGTCTAAGAGGACACCTGTTAGTCTGCAAGAGTCGTTCCCCAGGCTTGGTCACACGGTCAGTGGTCATTTAGATACGTCTTTAAGCATCATGACTGGGGCTATGAAGGTATTGTTATTCTGCTAACGTGCCTTCGACCACACGGTAGATAGTGTGCAGTAGCTTATCAGGATAGGTAGCTGTTATTCGCCAGCTGGCAACTGCCACCACAGCAGGCGCTGTTTACTCTTGAACTGAACTACTACACGCCACAGACGGTAACACTTCGCGTGACCCTTTTACTATCGAAAACGATCTCCTTAATTGGACAAGACGATGCCTCGGCTACCACTATCAGAGATTTATTTCAATTGGTGTTAAATATAATGGGCTCAAGAGATAAGTTTTCGTGAAATACATTTTCCTTTTTAATTCGATGACCAGATGGCCTAGTGGTTAGAGAACCTGACTACGAAGCTTGAGGTCCCGGGTTCGATTCCCGTGTCGGGGTAGATATTTGTATGAAAAATACGAATGTTTGTTGTTGGGTCTTAGGTGTTTAATATGTATTTATGTAAGTATCTGTCTATATAAGTATGTTTATCCGTTGCTTAGTACCGATAACATAAGCTTTGATCAGCTTACTTTGGGACTAGGTCAATTGGTGTGAATTGTCCCGTGATACTAAAAAATGTGAAACTAAAAATTAGACTGTAATTAGAACAAATCGAAAAAAAAAACGAAAAGATGAGCTGTAAATAGGTAAGGTAGCCCGGATCCTCATCTTTCCGTGACATGTTTACGTAAGAGATGTTTTGAGAATGAGGAAACGTTAGATATTGTTATTTTTGTTAAGCGTACGCGCGTGACGTACTGTTTAACCAATTTTTGATAAGATCCAATAGGATCGAAATACCGGGTTTTGAATTTTGTTAACGGGTTTTTTACTTTGCAGACGGACAGGCAGGGCAGGTATTCAAGTAGCCTCGGAGCGTCCAATAGGGGGTTAAGGCTTCACCGGCGGTCTGCTCCGAGGCAGTAGAGCAGAACGTTCGTAGGTAGGTTGGAACGTGGATTAGTAGGCAGAAGCGGAAAAAGAAGGGCTGGAAGAAATACCCTGCTTTACTGCTTGCTTGAAACACCCATCCAAGTCTCGTTTTAGTGCCTAGATCAGCGAAAGAAAACTAAACAAGACTTGAATTGGTCTAGAATATTTTAGCAGGTTTATTTAGCTTGTCTGAACTACCTAATAAGGTTTTTCGTTTTAACGACCGGATAGCCTAGTTATTAGAGAACCTGACTACGAAGCTTGAGGTTCCGGGTTCGATTCCCGGTAGGGCAGATATTTGTGTGAAAAATACGAATGTTCGTGCTGGTGTCATGGATGTTTAAATATGTATTTAAGTATGTATTTATCTATATCAGTAAGTTTATCCGTTGTCTAGTAACCATAGTACAAGCTTTGCCTAGTTTGGGACTAGGTCAATGGTCCCATGATATTTAAGTATTTATTATTTATTGGATTTTTTGATTTAAGATATGGTCACCACAGCCGATACCTTTGACGCCGTAGTTTCATATGAAATAGTATCTTCTAATATCTCCAAACCAAAACGCTTAAAAATAGAGTCATCGTGCGAAAGGGAACAAATTCCCCCTCGAAGGTTGAGTAGGGGTGACTGATGACGTCATCTCGTGACGCAACGTGGCCTTATCGAAGCGGAGATGGGATGCGGCGTTATACCTACTACGTTTTTAGATACGTTACGAAATATAAACAAAGATGGACACACGTACAACATAAAATTTGAATCATAGGCGCCACAGAGAGCGAGTCTGGTGGTATAAAATTTTTAGTCATAATGTATAATGTTTGTCATAATTTTTTTTCCCGTCCAAACTGAAAATTAAACAGAAAAATTTAAATGGCTATCCTGTTAGTTAAGGTTAAGGTTAAGTTTGTTTTATAACAATTCTGTACAATTAATGGATGGAGTAAAAAAGCTATGAATAACAATATATTATGACAAACATCACATTATGAATAATTGATTGAATCAGGTATTACTTTGCGGAGGTCCATATTAATGAACTGAAACAATTACTTTGCTCACCCGCGACCTTACGATAGCTACGTTTATGTAAAAAATGCGTGTTCAAGCAGTTCCTCCACCTCCACACTGTATGAACACACACAAATCACACAAAACCAACTATCACCACCACCAAACTAAACTGTCGCGTTTCGAACTTAACCAGAGCTCATCTTCAGAGTACCGCAAACGTTCATTGTGCTACCAAATGTTAGACAAACCAAACAGGCTAGTGGAAGACGCGGCGTTTGCAGGTCCCCCTATAGGAGGACAAGCGGCATCACGTGAGTTGCGGGCAACCAGTGGATGCAGTGGATCGACAAATTCGACTCAGCTGGGCAGCGTTCGGGAAGCTCCGTAATATCTTGTCATCCAATATACTTACCGCAATGTCTCAAGTCAAAAGTCTTTGACCAGTGCGTGTTGCCAGTGATGAGATGACTTATGGCACTGAGACGTAGCCGCTAACGATGGGCCTCATAAGAAAGCTCAAAGTCGCTCAGAGGGCAATGGAGAGGGCTATGCTCGGAGTGTCTCTGCGGGATCGCATTAGATAGAAATGATGAAATCCGCGCAAGTACTAAAGTCACCGAGATAGCTCGAAGAATCGCTAGACTTAAGTGGCAGTTGGCAGGGCACATCGCTCGTAGAGCTGATGGCCGATGGGGCAAAAAGGTTCTCGAGTGGCGTCCACGGACCGGAAGACGCAGTGTATGTAAGATGGAGTGACGACCTGGTTAAAGTTGCGGGATCGCGTTGGTTGCGGATGGCATGGGACCGATCTGTTTGGCGAGCCTTGGGGGAGGCCTATGTTCAGCAGTGGACGTCTTTCGGCTGAAATGATGATGATAATGAGTGGACGCAGGCGGCAAGTTGTCGTTCATTGTTTTGTCCCAAGTGGGACTTTGTTCAGCATTGGACGTCTTGATGATGTTGATTAATTTTAGTTAGTAAAATACCAACGATTTATGCAACCTCCTCGAAATATATTCAAATGAGCAAGTAAAGCTAATAAGTTGGGCTTTATTAAGCTGTTAAGACGTGCAATGCGGGTAAGTGATGGCGCGAATTACTGAGCTGCATACTGAACGCCAGGGGTCACCAACCGAGTTGCAGCGGCAACTTTTATAAGAAAAACAGGTTTAACGTAGAAGATAAAGAGTTTGAGTATCTTGACGTGAAACTATTCGTAAGATTTACTTTAGAGACTACGAACTTAAAAGTGAAATATAAAAACTTATGTGTGAGTAAATTTGTCTTCGCTGTATTCAAAGCAAAATACCATATTTACTTGAAAACGTTACTCTGAGGTCCATATACGTATTAATAAACGGCGTTATTCTGCGTAGCTTCCATGTTATGAAACTGCAACCATTTACTTTGCTATTCCGCTACTCTACTACACGTGTAAGACAGCTAAGTCTGTGCGATGAATATGTGTTTTCACGTGGACCCACCCTCCTCCATTATGTCTTGCTTTAGTCAGACAGAAGTTTTTATTTGTGTGGCGTTATAATTTGGTAAACATAGCACTTGAATAATCCGTGGTGGCCTCTCAAGCAAAGGGTCGTGGGTTCGGATCCGGGCTCGCAACTCTGAGTTTTTCGGAATTTATGTGCGAAAAATATTTGAAATTTACGTTGAAGGAAAAAATCGTGAGGAAACCTGCACATACTTAAGAAGAAATTCAATGGTGCGTGTGAAGTTTCCAACCCGTATTGGCACCGCGTGGGAACTACGGCCCAAACCCCTTTATTCTGAGAGGAGGCCTGTGCCCTGCAATGGGACGTATGTAAGCTGGGATGATGATGATGAAACATAGCACTTAGGCATGACGGAGAAAAAAATTAGCTGATATTGATATTTATTTTTACTTTCAACACCAAATACATGCTTGGTGCATTAGAAGAAATTTGTGTGAATGTCATGTAGACCAGTTTATATCGCTGCATTTCAGGTTTAATTTAGTTACAAAGAAAATGAGCTTAAAATAAAAATAAAATAAATATCACGGGACAATTCACACCAATTGGCCTAGACCCAAACTAAGCAAAGCTTGTACTATGGGTACTAGACAACGGATAAACATACTTATATAGATAAATACATACTTAAATACATATTAAAAATCCAAGACTCGAGCACAAATATTCGTATTTTTCACACAAATATCTGCCCCGACCGGGAATCGAACCCGGGACCCCAAGCTTCGTAGTCAGGTTCTCTAACAACTAGGCTATCCGGCCGTCTAAATAATTAAAAAAAAAATAAAAAATAAAATAAAATAAAAATATCGCCAAATGTGGTAGATCCCTTCAGTTAGTGCAGCCAGCACAATTCACAGCGGACGTAGATGGACTCCATGCATCACTTTAATGCTCGATACTTTAGATCGAGTATAGCGTGACAACTCGGCAGGTTAACGCATTCACTTTGTATCGCAGACGGTGACATATTGACAGGCGATTATGACCGCTACGGACCTTGTTACGAGTGCTGTGTTTAATTTATTAGTGCCGTTTGTCGGATAGATGGTTTATAAAGTTAATGATTAAAGTTTATTCATCTACTGTACGAGCTTAATGTGTAATAGAGAATACTAATATCTACCTTATTTTACCTATAGACGACCGGATGATGGCCAAGTGGTTAGAGTACCTGACTACGAAGCTTGAAGTCCCGAGTTCAGTCACCGGTCGGGGCACATCATTATTTCGGCCGAAAGTCGTCCAGAAATTTGTATGAAAAATAGGACTGTTTGTGTCCGAGTCTTAGATATTTAACATGTATTTGATAAAAAAATTGTATTTGATTAAAGAAGTGCAAAAGCGTTTGGTCGACACCACTGGAGACTAAAGGGCTGGTAGCTATATCTCTCAACGAATCGCCATCGCCATTCAACGAGGGAATGATGAAGATGATGATGATTAAGTTTTATTAATTGTTATTTTTTCTTAATATTTGTATTCTTAGTTATATTAAAGAATCCTCATATTTTTGTATCTATTTATCTATACATATAAGTATGTTTATTCGTTGCTCAGTACCCATAGTACAGTCAAGGACTTTAATTCATGAGCCACCATGGAACCTTTTCAAAGGAAATGTTATTAAGATTTTCCTTGTTAATTAATGCGATGTCACTATGACGTTTACTGTGAAATGGTTCCATGGTGGCTCATGAATTAAAGTCCTTGACCGTACAAGATTTGCTTAGATATCGTGTCTAGATCAATTGGTGTCATTCGTCCTATGATATTTATTTATTTAATTAACCTAAATATTTGTTTAGTAAGTTAAGTATTAAGAGCGATGGAGCGAGCTATGCTCAGAGTTTCCCTACGAGATCGAATCAGAAATGAGGAGATGCACAGGAGAATCAAAGTAACGACATAGCTCAAAGAGTTGCCAGACTTAAGTCGCAGTGGGCAGGGCACATTGCTCGTTGAACCGATTGCCGTTGCGGCACCGTAAACCTGGGCACAAAATAAATAAGTACAGAAGTAAATCAAGTGTATGTACTTCACTTTTCATACCTACGCTCGGCGGTCGCTCTAGGGTTGTCAATTATGGCATATGCACATAAAACTTATCGTGAAAGTGGCACTCGTTTCTAGTTGTTTGATTTATTGTTGATATTCAAACGGGA